>OW443317.2:12500-637500 GCA_937001585.2 Brachylomia viminalis
CTAACCTAACCTAACCTAACCTAACCTAACCTAACCTAACCTAACCTAACCTAACCTAACCTAACCTAACCTAACCTAACCTAACCTAACCTAACCTAACCTAACCTAACCTAACCTAACCTAACCTAACCTAACCTAACCTAACCTAACCTAACCTAACCTAACCTAACCTAACCTAACCTAACCTAACCTAACCTAACCTAACCTAACCTAACCTAACCTAACCTAACCTAACCTAACCTAACCTAACCTAACCTAACCTAACCTAACCTAACCTAACCTAACCTAACCTAACCTAACCTAACCTAACCTAACCTAACCTAACCTAACCTAACCTAACCTAACCTAACCTAACCTAACCTAACCTAACCTAACCTAACCTAACCTAACCTAACCTAACCTAACCTAACCTAACCTAACCTAACCTAACCTAACCTAACCTAACCTAACCTAACCTAACCTAACCTAACCTAACCTAACCTAACCTAACCTAACCTAACCTAACCTAACCTAACCTAACCTAACCTAACCTAACCTAACCTAACCTAACCTAACCTAACCTAACCTAACCTAACCTAACCTAACCTAACCTAACCTAACCTAACCTAACCTAACCTAACCTAACCTAACCTAACCTAACCTAACCTAACCTAACCTAACCTAACCTAACCTAACCTAACCTAACCTAACCTAACCTAACCTAACCTAACCTAACCTAACCTAACCTAACCTAACCTAACCTAACCTAACCTAACCTAACCTAACCTAACCTAACCTAACCTAACCTAACCTAACCTAACCTAACCTAACCTAACCTAACCTAACCTAACCTAACCTAACCTAACCTAACCTAACCTAACCTAACCTAACCTAACCTAACCTAACCTAACCTAACCTAACCTAACCTAACCTAACCTAACCTAACCTAACCTAACCTAACCTAACCTAACCTAACCTAACCTAACCTAACCTAACCTAACCTAACCTAACCTAACCTAACCTAACCTAACCTAACCTAACCTAACCTAACCTAACCTAACCTAACCTAACCTAACCTAACCTAACCTAACCTAACCTAACCTAACCTAACCTAACCTAACCTAACCTAACCTAACCTAACCTAACCTAACCTAACCTAACCTAACCTAACCTAACCTAACCTAACCTAACCTAACCTAACCTAACCTAACCTAACCTAACCTAACCTAACCTAACCTAACCTAACCTAACCTAACCTAACCTAACCTAACCTAACCTAACCTAACCTAACCTAACCTAACCTAACCTAACCTAACCTAACCTAACCTAACCTAACCTAACCTAACCTAACCTAACCTAACCTAACCTAACCTAACCTAACCTAACCTAACCTAACCTAACCTAACCTAACCTAACCTAACCTAACCTAACCTAACCTAACCTAACCTAACCTAACCTAACCTAACCTAACCTAACCTAACCTAACCTAACCTAACCTAACCTAACCTAACCTAACCTAACCTAACCTAACCTAACCTAACCTAACCTAACCTAACCTAACCTAACCTAACCTAACCTAACCTAACCTAACCTAACCTAACCTAACCTAACCTAACCTAACCTAACCTAACCTAACCTAACCTAACCTAACCTAACCTAACCTAACCTAACCTAACCTAACCTAACCTAACCTAACCTAACCTAACCTAACCTAACCTAACCTAACCTAACCTAACCTAACCTAACCTAACCTAACCTAACCTAACCTAACCTAACCTAACCTAACCTAACCTAACCTAACCTAACCTAACCTAACCTAACCTAACCTAACCTAACCTAACCTAACCTAACCTAACCTAACCTAACCTAACCTAACCTAACCTAACCTAACCTAACCTAACCTAACCTAACCTAACCTAACCTAACCTAACCTAACCTAACCTAACCTAACCTAACCTAACCTAACCTAACCTAACCTAACCTAACCTAACCTAACCTAACCTAACCTAACCTAACCTAACCTAACCTAACCTAACCTAACCTAACCTAACCTAACCTAACCTAACCTAACCTAACCTAACCTAACCTAACCTAACCTAACCTAACCTAACCTAACCTAACCTAACCTAACCTAACCTAACCTAACCTAACCTAACCTAACCTAACCTAACCTAACCTAACCTAACCTAACCTAACCTAACCTAACCTAACCTAACCTAACCTAACCTAACCTAACCTAACCTAACCTAACCTAACCTAACCTAACCTAACCTAACCTAACCTAACCTAACCTAACCTAACCTAACCTAACCTAACCTAACCTAACCTAACCTAACCTAACCTAACCTAACCTAACCTAACCTAACCTAACCTAACCTAACCTAACCTAACCTAACCTAACCTAACCTAACCTAACCTAACCTAACCTAACCTAACCTAACCTAACCTAACCTAACCTAACCTAACCTAACCTAACCTAACCTAACCTAACCTAACCTAACCTAACCTAACCTAACCTAACCTAACCTAACCTAACCTAACCTAACCTAACCTAACCTAACCTAACCTAACCTAACCTAACCTAACCTAACCTAACCTAACCTAACCTAACCTAACCTAACCTAACCTAACCTAACCTAACCTAACCTAACCTAACCTAACCTAACCTAACCTAACCTAACCTAACCTAACCTAACCTAACCTAACCTAACCTAACCTAACCTAACCTAACCTAACCTAACCTAACCTAACCTAACCTAACCTAACCTAACCTAACCTAACCTAACCTAACCTAACCTAACCTAACCTAACCTAACCTAACCTAACCTAACCTAACCTAACCTAACCTAACCTAACCTAACCTAACCTAACCTAACCTAACCTAACCTAACCTAACCTAACCTAACCTAACCTAACCTAACCTAACCTAACCTAACCTAACCTAACCTAACCTAACCTAACCTAACCTAACCTAACCTAACCTAACCTAACCTAACCTAACCTAACCTAACCTAACCTAACCTAACCTAACCTAACCTAACCTAACCTAACCTAACCTAACCTAACCTAACCTAACCTAACCTAACCTAACCTAACCTAACCTAACCTAACCTAACCTAACCTAACCTAACCTAACCTAACCTAACCTAACCTAACCTAACCTAACCTTTTTTTTTTTTTTTTTTTTTTTTTTTTTGTCGCTGAGAAATGCTTTATGCATCCCCGCTCGTGGGGGACGAGACGGGGTATGTGGGACTCCTGTCGAAATCCGCACTCGACAGTATACCCACTAAAACTCAGCGGTGTTCCCACAACGCCGTGATGGGAGGGCTATGGGAAATTGGCACAGCCTCTGCTTCCACAGCCCTCCCGGCGTATGCCCGCCTAGTTGGCGGGCCCCGCATGCCCCCCATTTAACTGGGGGGCTACGGGAATGGCCGGGAACACCCGGCCACTCCCGTCCGACGCTGGTGGAGGCCCGTGCAATACAGGCAAAGGGCGCCCCCGCACCCACCGCCTGCTGGCCTCCACCCGGGAGGAGCCGGAGGTGACTACCAGACCAGCGTCTTCCTCGACCCCTCCCCTCTCCGGAGCGGCGCCGCGCGAGAGAATCATCCCCCGCGCGCGCGCCGCTGCCTCCCTCCGGGACACGACCGCCTGTTCCGCATCGGCGGCCCTGCCCAGTCTACGCCCACTCACCTCCCTCTGTAAGCAGAGGAGGAGTGGACGTATCTGCCCTCTGTAGCCCGGTTCCCTTCACCGACCATCAAGCATGATCGGTGATTGGAACCGCGACCTTTCCCCGCTTGTTGAAGATTAGCCGCCAGCCCCAATTTTCCCCCAAAACCGCACTGGGAGAAATTGGAGCCGACGTTGCCCAGGGTGCGCCACGAGGAGGCTCTTCAACGTGCACCCCAACCTAACCTAACCTAACCTAACCTAACCTAACCTAACCTAACCTAACCTAACCTAACCTAACCTAACCTAACCTAACCTAACCTAACCTAACCTAACCTAACCTAACCTAACCTAACCTAACCTAACCTAACCTAACCTAACCTAACCTAACCTAACCTAACCTAACCTAACCTAACCTAACCTAACCTAACCTAACCTAACCTAACCTAACCTAACCTAACCTAACCTAACCTAACCTAACCTAACCTAACCTAACCTAACCTAACCTAACCTAACCTAACCTAACCTAACCTAACCTAACCTAACCTAACCTAACCTAACCTAACCTAACCTAACCTAACCTAACCTAACCTAACCTAACCTAACCTAACCTAACCTAACCTAACCTAACCTAACCTAACCTAACCTAACCTAACCTAACCTAACCTAACCTAACCTAACCCTTTTTTCAGCCATTTTGGTTTTTGGGTTTTTAATTTTACATAGTGATATCTCCGAGACCAATTGACATAGAGGGCTCGGGTTTGCGCGAGAGGCAGAGCACTGACAGAACCCTTTCGTTTTATGTACTTTCAGGCCTTTTCGGGCGCTGAAACTTTTTCGTCCTGAAACTACTTTCAGGAGGTGCCGGACATTGGGCCAGGCTGCCCATTTCAAACCCGGTCTTTCTGCGACTGCTGGCTGTCGGGATATTGGCGTTTGAAGTTGACTTTTGACAGTTGTGAACTGTCAGAACCAAGTTTTGAACGCTCGTATCTCTGGACTGGGGGGTCGTGGAAGGTCACGATTTCTTTAGGGTATTAGTGGTTACCTTCTGTATATCACACGCCATATTTCAGGCTGAAATAAGCCTGAAAAATTCGGAGCCCTGAAAGTGGTTTCAGGAGAAGGAGCAAGCCGTGGCGAGTCAAATAAGCCGAGACACGGCTATTCTGCGACTTTCGGTTTGGACTCTGTGGCCTTTCGGAGTTTGACTTTGACAGTTCTTGGCTGTCAGTGTCGAATTTTGGATGCCCATAGCTCCTACACCCGGGGTCGTAGCGAGCTGCGGTTTCTTTGCAGGCTGTTGGCTGGTCCTCGGCTGTGCTCCCGGCAGATTTCAGGAGTTTTCAGCGTACTGAAAATTTTCTGCCTGAAAACGTTAGATCTAGGTGCGGCTCATCGGGACCTTTACTTTGAGCCCCGGCACGCCGAAATCGGCCTGGCGGTTGCGGAGATAACCTGGATTTACTAAGATCCGCGGCCATATTGGCAAATAACCAAAAATTTTGATCCTGGTTATCTCGGAGACCGCTTGGGCTAGCTTAGCCGTGTTTGGGTTCTTTTGAGAGGGCTCGGAGAGGGCTATATGGTGGTGGGTAAATTTAGACTCTAGGTAGAGAACGGAGGGTTTTTCCCGGTAAAACCTAAACGGGAAACCCTAAAAAATTTTTTCTTTTGGTGGGCGAATTAGAACGTCATTTTACACCCCCTGCAAGACAGACGTGAAGTGACTAACCAAATAAGGTTAAAAATTAAGTACCTTGACTCAATTTCGACGCATAATTTGACTTGACTTAGCGGTCTTCCGCTGGACGAGACTGCAGACCGCCTATAAAGGCGAACAGTCTAAACCAAGAGCGACAAAATTGGTTAATATCCAATAGACACCAAATATTTTTTAATATTTTTAATAATTATT
Organism: Brachylomia viminalis; assembly: GCA_937001585.2. NCBI lineage: Eukaryota > Metazoa > Arthropoda > Insecta > Lepidoptera > Noctuidae > Brachylomia > Brachylomia viminalis. The sequence continues at coordinate 18,079 of OW443317.2, forward strand.
TGACTGACATTTTATACACACTTTTACACCCTATTTTTTAGATACTTTTATATTACATAATTATTAATTTATTTTTTGCTTCTTTACAAAGTAAAAAAATATTAAGTATTAAGTTTTTAATTTAATTTTAATCCAATTTATTTATTATTACTCGTTTTTACTCATTTTACAACTTATACAAACTTAAAATAGAGATAAGGCGCCCCTCGGACATGTTTAGAACTCCAAAAATGGACAACAAGGACCCTGCAAAATCACCGACGGCAGGTAATAAGACTTTTATAAAAAGCACACCACCGAAGGAAGGACAAAAAATGGCTCCGATTAGGTTAATTATCGGAGACGGGGAGGCTGGTAAGTCAGAGACTCCGGCTCAGAGGAAGCCTCAGACCACCCCAAAGGAGGCCTCGTCTTCCTCGTCTTCTTCTTCTTCTTCCTCTCTGCCGGTGGACCCCAAAGTAGCGCCCCCGAACTCACAAGAGGAAGGAAGGGCTACACAGAAGACTTCAACATCAACGAAGTCCCACGAAAGTCCCCCTGTAGAGATAGGAAAAATTAAATACGCGAATAGGATCTCTGAGGCACGAGCCTGCCTCCTGAAAGCAAAAATGCATATGGGCAACTCCCGAAACACAAAGACGGAGATAAAGACGGAGGTCATCCAGGCATTGGACAGGCTCTTCCAGCTCGTAAAGGAGGCAGAGGCCGAAAAAGGAAAAGGCAAAGAGCCACAAAGAGACACACAAAAGGAACACAAAGCGGTGCAGTGTGTCGAAGTAGGTAAAAAGGAAGAGGGAAACAGAGACATCGCTGACCTCATTGGTAAGCTCAAGGAGCATGCTGATCTCATCAAAGAGAACACTGAGAGCGTTGGGCAGCTCAGTGAGCAGATGAGAACCATGGAGAAGCGGTCATATGCCGGTGTAGCCGCGACCCCTATTGTTAAGCGGCTCCCGATGCAAACTGCCTTGCACTCCTTCATCGTGACCGCGACTGATGACCAGGAAACTGGTGATGAGGTCATGAGTAGAGTGAGGAAAGCGGTAAATGCGAAAGAGGGAGGATTTGAAGTGGAAAAGGTTAGGAAGGCAAAAGACCGTAAAATAATAGTTGGCTGCAAAACCGATGAGGACAGAGAGCGAGTCAAAAACAAAATTAGGGAATCCGGCGAATGTTTGACTGTGGAGGATATCCAGAACAGAGACCCCCTCGTTATCCTGAAGGACGTGCTCAGTTGCAACACTGACGGGGACATAATAAAAGGTTTAAAAAACCAAAATAAGCGACTGTTCATTAACCTCAATGAACAGGAAAATAGGTTGGAAATAGCTTATAAAAAACGCACCAGGAACCCCCACACCAATCACATCGTTATGAGGGTGTCCCCCAAAATGTGGCAGAGACTGACGGAGGCTGAGTCGGTTCTCATTGACCTTCAGAGGATAAGAGTAGCCGACCAGTCTCCGATAGTACAATGCTCACTTTGCCTGGGCTATGGGCACGGAAGGCGATTTTGCCAGGAGTCACAGGCGAAGTGCAGCCATTGCGGGGGACCCCACATGAGGGCAGAGTGCCCCGACTGGCGTGAGGGTGTGACCCCGTCGTGTTGCAACTGCGTGCGCGCAAAGATAGACAATATAGCCCACAACGCCTTCAGCCAGGAATGCCCCATCAGGGCAAAATGGGATGCTATAGCAAGGTCGAGAGTAGCGTATTGCTAAGGTGGTCTCGGGGGGAAACTCAGTCTCTCAAAGAAGGCCATACCTCGTGGCACAAGCTAATCTGCAAAGGAAGGCCCTGGCCACCAATGAGATTATGCTTGAGGCGCACAGTAAGGGGGTGGCTTTTGCACTGCTCCAGGAGCCGTACATCGGAAGTTTGGGTAGAATGAAAGACTACCGCGGGGTTAGAATATACCAGCATGCTGGCGATGGAGACGGCGTCATCAAGACCGCAATCGCGGTCTTCGATGGCGATATAGACGTTGTCCAGTGTCCGAACCTCACCACGCCTAACATCACAGTGGTGAAGATGAAGACAAGCGCCTGGGAGATCGCGGTGGTCTCATTCTACCTTGAACCCAAACCAACACCGATAGGGCCATACTTGGAGCAGCTCATCAGGATAGAGAGGAGTTTCGGCCGGAGACTCATCTTGGGCGGAGACGCAAACGCCAAAAACTCTTGGTGGGGTAGCCGTAAAATCGACCAAAGAGGGACCGAAATGGCTGGTGCCCTAGAAGAGATGGGTTTGCAGGTGCTCAACACAGGCGACACACCTACGTTCCACACAGTGAGGGGAACCTCATTGTACACCAGCTTCGTGGATATAACGGCGTGTACGGCGGATCTGCTCGACCTGGTCGAAGACTGGAGGGTTGACGAAGGTATGACGAGCTCTGACCACAACACCATTCTTTATAAAATTAAATTGGAAAGGGCAAAGGGAGTAGACATCGACAGAACCACAAGGATTTTTAACAGTAAAAAAGCGAACTGGGAGCAGTTTCGTGAGAAACTGGCCCAGTTCCTAATAGAAAATAACATAGGCAAAATTGAAATTGATAATATTAATAATAAAACAGAGTTAGAAAATAAAATAGAACAATACATTAAAGTAATAGTAGAAGCAAGTAAAATCAGCATACCAAAGCTAAAGCCCAATAGCAAAATTAAATTACCCTGGTGGTCCAACGAGCTCGCCATACTGAAAAAGGAGGTCGCCACTAGGAAGCGCAGAGTCCGCTGTGCAGCGCCGATCCGGAGAGCAAAAGTCGTTGAGGAGTACCTGCAAACAAAAGAAAAATACGAGCAATTAGAAAGAACGGCCCAAACAGAAAGCTGGAAAAGCTTCTGTGAAAGACAGGATAAGGAGGGACTCTGGGATGGCATATATAGGGTCATAGGCAGGACCATGAAAAGACAGGAGGATCTGCCCCTGGTCAAGGAAGGTCAGGTACTAAACCACCTTGAATCCGCCACTTTGCTGGCGGAAACATTCTACCCCGAGGACAAGAAGGAGGAGGATAACGAGGAGCACAGGCGTATCAGGACGGTAGCTGAAAAAGTAAACGAGATGGACCATAATGAGGATCATGACCCACCGTTTACTCATGAAGAGCTGAACTCCACCATACGCTGCTTCAACCCTAAGAAAGCCCCGGGGTCAGATGGTCTTACGGCCGACATCTGCCAGCAAGCGGTATATCAGGACTCGGAGCTTTTCCTATCACTGGCAAACAAATGCCTAGAGCTGGGCTACTTCCCGAGGATCTGGAAGGAAGCCACAGTGGTTATCTTGCGGAAACCCGGGAAGGAGAGCTACACAACTCCCAAGTCATTTAGACCAATAGGATTGTTGCCAGTGATGGGGAAAGTACTCGAGAAAATGCTAATAAACAGACTGAAATGGCACATCCTACCGGGACTCAGTACACGCCAATACGGGTTTATGCCACAAAGGAGCACCGAAGACTCCCTCTATGACCTGTTAGAACTCATTCGCAGAAAACTAAAAGAAAAGAAACTCATAGTTATGATATCGCTGGACATAGAGGGAGCCTTTGATAGTGCATGGTGGCCGGCCATAAAAACCAGGTTGGCGGAAACAAAGTGCCCGGTAAACCTGAGAAGAGTGCTGGATAGTTACCTGGAACACCGGAAGGTTAGGTTAAGGTACGCGGGACAGGAGGTAACTAGGGAGACGAGCAAGGGTTGTGTGCAGGGATCGATAGGGGGTCCGATTCTTTGGAATCTTTTACTCGACCCGCTACTTAAAGGCCTGGTACAAAGGGGAGACTACTGCCAAGCCTTCGCCGACGACGTAGTATTGATTTTCGACGGGGACTCCGCGATGGAGGTCCAGCGACGTGCCAATGACGCCCTCGAGTATGTTCATCGGTGGGGGATCATGAATAAGTTGAAATTCGCACCGCATAAGACCAATGCGATGGTAATCACGCGGAAACTGAAGCATGATACCCCGCTGCTGAGCATGGGCGGGGTCGATATTGGCATGTCGCAGGACATCAAAATCCTTGGATTGACCATAGACAGCAAGCTGACTTTTAATGCCCATGCATCTAGTGTATGCAAAAAGGCATTAAATTTGTTCAAGCAGCTGTCTAGGGCAGCCAGGATCAGCTGGGGACTTCATCCGGAGGTAATTCGTACCATCTACACGGCAGTAGTCGAACCGACCATTATGTATGCGGCAAGCGCATGGGCACCGGCAACCGCAAAATTGAATGTGCGCAAACAATTAAACGCGGTCCAAAGGGGATTTGCGCAGAAACTGTGCAAATCCTATCGCACGGTCTCTTTGAACTCGGCACTGGTGCTGGCTGGGATACTACCCCTTGACCTCCGAATCCAAGAGGCAGCTGCCCTATATGGGGCAAGGAAGGGGGTGCCTCAGCCAGCGCTAGGAGATAAGGAGATCGAGCGGCGCACCGCGTTTGATAAAGCTCCCCACCCGGCCAAACATATAAGCCTGCAGTTCATATGCCTGGCAGACCAGGAGCACGTAAACACCCACTGCACTCAAGCAGTGCGGATCTTCACGGACGGCAGCAAAATTGATGGCAAGGTTGGGGCATCATTGTCTCATTGGAGCAATGATGCAGAAACAAAATGTCAAAAATTAAAGCTGTCGGCCCACTGTACCGTCTACCAGGCGGAACTGTTGGCTATATGCAAGGCCACAAGGGAAGTTTTGCTTAGCCCAAAAAACAGTTTTGGCATATACAGCGACTCTAGGTCGTCGCTGGAAACGATCACCAACCATCGCTCTCTCCATCCCCTCGCAGTTGAGATCCGCGAGAACCTGCGCCAATGTAGGGAGCAATCCAAAGAGGTTGAACTCTTTTGGATTAAAGCTCACGCGGGACTGGAGGGGAACGAAAGAGCAGACCAGTTAGCAAAGGACGCTGCTCTTAAAACGAAAACTAGGCCAGATTATGACCAATGCCCAATTTCATTTGTCAAGCGACAGATCCGTTTGGACACGCTTGACAAATGGAATCTTAGATATAGATCCGAAGAAACAGCTGGAGTTACCAAATTGTTTTTCCCAGACGCCGTCCAAGCCTTCAAATACGTGAAAGTAATAAAACCGACCGGTACACTCACACAGATACTAACGGGGCACGGTGGGTTTTCCGAATACTTGAACAGATTTAAGTGCAAGGAAAGCCCATCGTGCATATGTGACCCTGACAAGGACGAGACAGTAATACATATACTGACTGACTGCCCCGCTTACTGCTTGGAGAGGTACGAGGTTGAGCAGGAACTAGGTATCAACATAGGGACAGATACACTAAACACCCTAATTACAACAAAGGGAACTAGGGACACTTTTATTAGTTACTGCGTCAAACTAGCCAATATGACCATAAAAAGAAACAAATAGACGATTATGCTTAGGACTCATATTTGATTATAATATAAAACAGTAGCATAAGAACTAAGTCGTAGAAAAGGTCCGGAACAGTGCTATGGTGAGCCCTAATAGTGTATAATTGAAAATGTATACCTAGAGATGTTGTCCAAAATAAATTGTTTAATATAAGATTATACAAACATGTTTTTAGACCTAAGATAATAATGTTTAGATGTAATAAATTTATGACCATATTCCCAAATAAAAGATGACAATAAATGAATAAATGTTACTTTATTAATTTAACTATGATGTATTAATTGTAAATTTGGACTAATAGAATGTATGAATTGTTATAATTATAAGGATGATGAATGTGTAAACATTATTATAGATTTAAGATATAGAAATAAAGACTGTTTTAGTTATAAGGATAATAAATATGTAAATGATAATGATGATAATGAGAACAAATGTAATAATTATAAGATTGAATTTTTGAAATAAATAAAGAATAGCTATTAAAAATAATAGCAAATAAGGTCTTGGACCATGTCCGAGGTAATTAGCTCGCAGACTCCGCCTTGCGCGGAGAGGTAGGCGCCATAAAAAAAAAAAAAAAAAAAAAAAAAAAAAAAAAACCTAACCTAACCTAACCTAACCTAACCTAACCTTTTTTTTTTTTTTTTTTTTTTTTTTTTTTTTTTTTTTTTTTTTTTTTTTTTTTTTTTTTTTTTTTTTTTTTTTTTTTTTTTTTTTTTGTCGCTGAGAAATGCTTTATGCATCCCCGCTCGTGGGGGACGAGACGGGGTATGTGGGACTCCTGTCGAAATCCGCACTCGACAGTATACCCACTAAAACTCAGCGGTGTTCCCACAACGCCGTGATGGGAGGGCTATGGGAAATCGGCTCAGCCTCTACTTCCACAGCCCTCCCGGTGCATGCCCGCCTAGTTGGCGGGCCCCGCATGCCCCCCATTTAACTGGGGGGCTACGGGAATGGCCGGGACCACCCGGCCACTCCCGTCCGACACTGGTGGAGGCCCGTGCAATACAGGCAATGGGCGCCCCCGCACCCACCACCTGCTGGCCTCCACCCGGGAGGAGCCGGAGGTGACTACCAGACCGGCGTCTTCCTCGACCCCTCCCCTCTCGGAGCGGCGCCGCGCGAGAGAATCATCCCCCGCGCGCGCGCCGCTGCCTCCCTCCGGGACACGACCGCCTGTTCCGCATCGGCGGCCCTGCCCAGTCTACGCCCACTCACCTCCCTCTGTAAGCAGAGGAGGAGTGGGCGTACCCTCTGTAGCCCGGTTCCCTTCACCGACCATCAAGCATGATCGGTGATTGGAACCGTGACCTTTACCCGCTTGTTGAAGATTAGCCGCCAGCCCCAATTGTCCCCCAAAACCGCACTGGGAGAAATTGGAGCCGACGTTGCCCAGGGTGCGCCACGAGGAGGCTCTTCAACATGCACCCCAACCTAACCTTTTTTTTTTTTTTTTTTTTTTTTTTTTGTCGCTGAGAAATGACATTACGCATCTCCGCTCGTCGGGGGACGAGACAGAGTATGTGGGACTCCCTGCCAGAGTGGCAGTATACCCACTAAAACTCAGCGGTGTTCCCGCGACGCCGTGATGGGAGGGCTATGGGAAATTGGCTCAGCCTCTGCTTCCACAGCCCTCCCGGCGTATGCCCGCCTAGCTGGCGGGCCCCGCATGCCCCCCTGCCGGGGGGGCTACGGGAATGGCCGGGAACACCTGGCCATTCCCGTCCGACACTGGTGGAGGCCCGTGCAATACAGGCAAGGGTGCCCCCGCACCCGTTGCCTGCTGGCCTCCACCGGGGAGGAGTCGGTGATGGCCGTCATACTGACGTCTTCTCCGACCCCTCCTCCGTCTTCGGAGCGCCGCCGCGTGAGGGTCGTCCTCCCGCGCGCGCTCCGCCGCCTCCTTCTGGGACATGACGTGTTCGCAGAAGGAGGCCACTGCCGCCCAGGACCTCTCATCGCCCAGCATGGCGTTGACCAAACCGGGGAGTGAGAGGTCCGGTCCGATCACCGAAGTGAGACCGCGGCGCGGCTCGGACCACGACGGGCACACCGCGAGGGTGTGCTGCGCCTTGTCCTCCGCCGCACCGCAGTCGTGGCACGACGATGTCTCCTCCCGTCCGATCCGGTGCAGGTACGATCCGAAACAACCGTGCCCGGACAGCACCTGCACCAGACGGAATGAGAGGAACCCATGCGACCGATCGAGCCAGTCTCGCAGGACCGGCCCGATCGCGTCGAGGGTTCGGCGGCCGAAGGCTGCGGTGTCGAGGTCCCTCGTCCAATGGACGACGATGGCGTCCCTCGCCTCCCGCCGGACGGCCTCCCGCTCTTCCGGGGCGGGGCGTTCTCCTCTCGCCCTCCGCCCCGCCGTCCATTCGTATACTCTGGCGAGCACCCACGCCTCGAGTTCCCAAGGAGGGGTGCCAGCCAGAGCACACGCTGCCGCGAAGCCCACCGTGCGGTAGGCCCGCGACACCCGCTGAGCTATGGCCCTTTGGGGGGCCCGCAAGGCCGCGGCGTTCTCCCGCCTTTGGAGGGAGTCCTCCCAGATTGGGGCCCCGTAGAGGGCCATACTCCTCAAGATGCCGGCGTAAAGTTGCCGGCATCGCACGCTGGGCCCCCCCAAATTGGGGAGCAGCCACGAGAGGGCGCCCGCAGTCTTCAGCAGGCGCGTCGACAGCCCGCTAAAATGCGGGCCGAATCGCCACCTGCTGTCGAGTACAAGGCCCAGATATTTCATCTGGGCCTTCACCTCGATTCGGACGCCCTCCACAAATATGTGGGCGTCTGGTGGTTGGCGCTGCCGAGGCCCGTGGAAAAACACAGCCTCGGTCTTGTGCAGCGCCACCGTCAATCCTAGGCGGCGGATCCTCCCTGCGACCAAGGATCCGCCCGCCGAGGCCAAGTTGGCCGCCTCCCTGAAACTCTCCCCTCGGGCGGTGAGGAGAGTGTCATCCGCGTAGCAGACGACACTCGTACCTCGGAGGAGAGTTCCCCGCAAGAGCCAGTCGTAGCCGACGTTCCAGAGGAGAGGTCCCAGGACTGACCCCTGTGGAACGCCGGCCTCGACTGCGTACCGCCGGACTTGGCCAGCCCTGTTCACGAGGACGATCGCCCGATCCTCCAGGTAGCTGGCCAGTAGACGCCGCATATATTGAGGCACCCCGTGGAATCGGAGCGCCTCTAGGATGGTGCTGTGGGGAACAGAGTTGAAGGCGTTGGCAATGTCGAATGACACCGCCAACAATCCGTCCCCCACCTCCGTCGCCTCCTTCACCTGCCTCTTGAGGCAGGCCAGCGCGTCCACCGTCGAACGCTCAGCCCGAAAACCGAACTGAGCGTCCGACAAGTCCGGCCCGATACGCCGCATATGGCCCTTTAGGCGGGCAGCGATTATCCCCTCGAACATTTTGCCGACCTCATCGAGCAGGACGATGGGTCGGTATGCCGAGGGGGAGTCTGCTGGGCGACCCTCCTTGCGAAGGAGGCACAGCTGCCCCTCCTTCCACGGTTTCGGGAACCTCCCAGACGCAAGGCATGCGCTGAAGAGGTCCCGAAACCGCTCCTCCATTTGGGTGGCGGCAATTGCCACCACCCTCGCCGGGACACCGTCGGGGCCCGGAGCCGTCTTCTTGGCGCGGATATGCACAATCGCCGCGCCAAGTTCCGACTCCGTGACAGGAGAGGGAGCCTCCTCTTCCTCCTCATCCTCCAGCAGCGGGGCTCCACACATCACTGGCGGGGTGAAGTTGTCCCTGCACGGAAACAGGGACTGAACCACCCCATCCAGAAATGTGGGCTCCAGGGTCTCGACAACCGGGGGACCAAAGGGGCGCAATTTGTTGCGCGCCGCCTTATACGGTCTCCCGTAAGGGTCGTTGTCGAGACCCTCCAGCAGCTCGGCTCTCGCCGAGTCTTTAGCGGCGGCGATGGCCCGATCGAGGCCCATTTTAGCCTCCACGTACACCTCGTAGAGGCGGTCCTCGTCGGGCCGGTTGCGTCGACGCCGCCGCCGACTCCGCGTGTAGGCCCTCTTGGCCGCCACGCAGGCGGTTCTGAGCCCCGCCAGCTCCTCCGACCACCAATAGACGGCGCGGCGGGGAGTCGGGCGGCGAGACCGGGGCATGCTGGAGTTGCACACCTCGGTCAGAGACTCCCTCAGCTGGCCCGCTATGGTGTCCACATCCAGGCCGGTGGTAGGAGGCGACAGCCAGTCCTGGATGAACGCCGCCTCCGCCGCTGCCTCCCTGTCCAGGCGGGTGAGAGCCCACCGCGGAAACGGTGATCGCCCCGAGAGGGGCTGCACCGCTCCGGGGCCACTGGCGGAGATGTCGAACCGCACGTAGCGGTGGTCCGACATAGTCTCCACCAGGTCCACCCGCCAGTTCAGCACGCGCGCGGCTAACCCAGGGGTGGCGAAAGTGACGTCCACTACTGAGCCACCCTGACGCCGCACGCATGTCTGGACGCTTCCTCTGTTCAAGAGGGAGAGTCCAGAGGAGGCTGCCCACATCTCCACCGCCCGCCCGCGAGCGTCGGTGGCCCGGTTGCCCCAGGTCACCGACTTGGCATTCAGGTCTCCCAGCACGGAGACCTGACGCGGCGCCGCCCTGCCGACCACGGCGGCCAGGACTCCGAGATAATTCTCAAAGTCCTGGAGAGGGCGGTTTGGGGAGAAATATACCCCCACAAGGGCAAAGTCTCCCCACGCGGCGGCCACGTATCCCGGTCCTCTCTCTAATAGCGAGAGGGGAGGGGAGTCTGTGGAAGACCGCGCCGCTAGTGCCACCGAGTCGTCCTCGTCACCCAGCCAGCTGCTGGGGATCGAGTAGGGCTCGGCGACCACCGCTACGTTCACCAACCACTCGGCCATGACCTGCACTACCAGGTCCTGGGCCGTTCTGCAGTGGTTGGTGTTCGCCTGGAGGATGCGGTAGTCGGAATCCTGCATTATTCCGACATGGCTCCCTCCTCCTCAGCTACCGCCGCTGGAGCTGCAGCGGCGGCGACGACGGCGGCGGCGGTGGTGGCGACAGGTCGAACCTGCGCCGGCACTATGCCCTTCTTGACGGGGGGCTTACAGCTCCTGCCCGTCATCCTGTGGCCCGCGGGGCGGCCACTGGCGGCACACGCCGTGCAGTGTGGCGTCGTGGCGCGGCAAGTGGCACTCTTGTGCCCCTCTTGCCCGCACTGGTAGCACGTGTCTCCCCAGTCGGCCTTGGAGGGACACGTGGCTCGGGTGTGGCCGAAGGAGAAGCACTTGAAGCAGCGCAAGGGCTGGTCTTCAAGTGCCCGGACCACAGCCGAGCTGAGCCCCACAAGCAGCCGTCCCTTGGTCGCAGCAAGGGCGGCCCCAGCCGCGGCGACTGGGCACTCGACGCGGACGATGCCCATGCCGCGGCGGCCGAGCCTGATGGCTCCAGCCTTCACCGCGCCAGCGTCGCAGCCTCCAGCCGCCGCGACGGCCGCCACCACATCCTCCTTGGTGGCCGAATCGTCCAGATCGGCCACCTCCAAGGCTGCGGTCTTGACGGGCCTGACGACCGTTGCCGCGTCGGCGATGACCTCTTGCAACTTCGTTGCGAAGAGGTCCGCGTTTGTGCCGCGCTGTTCCCCCGAGAACTCGAAAATTCGAGCTCCGGTTAGGGTTCGGCGGCACGTTATTTTGCTGATCCCCAGCTGGGAGGGATCAGCATTGGTACGAGCCCGTCTTAGGACGGACTCGTACGTCTCGCCCCGCTCCGCGGCCTCCGGGGTGATGGCCACCACGACGGCCGCGGTCTTGGGAGGAACTAACTTCCTCCCGCCAGCTGGAGCCCTTTTGACTGCCGGTGCAGTCGCGGCGGGCTTGGGGGCCGACTTTTGCCCTCCCTTCCCTTTTCCCCTCCTGACCACTTCCGTCCACGACTGGTTGGACGGGGTGGTGGAGGGAAGAAGGGCGTCTTCCTCCTGCGAGCTCTGGGGGGCTGCCGCTGGAGTGGCAGCCGACCCAGACGCTCCCTCCGAGCTGATGGTGAGGGTTTGAGGAGCCGCCTTGGTCCTCTTGCCCTCGCCTTTGCCCTTGGAGGGCTTCGGGGCCTGGGGCTGCGCACCCGATGCCGGGCCTGCTAAAGGCGCAGGTTCCGGCACCCTGCGTGGTGCCTTATCCGCCGCTAGCGGCGGGCGGAGCCGCTTCTCCGGCAGGAGCCGGTCCTCGATCCCTGCGAAGCAGGCTCTGATGAAGGCCCTCTCCTCCATGACAACCTTTCGGAGTATCTCCTCAAGGTTGTGAGGGGAGGAGGTGGAGCCTCCTACCACCGGTCCAGGGGCTGATTGCGCAGGCCGAGCAGTGACCTCAGCCAGCTTCTGGTGCAGCTGGCTGACCTCCGCCTGCAGGCGATCCACCCTCGCCTGCAGTTGCCGCGTCTCATCCGTGGCCGTCCGCTGCACCAGCTCCTGCACAATGCCATGCAGACTGGCAGCCCGGCATTTAAGGGCCTTCTGGAAGGTCCCCTTCAGGTTGGAGGACTTTGAGGCGACCTCCAGGACCTCCTCCCTGTCCTCCCGCGCCATGCGCTCAAGTTCCGCCAAGGAGTGGCCAGCATACAGGACACTGGATGCCCCATAGCCGGCCCTCGACCGGGCGGCCTGCGCCTGGCGCTCTCTGGCAGCGACCCTCTCCTCCAGGTCCTGCTGGAGTTGCGCCCGTTTTAGCAGGTTTAGCTGGCGCTCGGCGTCCACCAAACCCACAACGTGGCTGTCTCCTGCTTTCGAAGAAGTCGAAGCCCTTTTGGACTTTGACTTCTTCTGCGCCCCGCCTCCAGCCGACGAGGATCCCTCGGACCCGTGCCGCAGGTAGGCCCTCTTTCGCTCCAGGCGGTCGCTCTCAGCTGCCGACGTGTCGAGATTTGAGTCGTCGGAGTCCGACTCGTCTGCTCTGGCCGCAGATGGTGCGCGGTCAGCGTCCGACGCTAATGCGTCACCGGCGTGGCCCTGAAAAGGGCCTTTGGATTGGCCCTGAGAAGGGCCGTTGGGTTGGCCCTGAGAAGGGCCGTTGGTTTGGCCCTGAGGAGGGCCGTTGGGTTGGCCCTGAGAAGGGCCGTTGGGTTGGCCCTGAGAAGGGCCGTTTGAATCGTCCTGAGAAGGGCGATTCGGATTAAAACTGAAACGCCCGGAGGCGTCCCGCACGGGTTTCTGCGTCATTTTTATACTCACAGTCTTCCGCATTGATTTACTGTGAGTCACAGCGCACTTTAGCCACCGGTCTGCCACTCCGTTACGGTGGTCAGACACGGCGTTGCCCAGGGGATACTACGTGGAAGTATGCGCTGTGGGGGATCCCCCACCCCAACCTAACCTAACCTTTTTTTTTTTTTTTTTTTTTTTTTTTTTTTTTTTTTTTTTTTTTTTTTTTTTTTGTCGCTGAGAAATGCTTTATGCATCCCCGCTCGTGAGGGACGAGACGGGGTATGTGGGACTCCTGTCGAAATCCGCACTCGACAGTATACCCACTAAAACTCAGCGGTGTTCCCACAACGCCGTGATGGGAGGGCTATGGGAAATTGGCTCAGCCTCTGCTTCCACAGCCCTCCCGGCGTATGCCCGCCTAGTTGGCGGGCCCCGCATGCCCCCCATTTAACTGGGGGGCTACGGGAATGGCCGGGAACACCCGGCCACTCCCGTCCGACACTGGTGGAGGCCCGTGCAATACAGGCAAAGGGCGCCCCCGCACCCACCGCCTGCTGGCCTCCACCCGGGAGGAGCCGGAGGTGACTACCAGACCGGCGTCTTCCTCGACCCCTCCCCTCTCCGGAGCGGCGCCACGCGAGAGAATCATCCCCCCGCGCGGGCGCCGCTGCCTCCCTCAGGGACACGACCGCCTATTCCGCAGCGGCGGCCGTGCCCAGTCTACGCCCACTCACCTCCCTCTGTAAGCAGAGGAGGAGTGGGCGTATCTGCCCTCTGTAGCCCGGTTCCCTTCACCGACCATCAAGCATGATCGGCGATTGGAACCGTGACCTTTCCCCGCTTGTTGAAGATTAGCCGCCAGCCCCAATTGTCCCCCAAAACCGCACTGGGAGAAATTGGAGCCGACGTTGCCCAGGGTGCGCCACGAGGAGGCTCTTCAACGTGCACCCCAAAACCTAACCTAACCTAACCTAACCTAACCTAACCTAACCTAACCTAACCTAACCTAACCTAACCTAACCTAACCTAACCTAACCTAACCTAACCTAACCTAACCTAACCTTTTTTTTTTTTTTTTTTTTTTTTTTTTTTTTTTTTTTTTTTTTTTTTTTTTTTTTTTGTTTGCGCTGGGAAAAATGCATTACGCATGCCCACCCGTCGGGGGACGGGAGGGGTATGTGGGACTCCCCGGTAGAACCGGTATACCCACTAAACAACCCAGCGGCATTCCCGCATCGTCTGAGTGGAGGGGGACTGGGAATCGGCAGAGCCTTTCCATCCTGCCCCCCGCCGACGACCGCCCGCCTTTACGGCGGGCCCGGCACGCCCCTCCCGTCGGGTGGGAGGGGCCCAGGAATGACTGACGACGTGGGTGGTGGACAGTGCAGTGCAGGAGAAGGCGCCCCCGCGCCTGTCTCCCGCTGTTCACCACCTGGAGGCGCGTGACGACGATCATACAACCGCCGTCTCACGCCCCGTCTTCGCCTGCGGAGCGGCGCCGCGAGAGGGTCTTCCTCCCGCACGCGCTCCGCCGCCTCCTTCTGTGACATTACCTCTTCGCAGAAGGAGGCGACCGCTGCCCAGGCCCCCTCGCTTTCCAGCATCGAGTTGACGACGCCGGGAAGCGAGAGGTCCTGCCCGACCGCTGCGACCAAAGGTAGGCGCAGCTCGGACCAGGCCGGGCACACCTCGAGGGTGTGCTGTGCCGTGTCCTCCGCCGCGCCACAGTCGTGGCACGACGGGGTCTCCTCCCTTTGGATCCGATGCAGGTGCGATCCGAAGCATCCGTGGCCGGACAACACCTGCACCAGACGGAAAGAGAGGAAACCGTGGGACCGCTCGAGCCAATCCTTCAGGACCGGCCCGAGCGCGTCCAGTGTTCGGCGGCCGAATGCGGCAGTGGCGAGGTCCTCCGTCCAATGATGGACGATTGCGTCCTTCGCCTCTTGCCGCACGGCCTCCCGTTCTTCTGCGGCGGGGGGCTCCCCGAGCGCCTTACGGCGCGCCGTCCATTCGTACACTCTGGTCAGCACCCACGCCTCGAGCTCCCAAGGAGGGGTGCCGGCCAGAGCGCACGCCGCAGAGAAGCCCACCGAGCGGTAGGCCCTCGCCACCCGCAGTGCAATGGCCCTTTGGGGCCTGCGGATGGCCGTGGCGTTCTCCCGTCTGTGGAGGGAGTCTGCCCAGATTGGGGCCCCGTAAAGGGCCATGCTCCTGAGGATGCCGGCATACAAGCGCCGGCATCGCGCCTTCGGACCCCCCAGGTTCGGGAGGAGCCACGACAGGGCGTTCGCGGCCTTCAGCAGGCGCGTCGACAGCCCGCTAAAGTGTGGACCGAAGCGCCACCTGCTGTCGAGGACAAGGCCCAAGTACTTCATCTGGGCCTTGACCTCGATCCTGACGCCCTCCACTATAATGTGGCCGTCGGGAGGGATGCGCTGCCGTGGGCCGTGAAAATACACGGCCTCGGTTTTGTGCAGCGCAACCTTCAACCCCAGGCGGCGAATCCTTCCTGCCACTAAGGATCCGCCGGCAGAGGCCAGACTGGCCGCCTCCCTGAAATCCCTCCCCCGGGCGACGAGGAGGGTGTCATCCGCGTAACAGATGACGCTCGTGCCACGGAGGAGGGTCCCCCGCAGTATCCAGTCGAATCCAATGTTCCACAGCAGTGGTCCTAGGACCGACCCCTGTGGAACACCGGACTCTGCGCCGTATCGCCTCACTGCGGCCGTCTTGTCCGAGAGGAGGACCACCCGGTCCTCCAAGTAGCTGGCCAAGAGTTGGCGCAGGTACTGAGGCACTCCGTGGTATCGGAGCGCCTCCAAGATTGTCGAGTGGGGGACGGAGTTGAAGGCGTTGGCTATGTCGAATGACACCGCCAACACTCCGTCGCCCGCCTCCACGGCCTCCCTCACCTGGCCCTTGAGTAGGGCCAGCGCGTCGACCGTCGAACGACCCCGTCGGAAACCGAATTGGGCGTCCGACAGGTCCGGCCCCACCGTCCTCAGCAGGCTCTTTAGCCGGTCGGCAATTATCCCCTCGAACAACTTACCGACCTCATCGAGCAAGACAATGGGCCGGTAAGCCGAGGGGGAGTCCGCCGGGCGTCCCTTCTTTCGGAGCAGGCATAGCCGCCCCTCCTTCCAAGGTTTCGGGAACCTCCCAGTCGTAAGACACGCGCTGAAGAGGTCCCGAAACCTCTCCTCCATGTGTGAGGCGGCGATGGCCACCACCCGTGCGGGAACGCCGTCCGGCCCTGGGGCTGTGTTCTTTGCGCGGAGGTGTAGAGTCCCCGCGCAAAGTTCCACCGCCGTCACCGGGGGGACCTCCTCCTCCGGCAGAGCCGCCTCCCGCGGGGGATCCATCACTGGCGGAGTGAAGTCGGTCCTGGACGGAAACAGGGACCGGACCACCCCGTCCAGCAATGCCGGCTCGAGGGTCTCCGTCACTGGAAGACCGCAGGGGCGCAGTTTATTCCGCGCCGCCTTGTATGGTCTTCCAAATGGGTCCCTGTCGAGACCCTCCAGCATTTCGGCTCTCGCCGAATCTTCGGCCGCGCGCATAGCCGACTTCAAGACCGTCTTGGCGTCGACGTACGTGGCATAGAGGGCCTCCTCGTTGGTGGGGTCTCGGTGCCTGCGCCTTCGACTCCGCGTGTAGGCCCTCCTGGCCGCCACGCAGGCGGTTCGGAGCCCCGCCAGTTCCTCCGACCACCAATAGACGGCGCGGCGGGGAGCTGGGCGGCGAGACCGGGGCATGCTGGAGTTGCACACCTCGGTCAGGGACCTCCTCAGCTGAACCGCTGCGGCGTCCACGTCCAGGACCTCGACAGGAGGCGCGAGCCAGTCCTGGACGAACGCCGCCTCCTCCGCAGCCTCTCGGTCCAGGCGGGTGAGAGCCCACCGTGGGAACGCGGATTGGCCCGAGCCTGGAGCAATTCCCCGGGAGCTCTGGGTGGAGCTGATGTCGAACCGCACATATCGGTGGTCCGACAAGGTCTCCACCGTCTCCACCCGCCAGTTCACGACGCGGGCGGCTAGCACGGGGGTGGCAAACGAGACGTCGACCACTGATCCTCCCCGTTGCCGCACACACGTGTGAACGGTCCCTCTGTTCAGGAGGGACACACCGCACGACGCCGCCCAAAACTCCACGGCGCGTCCCCGGACGTTGCAGGACCCGGCCGGGTTGCCCCAGGCCGTCGACTTGGCGTTCAGGTCACCCAGTATGGCGACCTGGCGTGGCGCCGCCCTCCCGACCACCGCGGTGAGGATTTCGAGAAAGTTCTCGAAATCCGAGAGAGGGCGGTTCGGGGAGAAATAGACGCCCACAAGGGCTAATTCTCCCCACGCGGCGGCCACGTATCCCGGTCCCCTCTCTAAGAGCGAGAGGGGAGGGGAGTCCGTGGAAGACCGCGTCACCAATGCCACCAAGCCGTCCCGATCGCCCAGCCAACGGCCAGGGACTGAGTACGGCTCGGCGACAGCCGCCACGTCCACCAACCACTCGGCCATGGTCTGCATCAGCAGATCCTGGGCCGCTCTGCAGTGGTTGGTGTTCGCCTGGAGGATGCGATGCTTGACCGAACTATCCATCGACAGACATCGCACCCCCCTCCACAACCGCCGCCGATGTCCCAGCCTCAGGGACGGCAACGGTGGCAGCGACAGGCCGGATCAGCGCCTGCGCTTTGCCCTTCTAACCTAACCTAACCTAACCTAACCTAACCTAACCTTTTTTTTTTTTTTTTTTTTTTTTTTTTTTTTTTTTTTTTTTGTTTGCGCTGGGAAAAATGCATTACGCATGCCCACCCGTCGGGGGACGGGAGGGGTATGTGGGACTCCCCGGTAGAACCGGTATACCCACTAAACAACCCAGCGGCATTCCCGCATCGTCTGAGTGGAGGGGGACTGGGAATCGGCAGAGCCTTTCCATCCTGCCCCCCGCCGACGACCGCCCGCCTTTACGGCGGGCCCGGCACGCCCCTCCCGTCGGGTGGGAGGGGCCCAGGAATGACTGACGACGTGGGTGGTGGACAGTGCAATGCAGGAGAAGGCGCCCCCGCGCCTGTCTCCCGCTGTTCACCACCTGGAGGCGCGTGACGACGATCATACAACCGCCGTCTCACGCCCCGTCTTCGCCTGCGGAGCGGCGCTGCGAGAGGGTCTTCCTCCCGCACGCGCTCCGCCGCCTCCTTCTGTGACATTACCTCTTCGCAGAAGGAGGCGACCGCTGCCCAGGCCCCCTCGCTTTCCAGCATCGAGTTGACGACGCCGGGAAGCGAGAGGTCCTGCCCGACCGCTGCGACCAGTGTGTGGCGCAGCTCGGACCAGGCTGGGCATACCTCGAGGGTGTGCTGCGCCGTGTCCTCCGCCGCGCCACAGTCGTGGCACGACGGGGTCTCCTCCCTTTGGATCCGATGCAGGTGCGATCCGAAGCACCCGTGGCCGGACAACACCTGCACCAGACGGAAAGAGAGGAAACCGTGGGACCGCTCGAGCCAATCCTTCAGGACCGGCCCGAGCGCGTCCAGTGTTCTGCGGCCAAATGCGGCAGTGGCGAGGTCCTCCGTCCAGTGATGGACGATTGCGTCCTTCGCCTCTTGCCGCACGGCCTCCCGCTCTTCTGCGACGGGGGGCTCCCCGAGCGCCTTGCGGCGCGCCGTCCATTCGTACACTCTGGTCAGCACCCACGCCTCGAGCTCCCAAGGAGGGGTGCCGGCCAGAGCGCACGCCGCAGAGAAGCCCACCGAGCGGTAGGCCCTCGCCACCCGCAGTGCAATGGCCCTTTGGGGCCTGCGGATGGCCGTGGCGTTCTCCCGTCTGTGGAGGGAGTCTGCCCAGATTGGGGCCCCGTAAAGGGCCATGCTCCTGAGGATGCCGGCATACAAGCGCCGGCATCGCGCCTTCGGACCCCCCAGGTTCGGGAGGAGCCACGACAAGGCGTTCGCGGTCTTCAGCAGGCGCGTCGACAGCCCGCTAAAGTGTGGGCCGAAGCGCCACCTGCTGTCGAGGACAAGGCCCAAGTACTTCATCTGGGCCTTGACCTCGATCCTGACGCCCTCCACTATAATGTGGCCGTCGGGAGGGATGCGCTGCCGTGGACCGTGAAAATACACGGCCTCGGTTTTGTGCAGCGCAACCTTCAGTCCGAGGCGGCGAATCCTTCCTGCCACTAAGGATCCGCCGGCAGAGGCCAGACTGGCCGCCTCCCTGAAGTCCCTCCCCCGGGCGACGAGGAGGGTGTCATCCGCGTAACAGATGACGCTCGTGCCACGGAGGAGGGTTCCCCGCAGGAGCCAGTCGAATCCAATGTTCCACAGCAGTGGTCCTAGGACCGACCCCTGTGGAACACCGGACTCTGCGCCGTATCGCCTCACTGTGGCCGTCTTGTCCGAGAGGAGGACCACCCGGTCCTCCAAGTAGCTGGCCAAGAGTTGGCGCAGGTACTGAGGCACTCCGTGGTATCGGAGCGCCTCCAAGATTGTCGAGTGGGGGACGGAGTTGAAGGCGTTGGCTATGTCGAATGACACCGCCAACACTCCGTCGCCCGCCTCCACGGCCTCCCTCACCTGGCCCTTGAGTAGGGCCAGCGCGTCGACCGTCGAACGACCCCGTCGGAAACCGAATTGGGCGTCCGACAGGTCCGGCCCCACCGTCCCCAGCAGGCTCTTTAGCCGGTCGCCGATTATCCCCTCGAACAACTTACCGACCTCATCGAGCAAGACGATGGGCCGGTAAGCCGAGGGGGCGTCTGCCGGGCGTCCCTCCTTTCGGAGCAGGCATAGCCGCCCCTCCTTCCAAGGTTTCGGGAACCTCCCAGTCGTAAAACACGCGCTGAAGAGGTCCCGAAACCTCTCCTCCATCTGTGAGGCGGCGATGGCCACCACCCGTGCGGGAACGCCGTCCGGCCCTGGGGCTGTATTCTTTGCGCGGAGGTGTAGAGTCCCCGCGCAAAGTTCCACCGCCGTAACCGGGGAGACCTCCTCCTCCGGCGGAGCCGCCTCCCGCGGGGGATCCATCACTGGCGGGGTGAAGTCGGTCCTGGACGGAAACAAGGACCGGACCACCCCGTCCAGCAATGCCGGCTCGAGGGTCTCCGTCAGTGGAAGACCACAGGGGCGCAGTTTATTCCGCGCCGCCTTGTATGGTCTTCCAAATGGGTCCCTGTCGAGACCCTCTAACATCTCGGCTCTCGCCGAATCTTCAGCCGCGCGCATTGCCGACTTGAGGACAGTCTTTGCGTCAACGTACGCGGCATAGAGGGCCTCCTCGTTGGTGGGGTCTCGGTGCCTGCGCCTTCGACTCCGCGTGTAGGCCCTCCTGGCCGCCACGCAGGCGGTTCGGAGCCCCGCCAGTTCCTCCGACCACCAATAGACGGCGCGGCGGGGAGTTGGGCGGCGAGACCGGGGCATGCTGGAGTTGCACACCTCGGTCAGCGACCTCCTCAGCTGAACCGCTGCGGTGTCCACGTCCAGGACCTCGACAGGAGGCGCGAGCCAGTCCTGGACGAACGCCGCCTCCTCCGCAGCCTCTCGGTCCAGGCGGGTGAGAGCCCACCGCGGGAACGCAGATTGGCCCGAGCCTGGAGCAATTCCCTGGGAGCTCTGGGTGGAGCTGATGTCGAACCGCACATATCGGTGGTCCGACAAGGTCTCCACCATCTCCACCCGCCAGTTCACGACGTGGGCGGCTAGCACGGGGGTGGCAAACGAGACGTCGACCACTGATCCTCCCCGTTGCCGCACACACGTGTGAACGGTCCCTCTGTTCAGGAGGGACACACCGCACGACGCCGCCCAAAACTCCACGGCGCGTCCCCGGACGTTGCAGGACCCGGCCGGGTTGCCCCAGGCCGTCGACTTGGCGTTCAGGTCACCCAGTACGGCGACCTGGCGTGGCGCCGCCCTCCCGACCACCGCGGTGAGGATTTCGAGAAAGTTCTCGAAATCCGAGAGAGGGCGGTTCGGGGAGAAATAGACGCCCACCAGGGCTAATTCTCCCCACGCGGCGGCCACGTATCCCGGACCCCTCTCTAAGAGCGAGAGGGGAGGGGAGTCCGTGGAAGACCGCGTCACCAATGCCACCAAGCCGTCCCGATCGCCCAGCCAACGGCCAGGGACTGAATACGGCTCGGCGACGGCCGCCACGTCCACCAACCACTCGGCCATGGTCTGCATCAGCAGATCCTGGGCCGCTCTGCAGTGGTTGGTGTTCGCCTGGAGGATGCGATGCTTGACCGAACTATCCATCGACAGACATCGCACCCCCTTCCACAACCGCCGCCGATGTCCCAGCCTCAGGGACGGCAACGGTGGCAGCGACAGGCTGGATCAGCGCCTGCGCTTTGCCCTTCTTAGGGGGAGGATTGCACTTCCTCCCCATCATCACGTGGCCTGCCGGGCAGCCACTGGCGGCACACACCGAACAGTGCGGCGTGGCGGCCTCGCAGGAGGCTGACTTGTGGCCTTCCTTGCCACAGCGGAAGCATTTGTCCGCCCTGTCGACCTCGGACGGACAAAGGGCCCGAGTGTGTCCGACTCCAAGACACTTGTAGCAGCGCAGAGGCTGGGCTGCAAGTGCCCGGACTACACCCGAGCTGAACCCGACAGTCAGCCGTCCCTTGGCTAGGACGGCTACAGCTGCGGCGACTGGGCACTCGAGGCGAATGGTGCCCATGCCGCCGCGCCCGGGCCTAATGGCCCGACCTTGCACCGCTGTGACGCCACAGCCCCCCATCGCAGCGACCGCCGCCACCACCTCCTCTTTGGTGACCGAGTCGTCGAGGTCGGTCACCTCCAAGGCCACAGACTTTACAGGCCTGGTGACCTTGGCCGCGTCGGCGATGACCTCTCGCAACTTGGTTGCGAAGAGGTCCGCGTTGGCGCCGCCCTGAGCCCCCGGGAACTCGAACATTCGAGCCCCGGCCTGGGTCCGGCGGCAGGATACTGTGCCGATCCCCAGCTGGGTGGGATCGGCATTGGCACGCGCCCGCATCATTACGGACGCGTACGTCTCCCCCCGCTCCACAGCCTCAGCGGTGAGTGTCACCACTACGGCTGCGGTCTTCGGAGGAACCAGCTTCCTCTTTGACTTGGCGGCGGGGGCCCCATTAGCTGCAGGAGCAGCAGCGGGAGCAGCGGCGTTGGGCTTCGGGGCCGACGTCTTTCCCTTCCCCTTTCCCTTGCCTGTTTTCTGAGGTGGGCCGGGAGGGGTGGCAGGGGCAGCCACCGTCTTGGACTTCTTTTTGCCCTTTTTCACCTTCGTCCACCCCTGCTGGTTGGATGGGGTGGTGGACGGAAGATGGGCGTCCTGGGAGGACAGCTCTGGCTGGCTTGGCCTACTGTCTGCCGCGAGCGGCGGTCGCAGGCGTCTCTCCGGCAAGAGCCTGTCCTCGATGCCCGCAAGACAGGCTCTCGTGAAGGCCCTTTCCTCCATTACTACCTTGCGGATTACGTCCTCAAGGTTGGAGGGCGGGGCCTCAGCCGCTGGTCTCGGCTCGGATACCTTAGTGTTTGGCCGGGCCGTGGCTTCAGCCAGCTTCAGATGAAGCTGGCTGACCTCTGACTGCAGGCGATCGACTTTCGCCTGCAGTTGCCGCGTTTCGTCGGTAGCCTTCCGCTGCACCAGCTCCCCGACTATGCCGCGCATGCTCGCGGCCCTACATTTAAGGGACTTTTGGAAAGTCCCTTTAAGATTGGAGGACTTAGAGGCGACTGCCACTATCTCCTCTTCGTCCTCCTCAGCCATCAGCTGCAGCTCCGCCAGGGAGTGGTCCGCGTAGTGGACGCGGGACGCGCCGTACCCGGATTTGGCCCGGGCGGCGTGCGTCCGTTGCTCCGTGGCCGCAACCCGCTCCTCCAGGTCTTGTTGGACCTGCGCCCGTCGAGACAGGTCCAACTGGCGCTGGGCTTCTGCCAGACCCACGTCGTGGGTGTCAGACACCGGCCTCTTGGCCCTCGGCTGTGACGCAGTGTCCGAGGAACCCCCAGACCCCTTCCGCTGATAAGCCCGCTTCATTGTGTCCCGGCGAGCAATCGCCGAACCACACGACATGATGGACTCGTCGTCGGAGTCCAGCAACTCGCCCGCCGAGCTATAGAAGCTAGTCGCAGACTGCGCGCGGCTAGCCTCTGATGCCGAGGCACCCTCAGATTGGCCCTGAGAAGGGCCTTTTGGTTGGCCCTGAGAAGGGCCTTTTGGGAGGCCCTGAGAAGGGCCTTTTGGTTGGCCCTGAGAAGGGCCTTTTGCTTGGCCCTGAGAAGGGCCTTTTGGTTGGCCCTGAGAAGGGCCTTTTTTAAAACGCCCGGAGGCGGTCCTCAATTGCTTTGGCATAGCCTCCGCAGGTGTCGTAGATGCCGACATGAAATAAAATTGGATAATAGGATAAAATACGCTACGACTGCACAGTGCACTTTAGCCGAACACCGGTCTGCCACTCCGTTACGGTGGTCAGAACCGGGTCGTTGCCCAGGGGACGCGACGTGGACGCAAGCACTGTGGGGTGGTCCCCCAACCTAACCTTTTTTTTTTTTTTTTTTTTTTTGTCACTGAGAAATGCTTTATGCATCCCCGCT
Source organism: Brachylomia viminalis (assembly GCA_937001585.2). Lineage (NCBI taxonomy): Eukaryota > Metazoa > Arthropoda > Insecta > Lepidoptera > Noctuidae > Brachylomia > Brachylomia viminalis. Next base: position 41,252 of record OW443317.2, read on the forward strand.
CGTGGGGGACGAGACGGGGTATGTGGGACTCCTGTCAAAATCCGCACTCGACAGTATACCCACTAAAACTCAGCGGTGTTCCCACAACGCCGTGATGGGAGGGCTATGGGAAATCGGCTCAGCCTCTACTTCCACAGCCCTCCCGGCGCATGCCCGCCTAGTTGGCGGGCCCCGCATGCCCCCCACTTAACTGGGGGGCTACGGGAATGGCCGGGAACACCCGGCCACTCCCGTCCAACACTGGTGGAGGCCCGTGCAATACAGGCAAAGGGCGCCCCCGCACCCACCGCCTGCTGGCCTCCACCCGGGAGGAGCCGGAGGTGACTACCAGACCGGCGTCTTCCTCGACCCCTCCCCTCTCCGGAGCGGCGCCACGCGAGAGAATCATCCCCCCGCGCGGGCGCCACTGCCTCCCTCCGGGATACGACCGCCTATTCCGCAGCGGCGGCCGTGCCCAGTCTACGCCCACTCACCTCCCTCTGTAAGCAGAGGAGGAGTGGGCGTATCTGCCCTCTGTAGCCCGGTTCCCTTCACCGACCATCAAGCATGATCGGCGATTGGAACCGTGACCTTTCCCCGCTTGTTGAAGATTAGCCGCCAGCCCCAATTGTCCCCCAAAACCGCACTGGGAGAAATTGGAGCCGACGTTGCCCAGGGTGCGCCACGAGGAGGCTCTTCAACATGCACCCCCCCCCAACCTAACCTTTTTTTTTTTTTTTTTTTTTTTTTTGTCGCTGAGAAATGACATTACGCATCTCCGCTCGTCGGGGGACGAGACGAAGTATGTGGGACTCCCTGCCAGAGTGGCAGTATACCCACTAAAACTCAGCGGTGTTCCCGCGACGCCGTGATGGGAGGGCTATGGGAAATTGGCTCAGCCTCTGCTTCCACAGCCCTCCCGGCGTATGCCCGCCTAGCTGGCGGGCCCCGCATGCCCCCCTGCCTGGGGGGCTACGGGAATGGCCGGGAACACCTGGCCATTCCCGTCCGACACTGGTGGAGGCCCGTGCAATACAGGCAAGGGTGCCCCCGCACCCGTTGCCTGCTGGCCTCCACCGGGGAGGAGTCGCTGATGGCCGTCATACTGACGTCTTCTCCGACCCCTCCTCCGTCTTCGGAGCGCCGCCGCGTTAGGATCGTCCTCCCGCGCGCGCTCCGCCGCCTCCTTCTGGGACATGACGTGTTCGCAGAAGGAGGCCACTGCCGCCCAGGACCTCTCATCGCCCAGCATGGCGTTGACCAAACCGGGGAGTGAGAGGTCCGGTCCGATCACCGCAGTGAGACCGCGGCGCGGCTCGGACCACAACGGGCACACCGCGAGGGTGTGCTGCGCCGCGTCCTCCGCCGCACCGCAGTCGTGGCACGACGGTGTCTCCTCCCGTCCGATTCGGTGCAGGTACGATCCGAAACAACCGTGTCCGGACAGCACCTGCACCAGACGGAACGAGAGGAACCCATGCGACCGATCGAGCCAGTCTCGCAGGACCGGCCCGATCGCGTCGAGGGTTCGGCGGCCGAAGGCTGCGGTGGCGAGGTCCCTCGTCCAATGGACGACGATGGCGTCCCTCGCCTCCCGCCGGACGGCCTCCCGCTCTTCCGGGGCGGGGCGTTCTCCTCTCGCCCTCCGCCCCGCCGTCCATTCGTATACTCTGGCGAGCACCCACGCCTCGAGTTCCCAAGGAGGGGTGCCAGCCAGAGCACACGCTGCCGCGAAACCCACCGTGCGGTAGGCCCGCGACACCCGCTGGGCTATGGCCCTTTGGGGGGCCCGCAAGGCGGCGGCATTCTCCCGCCTTTGGAGGGAGTCCTCCCAGATAGGGGCCCCGTAAAGGGCCATGCTCCTCAAGATGCCGGCGTAGAGTTGCCGGCATCGCGCGCTGGGCCCCCCCAAATTGGGGAGCAGCCACGAGAGGGCGCCCGCAGTCTTCAGCAGGCGCGTCGACAGCCCGCTAAAATGCGGGCCGAAACGCCACCTGCTGTCGAGTACAAGGCCCAGATATTTCATCTGGGCCTTCACCTCGATTCGGACGCCCTCCACAAATATGTGGGCGTCTGGTGGTTGGCGCTGCCGAGGCCCGTGGAAGAACACAGCCTCGGTCTTGTGCAGCGCCACCGTCAATCCTAGGCGGCGGATCCTCCCTGCGACCAAGGATCCGCCCGCCGAGGCCAAGTTGGCCGCCTCCCTGAAACTCTCCCCCCGGGCGGTGAGGAGAGTGTCATCCGCGTAGCAGACGACACTCGTACCTCGGAGGAGAGTTCCCCGCAAGAGCCAGTCGTAGCCGACGTTCCAGAGGAGAGGTCCCAGGACTGACCCCTGTGGAACGCCGGCCTCGACTGCGTACCGCCGGACTTGGCCAGCCCTGTTCACGAGGACGATCGCCCGATCCTCCAGGTAGCTGACCAGTAGACGCCGCATATATCGAGGCACCCCGTGGAATCGGAGTGCCTCTAGGATGGTGCTGTGGGGAACAGAGTTGAAGGCGTTGGCTATGTCGAATGACACCGCCAACAATCCGTCCCCCACCTCCACCGCCTCCTTCACCTGCCTCTTGAGGCAGGCCAGCGCGTCCACCGTCGAACGCTCAGCCCGAAAACCGAACTGAGCGTCCGACAAGTCCGGCCCGATACGCCGCATATGGCCCTTTAGGCGGGCAGCGATTATCCCCTCGAACATTTTTCCGACCTCATCGAGCAGAACGATGGGCCGGTATGCCGAGGGGGAGTCTGCAGGGCGGCCCTCCTTGCGGAGGAGGCACAACTGCCCCTCCTTCCACGGTTTCGGGAACCTTCCAGACGCAAGGCATGCGCTGAAGAGGTCCCGAAACCGCTCCTCCATTTGGGTGGCGGCAATTGCCACCACCCTCGCCGGGACACCGTCGGGGCCCGGAGCCGTCTTCTTGGCGCGGATATGCACAATCGCCGCGCCAAGTTCCGACTCCGTGACAGGAGAGGGAGCCTCCTCTTCCTCCTCCTCCTCCTCCTCCAGCGGGGCTCCACACATCACTGGCGGGGTGAAGTTGTCCCTGCACGGAAACAGGGACTGAACCACCCCATCCAGAAATGTGGGCTCCAGGGTCTCGACAACCGGGGGACCAAAGGGGCGCAATTTGTTGCGTGCCGCCTTATACGGTCTCCCGTATGGGTCGTTGTCGAGACCCTCCAGCAGCTCGGCTCTCGCCGAGTCTTTAGCGGCGGCGATGGCCCGATCGAGGCCCATTTTCGCCTCCACGTACACCTCGTAGAGGCGGTCCTCGTCGGGCCGGTTGCGTCGACGCCGCCGCCGACTCCGCGTGTAGGCCCTCTTGGCCGCCACGCAGGCGGTTCTGAGCCCCGCCAGCTCCTCCGACCACCAATAGACGGCGCGGCGGGGAGCCGGGCGGCGTGACCGGGGCATGCTGGAGTTGCACACCTCGGTCAGAGACTCCCTCAGCTGGCCCGCTATGGTGTCCACATCCAGGCCGGTGGTAGGAGGCGACAGCCAGTCCTGGATGAACGCCGCCTCCACCGCTGCCTCCCTGTCCAGGCGGGTGAAAGCCCACCGCGGAAACGGTGATCGCCCCGAGAGGGGCTGCACCGCTCCGGGGCCACTGGCGGAGATGTCGAACCGCACGTAGCGGTGGTCCGACATAGTCTCCACCAGGTCCACCCGCCAGTTCAGCACGCGCGCGGCTAACCCAGGGGTGGCGAAAGTGACGTCCACTACTGAGCCACCCTGACGCCGCACGCATGTCTGGACGCTTCCTCTGTTCAAGAGGGAGAGTCCAGAGGAGGCTGCCCACATCTCCACCGCCCGCCCGCGAGCGTCGGTGGCCCGGTTGCCCCAGGTCACCGACTTGGCATTCAGGTCTCCCAGCACGGAGACCTGACGCGGCGCCGCCCTGCCGACCACGGCGGCCAGGACTCCGAGATAATTCTCAAAGTCCTGGAGAGGGCGGTTTGGGGAGAAATAGACGCCCACGAGGGCTACCTCTCCCCACGCGGCGGCCACGTATCCCGGTCCCCTCTCTAATAGCGAGAGGGGAGGGGAGTCTGTGGAAGACCGCGCCGCTAGTGCCACCGAGTCGTCCTCGTCACCCAGCCAGCTGCTGGGGATCGAGTAGGGCTCGGCGACCACCGCTACGTTCACCAACCACTCGGCCATGACCTGCACTACCAGGTCCTGGGCCGCTCTGCAGTGGTTGGTGTTCGCCTGGAGGATGCGGTAGTCGGAATCCTGCATTATTCCGACATGGCACCCTCCTCCTCAGCTACCGCCGCTGGAGCTGCAGCGGCGGCGACGACGGCGGCGGCGGTGGTGGCGACAGGTCGAACCTGCGCCGGCACTATGCCCTTCTTGACGGGGGGCTTACAGCTCCTGCCCGTCATCCTGTGGCCCGCGGGGCGGCCACTGGCGGCACACGCCGTGCAGTGTGGCGTCGTGGCGCGGCAAGTGGCACTCTTGTGCCCCTCTTGCCCGCACTGGTAGCACGTGTCTCCCCAGTCGGCCTTGGAGGGACACGTGGCTCGGGTGTGGCCGAAGGAGAAGCACTTGAAGCAGCGCAGGGGCTGGTCTTCAAGTGCCCGGACCACAGCCGAGCTGAGCCCCACAAGCAGCCGTCCCTTGGTCGCAGCAAGGGCGGCCCCAGCCGCGGCGACTGGGCACTCGACGCGGACGATGCCCATGCCGCGGCGGCCGAGCCTGATGGCTCCAGCCTTCACCGCGCCAGCGTCGCAGCCTCCAGCCGCCGCGACGGCCGCCACCACATCCTCCTTGGTGGCCGAATCGTCCAGATCGGCCACCTCCAAGGCTGCGGTCTTGACGGGCCTGACGACCGTTGCCGCGTCGGCGATGACCTCTTGCAACTTCGTTGCGAAGAGGTCCGCGTTTGTGCCGCGCTGTTCCCCCGAGAACTCGAAAATTCGAGCTCCGGTTAGGGTTCGGCGGCACGTTATTTTGCTGATCCCCAGCTGGGAGGGATCAGCATTGGTACGAGCCCGTCTTAGGACGGACTCGTACGTCTCGCCCCGCTCCGCGGCCTCCGGGGTGATAGTCACCACGACGGCCGCGGTCTTGGGAGGAACTAACTTCCTCCCGCCAGCTGGAGCCCTTTTGACTGCCGGTGCAGTCGCGGCGGGCTTGGGGGCCGACTTTTGCCCTCCCTTCCCTTTTCCCCTCCTGACCACTTCCGTCCACGACTGGTTGGACGGGGTGGTGGAGGGAAGAAGGGCGTCTTCCTCCTGTGAGCTCTGGGGGGCTGCCGCTGGAGTGGCAGCCGACCCAGACGCTCCCTCCGAGCTGATGGTGAGGGTTTGAGGAGCCGCCTTGGTCCTCTTGCCCTCGCCTTTGCCCTTGGAGGGCTTCGCACCCGATGCCGGGCCTGCTAAAGGCGCAGGTTCCGGCACCCTGCGTGGTGGCTTATCCGCCGCTAGCGGCGGGCGGAGCCGCTTCTCCGGCAGGAGCCGGTCCTCGATGCCTGCGAAGCAGGCTCTGGTGAAGGCCCTCTCCTCCATGACAACCTTTCGGAGTATCTCCTCAAGGTTGTGAGGGGAGGAGGTGGAGCCTCCTACCACCGGTCCAGGGGCTGATTGCGCAGGCCGAGCAGTGACCTCAGCCAGCTTCTGGTGCAGCTGGCTGACCTCCGCCTGCAGGCGATCCACCTTCGCCTGCAGTTGCCGCGTCTCATCCGTGGCCGTCCGCTGCACCAGCTCCTGCACAATGCCATGCAGACTGGCAGCCCGGCATTTAAGGGCCTTCTGGAAGGTCCCCTTCAGGTTGGAGGACTTTGAGGCGACCTCCAGGACCTCCTCCCTGTCCTCCCGCGCCATGCGCTCAAGTTCCGCCAAGGAGTGGCCAGCATACAGGACACTGGATGCCCCATAGCCGGCCCTCGACCGGGCGGCCTGCGCCTGGCGCTCTCTGGCAGCGACCCTCTCCTCCAGGTCCTGCTGGAGTTGCGCCCGTTTCAGCAGGTTTAGCTGGCGCTCGGCGTCCACCAAACCCACAACGTGGGTATCACCTGCTTTCGAAGAAGTCGAAGCCCTTTTGGACTTTGACTTCTTCTGCGCCCCGCCTCCAGCCGACGAGGATCCCTCGGACCCGTGCCGCAGGTAGGCCCTCTTTCGCTCGAGGCGGTCGCTCTCTGCTGCCGACGTGTCGATATTCGAGTCGTCCGAGTCCGACTCATCTGCTCTGGCCGCACACGGTGCGCGGTCAGCGTCCGACGCTAATGCGTCACCGGCGTGGCCCTGAAAAGGGCCTTTGGATTGGCCCTGAGAAGGGCCGTTGGGTTGGCCCTGAGAAGGGCCGTTGGGTTGGCCCTGTGAAGGGCCGTTGGGTTGGCCCTGAGAAGGGCCGTTTGAATCGCCCTGAGAAGGGCGATCCGGGTTAAAACTGAAACGCCCGGAGGCGTCCCGCACGGGTTTCTTCGTCATTTTAATACACACAGTCTTCCGCATTGATAACTGTGAGTCACAGCGCACTTTAGCCACCGGTCTGCCACTCCGTTACGGTGGTCAGACACGGCGTTGCCCAGGGGATACTACGTGGAAGTATGCGCTGTGGGGGATCCCCCCCCCCAACCTAACCTAACCTAACCTAACCTAACCTAACCTTTTTTTTTTTTTTTTTTTTTTTTTTTTTTTTTTTTTTTTTTTTTGTTTGCGCTGGGAAAAATGCATTACGCATGCCCACCCATCGGGGGACGGGTGGGGTATGTGGGACTCCCCGGTAGAACCGGTATACCCACTAAACAACCCAGCGGCATTCCCGCATCGTCTGAGTGGAGGGGGACTGGGAATCGGCAGAGCCTTTCCATCCTGCCCCCCGCCGACGACCGCCCGCCTTTACGGCGGGCCCGGCGGGCCCCTCCCGTCGGGGGGGAGGGGCCCAGGAATGACTGACGACGTGGGTGGTGGACAGTGCAATGCAGGAGAAGGCGCCCCCGCGCCTGTCTCCCGCTGTTCACCACCTGGAGGCGCGTGACGACGATCATACAACCGCCGTCTCACGCCCCGTCTTCGCCTGCGGAGCGGCGCTGCGAGAGGGTCTTCCTCCCGCACGCGCTCCGCCGCCTCCTTCTGTGACATTACTTCTTCGCAGAAGGAGGCGACCGCCGCCCAGGCCCCCTCGCTTTCCAGCATCGAGTTGACGACGCCGGGAAGCGAGAGGTCCTGCCCGACCGCTGCGACCAAAGGTAGACGCAGCTCGGACCAGGCCGGGCACACCTCGAGGGTGTGCTGTGCCGTGTCCTCCGCCGCGCCACAGTCGTGGCACGACGGGGTCTCCTCCCTTTGGATCCGATGCAGGTGCGATCCGAAGCACCCGTGTCCGGACAACACCTGCACCAGACGGAAAGAGAGGAAACCGTGGGACCGCTCGAGCCAATCCTTCAGGACCGGCCCGAGCGCGTCCAGTGTTCGGCGGCCAAATGCGGCAGTGGCGAGGTCCTCCGTCCAGTGATGGACGATTGCGTCCTTCGCCTCTTGCCGCACGGCCTCCCGCTCTTCTGCGGCGGGGGGCTCCCCGAGCGCCTTACGGCGCGCCGTCCATTCGTACACTCTGGTCAGCACCCACGCCTCGAGCTCCCAAGGAGGGGTGCCGGCCAGAGCGCACGCCGCAGAGAAGCCTACCGAGCGGTAGGCCCTCGCCACCCGCAGTGCAATGGCCCTTTGGGGCCTGCGGATGGCCGTGGCGTTCTCCCGCCTGTGGAGGGAGTCTGCCCAGATTGGGGCCCCGTAAAGGGCCATGCTCCGGAGGATGCCAGCATACAAGCGCCGGCATCGCGCCTTCGGACCCCCCAGGTTCGGGAGGAGCCACGACAGGGCGTTCGCGGCCTTCAGCAGGCGCGTCGACAGCCCGCTAAAGTGTGGGCCGAAGCGCCACCTGCTGTCGAGGACAAGGCCCAAGTACTTCATCTGGGCCTTGACCTCGATCCTGACGCCCTCCACTATAATGTGGCCGTCGGGAGGGATGCGCTGCCGTGGACCGTGAAAATACACGGCCTCGGTTTTGTGCAGCGCAACCTTCAGTCCGAGGCGGCGAATCCTTCCTGCCACTAAGGATCCGCCGGCAGAGGCCAGACTGGCCGCCTCCCTGAAGTCCCTCCCCCGGGCGACGAGGAGGGTGTCATCCGCGTAACAGATGACGCTCGTGCCACGGAGGGGGGTTCCCCGCAGGAGCCAGTCGAATCCAATGTTCCACAGCAGTGGTCCTAGGACCGACCCCTGTGGAACACCGGACTCTGCGCCGTATCGCCTCACTGTGGCCGTCTTGTCCGAGAGGAGGACCACCCGGTCCTCCAAGTAGCTGGCCAAGAGTCGGCGCAGGTACTGAGGCACTCCGTGGTACCGGAGCGCCTCCAAGATTGTCGAGTGGGGGACGGAGTTGAAGGCGTTGGCTATGTCGAATGACACCGCCAACACTCCGTCGCCCGCCTCCACGGCCTCCCTCACCTGGCCCTTGAGTAGGGCCAGCGCGTCGACCGTCGAACGACCCCGTCGGAAACCGAATTGGGCGTCCGACAGGTCCGGCCCCACCGTCCTCAGCAGGCTCTTTAGCCGGTCGGCAATTATCCCCTCGAACAACTTACCGACCTCATCGAGCAAGACGATGGGCCGGTAAGCCGAGGGGGAGTCCGCCGGGCGTCCCTCCTTTCGGAGCAGGCATAGCCGCCCCTCCTTCCAAGGTTTCGGGAACCTCCCAGTCGTAAGACACGCGCTGAAGAGGTCCCGAAACCTCTCCTCCATCTGTGAGGCGGCGATGGCCACCACCCGTGCGGGAACGCCGTCCGGCCCTGGGGCTGTGTTCTTTGCGCGGAGGTGTAGAGTCCCCGCGCAAAGTTCCACCGCCGTAACCGGGGGGACCTCCTCCTCCGGCGGAGCCGCCTCCCGCGGGGGATCCATCACTGGCGGGGTGAAGTCAGTCCTGGACGGAAACAGGGACCGGACCACCCCGTCCAGCAATGCCGGCTCGAGGGTCTCCGTCAGTGGAAGACCACAGGGGCGCAATTTGTTCCGCGCCGCCTTGTATGGTCTTCCAAATGGGTCCCTGTCGAGACCCTCCAACATCTCGGCTCTCGCCGAATCTTCGGCCGCGCGCATGGCCGACTTCAGGACCGTCTTTGCCGCGACGTACGTGGCATAGAGGGCCTCCTCGCTGGTGGGGTCTCGGTGCCTGCGCCTTCGACTCCGCGTGTAGGCCCTCCTGGCCGCCACGCAGGCGGTTCTGAGCCCCGCCAGTTCCTCCGACCACCAATAGACGGCGCGGCGGGGAGCTGGGCGGCGAGACCGGGGCATGCTGGAGTTGCACACCTCGGTCAGCGACCTCCTCAGCTGAGCCGCTGCGGCGTCCACGTCCAGGACCTCGACAGGAGGCGCGAGCCAGTCCTGGACGAACGCCGCCTCCTCCGCAGCCTCTCGGTCCAGGCGGGTGAGAGCCCACCGTGGGAACGCAGATTGGCCCGAGCCTGGAGCAATTCCCCGGGAGCTCTGGGTGGAGCTGATGTCGAACCGCACATATCGGTGGTCCGACAAGGTCTCCACCATCTCCACCCGCCAGTTCACGACGTGGGCGGCTAGCACGGGGGTGGCAAACGAGACGTCGACCACTGATCCTCCCCGTTGCCGCACACACGTGTGAACGGTCCCTCTGTTCAGGAGGGACACACCGCACGACGCCGCCCAAAACTCCACGGCGCGTCCCCGGACGTTGCAGGACCCGGCCGGGTTGCCCCAGGCCGTCGACTTGGCGTTCAGGTCACCCAATACGGCGACCTGGCGTGGCGCCGCCCTCCCGACCACCGCGGTGAGGATTTCGAGAAAGTTCTCGAAATCCGAGAGAGGGCGGTTCGGGGAGAAATAGACGCCCACAAGGGCTAATTCTCCCCACGCGGCGGCCACGTATCCCGGTCCCCTCTCTAAGAGCGAGAGGGGAGGGGAGTCCGTGGAAGACCGCGTCACCAATGCCACCAAGCCGTCCCGATCGCCCAGCCAACGGCCAGGGACTGAGTACGGCTCGGCGACAGCCGCCACGTCCACCAACCACTCGGCCATGGTCTGCATCAGCAGATCCTGGGCCGCTCTGCAGTGGTTGGTGTTCGCCTGGAGGATGCGATGCTTGACCGAACTATCCATCGACAGACATCGCACCCCCCTCCACAACCGCCGCCGATGTCCCAGCCTCAGGGACGGCAACGGTGGCAGCGACAGGCCGGATCAGCGCCTGCGCTTTGCCCTTCTTAGGGGGAGGATTGCACTTCCTCCCCATCATCACGTGGCCTGCCGGGCAGCCACTGGCGGCACACACCGCACAGTGCGGCGTGGCGGCCTCGCAGGAGGCCGACTTGTGGCCTTCCTTGCCACAGCGGAAGCATTTGTCCGCCCTGTCGACCTCGGACGGACAAAGGGCCCGAGTGTGTCCGACTCCAAGACACTTGTAGCAGCGCAGAGGCTGGGCTGCAAGTGCCCGGACTACACCCGAGCTGAACCCGACAGTCAGCCGTCCCTTGGCTAGGACGGCTGCAGCTGCGGCGACTGGGCACTCGAGGCGAATGGTGCCCATGCCGCCGCGGCCGGGCCTGATGGCCCGACCTTGCACCGCTGTGACGCCACAGCCCCCCATCGCAGCGACCGCCGCCACCACCTCCTCTTTGGTGACCGAGTCGTCGAGGTCGGTCACCTCCAAGGCCACTGACTTTACGGGCCTGGTGACCTTGGCCGCGTCGGCGATGACCTCTCGCAGCTTGGTTGCGAAGAGGTCCGCGTTGGCGCCGCCCTGAGCCCCCGGGAACTCGAACATTCGAGCCCCGGCCTGGGTCCGGCGGCAGGATACTGTGCCGATCCCCAGCTGGGTGGGATCGGCGTTGGCACGCGCCCGCATCATTACGGACGCGTACGTCTCCCCCCGCTCCACAGCCTCAGCGGTGAGCGTCACCACTACGGCTGCGGTCTTCGGAGGAACCAGCTTCCTCTTTGACTTGGCGGCGGGGGCCCCATTAGCTGCAGGAGCAGCAGCGGGAGCAGCGGCGTTGGGCTTCGGGGCCGACGTCTTCCCCTTCCCCTTTCCCTTGCCTGTTTTCTGAGGCGGGCCGGGAGGGGTGGTGGCGGGGGGTGGCAGGGGCAGCCACCGTCTTGGACTTCTTTTTGCCCTTTTTCACCTTCGTCCACCCCTGCTGGTTAGATGGGGTGGTGGACGGAAGATGGGCGTCCTGGGAGGACAGCTCAGGCTGGCGTGGCCGACTGTCCGCCGCGAGCGGCGGTCGCAGGCGTTTCTCCGGCAAGAGCCTGTCCTCTATGCCCGCAAGACAGGCTCTCGTGAAGGCCCTTTCCTCCATTACGACCTTGCGGATTATATCCTCAAGGTTGGAGGGCGGGGCCTCAGCCGCTGGTTTCGGCTCGGATGTTTTGCTGTTTGGCCGGGCCGTGGCTTCAGCCAGCTTCAGATGAAGCTGGCTGACCTCTGACTGCAGGCGATCGACTTTCGCCTGCAGTTGCCGCGTTTCGTCGGTAGCCTTCCGCTGCACCAGCTCCCCGACTATGCCGCGCATGCTCGCGGCCCTACATTTAAGGGACTTTTGGAAAGTCCCTTTAAGATTGGAGGACTTAGAGGCGACTGCCACTATCTCCTCTTCGTCCTCCTCAGCCATCAGCTGCAGCTCCGCAAGGGAGTGGTCCGCATAGTGGACGCGGGACGCGCCGTACCCGGACTTGGCCCGGGCGGCGTGCGTCCGTTGCTCCGTGGCCGCAACCCGCTCCTCCAGGTCTTGCTGGACCTGCGCCCGCCGCGACAGGTCCAACTGGCGTTGGGCTTCTGCCAGACCCACGTCGTGGGTGTCAGACACCGGCCTCTTGGCCCTCGGCTGTGACGCAGTGTCCGAGGAACCCCCAGACCCCTTCCGCTGATAAGCCCGCTTCATTGTGTCCCGGCGAGCAATCGCCGAACCACACGACATGATGGACTCGTCGTCGGAGTCCAGCAACTCGCCCGCCGAGCTATAGAAGCTAGTCGCAGACTGCGCGCGGCTAGCCTCTGATGCCGAGGCACCCTCAGATTGGCCCTGAGAAGGGCCTTTTGGTTGGCCCTGAGAAGGGCCTTTTGGGAGGCCCTGAGAAGGGCCTTTTGGTTGGCCCTGAGAAGGGCCTTTTGCTTGGCCCTGAGAAGGGCCTTTTGGTTGGCCCTGAGAAGGGCCTTTTTTAAAACGCCCGGAGGCGGTCCTCGATCGCTTTGGCATAGCCTCCGCAGGTGTCGCAGGTTCCAACATTAAAATAAAATTCGCTACAAAGATAAAATACGCTACGACAGCACAGTGCACTTTAGCCGAACACCGGTCTGCCACTCCGTTACGGTGGTCAGAACCGGGTCGTTGCCCAGGGGACGCGACGTGGACGCAAGCACTGTGGGGTGGTCCCCCAACCTAACCTTTTTTTTTTTTTTTTTTTTTTTTTTTTTTTTTTTTTTTTTTTTTTTTTTTTTTTTTTTTTTTTTTTGTCGCTGAGAAATGCTTTATGCATCCCCGCTCGTGGGGGACGAGACGGGGTATGTGGGACTCCTGTCGAAAACCGCACTCGACAGTATACCCACTAAAACTCAGCGGTGTTCCCACAACGCCGTGATGGGAGGGCTATGGGAAATTGGCTCAGCCTCTGCTTCCACAGCCCTCCCGGCGCATGCCCGCCTAGTTGGCGGGCCCCGCATGCCCCCCATTTAACTGGGGGGGCTACGGGAATGGCCGGGAACACCCGGCCACTCCCGTCCGACACTGGTGGAGGCCCGTGCAATACAGGCAAAGGGCGCCCCCGCACCCACCGCCTGCTGGCCTCCACCCGGGAGGAGCCGGAGGTGACTACCAGACCGGCGTCTTCCTCGACCCCTCCCCTCTCCGGAGCAGCGCCACGCGAGAGAATCATCCCCCGCGCGCTCGCCGCTGCGTCCCTCCGGAACATGACCGCCTGTTCCGCATCGGCGGCCCTGCCCAGTCTACGCCCACTCACCTCCCTCTGTAAGCAGAGGAGGAGTGGGCGTACCTGCCCTCAGTAGCCCGGTTCCCTTCACCGACCATCAAGCATGATCGGCGATTGGAACCGTGACCTTTCCCCGCTTGTTGAAGATTAGCCGCCAGCCCCAATTGTCCCCCAAAACCGCACTGGGAGAAATTGGAGCCGACGTTGCCCAGGGTGCGCCACGAGGAGGCTCTTCAACATGCACCCCCCCCCCAACCTAACCTTTTTTTTTTTTTTTTTTTTTTTTTGTCGCTGAGAAATGACATTACGCATCTCCGCTCGTCGGGGGACGAGACGGGGTATGTGGGACTCCCTGCCAGAGTGGCAGTATACCCACTAAAACTCAGCGGTGTTCCCGCGACGCCGTGATGGGAGGGCTATGGGAAATTGGCTCAGCCTCTGCTTCCACAGCCCTCCCGGCGTATGCCCGCCTAGCTGGCGGGCCCCGCATGCCCCCCTGCCTGGGGGGCTACGGGAATGGCCGGGAACACCTGGCCATTCCCGTCCGACACTGGTGGAGGCCCGTGCAATACAGGCAAGGGTGCCCCCGCACCCGTTGCCTGCTGGCCTCCACCGGGGAGGAGTCGGAGATGGCCGTCATACTGACGTCTTCTCCGACCCCTCCTCCGTCTTCGGAGCGCCGCCGCGTGAGGGTCGTCCTCCCGCGCGCGCTCCGCCGCCTCCTTCTGGGACATGACGTGTTCGCAGAAGGAGGCCACTGCCGCCCAGGACCTCTCATCGCCCAGCATGGCGTTGACCAAACCGGGGAGTGAGAGGTCCGGTCCGATCACCGAAGTGAGACTGCGGCGCGGCTCGGACCACGACGGGCACACCGCGAGGGTGTGCTGCGCCGCGTCCTCCGCCGCACCGCAGTCGTGGCACGACGGTGTCTCCTCCCGTCCGATTCGGTGCAGGTACGATCCGAAACAACCGTGCCCGGACAGCACCTGCACAAGACGGAATGAGAGGAACCCGTGCGACCGATCGAGCCAGTCTCGCAGGACCGGCCCGATCGCGTCGAGGGTTCGGCGGCCGAAGGCTGCGGTGGCGAGGTCCCTCGTCCAATGGACGACGATGGCGTCCCTCGCCTCCCGCCGGACGGCCTCCCGCTCTTCCGGGGCGGGGCGTTCTCCTCTCGCCCTCCGCCCCGCCGTCCATTCGTATACTCTGGCGAGCACCCACGCCTCGAGTTCCCAAGGAGGGGTGCCAGCCAGAGCACACGCTGCCGCGAAGCCCACCGTGCGGTAGGCCCGCGACACCCGCTGGGCTATGGCCCTTTGGGGGGCCCGCAAGGCGGCGGCGTTCTCCCGCCTTTGGAGGGAGTCCTCCCAGATAGGGGCCCCGTAAAGGGCCATGCTCCTCAAGATGCCGGCGTAGAGTTGCCGGCATCGTGCGCTGGGCCCCCCCAAATTGGGGAGCAGCCACGAGAGGGCGCCCGCAGTCTTCAGCAGGCGCGTCGACAGCTCGCTAAAATGCGGGCCGAAACGCCACCTGCTGTCGAGTACAAGGCCCAGATATTTCATCTGGGCCTTCACCTCGATTCGGACGCCCTCCACAAATATGTGGGCGTCTGGTGGTTGGCGCTGCCGAGGCCCGTGGAAGAACACAGCCTCGGTCTTGTGCAGCGCCACCGTCAATCCTAGGCGGCGGATCCTCCCTGCGACCAAGGATCCGCCCGCCGAGGCCAAGTTGGCCGCCTCCCTGAAACTCTCCCCCCGGGCGGTGAGGAGAGTGTCATCCGCGTAGCAGACGACACTCGTACCTCGGAGGAGAGTTCCCCGCAAGAGCCAGTCGTAGCCGACGTTCCAGAGGAGAGGTCCCAGGACTGACCCCTGTGGAACGCCGGCCTCGACTGCGTACCGCCGGACTTGGCCAGCCCTGTTCACGAGGACGATCGCCCGATCCTCCAGGTAGCTGGCCAGTAGACGCCGCATATATTGCGGCACCCCGTGGAATCGGAGTGCCTCTAAGATGGTGCTGTGGGGAACAGAGTTGAAGGCGTTGGCTATGTCGAATGACACCGCCAACAAACCGTCCCCCACCTCCGTCGCCTCCTTCACCTGCCTCTTGAGGCAGGCCAGCGCGTCCACCGTCGAACGCTCAGCCCGAAAACCGAACTGAGCGTCCGACAAGTCCGGCCCGATACGCCGCATATGGCCCTTTAGGCGGGCAGCGATTATCCCCTCGAACATTTTGCCGACCTCATCGAGCAGGACGATGGGTCGGTATGCCGAGGGGGAGTCTGCTGGGCGACCCTCCTTGCGAAGGAGGCACAACTGCCCCTCCTTCCACGGTTTCGGGAACCTCCCAGACGCAAGGCATGCGCTGAAGAGGTCCCGAAACCGCTCCTCCATTTGGGTGGCGGCAATTGCCACCACCCTCGCCGGGACACCGTCGGGGCCCGGAGCCGTCTTCTTGGCGCGGATATGCACAATCGCCGCGCCAAGTTCCGACTCCGTGACAGGAGAGGGAGCCTCCTCTTCCTCCTCCTCCTCCTCCAGCGGGGCTCCACACATCACTGGCGGGGTGAAGTTGTCCCTGCACGGAAACAGGGACTGAACCACCCCATCCAGAAATGTGGGCTCCAGGGTCTCGACAACCGGGGGACCAAAGGGGCGCAATTTGTTGCGCGCCGCCTTATACGGCCTCCCGTAAGGGTCGTTGTCGAGACCCTCCAGCAGCTCGGCTCTCGCCGAGTCTTTAGCGGCGGCGATGGCCCGATCGAGGCCCATTTTTGCCTCCACGTACACCTCGTAGAGGCGGTCCTCGTCGGGCCGGTTGCGTCGACGCCGCCGCCGACTCCGCGTGTAGGCCCTCTTGGCCGCCACACAGGCGGTTCTGAGCCCCGCCAGTTCCTCCGACCACCAATAGACGGCGCGGCGGGGAGCCGGGCGGCGAGACCGGGGCATGCTGGAGTTGCACACCTCGGTCAGAGACTCCCTCAGCTGGCCCGCTATGGTGTCTACATCCAGGCCGGTGGTAGGAGGCGACAGCCAGTCCTGGATGAACGCCGCCTCCGCCGCTGCCTCCCTGTCTAGGCGGGTGAAAGCCCACCGCGGAAACGGTGATCGCCCCGAGAGGGGCTGCACCGCTCCAGGGCCACTGGCGGAGATGTCGAACCGCACGTAGCGGTGGTCCGACATAGTCTCCACCAGGTCCACCCGCCAGTTCAGCACGCGCGCGGCTAACCCAGGGGTGGCGAAAGTGACGTCCACTACTGAGCCACCCTGACGCCGCACGCATGTCTGGACGCTTCCTCTGTTCAAGAGGGAGAGTCCAGAGGAGGCTGCCCACATCTCCACCGCCCGCCCGCGAGCGTCGGTGGCCCGGTTGCCCCAGGTCACCGACTTGGCATTCAGGTCTCCCAGCACGGAGACCTGACGCGGCGCCGCCCTGCCGACCACGGCGGCCAGGACTCCGAGATAATTCTCAAAGTCCTGGAGAGGGCGGTTTGGGGAGAAATATACCCCCACGAGGGCTACCTCTCCCCACGCGGCGGCCACGTATCCCGGTCCCCTCTCTAATAGCGAGAGGGGAGGGGAGTCTGTGGAAGACCGCGCCGCTAGTGCCACCGAGTCGTCCTCGTCACCCAGCCAGCTGCTGGGGATCGAGTAGGGCTCGGCGACCACCGCTACGTTCACCAACCACTCGGCCATGACCTGCACTACCAGGTCCTGGGCCGCTCTGCAGTGGTTGGTGTTCGCCTGGAGGATGCGGTAGTCGGAATCCTGCATTATTCCGACATGGCACCCTCCTCCTCAGCTACCGCCGCTGGAGCTGCAGCGGCGGCGACGACGGCGGCGGCGGTGGTGGCGACAGGTCGAACCTGCGCCGGCACTATGCCCTTCTTGACGGGGGGCTTACAGCTCCTGCCCGTCATCCTGTGGCCCGCGGGGCGGCCACTGGCGGCACACGCCGTGCAGTGTGGCGTCGTGGCGCGGCAAGTGGCACTCTTGTGCCCCTCTTGCCCGCACTGGTAGCACGTGTCTCCCCAGTCGGCCTTGGAGGGACACGTGGCTCGGGTGTGGCCGAAGGAGAAGCACTTGAAGCAGCGCAGGGGCTGGTCTTCAAGTGCCCGGACCACAGCCGAGCTGAGCCCCACAAGCAGCCGTCCCTTGGTCGCAGCAAGGGCGGCCCCAGCCGCGGCGACTGGGCACTCGACGCGGACGATGCCCATGCCGCGGCGGCCGAGCCTGATGGCTCCAGCCTTCACCGCGCCAGCGTCGCAGCCTCCAGCCGCCGCGACGGCCGCCACCACATCCTCCTTGGTGGCCGAATCGTCCAGATCGGCCACCTCCAAGGCTGCGGTCTTGACGGGCCTGACGACCGTTGCCGCGTCGGCGATGACCTCTTGCAACTTCGTTGCGAAGAGGTCCGCGTTTGTGCCGCGCTGTTCCCCCGAGAACTCGAAAATTCGAGCTCCGGTTAGGGTTCGGCGGCACGTTATTTTGCTGATCCCCAGCTGGGAGGGATCAGCATTGGTACGAGCCCGTCTTAGGACGGACTCGTACGTCTCGCCCCGCTCCGCGGCCTCCGGGGTGATGGTCACCACGACGGCCGCGGTCTTGGGAGGAACTAACTTCCTCCCGCCAGCTGGAGCCCTTTTGACTGCCGGTGCAGTCGCGGCGGGCTTGGGGGCCGACTTTTGCCCTCCCTTCCCTTTTCCCCTCCTGACCACTTCCGTCCACGACTGGTTGGACGGGGTGGTGGCGGGAAGAAGGGCGTCTTCCTCCTGCGAGCTCTGGGGGGCTGCCGCTGGAGTGGCAGCCGACCCAGACGCTCCCTCCGAGCTGATGGTGAGGGTTTGAGGAGCCGCCTTGGTCCTCTTGCCCTCGCCTTTGCCCTTGGAGGGCTTCGGGGCCTGGGGCTGCGCACCCGATGCCGGGCCTGCTAAAGGCGCAGGTTCCGGCACCCTGCGTGGTGCCTTATCCGCCGCTAGCGGCGGGCGGAGCCGCTTCTCCGGCAGGAGCCGGTCCTCGATGCCTGCGAAGCAGGCCCTGGTGAAGGCCCTCTCCTCCATGACAACCTTTCGGAGTATATCCTCAAGGTTGTGAGGGGAGGAGGTGGAGCCTCCTACCACCGGTCCAGGGGCTGATTGCGCAGGCCGAGCAGTGACCTCAGCCAGCTTCTGGTGCAGCTGGCTGACCTCCGCCTGCAGGCGATCCACCTTCGCCTGCAGTTGCCGCGTCTCTTCCGTGGCCGTCCGCTGCACCAGCTCCTGCACAATGCCATGCAGACTGGCAGCCCGGCATTTAAGGGCCTTCTGGAAGGTCCCCTTCAGGTTGGAGGACTTTGAGGCGACCTCCAGGACCTCCTCCCTGTCCTCCCGCGCCATGCGCTCAAGTTCCGCCAAGGAGTGGCCAGCATACAGGACACTGGATGCCCCATAGCCGGCCCCCGACCGGGCGGCCTGCGCCTGGCGCTCTCTGGCAGCGACCTTCTCCTCCAGGTCCTGCTGGAGTTGCGCCCGTTTTAGCAGGTTTAGCTGGCGCTCGGCGTCCACCAAACCCACAACGTGGCCATCTCCTGCTTTCGAAGAAGTCGAAGCCCTTTTGGACTTCGACTTCTTCTGCGCCCCGCCTCCAGCCGACGAGGATCCCTCGGACCCGTGCCGCAGGTAGGCCCTCTTTCGCTCGAGGCGGTCGCTCTCAGCTGCTGACGTGTCGAGATTTGAGTCGTCGGAGTCCGACTCGTCTGCTCTGGCCGCAGATGGTGCGCGGTCAGCGTCCGACGCTAATGCGTCACCGGCGTGGCCCTGAAAAGGGCCTTTGGATTGGCCCTGAGAAGGGCCGTTGGGTTGGCCCTGAGAAGGGCCGTTGGGTTGGCCCTGAGAAGGGCCGTTGGGTTGGCCCTGAGAAGGGCCGTTTGGATCGCCCTGAGAAGGGCGATTCGGGTTAAAACTGAACCCCCAACCTAACCTAACCTTTTTTTTTTTTTTTTTTTTTTTTTTTTTTTTTGTCGCTGAGAAATGCTTTATGCATCCCCGCTCGTGGGGGGCGAGACGGGGTATGTGGGACTCCTGTCGAAATCCGCAACCGACAGTATACCCACTAAAACTCAGCGGTGTTCCCACAACGCCGTGATGGGAGGGCTATGGGAAATTGGCTCAGCCTCTGCTTCCACAGCCCTCCCGGCGTATGCCCGCCTAGTTGGCGGGCCCCGCATGCCCCCCCATTTAACTGGGGGGCTACGGGAATGGCCGGGAACACCCGGCCACTCCCGTCCGACACTGGTGGAGGCCCGTGCAATACAGGCAAAGGGCGCCCCCGCACCCACCGCCTGCTGGCCTCCACCCGGGAGGAGCCGGAGGTGACCACCAGACCGGCGCCCTCCCCGACCCCTCCCCCCTCCGGAGCAACGCCGCGCGAGAGAATCACCCCCCCGCGCGGGCGCCGCCGCCTCCCTCCGGGACACGACCGCCTATTCCGCAGCGGCGGCCCTGCCCAGTCTACGCCCACTCACCTCCCTCTGTAAGCAGAGGAGGAGTGGGCGTATCTGCCCTCTGTAGCCCGGTTCCCTTCACCGACCATCAAGCATGATCGGCGATTGGAACCGCGACCTTTCCCCGCTTGTTGAAGATTAGCCGCCAGCCCCAGTTGTCCCCCAAAACCGCACTGGGAGAAATTGGAGCCGACGTTGCCCAGGGTGCGCCACGAGGAGGCTCTTCAACATGCACCCCAACCTAACCTTTGTTTGCGCTGGGAAAAATGCATTACGCATGCCCACCCGTCGGGGGACGGGAGGGGTATGTGGGACTCCCCGGTAGAACCGGTATACCCACTAAACAACCCAGCGGCATTCCCGCATCGTCTGAGTGGAGGGGGACTGGGAATCGGCAGAGCCTTTCCATCCTGCCCCCCGCCGACGACCGCCCGCCTTTACGGCGGGCCCGGCGGGCCCCTCCCGTCGGGGGGGAGGGGCCCAGGAATGACTGACGACGTGGGTGGTGGACAGTGCAATGCAGGAGAAGGCGCCCCCGCGCCTGTCTCCCGCTGTTCACCACCTGGAGGCGCGTGACGACGATCATACAACCGCCGTCTCACGCCCCGTCTTCGCCTGCGGAGCGGCGCCGCGAGAGGATCTTCCTCCCGCACGCGCTCCGCCGCCTCCTTCTGTGACATTACCTCTTCGCAGAAGGAGGCGACCGCTGCCCAGGCCCCCTCGCTTTCCAGCATCGAGTTGACGACGCCGGGAACCCCAACCTAACCTAACCTAACCTTTTTTTTTTTTTTTTTTTTTTTTTTTTTTTTTTTTTTTTTTTGTTTGCGCTGGGAAAAATGCATTACGCATGCCCACCCGTCGGGGGACGGGAGGGGTATGTGGGACTCCCCGGTAGAACCGGTATACCCACTAAACAACCCAGCGGCATTCCCGCATCGTCTGAGTGGAGGGGGACTGGGAATCGGCAGAGCCTTTCCATCCTGCCCCCCGCCGACGACCGCCCGCCTTTACGGCGGGCCCGGCGGGCCCCTCCCGTCGGGGGGGAGGGGCCCAGGAATGACTGACGACGTGGGTGGTGGACAGTGCAATGCAGGAGAAGGCGCCCCCGCGCCTGTCTCCCGCTGTTCACCACCTGGAGGCGCGTGACGACGATCATACAACCGCCGTCTCACGCCCCGTCTTCGCCTGCGGAGCGGCGCCGCGAGAGGGTCTTCCTCCCGCACGCGCTCCGCCGCCTCCTTCTGTGACATTACCTCTTCGCAGAAGGAGGCGACCGCTGCCCAGGCCCCCTCGCTTTCCAGCATCGAGTTGACGACGCCGGGAAGCGAGAGGTCCTGCCCGACCGCTGCGACCAAAGCTAGGCGCAGCTCGGACCAGGCCGGGCACACCTCGAGGGTGTGCTGTGCCGTGTCCTCCGCCGCGCCACAGTCGTGGCACGACGGGGTCTCCTCCCTTTGGATCCGATGCAGGTGCGATCCGAAGCATCCGTGGCCGGACAACACCTGCACCAGACGGAAAGAGAGGAAACCGTGGGACCGCTCGAGCCAATCCTTCAGGACCGGCCCGAGCGCGTCCAGTGTTCGGCGGCCGAATGCGGCAGTGGCGAGGTCCTCCGTCCAGTGATGGACGATTGCGTCCTTCGCCTCTTGCCGCACGGCCTCCCGCTCTTCTGCGGCGGGGGGCTCCCCGAGCGCCTTACGGCGCGCCGTCCATTCGTACACTCTGGTCAGCACCCACGCCTCGAGCTCCCAAGGAGGGGTGCCGGCCAGAGCGCACGCCGCAGAGAAGCCTACCGAGCGGTAGGCCCTCGCCACCCGCAGTGCAATGGCCCTTTGGGGCCTGCGGATGGCCGTGGCGTTCTCCCGCCTGTGGAGGGAGTCTGCCCAGATTGGGGCCCCGTAAAGGGCCATGCTCCTGAGGATGCCAGCATACAAGCGCCGGCATCGCGCCTTCGGACCCCCCAGGTTCGGGAGGAGCCACGACAGGGCGTTCGCGGCCTTCAGCAGGCGCGTCGACAGCCCGCTAAAGTGTGGGCCGAAGCGCCACCTGCTGTCGAGGACAAGGCCCAAGTACTTCATCTGGGCCTTGACCTCGATCCTGACGCCCTCCACTATAATGTGGCCGTCGGGAGGGATGCGCTGCCGTGGACCGTGAAAATACACGGCCTCGGTTTTGTGCAGCGCAACCTTCAGTCCGAGGCGGCGAATCCTTCCTGCCACTAAGGATCCGCCGGCAGAGGCCAGACTGGCCGCCTCCCTGAAGTCCCTCCCCCGGGCGACGAGGAGGGTGTCATCCGCGTAACAGATGACGCTCGTGCCACGGAAGAGGGTTCCCCGCAGGAGCCAGTCGAATCCAATGTTCCACAGCAGTGGTCCTAGGACCGACCCCTGTGGAACACCGGACTCTGCGCCGTATCGCCTCACTGTGGCCGTCTTGTCCGAGAGGAGGACCACCCGGTCCTCCAAGTAGCTGGCCAAGAGTTGGCGCAGGTACTGAGGCACTCCGTGGTATCGGAGCGCCTCCAAGATTGTCGAGTGGGGGACGGAGTTGAAGGCGTTGGCTATGTCGAATGACACCGCCAACACTCCGTCGCCCGCCTCCACGGCCTCCCTCACCTGGCCCTTGAGTAGGGCCAGCGCGTCGACCGTCGAACGACCCCGTCGGAAACCGAATTGGGCGTCCGACAGGTCCGGCCCCACCGTCCTCAGCAGGCTCTTTAGCCGGTCGGCAATTATCCCCTCGAACAACTTACCGACCTCATCGAGCAAGACGATGGGCCGGTAAGCCGAGGGGGAGTCCGCCGGGCGTCCCTCCTTTCGGAGCAGGCATAGCCGCCCCTCCTTCCAAGGTTTCGGGAACCTCCCAGTCGTAAGACACGCGCTGAAGAGGTCCCGAAACCTCTCCTCCATGTGTGAGGCGGCGATGGCCACCACCCGTGCGGGAACGCCGTCCGGCCCTGGGGCTGTGTTCTTTGCGCGGAGGTGTAGAGTCCCCGCGCAAAGTTCCACCGCCGTCACCGGGGGGACCTCCTCCTCCGGCGGAGCCGCCTCCCGCGGGGGATCCATCACTGGCGGGGTGAAGTCGGTCCTGGACGGAAACAGGGACCGGACCACCCCGTCCAGCAACGCCGGCTCGAGGGTCTCCGTCAGTGGAAGACCGCAGGGGCGCAGTTTATTCCGCGCCGCCTTGTATGGTCTTCCAAATGGGTCCCTGTCGAGACCCTCCAACATTTCGGCTCTCGCCGAATCTTCGGCCGCGCGCATGGCCGACTTCAGGACCGTCTTTGCCGCGACGTACGTGGCATAGAGGGCCTCCTCGCTGGTGGGGTCTCGGTGCCTGCGCCTTCGACTCCGCGTGTAGGCCCTCCTGGCCGCCACGCAGGCGGTTCGGAGCCCCGCCAGTTCCTCCGACCACCAATAGACGGCGCGGCGGGGAGCTGGGCGGCGAGACCGGGGCATGCTGGAGTTGCACACCTCGGTCAGGGACCTCCTCAGCTGAACCGCTGCGGCGTCCACGTCCAGGACCTCGACAGGAGGTGCGAGCCAGTCCTGGACGAACGCCGCCTCCTCCGCAGCCTCTCGGTCCAGGCGGGTGAGAGCCCACCGTGGGAACGCAGATTGGCCTGAGCCTGGAGCAATTCCCCGGGAGCTCTGGGTGGAGCTGATGTCGAACCGCACATATCGGTGGTCCGACAAGGTCTCCACCGTCTCCACCCGCCAGTTCACGACGTGGGCGGCTAGCACGGGGGTGGCAAACGAGACGTCGACCACTGATCCTCCCCGTTGCCGCACACACGTGTGAATGGTCCCTCTGTTCAGGAGGGACACACCGCACGACGCCGCCCAAAACTCCACGGCGCGTCCCCGGACGTTGCAGGACCCGGCCGGGTTGCCCCAGGCCGTCGACTTGGCGTTCAGGTCACCCAGTACGGCGACCTGGCGTGGCGCCGCCCTCCCGACCACCGCGGTGAGGATTTCGAGAAAGTTCTCGAAATCCGAGAGAGGGCGGTTCGGGGAGAAATAGACGCCCACAAGGGCTAATTCTCCCCACGCGGCGGCCACGTATCCCGGTCCCCTCTCTAAGAGCGAGAGGGGAG
Organism: Brachylomia viminalis; assembly: GCA_937001585.2. Classification (NCBI taxonomy): domain Eukaryota; kingdom Metazoa; phylum Arthropoda; class Insecta; order Lepidoptera; family Noctuidae; genus Brachylomia; species Brachylomia viminalis. The sequence continues at coordinate 64,764 of OW443317.2, forward strand.
GGGAGTCCGTGGAAGACCGCGTCACCAATGCCACCAAGCCGTCCCGATCGCCCAGCCAACGGCCAGGGACTGAGTACGGCTCGGCGACCGCCGCCACGTCCACCAACCACTCGGCCATTGTCTGCATCAGCAGATCCTGGGCCGCTCTGCAGTGGTTGGTGTTCGCCTGGAGGATGCGATGCTTGACCGAACTATCCATCGACAGACATCGCACCCCCTTCCACAACCGCCGCCGATGTCCCAGCCTCAGGGACGGCAACGGTGGCAACGACAGGCCGGATCAGCGCCTGCGCTTTGCCCTTCTTAGGGGGAGGATTGCACTTCCTCCCCATCATCACGTGGCCTGCCGGGCAGCCACTGGCGGCACACACCGCACAATGCGGCGTGGCGGCCTCGCAGGAGGCCGACTTGTGGCCTTCCTTGCCACAGCGGAAGCATTTGTCCGCCCTGTCGACCTCGGACGGACAAAGGGCCCGAGTGTGTCCGACTCCAAGACACTTGTAGCAGCGCAGAGGCTGGGCTGCAAGTGCCCGGACTACACCCGAGCTGAACCCGACAGTCAGCCGTCCCTTGGCTAGGACGGCTGCAGCTGCGGCGACTGGGCACTCGAGGCGAATGGTGCCCATGCCGCCGCGGCCGGGCCTGATGGCCCGACCTTGCACCGCTGTGACGCCACAGCCCCCCATCGCAGCGACCGCCGCCACCACCTCCTCTTTGGTGACCGAGTCGTCGAGGTCGGTCACCTCCAAGGCCACAGACTTTACGGGCCTGGTGACCTTGGCCGCGTCGGCGATGACCTCTCGCAGCTTGGTCGCGAAGAGGTCCGCGTTGGCGCCGCCCTGAGCCCCCGGGAACTCGAACATTCGAGCCCCGGCCTGGGTCCGGCGGCAGGATACTGTGCCGATCCCCAGCTGGGTGGGATTGGCGTTGGCACGCGCCCGCATCATTACGGACGCGTACGTCTCCCCCCGCTCCACAGCCTCAGCGGTGAGCGTCACCACTACGGCTGCGGTCTTCGGAGGAACCAGCTTCCTCTTTGACTTGGCGGCGGGGGCCCCATTAGCTGCAGGAGCAGCAGCGGGAGCAGCGGCGTTGGGCTTCGGGGCCGACGTCTTCCCCTTCCCCTTTCCCTTGCCTGTTTTCTGAGGCGGGCCGGGAGGGGTGGTGGCGGGGGTGGCAGGGGCAGCCACCGTCTTGGACTTCTTTTTGCCCTTTTTCACCTTCGTCCACCCCTGCTGGTTGGATGGGGTGGTGGACGGAAGATGGGCGTCCTGGGAGGACAGCTCAGGCTGGCGTGGCCGACTGTCCGAACCTAACCTAACCTAACCTAACCTAACCAGTCGCGCGGCACCCCTCGTCGCGAGCAGATCATTTTTAAGTCGCTCCGTACTCGAAAAATCTAAAAAATCGGTTTTTTCACGGAAAGTTATAAGTGTGATACATTGTTAGAAGCGCGCTGCCAAGACGCACGCGAAAGTGAAAGTGAATTGGTGAAAAGTTGAAAACTGTGAAAGTTATTGGTGAAAAACCACTTCTCGAGAACTTTCGAGCTCGACGCTGCTCGATTTTGAGTGAACATTTATAAATCGGCGATTACAGCCGTGTGCGCCGCAAGAAGACCCAGCTCTGGACACCTCATTTGGAATTTTCCGAGTGGGGGTTCCGAAGTTAACACGGAAAAACTAAAAACCACGTGGCACGTGGACAGAGTTCCCGAGGGTTCCGACTGGACCCCCGAGCAAAACTCGAAGGCGACACAGACGAGGAGCCGGGTGGCTCCCTGAATTTCAAGAAAGCTGACTTAGAACACCCTCAAAAATAAGGTTTTTAAATTGACTAATTTTCAATAATTGTTTTCCGGGAAACAAGCGCGGTGACATATATTTTTTATGGACCCTAAAAATTAAGCATAAGCAACCCTATATAAGTTTTAAATTTCATTAAAATCAGGGTGTTACTATTTAAGATATCTAGATTTTAAGGTTTTAAAAATTTGAGGGTTGGCTATTTCAACCCCAAAAAAGTTTTAAAAATTTTAGGGACACGTACATGGTAGTTAATTATATCTGTTATATATTTACAAAATTTTTGCATTGTTATTAAAGGCCGAAAATCAGTTCTCTAATAAAAATTTTTACTTACGTCATTTTCAAATGATAAAATACACCCCCTCAGGGCAGACTAAAAATACATTTGTAGTATCTCGGGATAGGGAAATTTGTCCTCTATCCAGTGATATATATAAATCCCACCCGTAACGTAAATTACATATGGTTTTTAATAATACCACACAAACGTAGAAAATAAATTTCATTTAAAATATTTTTGATCTTAATTTAGTTAGTTTTAATATAATATAAACATACCTGCCTTAATTGTACTCTGGTACGCCTTCCGCGACCCAGTGTCCGGTTTTGCAGTCGTAATTTCAGTTTTTGTAAATTTTTCAGTCAAAAAATTTGGTATATTGACCAAAATTAAATAAATTTATGCAGGAATAGCCATAGTTACCCGACAGGCCGCTGGCCCGCGTGGAGACGCGTCTTTTGACACCTCACACGTGCATGTAGCACTTATAGGACCCGAGAAAATAGCAAAAATCGATTTTCACCAACCGGGACTCGAACCCGAGACTTTTAATTTCCTTAAAACGCCCATATCTCGGAAACGGTGCTAGTTAGCCCATTTTTGACGCCAGCCTATATATCTATACTATAGTATAGATATATTGTCAAGCTCTCCAGGCCACTACCATCGTGACCCACCCCTTAAATTTTTATATTTTATCTTTTTTAGAAATAATTTGTAGATTTAGATACCCCTTCCATAAGAAGTCGGCCATCGTATGTCCGAGCCTGGGCCATTGTGTGTGCCAGGCATTTCATTTTATTTAAATTTGTACCAAACTCTGCCCTCTACCCCCCCCCCCCCTAAAATTATTTCCCCTCCCCCCTAGAATTTTTCCCCTCCCGCATTTCTAACACCATAAATTAATTTAAATTTGTAATAATTATTAATTTTAACTAAGATCCGGAATAACCCTTAAAACCCATTTATCTCGTAAACGGTTGGGAATATCAAAATTTCGATAAAATTTCCCCCCCCCCCTAGTACCCCCCCTCCCGGCACGAACATAGATTCAGTTAGGACCCCCAGACCCCCACTTTGACCCCCTTCGTCACTGACCCGCAAATAGTAGTACTTTTTTAAATTATATCCCCATACAGTCCGCCCACATTGAACCCCCCCCCCCCCGCTCCCCGTGACCCCCGTGGTACCCCCCGCTCCCCGTGACCCCGTGGTTCCCCCACGATACTTAATGACCCCTGTACCCCCCTTCACCGCCCTCTGCTGACCCCCTGGAACTCTCCGGGACCATTATTGTATTAAATTGGGTAAAACACACCCCCCCCCCCCCCCTCCCCCCTCTATATCGACCACCTCACCCCCCCGGGCCTAAACTTTGGCACCAGAGGTCATAGACCCACCGAGTTTGGGGTCATTCGAATCGGAAGGAAAAGACCTATCTTTTGGCTCCAAAAGAAATTGTATTTAAATTTAAGATTTACAAAAATTATATTAAGTAGGTTAGGTTAAGATAACTGGACAAAGGGTCTGAGACCCAGTTTGTTTTATTAACTGTAGCTTTATTGAGCACAATAATTAGCATAAGGCAAGTAGTTTATAGAGGTTGATTTTTATTATATATTATTTTTGAATACTTTCTGTGCGTATCCCCCCTCTACAGGGACACAGAAGTAACGCCAGTGTCCTCTGACTGGTCTTTGATGAATTTGACATTCACAAAGGCCACCACCATGTTCCGCACACCGGCCAAGAAAGACGCGAGCTCACCGGGCTCCAGGGGCTCGCCGCGTTCGGTAGAGAGGGCTGGACCCTCGCTTCCCAGTGTTAGGCGTAGCATTGGGGAATGGGAGGCTGGGAAGGCTGAGCCCCAGGCCAAGTCCCCGACCAACCCAAAGCGTGACACCACACCACCAGCTTCCAGCTCTAAAGAAACGCTCCGAGTACCTGCGGACACCGCAAAGCCGACAAAGAGGCCAGAGTCCGGTTATCCCAGCCTCACTGCGGAGGCGAGAGCTTGCCTAAATAAAGCAAAGCTTCATTTGGGCAACTCTCGCAACCTCAAGACCGAAATTAAGACGGAGGTGGTCAACGCCATAAACAGGCTCTTTGAACTGGTGAAAGAGTCAGAGCGTAGCAAAGTGCCCGTTGCGGCTGCGGGTATAACAGCAGATATAGGTGTATCTGCAGTTGTACCTGCAGTCGCACCGGCGCCCGCATCTCTTAAGCCGGCCCAGGATGAACCGACGGAGCTTATGAAGAGCCTGGTGGCAGGCCTCATAGAGCACAAGCAGGCCTTGGAGGAGTGCCAACAACGCACTCAGGCTCTGTCGGAGCATCTTCAGCAGGCCCCTCGCTACGTCGCAGGCCAGGGTCCGTCGTTCGCGCAAATCGCCGCCGGTCCAAAGCAGAACATCCAGGAACCTCTTCACTCGGTGGTTGTATCATCTGTGAATGATCAGGATACGAGTGAAGAGGTTATTGAGAAGCTCAGGACGGCGGTTGACGCCAGAAATGAGGGCACAAGGGTGGAGCGGCTGCGCAAGGCGAGGGATCAGAAGGTGGTGGTCGGCTTCAGGACCCGGGAAGAAATGACGAAAGTGACCGAAAGGATAAGGAAGACGGGAAATTTAGTAGTGGAGGAGGTCAAAAACAAGGACCCGCTCATCATCGTCAAGGACGTCCTCTCTTGCCACACAGATGTGGAGATAATCCAGGCCTTGCAAAGGCAAAACACCCAATTAGTCGGGGACATACCTGCAGACGACTTGAGGTTGGGGGTAAAGTACCGTCGTAGGACGAGGAACCCCCACATGTGCCACGTCATCTTGCAGGTGTCCCCTACGGTGTGGCAGAGGCTGACTACGGCGGGTCGCGTGCACATTGACCTACAGCGAGTGCGAGTGCAGGACCAGTCACCACTGGTGCAGTGCACTCGCTGTCTGTGCTTCGGACACAGCAGGAAACTGTGCACGCAGCCCGCCGACCTCTGCATCCACTGCGGGGAGCCCCACATGCGTGCAGACTGCCCGTCACGTCTGGCAATGGAAGAGCCAAAATGCCACAACTGCCTATCAGCCAAAATGGAGAAGACTGACCACAACGCCTTCGACAGCGTGTGCCCGATACGCGCCAAATGGGACGCGTTAGCGCGCCTGTCGGTGGCATACTGCTAAAGTCAAGTTAGCATTACCCGCAAGAAAGAACCACAACGGTATTGGTTCCAAAATTATTATTCGTTCTCAAACCTAAAACGTAAAAAAACAGAAACAAATAAGTATACTCATTAAAAAAGCGAATTGGAGACAACTTCATGAGAAATTGGCCCAATTGGATACAATAAATTAAATTTAAAAATATTAGAAAAAACTTACCTTACCGTTGTGGTCAAAATCTGCTGTTAATATAAAGAAGGAGGTCAGCACCATGAGAAGTCGCATTCGGAGCGCTGCACCAGACCAGAGAGCGCAGGTTGTCGAGCAGTACCTGGAATAAAAAGGGAATGAGTATGAAGAAGTGGAAGTTACTGTACTAAGAGAGGCAGCGGCTGTGAGTCTGGCATGATGTTTTAAAAAACTGTCTAAGTGGAACATATATTAAAATAGTAGTAATAATTTATAGGATAGGAATGAAATATAAACCAGTAGTATAAGAAATTATGTCTATATGATATATTGTATATATATTAGGATAGCCATATTATAAATAGAAAATAGATTAAGAAAAGATTTGAAAAAGTTATAGTTAGGGGCAAAAAAAAAAAAAAAAAAAAAAAAAAAAAAAAAAAAAAAAAAAAAAAAGTATGTCATAACTATAACAATAAATAGAGAAATAAGTTATTACTTAAGTAAGGTGTTAGCCTATTAAGAAACGCATAACATGTAAAAATGTATTAGATTGGTTACTAAAAAGTCAAATCGGATGAAGTGTGGAAACCGCTTCCAGGAACTCTCCATTTCCTAAAACAGGATGCATGAAAGATGAAGAAACAGAATGATAAGCAACCAGAAATATGGCCAAACAAGGTCTCTGATCATGTCAGAGGGACACTGAGCAAAGGCAGGAGTGGGTTTTAGCCGGTAAGAGTCCGGCACTGCCCAGACTGGCTCACTAGTGAGGCAGTCTGGGCGTCCATGAGGATTTCCCCTCCTGCCCAAAAAAAAAAAAAAAAAAAAAAAAAAAAAAAAAAAAAAAAAAAAAAAAAACCTAACCTAACCTAACCTAACCTAACCCAGTTCCCCCCCAGCCTCCGTGTGGGTCGGATCGTTTTTAAAGCCGCTCCGTAGTTAAAAATTCAAAAAAGTGGTCAAAAGTGGTCGAATATTAATCTTTTTGGTGTCTGTGAGTGCGTAATTGTGCAGGCTATACGCCCCAGTGAATGTCAGTAACCGGATTTCAGTGAATCTTGGTTTATACCTGAAAAACCTCTAATTTTGGAGGTTAAAGTCAAAGGAGAAACTTTCAAGTGCAAACGCTGCTCGAACGAGATCGTCGACCCCCCTTTTTTATTTGAGAAAAAGGTGGGCGTCGCCCCCGCACACCATCCTGAACACCTGGAAACACCAAAAACCCGGAGTTTCAGCTTTTAGGCTGAAAAAACTAAAAACCACGTGGCCTGAAAATTTGGAAGGAGCAGAGCTAGACACCTGGAATTTTGCAGCCAACATCTCTAGCTGCAACCCAGACGGTATTTGGAGAAAATTTTAATTTTATTACCACGCCTGATTTTTAAGAAGAGTTACAATTTCAAAATCTCTGACCTTAATATCTTCGGTCCTGAGCAAGATTTCAAAAATTTTCAACTGCAGCCTGTTGCGCGCTCATCAAAACATTAGAGATTTTAAGTTTTAGATTTTTAACGTCAACGGTTTTTAAGTTATACAAAATTTTTCATGAAAATCATATTTTCAAAATTTTTACATACTTGTCCTCGGTTTTTAAAACTTCTATTATTCGTATCTTGTAGCTCTTAATTTTATCTAATTTTAGTATATTTTTTCAAAATTTTTCGTTCAATAGCTTTAAAGTTATTGAATTTCATATGATTTGTGTACATAATTCAGGATTAATAGGAAATACTCACTTTTTTATGCTTTTATACTGTTTAAATACCCTGTCCGGAATTACATAAGCCCAAACTTGGGCCCTATAGCACCGCATTTGGCTATTTTGACAAAGACACACCAAATGGTCTTTTTGGTTTAAATTTTTAGACTGAGATAGCTCGGGAACCGTTGATCCGATTTTCTTCGTTTTTCCACTCGGGCTGGTGGCGTACAGCCGACTTTAGGATAGGACTATTTTCAGGCCATTTCAGGCCTGAAAGTTTTTTGTCGCTGAAACCGCTTTCAGGTCATACCTGAAGTGAAGCCGAGCTGCAGGTCCAAAACCCCGTCCTTCTGTGACGTAGGGTTCCAAAGATACGGACGTTTTAGTACGACTTTTGACAGATCGGCGGCCATTTTGTTCAACTTCAAACCACTGTAACTCCTAAACCGGTAGTCTTGGGAAGAAGCGGTTTTTGACGTTGCAGTCAGGAACCCGCCGACATACTTCCCCCGCGATTTCACGCGGTTTGGAGCTGAAAAATTTCGGGACCCTGAAAGTAGTTTCAGCGGACAGCGGAGCTCAGGCTGAGTTGGGAGAGCCCAAACTCGGGGGGTTTGCGGCCTTCCAGAGGGAAGTTATCCACTGTCAAAGTTAAGATTTGACAGGTCCGCGGCCATCTTGGATTTTTTCAATCGATCATAGCTTCCCAACGGAAAGTCGTAGAGGGCTGGGGTTTTCGCTGGTAATATCAGTAGGACATAGTGTTTAAGATAGGATAGCTTTCAGGCGTTTTCAGCGGGTTAAAGATTTTCAGCCTGAAAACCGGTCCAGTGGGTTGGTCTTGCCGAGCCAAGTTCGGAAAGCCCAAACATCGGGGTTTTTGGACCATTGGTTCCGGAGATATCCTCTTGTAACCAAGTTTGGTTAAAATTTTGGGAAAATAACCAGATTTTTCAAGTTGGGATATCTCCGAAACCCCTTGGAGTAACCATATCGAGTTTGGGCTCATCTAAGAGGGCTCGGCGGGAGCTATCCACTGGACTCGACGGATCGACTCTACATAGAGTCCTTCCAAAAATCGCTCTTTATTTAGGGGTCCTTTTAAATTTAAATTTTATTTTTACAAAATTGTATTCGGTTAAGATATCTGGACAAAGGGTCTGAGACCCAGTTAGTTTAACTGTAGCTTTATTGAGCACAAACAATTTATATAAGACAAGTGTATCTTAAATTGACGTAGCTTTTATGATTATAGTTTTTAACAAAACTACAACAAACTTATATAGACTGACATAGATACACTTGCACTTCGTTTAGCGCACTGCGAGCTCGAGTCTTTTCAAGTGGCCGTGAATTCGTATCGTACACACTTTCAGTCGAAAGTACGACTCCACTTAACTTTGTCTTTTCTATTTTATTTATTCGGTACTTTTCTGTGATATTTTGCCTATCCCCCCTTTACAGGGATACTAAATTATCACCAACTTCCTTCCTTCCTATGAACCTTACCTTCACCCAAAACACAAAAATGTTACGTACACCTCATAAGGAACACGCGAGTTCGCTGAGCCCTAGGAGCTCACCGAAACCGACGGACAAGGCTGGACCCTCGCTTCCTAGTGTGAGGCGCAGCATAGGAGAATGGGAGGCTGGAAAATCTGAGCCCCAGACCAAGTCCCCGGCAAACGCAAACCCAAACCATGACGCCACACCAGGTACCTCACAGCAAAGTACCAGCACACAGGAGGCGCGTCGTGTCCCGGTACTAACACCAATCACACCAGGGAAAACTGAGCCTGGTTACCCCAACATAACGGCGGAGGCGAGAGCTTGCCTGAATAAAGCGAAGCTCCACCTAAACAACTCGCGAAACTTAAAGGCGGAAATAAAGAAGGAGGTCACAGCGGCAATAGACCGTCTTTACCAGCTGGTAAAGGAGGCGGATAAGCCCAGGAATGTAAAAAGCCAACAGAAGGAAACGGAAGGTCGGAAGATAGAAGACAAACGCGACGACCTTGGGAATATCAATTGGTTGCGCTCCGCACTGGAAGAGCAAAGTCTCATAGTGAAGGAGGGCAACCAAATGATTAAACAGCTACAGGCGGCAATGCAGGAGCAGAGAGAGGCACAGGAGTCGCGTGACAGAGAGGAGCACAGTGGCGGAGATATTCTGAAGGAAATTCGGATGCTCGGAAAAGCCACCAACGAAATGAGCAAGGTGGTCTCAGAGATTAGGGAAAGAGCTCCCACATATGCGGAGGCCCTGACCGCACCCCAAAACACCCGGGGCCAAAAACAGAAGATCTCGGTCATTGTGTCGTCCGATGTCACAATGGACACCAGTACAGAAGTAGTAGGAAGAGTTAAGGAGGTATTGGACGCGAAAAAGAGCGGCCTGCAGATTGAGAGGGTCCGAAAAGTCAGGGACAAGAGGGTAATCTTGAGCTTCAATAACAGAGAGGAAATGGCAAAAACAACAGCCCAACTCAAAAAAGACAAACATCTGAAAGTGGAAGAAGCAAAAAACCTGAACCCACTAGTTATAATCAAGGACCTCTTGTCCTACAATACTGACGAGGACATCTTGACTGCGCTTAAGGTCCAAAACGCCCGCCTGCTGGAGGACCTGACGGCTGAGGAGGCGACTGCCACCGTGAAGTACCGGAGGAGAGCACGGAACTCGCTTGAGAGCCATGTTGTCCTACAGGTGACACCGAAGTTGTGGCAGAAGCTTACTGCGGCCGGCAGGGTCTTCATCGACCTGCAGTGCGTCAGAGTCCAAGACCAAACGCCCCTTATACAGTGCACAAAGTGCTTGGCGTACGGACATGGCCGTAAACAGTGTATGGAGCCTGTGGACCTGTGCAATTACTGCGGGGGACCACACCTCAAGGCCGAATGCACCGTGTTGACAATAGGAGACAGACCCACGTGTAGGAACTGTGTCAAAGATAAGCGGGACGACACAGGCCACACGGTATATAGCCCTGAATGCCCGGTGCGTGCGAAATGGGATGCATTAGCGCGAGCCGCAATAGCGTATTGCTAAGGTGGTCTCGGGGCTTACACAGACGGATGCACAAATGCTAATCACAGCACAAGCTAACCTCCAACGCAAACAATTGGCGACAAACGAGCTTATGCTTGAGGCTCAAAAGCGCAAAATAGCCATTGCACTGGTCCAGGAGCCGTATGTGGGAAGAATCAAGGCAATGAAGTCGTACGGGGGGGCTAGAGTCTACCAGAACTCGGACTGCGGCGGGGGCACTGTTAAGGCGGCGATAGTCGTGTTCAACCATGACATCGACGTCATACAGTGCCCAAAATTTACCACCAACAACATCGTGGTGGTGAAGCTGCGGACGAGCGCGTGGGAGATTCTCGCCGTCTCGTACTACTTTGAGCCTGATCAACCCATTGGGCCATACCTGGACCACTTAACAGCAGTGCTGAAGGAGCTAAAGCCCAAGAAAGCGATCATTGGAGGGGACGCTAACGCCAAAAGTGTGTGGTGGGGTAGCAGTGATGTCGATGACAGAGGGGACGAGCTGGCGGGAATGATCGGAGAGTTAAACCTCCACATTCTCAACTCCGGGAGCAAACCCACCTTCGACACCATCAGAGGAGGACGAAGACTTACCAGCCACGTTGACGTGACCTTCTGCACAGAGGACCTTCTTGACCTGGTGGAGGAATGGTCGGTTGTTGAAGACCTCACGGGCTCGGACCACAACGGAATGATAATAAAAATTAAAGTAAGAAAAGGAAAAGGTATTAACATTATTAGGACCACTAGACTATTCAATACAAAAAAAGCTAATTGGAAACTTTTTGATGACAAAATAGACCAATTAAAAATAGAACACAAAATTGATAAAGTACAGGTAGAACAAATTAACAACAAAGAAGATTTAGATGGCATAGTTAAAAAGTCTACTGAAATTATAACTGAAGCATGTTGCGAAGCGATGCCAAAGAAAAAGGTTAATCAAAAACTTACCATTCCGTGGTGGTCCGAAGAACTCGAAGCGATGAAGCACGACGTTGCTACCAGGAAGAGAAGGATCCGGTGCGCTGCTCCGTCGCGTAGAGAGGGTGTGGTCGCGTTGTACCTGGAAGTAAAGGAGAAATATGAAACAGAAGTCAAAAAACGTTCGACAGAGAGCTGGAAGGAGTTTTGCCAGAAGCAGGACAGGGAAGGGGTCTGGGAGGGGATATACAGAGTCATGAAGAACACAGCGAAAAGGCAAGAAGATCTGCCGCTGAGATATAATGGGAAAGAGGCAGGGCAAGAAGGTTCGGCGAGACTGCTTGCGGAGATATTTTACCCGGAGGACAAAGAGGAAGAGGATAGCCTAGACCATCGTCGAATCAGAGCCCTTGCTGACCGTGTAAACGACTGGAGTCATGGTGAAATCCATGACCCGGAGTTTACAGCGGAGGAGCTCAGGTTCGCGACGGAGAGCTTTAATCCGAAGAAGGCACCCGGACTAGACGGTTTCACAGCCGATATCTGTCAGCGAGTAATATCGCGGGACCCGGAACTGCACCTGGCGATCTTCAGCAAGTGCTGGCAACTGACGCATTTCCCCACAGCGTGGAAAGAGGCCACCGTGGTGGTGCTGAGAAAGCCAGGGAAAGACGACTACACCAGTCCTAAGTCCTATAGACCGATCGGACTCTTACCGGTGATGGGCAAAATATTAGAAAAGATGATGGTTAGAAGACTGGTTTGGTACTTGGCGCCCCGGATAAGTCCTCGCCAGTATGGCTTCATGCCACAGCGGAGCACGGAAGACTCCCTCTGTGACCTGATTGCCCACGTCAGAGGCAAACTCCAAGAGAAGAAGCTCATCACGATGGTCTCTCTGGATATAGAGGGAGCCTTCGACAGTGCGTGGTGGCCGGCCATAAAGGTCAGACTGGCGGAGGAAAATTGTCCAGCTAACCTCAGGAGAATGATAGCCAGCTACCTAAGCGACCGCAAGGTCAGGGTAAGGTATGCCGGCCATGAGTACGCTAAAAGCACAAACAAAGGGTGCGTCCAAGGATCAATAGGCGGACCCATCTTATGGAACCTTCTGTTGAACCCATTGCTGGAGAGTCTGACGCGGCGTGGTGACTATTGTCAGGCCTTTGCTGATGATGTGGTGCTCGTATTTTCGGGGGAGACAGCCCTGGAAATCCAGACACAGGCCAATGCCGCTCTCGAACATGTTCGGGAGTGGGGTGTCGCGAACAAGCTCAAGTTTGCACCGCACAAAACTTGTGCCATGATAATTACAAACAAGCTGAAATATGACACGCCGCACCTGACCATGGGAGGGATCGGCATTGGAATGTCCTCGGAGATGAAGATCTTGGGCCTCACAGTGGACGCCAAGTTGACCTTTAACAGCCATACGGCTAACGTCTGTAAAAAGGCACTTGGTGTTTACAGCCAGCTATCCAGAGCTGCGAAGGTCAGCTGGGGACTCCACCCGGAAATAGTCCGTATCATTTACACCGCTACGGTAGAGCCCATAATCACATATGCGGCTGGCGCCTGGTCCTCGGCATCAAAAAAGTTGGGAGTTCGACGCCACCTAGATGCTGTCCAGAGGGGCTTCGCTCAGAAGCTGTGCAAGGCGTATCGCACGACCTCACTTCACTCGGCGCTGGTACTGGCTGGAATATTGCCACTCGACCTCCGCATACAGGAGGCAGCGGCTCTGTATGAGGCAAGGAGGGGGGCATCCCGGCCGGAGCTGGTAGACAGAGAGGTCGAGCGAAGAGTCGAGTACTCAAGTACACCTCACCCGGGGAAGCATACTGCGATAGAGTTCGTGAGCCTGGTAGACCAGGAGCAACTTGATAGACAGAACAACCAAGCTATTCGCATATTTACCGACGGTAGCCGGATTGAGGGCAAGGTAGGAGCAGCGCTTACGTTATGGGATAGCGCAGAAGAGGTGAAGACCCTCAAACTCAAGCTTGCTCCATACTGCACGGTATACCAGGCGGAACTCCTCGCAGTATGCAGAGCCACTGAGGAAGTCAAACGACGAAGCGAGAAGAGCTATGGCATCTACAGCGACTCCAGGTCAGCCCTGGAGACCATAGTAAACCCCAGCACAACGCATCCCCTGGCAGTGAACACCCGCGAGAACCTAAGGGCCATTGAAACCCAGAACAAAACTGTGTCTTTGTTCTGGATCAAGGCACATGCGGGCCTCGCGGGTAACGAGAGGGCGGATGAGCTAGCGAAGGACGCCGCTTTAAAATTGAAAACGAAGCCAGACTACGACCTATGCCCGGTTTCATTCATCAAACGACAGATCCGAAAGGGGTCGATTGATGAATGGAACCGACGATATAAAGATAGTGCCAGAGCACAGATTACTAAATTATTCCTTCCCGACGTAATAACCTCCCATAAGATTGTCCGTAAATTTACCCCAACCAGTCTAACTACCCAAATACTAACGGGCCACGGTGGGTTCTCGGAGTACTTGAATCGCTTCAAGTGCAAAGAGAACTCATCGTGCATTTGCCAACCCGGGATTCCTGAAACGGTCGCGCACATCTTGACCGACTGCCCGGTTCACGCCCTAAAAAGACTCGAGGTCGAAAACAGGCTGGATAGCAAAATGGTACCAGAAAACTTCCCAGAATTCATGTCCAGTAATAAATATAGAGAGATATTCTTGGAATATATGGTAGACATAGCAACATGTGTTGTAAATAGAAATAAATAAGATAACAAATCAATGCTATATATATATTGTATAAAATATATGGACTAGCATATTTATGGAAAATGTACAACTGGAAAATAAGATAGTCAAAAATAGATGTCTATAACTTGGTAGATAATAGAAGTATAAGGACAAGTATTTAAATAAGAAAAACTGTAAACCTATATTAGAATAATTAAATTATATAACACAATCATTGTATCCCCTCCTAGTATAAGTATAATTATAAGAATAACAATTAGTATATGTATAAGAAAATGTATAGATTAAGATCTTCACTGTCTCTGTATCGAAGCACAATATAAAATAAGGATTAATAAAGAACCGATAAAAGAAATAAATAAAGAACCCTGTAGCACATCCCATGTAATGCTAAGAAAGGACTCTAATTATGTTAGAGGTAAATGTAGGATAGCTCGCAGACTCCGCCTTGCGCGGAGAGGTAGGCGCCAAAAAAAAAAAAATAAAAAAAAAAAAAAAAAAACCTAACCTAACCTAACCTAACCTGACAAAAATATTTTTTTCCTGATGCCATCCAAGCATTCAAGCTCGTAAAAGAGTTAAAACCGACCGGTACACTCACACAAATATTGACAGGACACGGTGGGTTTTCCGAATACCTGAACAGGTTTAAGTGTAAGGAAAGCTCATCGTGCATATGTGACCCTGACAAACAAGAGACCATAGTGCATATTTTGACTGACTGCCCCGCTTACGGCCTGGAGAGACATGACATTGAACAGGAACTAGGTACCAATGTAGCGATAGATACAATAAATACCATAATGACATCTAAGCAGACCAGACACAAGTTTATTGAGTATTGTGTAAAAATAGCCAATATGACCATTGCTAGGAATAAGTAGACTAAATTTATTATGCTCAGGATTCATATTTGTTTAATAATATATAACAGTAGCATTTACGCAAGTTGTTGAAAAGTCCGAAACCCAGCTATGACGAACTCATTAAATTATGCTTTTAACTAAGCTGTATTGTATACCTAGAAATAAGAATGTTTCCGAAACAAGTACTAGATGTTGATCTCCTAGAATTAGTATTAAGAAGTCGTTTAGTTATAAGAATGTGTAAATGTACGTAATGTAAATGTAATGAAAGGTATGTAAATGCAATGTAAGTTAAATGAAAAGTAATGTAATGAAAATTTTGTAAATGTAATTTAAATGTAATATAATGTAATTTTAATATATTTTAAATGTAATGTAAATGTCAAAGACGGTAAACAATGTTTAAACGCAATAGAATTAAGACCTTATTTGTAAAGAAGTGACTAGATGGAAATAGACTATAAGGATAAGAATAATGCTAGCACAACTATAGTTATAAGAATAAAGAGAATGTGACATTGGTATAGATAGATATAAGAATATTAAAAATGTTAAAAATCCTATAGAATAAGAAAAATGTAAGATATAATGTATTATATGACTGAAATTTTGAAATAAATAAAGAATGATAATAAAGAATAGCAAATAAGGTCTTGGACTATGTCCGAGGTAAACTAGCTCGCAGACTCCGCCTTGCGCGGAGAGGTAGGCGCCATAAAAAAAAAAAAAAAAAAAAAAAACCTAACCTAACCTAACCTTTTTTTTTTTTTTTTTTTTTTTTTTTTTTTTTTTTTTTTTTTTTTTTGTTTGCGCTGGGAAAAATGCATTACGCATGCCCACCCGTCGGGGGACGGGAGGGGTATGTGGGACTCCCCGGTAGAACCGGTATACCCACTAAACGACCCAGCGGCATTCCCGCATCGTCTGAGTGGAGGGGGACTGGGAATCGGCAGAGCCTTTCCATCCTGCCCCCCGCCGACGACCGCCCGTCTTTACGGCGGGCCCGGCGGGCCCCTCCCGTCGGGGGGGAGGGGCCCAGGAATGACTGACGACGTGGGTGGTGGACAGTGCAATGCAGGAGAAGGCGCCCCCGCGCCTGTCTCCCGCTGTTCACCACCTGGAGGCGCGTGACGACGATCATACAACCGCCGTCTCACGCCCCGTCTTCGCCTGCGGAGCGGCGCCGCGAGAGGGTCTTCCTCCCGCACGCGCTCCGCCGCCTCCTTCTGTGACATTACCTCTTCGCAGAAGGAGGCGACCGCTGCCCAGGCCCCCTCGCTTTCCAGCATCGAGTTGACGACGCCGGGAAGCGAGAGGTCCTGCCCGACCGCTGCGACCAAAGGTAGGCGCAGCTCGGACCAGGCCGGGCACACCTCGAGGGTGTGCTGCGCCGTGTCCTCCGCCGCGCCACAGTCGTGGCACGACGGGGTCTCCTCCCTTTGGATCCGATGCAGGTGCGATCCGAAGCACCCGTGGCCGGACAACACCTGCACCAGACGGAAAGAGAGGAAACCGTGGGACCGCTCGAGCCAATCCTTCAGGACTGGCCCGAGCGCGTCCAGTGTTCGGCGGCCGAATGCGGCAGTGGCGAGGTCCTCCGTCCAATGATGGACGATTGCGTCCTTCGCCTCTTGCCGCACGGCCTCCCGTTCTTCTGCGACGGGGGGGGGCTCCCCGAGCGCCTTGCGGCGCGCCGTCCATTCGTACACTCTGGTCAGCACCCACGCCTCGAGCTCCCAAGGAGGGGTGCCGGCCAGAGCGCACGCCGCAGAGAAGCCCACCGAGCGTTAGGCCCTCGCCACCCGCAGTGCAATGGCCCTTTGGGGCCTGCGGATGGCCGTGGCGTTCTCCCGTCTGTGGAGGGAGTCTGCCCAGATTGGGGCCCCGTAAAGGGCCATGCTCCTGAGGATGCCGGCATACAAGCGCCGGCATCGCGCCTTCGGACCCCCCAGATTCGGGA
Organism: Brachylomia viminalis; assembly: GCA_937001585.2. Classification (NCBI taxonomy): domain Eukaryota; kingdom Metazoa; phylum Arthropoda; class Insecta; order Lepidoptera; family Noctuidae; genus Brachylomia; species Brachylomia viminalis. Next base: position 81,443 of record OW443317.2, read on the forward strand.
GGAGCCACGACAAGGCGTTCGCGGCCTTCAGCAGGCGCGTCGACAGCCCGCTAAAGTGTGGGCCGAAGCGCCACCTGCTGTCGAGGACAAGGCCCAAGTACTTCATCTGGGCCTTGACCTCGATCCTGACGCCCTCCACTATAATGTGGCCGTCGGGAGGGATGCGCTGCCGTGGACCGTGAAAATACACGGCCTCGGTTTTGTGCAGCGCAACCTTCAGTCCGAGGCGGCGAATCCTTCCTGCCACTAAGGATCCGCCGGCAGAGGCCAGACTGGCCGCCTCCCTGAAGTCCCTCCCCCGGGCGACGAGGAGGGTGTCATCCGCGTAACAGATGACGCTCGTGCCACGGAGGAGGGTTCCCCGCAGTAGCCAGTCGAATCCAATGTTCCACAGCAGTGGTCCTAGGACCGACCCCTGTGGAACACCAGACTCTGCGCCGTATCGCCTCACTGTGGCCGTTTTGTCTGCGAGGAGGACCACCCGGTCCTCCAAGTAGCTGGCCAAGAGTCGGCGCAGGTACTGAGGCACTCCGTGGTACCGGAGCGCCTCCAAGATTGTCGAGTGGGGGACGGAGTTGAAGGCGTTGGCTATGTCGAATGACACCGCCAACACTCCGTCGCCCGCCTCCACGGCCTCCCTCACCTGGCCCTTGAGTAGGGCCAGCGCGTCGACCGTCGAACGACCCCGTCGGAAACCGAATTGGGCGTCCGACAGGTCCGGCCCCACCGTCCTCAGCAGGCTCTTTAGCCGGTCGGCGATTATCCCCTCGAACAACTTACCGACCTCATCGAGCAAGACGATGGGCCGGTAAGCCGAGGGGGAGTCCGCCGGGCGTCCCTCCTTTCGGAGCAGGCATAGCCGCCCCTCCTTCCAAGGTTTCGGGAACCTCCCAGTCGTAAAACACGCGCTGAACAGGTCCCGAAACCTCTCCTCCATCTGTAAGGCGGCGATGGCCACCACCCGTGCGGGAACGCCGTCCGGCCCTGGGGCTGTGTTCTTTGCGCGGAGGTGTAGAGTCCCCGCGCAAAGTTCCACCGCCGTCACCGGGGGGACCTCCTCCTCCGGCGGAGCCGCCTCCCGCGGGGGATCCATCACTGGCGGAGTGAAGTCGGTCCTGGACGGAAACAGGGACCGGACCACCCCGTCCAGCAATGCCGGCTCGAGGGTCTCCGTCAGTGGAAGACCACAGGGGCGCAGTTTATTCCGCGCCGCCTTGTATGGTCTTCCAAATGGGTCCCTGTCGAGACCCTCCAACATTTTGGCTCTCGCCGAATCTTCGGCCGCGCGCATGGCCGACTTCAGGACCGTCTTTGCCGCGACGTACGTGGCATAGAGGGCCTCCTCGCTGGTGGGGTCTCGGTGCCTGCGCCTTCGACTCCGCGTGTAGGCCCTCCTGGCCGCCACGCAGGCGGTTCGGAGCCCCGCCAGTTCCTCCGACCACCAATAGACGGCGCGGCGGGGAGCTGGGCGGCGAGACCGGGGCATGCTGGAGTTGCACACCTCGGTCAGGGACCTCCTCAGCTGAACCGCTGCGGCGTCCACGTCCAGGACCTCGACAGGAGGTGCGAGCCAGTCCTGGACGAACGCCGCCTCTTCCGCAGCCTCTCGGTCCAGGCGGGTGAGAGCCCACCGTGGGAACGCAGATTGGCCCGAGCCTGGAGCAATTCCCCGGGAGCTCTGGGTGGAGCTGATGTCGAACCGCACATATCGGTGGTCCGACAAGGTCTCCACCGTCTCCACCCGCCAGTTCACGACGTGGGCGGCTAGCACGGGGGTGGCAAACGAGACGTCGACCACTGATCCTCCCCGTTGCCGCACACACGTGTGAACGGTCCCTCTGTTCAGGAGGGACACACCGCACGACGCCGCCCAAAACTCCACGGCGCGTCCCCGGACGTTGCAGGACCCGGCCGGGTTGCCCCAGGCCGTCGTATTGGCGTTCAGGTCACCCAGTACGGCGACCTGGCGTGGCGCCGCCCTCCCGACCACCGCGGTGAGGATTTCGAGAAAGTTCTCGAAATCCGAGAGAGGGCGGTTCGGGGAGAAATAGACGCCCACAAGGGCTAATTCTCCCCACGCGGCGGCCACGTATCCCGGTCCCCTCTCTAAGAGCGAGAGGGGAGGGGAGTCCGTGGAAGACCGCGTCACCAATGCCACCAAGCCGTCCCGATCGCCCAGCCAACGGCCAGGGACTGAGTACGGCTCGGCGACAGCCGCCACGTCCACCAACCACTCGGCCATGGTCTGCATCAGCAGATCCTGGGCCGCTCTGCAGTGGTTGGTGTTCGCCTGGAGGATGCGATGCTTGACCGAACTATCCATCGACAGACATCGCACCCCCTTCCACAACCGCCGCCGATGTCCCAGCCTCAGGGACGGCAACGGTGGCAGCGACAGGCCGGATCAGCGCCTGCGCTTTGCCCTTCTTAGGGGGAGGATTGCACTTCCTCCCCATCATCACGTGGCCTGCCGGGCAGCCACTGGCGGCACACACCGCACAGTGCGGCGTGGCGGCCTCGCAGGAGGCCGACTTGTGGCCTTCCTTGCCACAGCGGAAGCATTTGTCCGCCCTGTCGACCTCGGACGGACAAAGGGCCCGAGTGTGTCCGACTCCAAGACACTTGTAGCAGCGCAGAGGCTGGGCTGCAAGTGCCCGGACTACACCCGAGCTGAACCCGACAGTCAGCCGTCCCTTGGCTAGGACGGCTGCAGCTGCGGCGACTGGGCACTCGAGGCGAATGGTGCCCATGCCGCCGCGGCCGGGCCTGATGGCCCGACCTTGCACCGCTGTGACGCCACAGCCCCCCATCGCAGCGACCGCCGCCACCACCTCCTCTTTGGTGACCGAGTCGTCGAGGTCGGTCACCTCCAAGGCCACAGACTTTACGGGCCTTGTGACCTTGGCCGCGTCGGCGATGACCTCTCGCAGCTTGGTTGCGAAGAGGTCCGCGTTGGCGCCGCCCTGAGCCCCCGGGAACTCGAACATTCGAGCCCCGGCCTGGGTCCGGCGGCAGGAGACTGTGCCGATCCCCAGCTGGGTGGGATCGGCGTTGGCACGCGCCCGCATCATTACGGACGCGTACGTCTCCCCCCGCTCCACAGCCTCAGCGGTGAGCGTCACCACTACGGCTGCGGTCTTCGGAGGAACCAGCTTCCTCTTTGACTTGGCGGCGGGGGCCCCATTAGCTGCAGGAGCAGCAGCGGGAGCAGCGGCGTTGGGCTTCGGGGCCAACGTCTTTCCCTTCCCCTTTCCCTTGCCTGTTTTCTGAGGCGGGCCGGGAGGGGTGGTGGCGGGGGTGGCAGGGGCAGCCACCGTCTTGGCCTTCTTTTTGCCCTTTTTCACCTTCGTCCACCCTTGCTGGTTCGATGGGGTGGTGGACGGAAGGTGGGCGTCCTGGGAGGACAGCTCAGGCTGGCGTGGCCTACTGTCCGCCGCGAGCGGCGGTCGCAGGCGTTTCTCCGGCAAGAGCCTGTCCTCTATGCCCGCAAGACAGGCTCTCGTGAAGGCCCTTTCCTCCATTACGACCTTGCGGATTACATCCTCAAGGTTGGAGGGCGGGGCCTCTGCCGCTGGTCTCGGCTCGGACACCTTAGTATTTGGCCGGGCCGTGGCTTCAGCCAGCTTCAGATGAAGCTGGCTGACCTCTGACTGCAGGCGATCGACTTTCGCCTGCAGTTGCCGCGTTTCGTCGGACGCCTTGCGTTGCACCAGCTCTCCGACGATGCAGCGCATGCTCGCGGCCCTGCATTTAAGGGACTTTTGAAAAGTCCCTTTTAAGTTAGAGGACTTAGAGGCGACTGCCACTATCTCCTCTTCGTCCTCCTCAGCCATCAGCTGCAGCTCCGCAAGGGAGTGGTCCGCATAGTGGACGCGGGACGCGCCGTACCCGGACTTGGCCCGGGCGGCGTGCGTCCGTTGCTCCGTGGCCGCAACCCGCTCCTCCAGGTCTTGCTGGACCTGCGCCCGCCGCGACAGGTCCAACTGGCGTTGGGCTTCCGCCAGACCCACGTCGTGGGTGTCAGACACCGGCCTCTTGGCCCTCGGCTGTGACGCAGTGTCCGAGGAACCCCCAGACCCCTTCCGCTGATAAGCCCGCTTCATTGTGTCCCGGCGAGCAATCGCCGAACCACACGACATGATGGACTCGTCGTCGGAGTCCAGCAACTCGCCCGCCGAGCTATAGAAGCTAGTCGCAGACGGCGCGCGGCTAGCCTCTGATGCCGAGGCACCCTCGGATTGGCCCTGAGAAGGGCCTTTTGGTTGGCCCTGAGAAGGGTCTTTTGCTTGGCCCTGAGAAGGGCCTTTTGGTTGGCCCTGAGAAGGGCCTTTTGCTTGGCCCTGAGAAGGGCCTTTTGGTGGGCCCTGAGAAGGGCCTTTTTTAAAACGCCCGGAGGCGGTCCTCGATTGCTTTGGCATAGCCTCCGCAGGTGTCGCAGGTTCCAACATTAAAATAAAATTCGCTACAAAGATAAAATACGCTACGACTGCACAGTGCACTTTAGCCGAACACCGGTCTGCCACTCCGTTACGGTGGTCAGAACCGGGTCGTTGCCCAGGGGACGCGACGTGGACGCAAGCACTGTGGGGTGGTCCCCCAACCTAACCTTTTTTTTTTTTTTTTTTTTTTTGTCGCTGAGAAATGACATTACGCATCTCCGCTCGTCGGGGGACGAGACGGGGTATGTGGGACTCCCTGCCAGAGTGGCAGTATACCCACTAAAACTCAGCGGTGTTCCCGCGACGCCGTGATGGGAGGGCTATGGGAAATTGGCTCAGCCTCTGCTTCCACAGCCCTCCCGGCGTATGCCCGCCTAGCTGGCGGGCCCCGCATGCCCCCCTGCCTGGGGGGCTACGGGAATGGCCGGGAACACCTGGCCATTCCCGTCCGACACTGGTGGAGGCCTGTGCAATACAGGCAAGGGTGCCCCCGCACCCGTTGCCTGCTGGTCTCCACCTGGGAGGAGTCGGAGATGACCGTCATACTGACGTCTTCTCCGACCCCTCCTCCGTCTTCGGAGCGCCGCCGCGTGAGGGTCGTCCTCCCGCGCGCGCTCCGCCGCCTCCTTCTGGGACATGACGTGTTCGCAGAAGGAGGCCACTGCCGCCCAGGACCTCTCATCGCCCAGCATGGCGTTCACCAAACCGGGGAGTGAGAGGTCCGGTCCAATCACCGCAGTGAGACTGCGGCGCGGCTCCGACCACGACGGGCACACCGCGAGGGTGTGCCGCGCCGCGTCCTCCGCCGCGCCACAGTCGTGGCACGACGGTGTCTCCTCCCGTCCGATCCGGTGCAGGTACGATCCGAAACAACCGTGTCCGGACAGCACCTGCACCAGACGGAACGAGAGGAACCCATGCGACCGATCGAGCCAGTCTCGCAGGACCGGCCCGATCGCGTCGAGGGTTTGGCGGCCGAAGGCTGCGGTGGCGAGGTCCCTCGTCCAATGGACGACGATGGCGTCCCTCGCCTCCCGCCGGACGGCCTCCCGCTCTTCCGGGGCGGGGCGTTCTCCTCTCGCCCTCCACCCCGCCGTCCATTCGTATACTCTGGCGAGCACCCACGCCTCGAGTTCCCAAGGAGGGGTGCCAGCCAGAGCACACGCTGCCGCGAAGCCCACCGTGCGGTAGGCCCGCGACACCCGCTGTGCTATGGCCCTTTGGGGGGCCCGCAAGGCGGCGGCGTTCTCCCGCCTTTGGAGGGAGTCCTCCCAGATAGGGGCCCCGTAAAGGGCCATGCTCCTCAAGATGCCGGTGTAGAGTTGCCGGCATCGCGCGCTGGGCCCCCCCAAATTGGGGAGCAGCCACGAGAGGGCGCCCGCAGTCTTCAGCAGGCGCGTCGACAGCCCGCTAAAATGCGGGCCGAAACGCCACCTGCTGTCGAGTACAAGGCCCAGATATTTCATCTGGGCCTTCACCTCGATTCGGACGCCCTCCACAAATATGTGGGCGTCTGGTGGTTGGCGCTGCCGAGGCCCGTGGAAGAACACAGCCTCGGTCTTGTGCAGCGCCACCGTCAATCCTAGGCGGCGGATCCTCCCTGCGACCAAGGATCCGCCCGCCGAGGCCAAGTTGGCCGCCTCCCTGAAACTCTCCCCCCGGGCGGTGAGGAGAGTGTCATCCGCGTAGCAGACGACACTCGTACCTCGGAGGAGAGTTCCCCGCAACAGCCAGTCGTAGCCGACGTTCCAGAGGAGAGGTCCCAGGACTGACCCCTGTGGAACGCCGGCCTCGACTGCGTACCGCCGGACTTGGCCAGCCCTGTTCACGAGGACGATCGCCCGATCCTCCAGGTAGCTGGCCAGTAAACGCCGCATATATTGAGGCACCCCGTGGAATCGGAGCGCCTCTAGGATGGTGCTGTGGGGAACAGAGTTGAAGGCGTTGGCAATGTCGAATGACACCGCCAACAATCCGTCCCCCACCCCCACCGCCTCCTTCACCTGCCTCTTGAGGCAGGCCAGCGCGTCCACCGTCGAACGCTCAGCCCGAAAACCGAACTGAGCGTCCGACAAGTCCGGCCCGATACGCCGCATATGGCCCTTTAGGCGGGCAGCGATTATCCCCTCGAACATTTTGCCGACCTCATCGAGCAGGACGATGGGTCGGTATGCCGAGGGGGAGTCTGCTGGGCGACCCTCCTTGCGAAGGAGGCACAGCTGCCCCTCCTTCCACGGTTTCGGGAACCTCCCAGACGCAAGGCATGCGCTGAAGAGGTCCCGAAACCGCTCCTCCATTTGGGTGGCGGCAATTGCCACCACCCTCGCCGGGACACCGTCGGGGCCCGGAGCCGTCTTCTTGGCGCGGATATGCACAATCGCCGCGCCAAGTTCCGACTCCGTGACAGGAGAGGGAGCCTCCTCTTCCTCCTCATCCTCCAGCAGCGGGGCTCCACACATCACTGGCGGAGTGAAGTTGTCCCTGCACGGAAACAGGGACTGAACCACCCCATCCAGAAATGTGGGCTCCAGGGTCTCGACAACCGGGGGACCAAAGGGGCGCAATTTGTTGCGTGCCGCCTTATACGGTCTCCCGTATGGGTCGTTGTCGAGACCCTCCAGCAGCTCGGCTCTCGCCGAGTCTTTAGCGGCGGCGATGGCCCGATCGAGGCCCATTTTTGCCTCCACGTACACCTCGTAGAGGCGGTCCTCGTCGGGCCGGTTGCGTCGACGCCGCCGCCGACTCCGCGTGTAGGCCCTCTTGGCCGCCACGCAGGCGGTTCTGAGCCCCGCCAGTGCCTCCGACCACCAATAGACGGCGCGGCGGGGAGCCGGGCGGCGAGACCGGGGCATGCTGGAGTTGCACACCTCGGTCAGAGACTCCCTCAGCTGGCCCGCTATGGTGTCCACATCCAGGCCGGTGGTAGGAGGCGACAGCCAGTCCTGGATGAACGCCGCCTCCGCCGCTGCCTCCCTGTCCAGGCGGGTGAAAGCCCACCGCGGAAACGGTGATCGCCCCGAGAGGGGCTGCACCGCTCCGGGGCCACTGGCGGAGATGTCGAACCGCACGTAGCGGTGGTCCGACATAGTCTCCACCAGGTCCACCCGCCAGTTCAGCACGCGCGCGGCTAACCCAGGGGTGGCGAAAGTGACGTCCACTACTGAGCCACCCTGACGCCGCACGCATGTCTGGACGCTTCCTCTGTTCAAGAGGGAGAGTCCAGAGGAGGCTGCCCACATCTCCACCGCCCGCCCGCGAGCGTCGGTGGCCCGGTTGCCCCAGGTCACCGACTTGGCATTCAGGTCTCCCAGCACGGAGACCTGACGCGGCGCCGCCCTGCCGACCACGGCGGCCAGGACTCCGAGATAATTCTCAAAGTCCTGGAGAGGGCGGTTTGGGGAGAAATATACCCCCACAAGGGCAAAGTCTCCCCACGCGGCGGCCACGTATCCCGGTCCTCTCTCTAATAGCGAGAGGGGAGGGGAGTCTGTGGAAGACCGCGCCGCTAGTGCCACCGAGTCGTCCTCGTCACCCAGCCAGCTGCTGGGGATCGAGTAGGGCTCGGCGACCACCGCTACGTTCACCAACCACTCGGCCATGACCTGCACTACCAGGTCCTGGGCCGCTCTGCAGTGGTTGGTGTTCGCCTGGAGGATGCGGTAGTCGGAATCCTGCATTATTCCGACATGGCACCCTCCTCCTCAGCTACCGCCGCTGGAGCTGCAGCGGCGGCGACGACGGCGGCGGCGGTGGTGGCGACAGGTCGAACCTGCGCCGGCACTATGCCCTTCTTGACGGGGGGCTTACAGCTCCTGCCCGTCATCCTGTGGCCCGCGGGGCGGCCACTGGCGGCACACGCCGTGCAGTGTGGCGTCGTGGCGCGGCAAGTGGCACTCTTGTGCCCCTCTTGCCCGCACTGAACCTAACCTAACCTTTTTTTTTTTTTTTGTCGCTGAGAAATGCTTTATGCATCCCCGCTCGTGGGGGACGAGACGGGGTATGTGGGACTCCTGTCGAAATCCGCACTCGACAGTATACCCACTAAAACTCAGCGGTGTTCCCACAACGCCGTGATGGGAGGGCTATGGGAAATTGGCTCAGCCTCTGCTTCCACAGCCCTCCCGGCGTATGCCCGCCTAATTGGCGGGCCCCGCATTCCCCCCATTTAACTGGGGGGCTACGGGAATGGCCGGGAACACCCGGCCACTCCCGTCCGACGCTGGTGGAGGCCCGTGCAATACAGGCAAAGGGCGCCCCCGCACCCACCGCCTGCTGGCCTCCACCCGGGAGAAGCCGGAGGTGACTACCAGACCGGCGTCTTCCTCCACCCCTCCCCTCTCCGGAGCGGCGCCGCGCGAGAGAATCATCCCCCGCGCGCGCGCCGCTGCCTCCCTCCGGGACACGACCGCCTGTTCCGCATCGGCGGCCCTGCCCAGTCTACGCCCACTCACCTCCCTCTGTAAGCAGAGGAGGAGTGGACGTATCTGCCCTCTGTAGCCCGGTTCCCTTCACCGACCATCAAGCATGATCGGCGATTGGAACCGCGACCTTTCCCCGCTTGTTGAAGATTAGCCGCCAGCCCCAATTGTCCCCCAAAACCGCACTGGGAGAAATTGGAACCGACGTTGCCCAGGGTGCGCCACGAGGAGGCTCTTCAACATGCACCCCAACCTAACCTTTTTTTTTTTTTTTTTTTTTTTGTTTGCGCTGGGAAAAATGCATTACGCATGCCCACCCGTCGGGGGACGGGAGGGGTATGTGGGACTCCCCGGTAGAACCGGTATACTCACTAAACAACCCAGCGGCATTCCCGCATCGTCTGAGTGGAGGGGGACTGGGAATCGGCAGAGCCTTTCCATCCTGCCCCCCGCCGACGACCGCCCGCCTTTACGGCGGGCCCGGCGGGCCCCTCCCGTCGGGGGGGAGGGGCCCAGGAATGACTGACGACGTGGGTGGTGAGCAGTGCAATGCAGGAGAAGGCGCCCCCGCGCCTGTCTCCCGCTGTTCACCACCTGGAGGCGCGTGACGACGATCATACAGCCGCCGTCTCACGCCCCGTCTTCGCCTGCGGAGCGGCGCTGCGAGAGGGTCTTCCTCCCGCACGCGCTCCGCCGCCTCCTTCTGTGACATTACCTCTTCGCAGAAGGAGGCGACCGCTGCCCAGGCCCCCTCGCTTTCCAGCATCGAGTTGACGACGCCGGGAAGCGAGAGGTCCTGCCCGACCGCTGCGACCAAAGGTGGGCGCAGCTCGGACCAGGCCGGGCACACCTCGAGGGTGTGCTGTGCCGTGTCCTCCGCCGCGCCACAGTCGTGGCACGACGGGGTCTCCTCCCTTTGGATCCGATGCAGGTGCGATCCGAAGCACCCGTGGCCGGACAACACCTGCACCAGACGGAAAGAGAGGAAACCGTGGGACCGCTCGAGCCAATCCTTCAGGACCGGCCCGAGCGCGTCCAGTGTTCGGCGGCCGAATGCGGCAGTGGCGAGGTCCTCCGTCCAGTGATGGACGATTGCGTCCTTCGCTTCTTGCCGCACGGCCTCCCGCTCTTCTGCGGCGGGGGGCTCCCCTAGCGCCTTACGGCGCGCCGTCCATTCGTACACTCTGGTCAGCACCCACGCCTCGAGCTCCCAAGGAGGGGTGCCGGCCAGAGCGCACGCCGCAGAGAAGCCTACCGAGCGGTAGGCCCTCGCCACCCGCAGTGCAATGGCCCTTTGGGGCCTGCGGATGGCCGTGGCGTTCTCCCGTCTGTGGAGGGAGTCCGCCCAGATTGGGGCCCCGTAAAGGGCCATGCTCCTGAGGATGCCGGCATACAAGCGCCGGCATCGCGCCTTCGGACCCCCCAGATTCGGGAGGAGCCACGACAAGGCGTTCGCGGCCTTCAGCAGGCGCGTCGACAGCCCGCTAAAGTGTGGGCCGAAGCGCCACCTGCTGTCGAGGACAAGGCCCAAGTACTTCATCTGGGCCTTGACCTCGATCCTGACGCCCTCCACTATAATGTGGCCGTCGGGAGGGATGCGCTGCCGTGGACCGTGAAAATACACGGCCTCGGTTTTGTGCAGCGCAACCTTCAACCCCAAGCGGCGAATCCTTCCTGCCACTAAGGATCCGCCGGCAGAGGCCAGACTGGCCGCCTCCCTGAAGTCTCTCCCCCGGGCGACGAGGAGGGTGTCATCCGCGTAACAGATGACGCTCGTGCCACGGAGGAGGGTTCCCCGCAGTAGCCAGTCGAATCCAATGTTCCACAGCAGTGGTCCTAGGACAGACCCCTGTGGAACACCGGACTCTGCGCCGTAGCGCCTCACTGTGGCCGTCTTGTCCGAGAGGAGGACCACCCGGTCCTCCAAGTAGCTGGCCAAGAGTTGGCGCAGGTACTGAGGCACTGCCGACGCTGGGCGTTTGTTGGTGGGGTGGGTGGCAGCGAGGGTGAAGCGGCTGCAACCCAGGGCCTTGCGGTGCTACCGTTGCTTCGACATTGGGCATGTCAGAGCACGGTGCACCGCCGAAATAGACCGCAGCGAGCAGTGTTATCGCTGCGGTCAGGCCGGCCACAAGGCGGCCCAGTGCTCCGCGGCGCCAAACTGCAGCCTATGTACAGCTGCAGGGAGACCCGCCGGGCACAGAGCAGGCGGAAAAGCTTGTGGCGCGCCCGCCAACAAAAAAAGGAAGAATAGGACTGCCAAGGCTGCCGGGGGCTCTTTACCTCCCCCTCAGCCTGGCTGCCCTGCGGTCGACTCCCGGCCTAGGAATGGTATGGAGGGAATGGATTGCGCATAATTGCGCTCTACCATTTCCTCCAAGGCAATATCAACCACTGTGCCAGAGCTCAGGATCTCTTGCTCCAGAGCATGGCAGAGTGGTCGATTCACGTGGCTGTGGTCGCCGAACCGTACTTTGTCCCCCCCAGGGATAACTGGGTGGGAGACCTGGATGGTTTGGTGGCCATCATTGGCGGGGCTCTTGTCAACCCGTCTCGAGGTCACGGCTGGGTAGCCGCCCTCGCGGACGGCATTGGTACGGTTGGAGCGTATTTTTCGCCCAACAAGAGTCTCGCCGACTTCGAGAGGTTCCTTGTCGAGTTGGGTGCCGTCGTGGGCCGACTCCACCCTCGTCCTGTGCTGTTGCTTGGGGATCTCAACGCCAAGTCTGCGGCGTGGGGATCTCCTGTGACCGATGCTAGGGGCGAGGTGCTGGAGGAGTGGGCGGTCACGACTGGCTTGACCGTCCTAAATCGGGGCTCGGTCCACACGTGCGTGCGGCAGCGGGGCGGCTCTGTAGTGGACGTCTCGTTCGCTAGCCCCGCTGTAGCAAGCCGTGTCCGTGACTGGCGTGTCGTCGTGGAGGTGGAGACGTTGTCGGATCACCGATACATCCGTTTCGACGTCTCCGCCCAGACCAGCGGCGGCCGCAGTTCGATGGCCCCGCGAATGGACGGTCCACGCTGGGCGCGTAAGCGTATCGACAGGGAGCTTCTCGAGGAGGCCGCTATTGTCCAGGCCTGGTTCCGGGAATCGGCAACGAACGGACCCATCGACGTCGAGCAGGAGGCGCTGTGGTTCCGCGGGGCGATGACGCAAATCTGCGACGCGTCCATGCCCCGGGTCCACGCACAGTCAGCAAGGCGCCAGGTGTACTGGTGGACCGCCGAAATCGCGCAACTGCGCGTCGCGTGCGTGGCGGTTAGACGCCAGTACACCCGATACCGGAGGAGACGTCGACGGGTCCCTGACGAAGAAGCCGCGCTGTATGAGGTGTACCGCGCGGCGAAGGAGGCTCTGTGGCTGGCCATCGGCGAGGCGAAATCGCGAGCCAGGGAGGAGATGTTGGAGACTCTAGACGGGGATCCGTGGGGGCGCCCTTATCGCGCGGTCCGAGGGAAACTTCGAGCCGCGGCGCCCCCACTTACGGAGAGTCTCCAACCCGAGCTGCTGGAGGAAGCAGTCGCAGCCCTCTTCCCGGCGAGAGCGGAGCACAGTCCGCCGCCGATGGCTGTGCCCACAGCCGCGGAGCCTACAGGAGAGAACGCCAACAACGTCCCAGAGGTGACACAGGCAGAGATGGGGGCAGCCGTGATGCGGCTCCGGGCCAAGAACGTGGCCCCGGGGCCCGACGGGATCCACGGCTGCGTGTTAGCCCTCGCTCTGAAGGAGCTTGAGCCCCAACTGAGAGGACTCTACACAGCGTGTCTTGAGCGGGGCCAGTTTCCCACTTTGTGGAAATCTGGTCGTCTGGTCCTGCTCAGGAAGGCGGGGCGCCCTGCCGACTCGCCGTCCGCGTACCGGCCCATAGTGCTGCTAGACGAGGTGGGCAAGCTGTTTGAGCGTATTATCGCAGCCCGCCTCGTCGGCCACTTGTGCAGAGAGGGGCCGGACCTGGACGACAACCAGTTTGGATTTCGGCATGGGCGCTCCACCATCCACGCTGTGTCGCGGGTGAGAGTCCTGGCGGAGGAAGCGGTGTCCCGGGGCGGGGTGATGTTGGCGGTGTCCTTGGACATCTCCAACGCCTTCAACACCCTGCCCTGGAGTTGTATTCGGGAGGCACTGCGCTATCATCGGGTGCCTCCCTACCTCCGCCACATCGTTGGGGCTTATCTGTCGGAGAGGTGTGTCACCTACGTGGGACGTGATGGCGGAAACCAGCGCCGCATGTCGTGCGGTGTTCCGCAGGGTTCGGTCCTAGGGCCGCTCCTGTGGAACATCGGGTACGACTGGGTGCTGAGGGGCGAGCTCCAACCGGGCGTAGACCTGACGTGTTATGCAGATGACACGCTGGTCACTGCCCGGGGGAGCTCGCACAGGGAGGTAGCGTTGCTGGCCACGGCCGCGGTCTCACATGTGGTAGGCCGCATACGTCGCCTAGGCTTGGAGGTGGCCCTCAGCAAGTCGGAGGCCATGGTGTTTCATGGCCCCCGGCGGGCGCCGCCGCCCGGCTCACACATCGTGGTCGGGGGGGCTCGGATCGCTGTCGAGTCCACCATGAAGTATTTAGGATTGGTGCTCGACAGCCGGTGGAACTTCGAGCCTCACTTCCGACGGCTGGCGCCCAAGTTGCTGAGCGCGGCTGGCGCGCTCGCAACGCTGCTTCCCAATCTGGGGGGCCCGAGCGCCGTCTGTAGGCGGCTCTACGTGGGGGTCGTGCGATCCATGGCCCTGTATGGGGCCCCGGTGTGGGCCTCTGACCTGACGGCCGGCAGCATCGCTGTTTTGCGAAAGCCGCAGAGGGCGATGGCCGTCAGAGTCATCAGGGGGTATCGCACGATCTCCTACGAGGCGGCTTGCGTACTGGCCGGATCCCCGCCCTGGGACCTCGAGGCGAAAGTACTCGCGTCGTTGTATCGGTGGCGCGAGGAAGCGAGGGCGCGGGGCGAGGGACCGATGCAGCGACACATAGAGCTGCGTCGGTCTCAGCTTCGCGAGGTCCTGGTGGCGGAATGGCGGGACAGGCTTTCACGCCCTACCGCCGGCCTCGTCACCATCGAGGCGGTCCGGCCGGTGCTCGAGCGCTGGCTCGGGAGGAGGCACGGCTCCCTGTCGTTTCGGGTGACGCAGGTGCTCTCGGGGCATGGTTGCTTCGGGAAGTACCTGTGTCGTATAAACAGGGAGCCGGACGCCCGGTGTCACCACTGCGTCGACTGCCGGGAGGACACGGCGCGGCATACGCTGGCAGAGTGTGCCGCTTGGGAGGAGCCGCGCCGTGCCCTCATCTCAGAAGTAGGCAGTGACTTGTCGCTGCCGGCCGTAGTCGAGTCGATGGTCGGCAGCGACGAGTCCTGGGACGCGGTGGTTTCCTTCTGTGAGACAGTCGTCTCGCAGAAGGAGGCTGCGGAAAGGGAGAGGGAGATCTCGTCCTCTCACCCGGCCCGCAGAAGGCGCACCGGGCGTCGACGGAGGGCGGACAACGCCCTCTTCCAGCCCCCCTAAATGGGTCCAGGGGCGACGGACTCGGGGACGTCCGTCGCCCCCCACACACCAGGACCCGAGGTGGTGGCGCGTAGTGTTCCACGCGCGCCCCTCTTAGACGTCGCGGGGGGAGTCAAACACCTCACTCCCCCCCCAGACCCGAAGAGGCCCGCAGTGGCGGGCCGGCACCAGTCGGGGGTTGTGGAAGGATCGTATGTTCCCGCGACCCCCGGCGTAGGTGTGAGATGGAACACCGGGGTGGTTTTTAGTCAGTAAGAGTCTGACAGACCCCGTCGCCCGCCCCAGGGCGGCGGACATCCATGAGGATTTTCCACCCCGGAAACAAAAAAAAAAAAAAAGGTACTGAGGCACTCCGTGGTATCGGAGCGCCTCCAAGATTGTCGAGTGGGGGACGGAGTTGAAGGCGTTGGCTATGTCGAATGACACCGCCAACACTCCGTCGCCCGCCTCCACGGCCTCCCTCACCTGGCCCTTGAGTAGGGCCAGCGCGTCGACCGTCGAACGACCCCGTCGGAAACCGAATTGGGCGTCCGACAGGTCCGGCCCCACCGTCCTGAGCAGGCTCTTTAGCCGGTCGGCAATTATCCCCTCGAACAACTTACCGACCTCATCGAGCAAGACGATGGGCCGGTAAGCCGAGGGGGAGTCCGCCGGGCGTCCCTCCTTTCGGAGCAGGCATAGCCGCCCCTCCTTCCAAGGTTTCGGGAACCTCCCAGTCGTAAGACACGCGCTGAAGAGGTCCCGAAACCTCTCCTCCATGTGTGAGGCGGCGATGGCCACCACCCGTGCGGGAACGCCGTCCGGCCCTGGGGCTGTGTTCTTTGCGCGGAGGTGTAGAGTCCCCGCGCAAAGTTCCACCGCCGTCACCGGGGGGACCTCCTCCTCCGGCGGAGCCGCCTCCCGCGGGGGATTCATCACTGGCGGGGTGAAGTCGGTCCTGGACGGAAACAGGGACCGGACCACCCCGTCCAGCAATGCCGGCTCGAGGGTCTCCGTCAGTGGAAGACCACAGGGGCGCAGTTTATTCCGCGCCGCCTTGTATGGTCTTCCAAATGGGTCCCTGTCGAGACCCTCCAACATTTTGGCTCTCGCCGAATCTTCGGCCGCGCGCATGGCCGACTTCAGGACCGTCTTTGCCGCGACGTACGTGGCATAGAGGGCCTCCTCGCTGGTGGGGTCTCGGTGCCTGCGCCTTCGACTCCGCGTGTAGGCCCTCCTGGCCGCAACGCAGGCGGTTCGGAGCCCCGCCAGTTCCTCCGACCACCAATAGACGGCGCGGCGGGGAGCTGGGCGGCGAGACCGGGGCATGCTGGAGTTGCACACCTCGGTCAGGGACCTCCTCAGCTGAACCGCTGCGGCGTCCACGTCCAGGACCTCGACAGGAGGTGCGAGCCAGTCCTGGACGAACGCCGCCTCTTCCGCAGCCTCTCGGTCCAGGCGGGTGAGAGCCCACCGTGGGAACGCAGATTGGCCCGAGCCTGGAGCAATTCCCCGGGAGCTCTGGGTGGAGCTGATGTCGAACCGCACATATCGGTGGTCCGACAAGGTCTCCACCGTCTCCACCCGCCAGTTCACGACGTGGGCGGCTAGCACGGGGGTGGCAAACGAGACGTCGACCACTGATCCTCCCCGTTGCCGCACACACGTGTGAACGGTCCCTCTGTTCAGGAGGGACACACCGCACGACGCCGCCCAAAACTCCACGGCGCGTCCCCGGACGTTGCAGGACCCGGCCGGGTTGCCCCAGGCCGTCGACTTGGCGTTCAGGTCACCCAGTACGGCGACCTGGCGTGGCGCCGCCCTCCCGACCACCGCGGTGAGGATTTCGAGAAAGTTCTCGAAATCCGAGAGAGGGCGGTTCGGGGAGAAATAGACGCCCACAAGGGCTAATTCTCCCCACGCGGCGGCCACGTATCCCGGTCCCCTCTCTAAGAGCGAGAGGGGAGGGGAGTCCGTGGAAGACCGCGTCACCAATGCCACCAAGCCGTCCCGATCGCCCAGCCAACGGCCAGGGACTGAGTACGGCTCGGCGACAGCCGCCACGTCCACCAACCACTCGGCCATGGTCTGCATCAGCAGATCCTGGGCCGCTCTGCAGTGGTTGGTGTTCGCCTGGAGGATGCGATGCTTGACCGAACTATCCATCGACAGACATCGCACCCCCCTCCACAACAGCCGCCGATGTCCCAGCCGCAGGGACGGCAACGGTGGCAGCGACAGGCCGGATCAGCGCCTGCGCTTTGCCCTTCTTAGGGGGAGGATTGCACTTCCTCCCCATCATCACGTGGCCTGCCGGGCAGCCACTGGCGGCACACACCGCACAGTGCGGCGTGACGGCCTCGCAGGAGGCCGACTTGTGGCCTTCCTTGCCACAGCGGAAGCATTTGTCCGCCCTGTCGACCTCGGACGGACAAAGGGCCCGAGTGTGTCCGACTCCAAGACACTTGTAGCAGCGCAGAGGCTGGGCTGCAAGTGCCCGGACTACACCCGAGCTGAACCCGACAGTCAGCCGTCCCTTGGCTAGGACGGCTGCAGCTGCGGCGACTGGGCACTCGAGGCGTATGGTGCCCATGCCGCCGCGCCCGGGCCTAATGGCCCGTCCTTGCACCGCTGTGACGCCACAGCCCCCCATCGCTGCGACCGCCGCGACTACCTCCTCTTTGGTGACCGAGTCGTCGAGGTCGGTCACCTCCAAGGCCACAGACTTTACGGGCCTGGTGACCTTGGCCGCGTCGGCGATGACCTCTCGGAGCTTGGTAGCGAAGAGGTCCACGTTGGCGCCGCCCTGAGCCCCCGGGAACTCGAACATTCGAGCCCCGGCCTGGGTCCGGCGGCAGGATACTGTGCCGATCCCCAGCTGGGTGGGATTGGCGTTGGCACGCGCCCGCATCATTACGGACGCGTACGTCTCCCCCCGCTCCACAGCCTCAGCGGTGAGCGTCACCACTACGGCTGCGGTCTTCGGAGGAACCAGCTTCCTCTTTGACTTGGCGGCGGGGGCCCCATTAGCTGCAGGAGCAGCAGCGGGAGCAGCAGCGTTGGGCTTCGGGGCCGACGTCTTCCCCTTCCCCTTTCCCTTGCCTGTTTTCTGAGGCGGGCTGGGAGGGGTGGTGGCGGGGGTGGCAGGGGCAGCCACCGTCTTGGACTTCTTTTTGCCCTTTTTCACCTTCGTCCACCCCTGCTGGTTGGATGGGGTGGTGGACGGAAGATGGGCGTCCTGGGAGGACAGTTCTGGCTGGCGTGGCCGACTGTCCGCCGCGAGCGGCGGTCGCAGGCGTTTCTCCGGCAAGAGCCTGTCCTCTATGCCCGCAAGACAGGCTCTCGTGAAGGCCCTTTCCTCCATTACGACCTTGCGGATTATATCCTCAAGGTTGGAGGGCGGGGCCTCAGCCGCTGGTTTCGGCTCGGACATGTTTTTGTTCGGCCGGGCCGTGGCTTCAGCCAGCTTCAGATGAAGCTGGCTGACCTCTGACTGCAGGCGATCGACTTTCGCCTGCAGTTGCCGCGTTTCGTCGGTAGCCTTCCGCTGCACCAGCTCCCCAACGATGCCGCGCATGCTCGCGGCCCTGCATTTAAGCGACTTTTGGAATGTCCCTTTTAAATTGGAGGACTTAGAGGCGACTGCCACTATCTCCTCTTCGTCCTCCTCAGCCATCAGCTGCAGCTCCGCAAGGGAGTGGTCCGCATAGTGGACGCGGGACGCGCCGTACCCGGACTTGGCCCGGGCGGCGTGCGTCCGTTGCTCCGTGGCCGCAACCCGCTCCTCCAGGTCTTGCTGGACCTGCGCCCGCCGCGACAGGTCCAACTGGCGTTGGGCTTCTGCCAGACCCACGTCGTGGGTGTCAGACACCGGCCTCTTGGCCCTCGGCTGTGACGCAGTGTCCGAGGAACCCCCAGACCCCTTCCGCTGATAAGCCCGCTTCATTGTGTCCCGGCGAGCAATCGCCGAACCACACGACATGATGGACTCGTCGTCGGAGTCCAGCAACTCGCCCGCCGAGCTATAGAAGCTAGTCGCAGACTGCGCGCGGCTAGCCTCTGATGCCGAGGCACCCTCAGATTGGCCCTGAGAAGGGCCTTTTGGTTGGCCCTGAGAAGGGCCTTTTGCTTGGCCCTGAGAAGGGCCTTTTGGTTCGCCCTGAGAAGGGCCTTTTGCTTGGCCCTGAGAAGGGCCTTTTGGTTGGCCCTGAGAAGGGCCTTTTTTAAAACGCCCGGAGGCGGTCCTCGATCGCTTTGGCATAGCCTCCGCAGGTGTCGCAGGTTCCAACATTAAAATAAAATTCGCTACAAAGATAAAATACGCTACGACTGCACAGTGCACTTTAGCCGAACACCGGTCTGCCACTCCGTTACGGTGGTCAGAACCGGGTCGTTGCCCAGGGGACGCGACGTGGACGCAAGCACTGTGGGGTGGGCCCCCAACCTAACCTTTTTTTTTTTTTTTTTTTTTTGTTTCCGGGGTGGAAAATCCTCATGGATGTCCGCCGCCCTGGGGCGGGCGACGGGGTCTGTCAGACTCTTACTGACTAAAAACCACCCCGGTGTTCCATCTCACACCTACGCCGGGGGTCGCGGGAACATACGATCCTTCCACAACCCCCGACTGGTGCCGGCCCGCCACTGCGGGCCTCTTCGGGTCTTGGGGGGAGTGAGGTGTTTGACTCCCCCCGCGACGTCTAACAGGGGCGCGCGTGGAACACTACGCGCAGCCACCTCGGGTCCTGGTGTGTGGGGGGCGACGGACGTCCCCGAGTCCGTCGCCCCTGGACCCATTTAGGGGGGCTGGAAGAGGGCGTTGTCCGCCCTCCGCCGACGCCCGGTGCGCCTTCTGCGGGCCGGGTGAGAGGACGAGATCTCCCTCTCCCTTTCCGCAGCCTCCTTCTGCGAGACGACTGTCTCACAGAAGGAAACCACCGCGTCCCAGGACTCGTCGCTGCCGACCATCGACTCGACTACGGCCGGCAGCGACAAGTCACTGCCTACTTCTGAGATGAGGGCACGGCGCGGCTCCTCCCAAGCGGCACACTCTGCCAGCGTATGCCGCGCCGTGTCCTCCCGGCAGTCGACGCAGTGGTGACACCGGGCGTCCGGCTCCCTGTTTATGCGACACAGGTACTTCCCGAAGCAACCATGCCCCGAGAGCACCTGCGTCACCCGAAACGACAGGGAGCCGTGCCTCCTCCCGAGCCAGCGCTCGAGCACCGGCCGGACCGCCTCGATGGTGACGAGGCCGGCGGTAGGGCGTGAAAGCCTGTCCCGCCATTCCGCTACCAGGACCTCGCGAAGCTGAGACCGACGCAGCTCTATGTGTCGCTGCATCGGTCCCTCGCCCCGCGCCCTCGCTTCCTCGCGCCACCGATACAATGACGCGAGTACTTTCGCCTCTAGGTCCCAGGGCGGAGATCCGGCCAGGACACAAGCCGCCTCGTAGGAAATCGTGCGGTACCCGCGGGCGACTCTGACGGCCATCGCCCTCTGCGGTTTGCGCAGAATGGCGAGAGTGCCGGCCGTCATGTCCATCGCCCACACAGGGGCCCCATACAGGGCCTAGGACCGCACGATTCCCACGTACAACCGCCTACAGGCGGCGCTCGGGCCCCCCCAAGTTAGGAAGCAACGTTGAAAGCGCGCCCGCTGCACCCATCAGCTTCGGTGCCAGCCGCCGGAAGTGGGGCCCGAATTCCCATCGGCTGTCGAGCACCAATCCCAGATACTTCATGGTGGACTCGACAGCTATCCGGGCCCCGCTGACCACGATGTGTGATCCCGGCGCCGGCGCACGTCGGGGGCCATGAAACACCATGGCCTCCGACTTGTTTAGGGCCACCTCCAAGCCCAGGCGCCGGATGCGGTTCACCACCTGTGACACCGCAGCCGTGGCTATCAACGTCGCTTCCCTGTACGAACTCCCCCGGGCAGCGACAAGCGTGTCGTCCGCATAACACGTCAAGTCGGCGCCCGACGGGAGCTCGCCTCTCAGCACCCAGTCGTAGCCGATGTTCCACAGGAGCGGTCCCAAGACCGATCCCTGTGGAACACCGCACGACATGAGGTGCAGACCGGCACCGTCACGTCCCCGATAGGTGACGCATCTATCCTCCAGATAAGCCCCTACCGTACGGCGGAGGTAGGGAGGCACGCGATGGTATTTCAGAGCCTCCCGAATACAACTCCAGGGTAGGGTGTTGAATGCGTTAGAGATGTCTAAAGACACCGCCAGCACCACCCCACCCTGGGACACCGTCTCCTCCGCCAGGGCCCTCACGCGCATGATGGCGTCTATGGTGGAGCGCCCCCGACGAAAACCGAATTGGTGGTCGTCCAGGTCCGGCCCCTCCCTGCACAAGTGGCTGACGAGGCGATCTGCGACAATGCGCTCAAAAAGTTTGCCCGCCTCGTCGAGCAGCACTATGGGCCGATACGCGGACGGGGAGTCCGCGGGGCGCCCCTCCTTCCTGAGCAGGACTAGCCTCCCCTCCTTCCACACACTGGGAAACTGACCCTGCTCGATACATGCCGTGAAAAGCCCCCTCAGCTGGGGCTCTAGCTCCTTCAGAGCCAGGACGAGAGCTCGACCAGGAACTCCGTCGGGTCCGGGCGCTGTGTTCTTAGCCCGGAGTCGCGACACGGCCGCTCTCATCTCTGCTTGCGTCACCTCGGGGACATCGGTGCCCTCCTCTTCTGGAGAGTCTGTGGCTGAGGGCGAAGCCATCGCCGGTGGAACGTGTCCCGCTCGCTCAGGGAAGAGGGCCGATACCACCGCCTCTAGCAACTGGGGTTCCATACTTTGCGTCAGTGGAGGCGCCCAGGGACGCAACTTGCCCCGTACCCAACGGTAGGGGCGCCCCCACGGATCCCGATCTAAGGACCCCAGCAGCTCCTCCCTGGCACGCGACTTAGAGTCGCCGATGGCCAGCCACAGAGTCTCCTTAGACGCGCGGTACACCTCATACAGCGCGTCTTCCTCGACGGAATCCCGTCGACGTCGTCTCCGGTATCGCGTGTACTGGCGGCGAGCCGCAACGCACTCAACGCGCAGCCGCGCGATCTCGTCCGTCCACCAGTACACCTGGCGCCTTGCGGACTGTTGGCGGACACGGGGCATGGACGCGTCGCAAATCTGCGTCATCGCCCCGCGAAACCACAGCGCCACCGATTCGACGTCGACGGGGCCGTCCGTCGTCGACTCCCAAATCCAGGACTGGACTAAGGCAGCTTCCTCGAGTAGTTCCTTGTCGATGCGCTTAAGCACCCAACGCGGGCCGTCGTTAATCGGGGTTGTTGGGTGGCGGCCGCTCGCGGTCTGGGCAGAGACGTCGAACCGGATATATCGATGGTCCGACAGCGTCTCCACCCCCACGGCGACTCGCCAGTCGCGGACTCGGCTGGCGACAGAGGGGCTAGCGAGCGAGACGTCCACTATCGACCCGCCCCGCTGCCGCACGCACGTGTATTCCGAACCCCGATTCAGGACGACCAGACCAGTCGTCACCGCCCACTCTTCTAGCACCTCGCCCCGAGGGTCAGTGACCGGAGATCCCCACGCCGATGACTTGGCGTTGAGATCCCCGAGAACCAGAACGGGACGAGGGTGATAGCGGCCTACGACGGCGCCCAACTCGACAAGGAAACCCTCAAAGTCGGCGAGACTCTTGTTGGGGGAGAAATACGCCCCCACAATGACGATGCCGCCCGAGACCGCAGCAACCCAGCCGCGGCCTCGAGACGGGTCGATCAGAGTCTCGCCAATAATGGCCACCAAACCGTCAGCGCACCCCAGCCAGTTGCCACGGGCGGGGATGAAGTACGGTTCGGCGACCACAGCCACGTGGATCGACCACTCTGCCATGCTCTGGAGTAAAAGATCCTGAGCTCTGGCACAGTGGTTGATGTTGCCCTGTAGGAAATGGAATTGTGCCATTATTGACATTCCATTCCCCCGGCAACGGTCCTGGGCCGGGAGTCGACCATGGAGCTACTAGCCTGCGGGGGCGGCGAGGTTTCCCCGGCAGGTTTAGAGCTCCTCTTCTTCTTCTTGGCCTTGCTGGCAGGCGCGCCACAGGCCCTTCCGCCCACTTTGTGTCCCGCTGGCTTCCCTGCAGCCGAACATAAGCTGCAGTTGAGCGCCGCGGAACACTGGGCCGCCTTGTGGCCGGGCTGACCGCAGCGATAACAGAGTTCACTACGGTCAACCTCAGCGGTGCACTTTGCCCGGACGTGGCCCTTCTCCAGGCACCGGAAGCACCGCAAAGCCCGGGGCTGCAGGAGTTTCACCCTCGCTGCAACCCAGCCAACCAGCAATCTGCCGCTTAAGGCGATCTTGTTCGCCGACGCCACAGGGCACCGAACCCAGACCACGCCGAGTCCGGTGGCGTCGGTGCGTATATCGCCGGCCCGCACCTTGTCCGGCTGACACTCTCCGCTTTGGGCAACGGCTGCCACCACCTCTTCAGAGGTCACGGAGTCGTCCAGACCAGCAATCCGCACCTCTGCGGTTTTCATTGGCCTGGAGACCCGGACGTCCTCAGGGCTGAGGACCTCCCTCATCTTGGCGGCCAGAGCGTCCGCCTTTCCGGCACTTCCACTCGCAGCACCAGCCACCTCGAAGAGCCGCGCACCCGTGGCAGCCTGCCTGAGGGTGACGGACTGAAGACCAAGATCTGATAATTTGATCTTGGCCTTGGCCTCGGCAATGACCGACTGGTACGTTACTCCGCGCTCCGCAGCTCCGGGCTGTAGCGTGAGCGTCACAGCTTCGGAACGCGGAGCACGTATCGCCGGTCCTTTGCGACCGCCTTTGGCAGTCCGCCGCTCAGGCTGCGCAACCGCCTTTGCGGTTCGGCCGGGGGCGCGCGCTGTTGCTGAGGCCGCCTTGGCGGCTTTGCGGGCCTTCTTGCGGCCCACGACTGTCGCCCAGGTCTCACCCTTAGACCCGACAGTCGTGGGCTGATCGCTCGATGGGGCTCCCTCCACGGGCTTTTTCACACCCTCCGCGGGCTTCCCCTTCCGAGGCGCAGGTCTCGGCAGCTCCTCAGTCCTCCGCCGTGTATCGGCCGCTAGGGGCGGACGGAGGATTTCCGCAGGGAGGCGCCGAGAAATCGCCTCCATACGAGCATTGACCATGCTCCCGCACTGAAGCATGCAGAGCCGGACAATGCGCTCGACCTCGTCGTCGGTGTGAGCGCTTGCCGGTCTCAATGCGGGAGCCGGGGCCACTACCGATGCGGCACCAGTGGACGTACGTCGCTGCTGCTGCTCGCTCAGTGCAGCGACTTGTCGCCGGAGGTCCTCCAAATCATTTCGGAGACGGTTGTTTTCCTCCTGCAACTTCGCGACCTCGTCTGAGGCCGTCCTGTTGAGGAGGATGCCAACCGCCTCCTTAATGTCCGCGGCAGCTTCCTTCAGACCGCGGGTGAACGTGCCCTTCAGGCTGCCGGATTTGGTGGCAACCTTCAGGACTAAGTCCACCCCGTCCAAGGCAAGCTGACTTAGGGCCACCGCAGATGGTTCCCCCCCTTCCGCCGCTAGAGCAGCGCGTCGCTCGCGTGCGCGTCGGGCCATTTCCGACACTTCGTCGGCCGCGACGGCTTTGCGCTGCTCTCTTCTGGTGGCGTTGAGCTCCGCCTTTGAGCTCCCTAGCGAGGCACAACTCTCGCCACCAGGGTCCTCGGTAGTGACCCCCATGTCACTCTCTGCTTCGCTGGCCGCCGGAGTATTGGGGCGCACGAACCTACCCTGTGCGTTCCTCCGCGGCCGTGAAGCACTCACCCCTCTCGAAGCCTGCCGACCTCTCCTCGTGGTCGGCAACTTCGGGGCCAGCGGGCCTTCCTCTTCTGAGGACAGACCTCCCACCTGAGCAGGGTCGCGTGGACGTTTCCTAACGGAAGACGGCCCACGCGGCCCTCCGTCAATATTTTTAACAATACTGCTTCCAGTAATATTATCAGCAACAGGGGCCTGGTCGCCTACCCCTGCGCGTCCGTCGGTAACCAATTTATCACTCGCAGGCCCGGGTACCTGCGAGCGCCGGGCGTCAGCCGGGGCGCATGACAAATCTCTTTCTGTTTCTGACATTTCCATTTTACGAAATGGGTGGTACGCACATCACTTCCCCAAGGCAATGCGGCCGCTCTTTTTGGGAGAGTATTTGATCCTCCCATGGCCCGCGGATGCCTCCGGTGCAGGATATACCGCCCGCTGCTCGGTATCTACAAACTATTTCTACTAACCTAATTTTTTTTAATTTTTTTTTTATTATTTAATTTTTTTTTATTTTTTTTTTTATTTTTTTTCCCCCTTAAGTAACCTATAACTAACTTAACCTACCCACCACCCGGCACCGTGGCTCAAACACCTCGCCACGGATGCTCCAAGACCGCAGGTTGAGGAGCAACCCACGGTCTTCACCACCTCGGTCACTGCGACGTACACGCCGCGGAGACCCCTAGACCACGAACTGTAAAACGGCCCGCGGTCTACCCCATCTTGCTCCCTAATCGTGCACTCTGCAGCTGCAGAGCGCAGATAGAGAGCCCTCGGGAGCGACTCCTCCGCTCCGGCAGAAATTCGCCACGGACAACAATCTCCTCTTTCCCACCCCTCACGAGGAGATTGTTGCCCGCACCCAGGGTGCACCGGCCCAGCGCCTGCTCGTCCTCAAGAAAACAAAAGGACCAGCAGCCACTGAGCACTCGGGGAGGTTTTCTGCCAGGCACCCCCCCCAACCTAACCTAACCTAACCTTTTTTTTTTTTTTTGTTTGCGCTGGGAAAAATGCATTACGCATGCCCACCCGTCGGGGGACGGGAGGGGTATGTGGGACTCCCCGGTAGAACCGGTATACCCACTAAACGACCCAGCGGCATTCCCGCATCGTCTGAGTGGAGGGGGACTGGGAATCGGCAGAGCCTTTCCATCCTGCCCCCCGCCGACGACCGCCCGTCTTTACGGCGGGCCCGGCGGGCCCCTCCCGTCGGGGGGGAGGGGCCCAGGAATGACTGACGACGTGGGTGGTGGACAGTGCAATGCAGGAGAAGGCGCCCCCGCGCCTGTCTCCCGCTGTTCACCACCTGGAGGCGCGTGACGACGATCATACAACCGCCGTCTCACGCCCCGTCTTCGCCTGCGGAGCGGCGCCGCGAGAGGGTCTTCCTCCCGCACGCGCTCCGCCGCCTCCTTCTGTGACATTACCTCTTCGCAGAAGGAGGCGACCGCTGCCCAGGCCCCCTCGCTTTCCAGCATCGAGTTGACGACGCCGGGAAGCGAGAGGTCCTGCCCGACTGCTGCGACCAGTGTGTGGCGCAGCTCGGACCAGGCTGGGCACACCTCGAGGGTGTGCTGCGCCGTGTCCTCCGCCGCGCCACAGTCGTGGCACGACGGGGTCTCCTCCCTTTGGATCCGATGCAGGTGCGATCGGAAGCACCCGTGTCCGGACAACACCTGCACCAGACGGAAAGAGAGAAAACCGTGGGACCGCTCGAGCCAATCCTTCAGGACCGGCCCGAGCGCGTCCAGTGTTCGGCGGCCAAATGCGGCAGTGGCGAGGTCCTCCGTCCAGTGATGGACGATTGCGTCCTTCGCCTCTTGCCGCACGGCCTCCCGCTCTTCTGCGGCGGGGGGCTCCCCGAGCGCCTTACGGCGCGCCGTCCATTCGTACACTCTGGTCAGCACCCACGCCTCGAGCTCCCAAGGAGGGGTGCCGGCCAGAGCGCACGCCGCAGAGAAGCCTACCGAGCGGTAGGCCCTCGCCACCCGCAGTGCAATGGCTCTTTGGGGCCTGCGGATGGCCGTGGCGTTCTCCCGTCTGTGGAGGGAGTCTGCCCAGATTGGGGCCCCATAAAGGGCCATGCTCCTGAGGATGCCGGCATACAAGCGCCGGCATCGCGCCTTCGGACCCCCCAGATTCGGGAGGAGCCACGACAAGGCGTTCGCGGCCTTCAGCAGGCGCGTCGACAGCCCGCTAAAGTGTGGGCCGAAGCGCCACCTGCTGTCGAGGACAAGGCCCAAGTACTTCATCTGGGCCTTGACCTCGATCCTGACGCCCTCCACTATAATGTGGCCGTCGGGAGGGATGCGCTGCCGTGGACCGTGAAAATACACGGCCTCGGTTTTGTGCAGCGCAACCTTCAGTCCGAGGCGGCGAATCCTTCCTGCCACTAAGGATCCGCCGGCAGAGGCCAGACTGGCCGCCTCCCTGAAGTCCCTCCCCCGGGCGACGAGGAGGGTGTCATCCGCGTAACAGATGACGCTCGTGCCACGGAGGAGGGTTCCCCGCAGTAGCCAGTCGAATCCAATGTTCCACAGCAGTGGTCCTAGGACCGACCCCTGTGGAACACCAGACTCTGCGCCGTATCGCCTCACTGTGGCCGTTTTGTCTGCGAGGAGGACCACCCGGTCCTCCAAGTAGCTGGCCAAGAGTCGGCGCAGGTACTGAGGCACTCCGTGGTACCGGAGCGCCTCCAAGATTGTCGAGTGGGGGACGGAGTTGAAGGCGTTGGCTATGTCGAATGACACCGCCAACACTCCGTCGCCCGCCTCCACGGCCTCCCTCACCTGGCCCTTGAGTAGGGCCAGCGCGTCGACCGTCGAACGACCCCGTCGGAAACCGAATTGGGCGTCCGACAGGTCCGGCCCCACCGTCCTCAGCAGGCTCTTTAGCCGGTCGGCGATTATCCCCTCGAACAACTTACCGACCTCATCGAGCAAGACGATGGGCCGGTAAGCCGAGGGGGAGTCCGCCGGGCGTCCCTCCTTTCGGAGCAGGCATAGCCGCCCCTCCTTCCAAGGTTTCGGGAACCTCCCAGTCGTAAAACACGCGCTGAACAGGTCCCGAAACCTCTCCTCCATCTGTAAGGCGGCGATGGCCACCACCCGTGCGGGAACGCCGTCCGGCCCTGGGGCTGTGTTCTTTGCGCGGAGGTGTAGAGTCCCCGCGCAAAGTTCCACCGCCGTAACCGGTGGGACCTCCTCCTCCGGCGGAGCCGCCTCCCGCGGGGGATCCATCACTGGCGGGGTGAAGTCGGTCCTGGACGGAAACAGGGACCGGACCACCCCGTCCAGCAGTGCCGGCTCGAGGGTCTCCGTCAGTGGAAGACCACAGGGGCGCAGTTTATTCCGCGCCGCCTTGTATGGTCTTCCAAATGGGTCCCTGTCGAGACCCTCTAACATCTCGGCTCTCGCCGAATCTTCGGCCGCGCGCATTGCCGACTTGAGGACAGTCTTTGCGTCAACGTACGCGGCATAGAGGGCCTCCTCGTTGGTGGGGTCTCGGTGCCTGCGCCTTCGACTCCGCGTGTAGGCCCTCCTGGCTGCCACGCAGGCGGTTCGGAGCCCCGCCAGTTCCTCCGACCACCAATAGACAAAGACAAAGACAGGTGGTGCACCAGCATCGTCGATGTGACGGCATGCAGCCTGTCGCTGCTAGGCAAGGTCGAGGAGTGGCGTGTAGAAAGAAGTTTTACAACTTCAGACCACAATGCAATTACCTTCTCGATGCGCTTGGAAAAGGCCTTGGAACCCTTAAGGCCAATCTCGACGCGCATCTACAACACCAAGAAGGCAAAGAGGTCCGAATTCAGCACCCTCTTCAAGACCAGCCTGGTGGACTCAGACATAACACCGGTCAGAGTCTCAGACGTCTCGAGCCCAGAGGATCTGGAGACCATAGTCACCACATATACCCAGAACATCCACCGCTCATGCGAGAATGCGATCCCAAAACTGGGGTCGCCTAAACACGACGCAAAGCCCCCATGGTGGAGTCCTTCTCTAGAGCGTCTTAAGAAAGATGCCTTGACGAAGAAGAGGAGGATCCGAAATGCAGCCGCAAACCGGAGACACTTCACCATCCAAGAGTACGTGACGGCAAAACACACCTACACAACAACAGCAACGGAAGCTGCCACGGCCAACTGGAAGGAGTTCTGCTCTAAGCAGGACCGAGAGAGCATATGGGACGGCATCTACCGGGTACTGAGGAAGACAGCCAGAAGACAGGACGACGCGCTCCTGAGAAACACCGCAGGTGAGACGCTCAGTCCGGAGCAATCCGCGGATCTTCTGGCACAAACCTTCTACCCCGACGACTCAACGGATGCCGAACAGTCATACCACCATGACCTGCGCAAGCTGGCGGAGGAGAAGAACCCCCAAGGTCTGTCTGCTGATGACCCGTCTTTTACGACTGCGGAGCTGGAAATGGTTCTCCAAAACCAAAATCCGAAAAAAGCACCCGGTCCCGACGGATTAACAGCAGACATCTGCACAGCGGCAATAAACTGTGATCGGGAAGTGTTCTTAGCGATAGCCAATAGATGCCTGTCGCTGTCACACTTCCCGAAGCAGTGGAAGGTCGCCCACGTGTGCATTCTCCGTAAGCCAGGAAAGGACGACTACACCAGCCCAAAGTCGTACCGGCCAATAGGTCTGCTCTCGGTCCTAGGAAAGATCGTAGAGAAACTCCTCGTAGGTAGACTCCAGTGGCATTTCCTCCCAACCCTGAACACAAACCAGTACGGTTTCATGCCGCAACGTGGAACCGAGGACGCCCTCTATGCTCTTATGGGCCACGTAAGAGCCGAAATCAAAGCCAAAAAGATCGTGCTTTTGATATCATTGGACATAGAGGGCGCCTTCGACAACGCGTGGTGGCCAGCACTCAAACGACAGATGGTGGTCAAGAGCTGTCCAAAAAACATCTACGCTCTCGTAACCTCATACCTGGAAGACCGGAACATCAGGGTCAACTACGCCAGAGCGACTAGTGAGAAGGGAACCACGAAAGGATGCGTCCAGGGCTCAATTGCCGGACCGACGTTTTGGAACCTTATCCTAGATTCGCTCCTACACAAGCTGGCGAGTAGGGGAGTATACTGCCAAGCCTTCGCAGACGACGTTGTCCTGGTTTTCTCGGACCTTACAGCCGGTCCCCTACAGCAATCAGCCAATGACACGCTAGACATAGTGTCGGAGTGGGGCGTCCAGAATAAGCTACGTTTCGCCGCGCACAAAACAAATGCGATGGTGTTAACGAGAAAGCTGAAATACGACGTCCCGATTCTATACATGTCGGGCACGAGGCTGAACCTAGTCCAACAGGTCAAGCTGTTAGGTCTCACAATAGACTCCAAACTCACCTTCAACGCGCACGTGTCTGCGACCTGTAAAAAGGCTGCAGACATCTACAAGCAGCTGGCATGTGCGGCAAAGGTGACTTGGGGTCTCAACAGAGAGATAATCAGGACAATATATGTGTCGGTGATAGAGCCTATCGTGATGTATGCAGCGAGTGCGTGGGCCCCCGCAGCTGAGAAACTGATGACAAGGAATCAGTTTGACTCACTGCAGAGAGGTTTCGCGCAGAAGATCTGCAAAGCATACCGCACGGTGTCTCTGACATCGGCACTTATTCTGTCAGGCCAACTCCCCCTAGATCTCCGGGTAATCGAGGCCTCAACCCTTTTCAAGATCAAAAAGGGCCATTCCCAAGAGTTCATACCGCCGGGCCGCGAGCTGGAGTGCAACGTGCACCACTCCGAGAACCCCCACCCAGCGCAACTCATAACAACAGAGTATGCACGCCTAGAGGACTTGACTCCCGAAACCCTGGAAATCCACCAAGTAATCGGTCCCCAAATCTACACCGACGGCAGCAAGATAGAGGGAAAAGTAGGAGCTGCCCTAACTTGGTGGGAAAGTGGAAGGGAGACGGAGTCAAGTACTTTCGGCCTGGAGCCCCACAACACTGTCTTCCAATCGGAAATGTACGCTCTCTTCAGAGCTGTCAGGATGGCAAGAGAATCCAGGGCGGCCTCCGTAAGCATCTTAAGCGACTCAAGATCGTCGCTTGACCTGCTGAGGAGTCCGTCTGTCACTCACCACCTGGCACTCCAAATCAAGAGAAGCGTCCGAGAGCTAAGAGAGGAAGGCAGAGAGGTGAGGTTCTTCTGGCTGAGGGCCCACGTGGGAACCGCCGGGAATGAGAGAGCGGACGAGCTGGCCAAGGAGGCAGCGTTAACCAAGGACACATCAGACTACAGCAAGGTCCCCGTATCGTTCGTGAGGAGGAAGATACGGGAGGAGACTATAAAGAAGTGGCAAGCGCGGTACGAGTCCTCCAGTACAGGAGCGGTCACAAAAGTGTTCTTCCCAGACGTCCTAGCGGCGAAAAGAACACTCAGAGACGCCGTTCTCACACCGGTCCATGTACAAATCCTAACAGGACACGGAGGATTCTCAGCGTATCTCCACCGATTTCATCTCAAAGATAGTCCCTCGTGCGTCTGTGACCCCAGTTGCGAAGAAACAGTCTGGCACCTGCTCTTTGAATGCCCAAGATTCAGCCAAGACAGAATGGAGCTGGAAGCACTGTTGGAAATCCAGCTAAGCCAGTCCACACTCCACACCATCATGGAGAGACCGGCTACTAGGAAACCATTCTTGGCATTCGCGAGCAAAATCGCCACGGTCGCAGCAGGGGCTAACAAAACAGACGTGACCTTGCGCAGTCGAAACCGACCACCATCCACACAAACAGTCACAACCACGTCAACATCAACAACTACAACCACAAACACACAAATAACAACAACCACACCACTTACCTTAACACAAGCAACACACACAAGACCCACAACAGCATCACAAGCAGCAGCAGCAGCTAGCTCGCAACAACCAGCCCCTAGCACCATGACCACCGTGCAATTCCTGGCATGCGGAGGAGACGGAGTCCCAGGCGTCCGATTGCGAGGCGTCACCCTCTTCATGAACAGGGAAGGCGAAAGGCTAGGCATATGTTTCTGCATAGGCTCAAGCCGAGCCGCGGCCCGAATACCGATATCCCCAGGCCTTGCCGCCCTGATCAACGGAAGCACTACCAAAACGAGCATAAAAGGTAGCAAGTATGCTGCACTGCCACAGATGGAAGTAGCCACTCACCGATGCCGTCTATTGCGATTCAAAGGTAAGACGATCGCACTATTCGAGTGGGGAGAGGAGACTCCATTTGTTCAGGCAAGCTCATTGCTTCAAAAAATCAGGGAGGCAGGAGATTACACGGGAGCTACAGCCCGCACCATCAGTGTAGACGCGATGACGGTCGGAGGAGAAAGAGGAGACGTCGCAGACCGATTCGGCTGTTTGAAAGCCTCGGAACATCATGAGGTGGTTGTCTACGAGGACAGAGGGGAAAGTCTAAGTTTCCTCAAAACCCCCCGACAGCCAACAGCCGGTGCGACGAGCCCCACAACAAGCCCGACCAGTCAGAGCGGATCGGAGAGGGCCCAGCAGAAAGCAGCCGCCGAGAAAGCGGCAAAGGAGCAGAGCAAAACCGTTAGCCCGGAGGACCGGGCCCGGACGAGGAGTCGCCTTACAGCTTTCGGCACTTTCCTCGGTGCACTGCTCCCCAGCACCAGCCGCGCATCACCATCCCACGCACAGGAGTCAGCGGTGAGGAGGTTTTTCAGTAAAAAACCGACCGGACCGACACCGCAAAAGCCTATCCCAACAAGAGCCGACAAAGGGCAAGTCAGCCCGCCGACCCTCGCAGTGAACTCGGGTGTCACGGACCACGTGAAGAGCGCTTTCCTCGAGTACGTAGCAGTTGTGAGAGCGACCAGAGAGGTCAATCTCATGACGTGCAAGAAGATCCTGCAGACCTTCCATAGAGGCACAGAAGGTCTACTCAGGGTCCTGCTCGAGGAAGCAGGGGCGGCAGTGTACGACAACGTCACTTCTCAAGTCATCAAAGGGGAAATGACGGGGTCGTACATGGCAGCCTACAGCGCGAAGAGCGGTTTCGTGGCCCTGGACGAGAAGGAAACGGAGAGCTCAGGCAAATTAAAATTCATCGCAGCCGACGACGACCCGATACTGGTTACCGCCAAATGTACCAAAATCATGCCGGACGACAAGATCCTTGAAATGGCACAATCCATTTTGGGGACTTCAGACAGTCCAGCATCGCAGGAAATTTGGGCGGTGCCCAGCATCAGGTGGGTAAACGGAGTTCCGGGTTGTGGCAAGACAACCTGGGTGGTAAGGAACTTCGACGAGGAGAAGGACGTTGTAGCCACCACGACGACCGAAGCTGCCAAAGATCTCCGGCAGAAGCTTGCGCGCCGCTTAGGAGACCGAGTACAGAAAAAGGTGCGCACTATGGCCTCAATCTTAGCCAACGGGTTCAAGCCGAAAGAGAAATGCTACCGCCTCACGGTAGACGAGGCTCTTATGAACCATTTTGGGGCCATAGTCATGGCAGCAAAGTTGTCTGGGGCAAGCGAGATTGTCCTCATCGGAGACGTGAACCAGCTTCCATTTTTGGACAGAGAGAACCTTTTCGAGTTAAGGTATACCCGTCCAAACCTGGTGGCTGGTATCACCCAGGAGCTGCTTTGCACACACCGCAGCCCGATGGACGTGGCGTTCGCACTGAGCGAGATATACTCCGGTATATACTCCTCCAAGTCGTCGCTGTCGCGGATCCATTCCCTGGGGGTGAAAGGTTACACAGGAGCGCAAATACCGAGCATCGCCCTAAACACCCTGTTCCTGGTTCATACGCAGGAGGAGAAAGCTTCTCTTGGGAACCAAGGATATGGGTCCGGCGAAGGGTCGCGCCTGTTGACCATTCACGAAGCTCAGGGCCTGACCTACGACAGCGTCGTCATCATCAACACCAAGTCCAGGAGGATCCGAGTTCACGACAGCATCTCCCACGCGGTAGTGGCGGTGTCGCGACATACAGCCAGTTGCGTCTACTACACCGACGATGCCGATGACGCCATAGGCCGCTTCGCAAAGAAGGCGATGGGTGCGCCAACTAAAACGGTCGTCGATTACAACCTAAAGACGGCCATGCAGCACCGAGACGCAGCTGTCGTGAATGCTCTCCTCGAGCTAGCGAAATCCCTGGTCAGAAAACCCCACCAAAACACCACCTAAAAGTCCCATCCAAACTCCCAACAAAACCCAATCCAAAAAACCTAACCCCCTGTGAAATCCCTTCATGTAAACCAATAAACAGATAAGTGAATAGCTATATGAAGCTGTATGGCAGAGCGAGTCCGTCATACTCGCGTAAGTGCCCTGCCAACGGTGGCGCTACACGGCCGGTCGTTAAGTTCCCTCAGATATGGTTGAGCTAAGCGGCGCGGGTGGGTACGTCACGTCCGTGAACGGAGGCCGTTGGTCGGGGCTGGTCGCCTCGTACTGCTATGCAGCTTCTCCCCAGAGAATTGTGTCAAAAAATAAGTGTAACCTCATAAATGTGACAAAATAAGATAGTAAAAAAAAAAAAAAATAGTTGCAAAACGTTGTATAATATAACTATAGTCAAATAATGTACATACACATAAGTAATATAGCATATAAGTAGCATGATAGTATTTAATTGTATTGCCTGTATAAGTAGTAATAATAAAAAATAAAAAATAAAAAAAAAAAAAAAAACCATTAACATAATATTAATATACACATATAAATAAAAAAAAAAAAAAAAAAAAAAAAAAAAAAAAAAAAAATTATGTATTAAGAGATGGACTCACGTAGACTTAAGTTAGAAATAAGAAAACTTGTCCGACGCAGGAGCGTCGTAACTGTAAAATTATAATAATAAAAACTGTAAAACAAAATAAAACTTCATAAATAAAGGCGCGGACCACCATGTCCGCGGTATTGTATACTCATTTAAAAAAAAAAAAAAAAAACCTAACCTAACCTTTTTTTTTTTTTTTTTTGTTTGCGCTGGGAAAAATGCATTACGCATGCCCACCCGTCGGGGGACGGGAGGGGTATGTGGGACTCCCCGGTAGAACCGGTATACCCACTAAACAACCCAGCGGCATTCCCGCATCGTCTGAGTGGAGGGGGACTGGGAATCGGCAGAGCCTTTCCATCCTGCCCCCCGCCGACGACCGCCCGCCTTTACGGCGGGCCCGGCACGCCCCTCCCGTCGGGGGGGAGGGGCCCAGGAATGACTGACGACGTGGGTGGTGAACAGTGCAATGCAGGAGAAGGCACCCCCGCGCCTGTCTCCCGCTGTTCACCACCTGGAGGCGCGTGACGACGATCATACAACCGCCGTCTCACGCCCCGTCTTCGCCTGCGGAGCGGCGCCGCGAGAGGGTCTTCCTCCCGCACGCGCTCCGCCGCCTCCTTCTGTGACATTACCTCTTCGCAGAAGGAGGCGACCGCTGCCCAGGCCCCCTCGCTTTCCAGCATCGAGTTGACGACGCCGGGAAGCGAGAGGTCCTGCCCGACCGCTGCGACCAAAGCTAGGCGCAGCTCGGACCAGGCCGGGCACACCTCGAGGGTGTGCTGTGCCGTGTCCTCCGCCGCGCCACAGTCGTGGCACGACGGGGTCTCCTCCCTTTGGATCCGATGCAGGTGCGATCCGAAGCATCCGTGGCCGGACAACACCTGCACCAGACGGAAAGAGAGGAAACCGTGGGACCGCTCGAGCCAATCCTTCAGGACCGGCCCGAGCGCGTTCAGTGTTCGGCGGCCAAATGTGAACGTGGCGAGGTCCTCCGTCCAGTGATGGACGATTGCGTCCTTCGCCTCTTGCCGCACGGCCTCCCGCTCTTCTGCGACGGGGGGCTCCCCGAGCGCCTTGCGGCGCGCCGTCCATTCGTACACTCTGGTCAGCACCCACGCCTCGAGCTCCCAAGGAGGGGTGCCGGCCAGAGCGCACGCCGCAGAGAAGCCCACCGAGCGGTAGGCCCTCGCCACCCGCAGTGCAATGGCCCTTTGGGGCCTGCGGATGGCCGTGGCGTTCTCCCGTCTGTGGAGGGAGTCTGCCCAGATTGGGGCCCCGTAAAGGGCCATGCTCCTGAGGATGCCGGCATACAAGCGCCGGCATCGCGCCTTCGGACCCCCCAGATTCGGGAGGAGCCACGACAAGGCGTTCGCGGCCTTCAGCAGGCGCGTCGACAGCCCGCTAAAGTGTGGGCCGAAGCGCCACCTGCTGTCGAGGACAAGGCCCAAGTACTTCATCTGGGCCTTGACCTCGATCCTGACGCCCTCCACTATAATGTGGCCGTCGGGAGGGATGCGCTGCCGTGGACCGTGAAAATACACGGCCTCGGTTTTGTGCAGCGCAACCTTCAGTCCGAGGCGGCGAATCCTTCCTGCCACTAAGGATCCGGGCGGTTTAGGCGGTCCGGGTTCCCACAACGCCGTGATGGGAGGGCTATGGGAAATCGGCTCAGCCTCTACTTCCACAGCCCTCCCGGCGCATGCCCGCCTAGTTGGCGGGCCCCGCATGCCTCCCATTTAACTGGGGGGCTACGGGAATGGCCGGGAACACCCGGCCACTCCCGTCCGACACTGGTGGAGGCCCGTGCAATACAGGCAAAGGGCGCCCCCGCACCCACCGCCTGCTGGCCTCCACCCGGGAGGAGCCGGAGGTGACTACCAGACCGGCGTCTTCCTCGACCCCCCCCCCCTCTCCGGAGCGGCGCCGCGCGAGAGAATCATCCCCCCGCGCGCGCGCCACTGCCTCCCTTCGGGACAGGACCGCCTAAACCGCAGCGGCGGCCCTGCCAGTCTACGCCCACTCACCTCCCTCTGTAAGCAGAGGAGGAGTGGGCGTACCCTCTGTAGCCCGGTTCCCTTCACCGACCATCAAGCATGATCGGCGATTGGAACCGTGACCTTTCCCCGCTTGTTGAAGATTAGCCGCCAGCCCCAATTGTCCCCCAAAACCGCACTGGGAGAAATTGGAGCCGACGTTGCCCAGGGTGCGCCACGAGGAGGCTCTTCAACATGCACCCCAACCTAACCTAACCTTTTTTTTTTTTTGTTTGCGCTGGGAAAAATGCATAACGCATGCCCACCCATCGGGGGACGGGTGGGGTATGTGGGACTCCCCGGTAGGACCGGTATACAACCTTTTTTTTTTTTTTTTTTTTTTTGTTTCCGGGGTGGAAAATCCTCATGGATGTCCGCCGCCCTGGGGCGGGCGACGGGGTCTGTCAGACTCTTACTGACTAAAAACCACCCCGGTGTTCCATCTCACACCTACGCCGGGGGTCGCGGGAACATACGATCCTTCCACAACCCCCGACTGGTGCCGGCCCGCCACTGCGGGCCTCTTCGGGTCTGGGGGGGGAGTGAGGTGTTTGACTCCCCCCGCGACGTCTAAGAGGGGCGCGCGTGGAACACTACGCGCCGCCACCTCGGGTCCTGGTGTGTGGGGGGCGACGGACGTCCCCGAGTCCGTCGCCCCTGGACCCATTTAGGGGGGCTGGAAGAGGGCGTTGTCCGCCCTCCGCCGACGCCCGGTGCGCCTTCTGCGGGCCGGGTGAGAGGACGAGATCTCCCTCTCCCTTTCCGCAGCCTCCTTCTGCGAGACGACTGTCTCGCAGAAGGAAACCACCGCGTCCCAGGACTCGTCGCTGCCGACCATCGACTCAACTACGGCCGGCAGCGACAAGTCACTGCCTACTTCTGAGATGAGGGCACGGCGCGGCTCCTCCCAAGCGGCACACTCTGCCAGCGTATGCCGCGCCGTGTCCTCCCGGCAGTCGACGCAGTGGTGACACCGGGCGTCCGGCTCCCTGTTTATGCGACACAGGTACTTCCCGAAGCAGCCATGCCCCGAGAGCACCTGCGTCACCTGAAACGACAGGGAGCCGTGCCTCCTCCCGAGCCAGCGCTCGAGCAACCTAACCTAACCTTTTTTTTTTTTTTTTTTTTTTTTTGTCGCTGAGAAATGACATTACGCATCTCCGCTCGTCGGGGGACGAGACGGGGTATGTGGGACTCCCTGCCAGAGTGGCAGTATACCCACTAAAACTCAGCGGTGTTCCCGCGACGCCGTGATGGGAGGGCTATGGGAAATTGGCTCAGCCTCTGCTTCCACAGCCCTCCCGGCGTATGCCCGCCTAGCTGGCGGGCCCCGCATGCCCCCCAGCCTGGGGGGCTACGGGAATGGCCGGGAACACCTGGCCATTCCCGTCCGACACTGGTGGAGGCCCGTGCAATACAGGCAAGGGTGCCCCCGCACCGCCAACACTCCGTCGCCCGCCTCCACGGCCTCCCTCACCTGGCCCTTGAGTAGGGCCAGCGCGTCGACCGTCGAACGACCCCGTCGGAAACCAAATTGGGCGTCCGACAGGTCCGGCCCCACCGTCCTCAGCAGGCTCTTTAGCCGGTCGGCAATTATCCCCTCGAACAACTTACCGACCTCATCGAGCAAGACGATAGGCCGGTAAGCCGAGGGGGAGTCCGCCGGGCGTCCCTCCTTTCGGAGCAGGCATAGCCGCCCCTCCTTCCAAGGTTTCGGGAACCTCCCAGTCGTAAGACACGCGCTGAAGAGGTCCCGAAGCCTCTCCTCCATGTGTGAGGCGGCGATGGCCACCACCCGTGCGGGAACGCCGTCCGGCCCTGGGGCTGTGTTCTTTGCGCGGAGGTGTAGAGTCCCCGCGCAAAGTTCCACCGCCATCACCGGGGGGACCTCCTCCTCCGGCGGAGCCGCCTCCCGCGGGGGATCCATCACTGGCGGGGTGAAGTCGGTCCTGGACGGAAACAGGGACCGGACCACCCCGTCCAGCAATGCCGGCTCGAGGGTCTCCGTCAGTGGAAGAGCGCAGGGGCGCAGTTTATTCCGCGCCGCCTTGTATGGTCTTCCAAATGGGTCCCTGTCGAGACCCTCCAGCATTTCAGCTCTCGCCGAATCTTCGGCCGCGCGCATAGCCGACTTCAAGACCGTCTTGGCGTCGACGTACGTGGCATAGAGGGCCTCCTCGTTGGTGGGGTCTCGGTGCCTGCGCCTTCGACTCCGCGTGTAGGCCCTCCTGGCCGCCACGCAGGCGGTTCGGAGCCCCGCCAGTTCCTCCGACCACCAATAGACGGCGCGGCGGGGAGCTGGGCGGCGAGACCGGGGCATGCTGGAGTTGCACACCTCGGTCAGGGACCTCCTCAGCTGAACCGCTGCGGCGTCCACGTCCAGGACCTCGACAGGAGGCGCGAGCCAGTCCTGGACGAACGCCGCCTCCTCCGCAGCCTCTCGGTCCAGGCGGGTGAGAGCCCACCGTGGGAACGCGGATTGGCCCGAGCCTGGAGCAATTCCCCGGGGGCTCTGGGTGGAGCTGATGTCGAACCGCACATATCGGTGGTCCGACAAGGTCTCCACCATCTCCACCCGCCAGTTCACGACGTGGGCGGCTAGCACGGGGGTGGCAAACGAGACGTCGACCACTGATCCTCCCCGTTGCCGCACACATGTGTGAACGGTCCCTCTGTTCAGGAGGGACACACCGCACGACGCCGCCCAAAACTCCACGGCGCGTCCCCGGACGTTGCAGGACCCGGCCGGGTTGCCCCAGGCCGTCGACTTGGCGTTCAGGTCACCCAGTACGGCGACCTGGCGTGGCGCCGCCCTCCCGACCACCGCGGCGAGAGAGGGCGGTTCGGGGAGAAATAGACGCCCACAAGGGCTAATTCTCCCCACGCGGCGGCCACGTATCCCGGTCCCCTCTCTAAGAGCGAGAGGGGAGGGGAGTCCGTGGAAGACCGCGTCACCAATGCCACCAAGCCGTCCCGATCGCCCAGCCAACGGCCAGGGACTGAGTACGGCTCGGCGACAGCCGCCACGTCCACCAACCACTCGGCCATGGTCTGCATCAGCAGATCCTGGGCCGCTCTGCAGTGGTTGGTGTTCGCCTGGAGGATGCGATGCTTGACCGAACTATCCATCGACAGACATCGCACCCCCCTCCACAACCGCCGCCGATGTCCCAGCTTCAGGGACGGCAACGGTGGCAGCGACAGGCCGGATCAGCGCCTGCGCTTTGCCCTTCTTAGGGGGAGGATTGCACTTCCTCCCCATCATCACGTGGCCTGCCGGGCAGCCACTGGCGGCACACACCGCACAGTGCGGCGTGGCGGCCTCGCAGGAGGCCGACTTGTGGCCTTCCTTGCCACAGCGGAAGCATTTGTCCGCCCTGTCGACCTCGGACGGACAAAGGGCCCGAGTGTGTCCGACTCCAAGACACTTGTAGCAGCGCAGAGGCTGGGCTGCAAGTGCCCGGACTACACCCGAGCTGAACCCGACAGTCAGCCGTCCCTTGGCTAGGACGGCTACAGCTGCGGCGACTGGGCACTTGAGGCGTATGGTGCCCATGCCGCCGCGCCCGGGCCTAATGGCCCGACCTTGCACCGCTGTGACGCCACAGCCCCCCATCGCTGCGACCGCCGCGACTACCTCCTCTTTGGTGACCGAGTCGTCGAGGTCGGTCACCTCCAAGGCCACAGACTTTACGGGCCTGGTGACCTTGGCCGCGTCGGCGATGACCTCTCGGAGCTTGGTAGCGAAGAGGTCCGCGTTGGCGCCGCCCTGAGCCCCCGGGAACTCGAACATTCGAGCCCCGGCCTGGGTCCGGCGGCAGGATACTGTGCCGATCCCCAGCTGGGTGGGATTGGCGTTGGCACGCGCCCGCATCATTACGGACGCGTACGTCTCCCCCCGCTCCACAGCCTCAGCGGTGAGCGTCACCACTACGGCTGCGGTCTTCGGAGGAACCAGCTTCCTCTTTGACCTGGCGGCGGCGGCCCCATTAGCTGCAGGAGCAGCAGCGGGAGCAGCGGCGTTGGGCTTCGGGGCCGACGTCTTCCCCTTCCCCTTTCCCTTGCCTATTTTCTGAGGTGGGCCGGGAGGGGTGGTGGCGGGGGTGGCAGGGGCAGCCAGGGCCTTCTTTTTGCCCTTTTTCACCTTCGTCCACCCTTGCTGGTTCGATGGGGTGGTGGACGGAAGGTGGGCGTCCTGGGAGGACAGCTCAGGCTGGCGTGGCCTACTGTCCGCCGCGAGCGGCGGTCGCAGGCGTTTCTCCGGCAAGAGCCTGTCCTCTATGCCCGCAAGACAGGCTCTCGTGAAGGCCCTTTCCTCCATTACGACCTTGCGGATTATATCCTCAAGGTTGGAGGGCGGGGCCTCAGCCGCTGGTTTCGGCTCGGATGTTTTGCTGTTTGGCCGGGCCGTGACCTCTGACTGCAGGCGATCGACTTTCGCCTGCAGTTGCCGCGTTTCGTCGGTAGCCTTCCGCTGCACCAGCTCCCCGACGATGCCGCGCATGCTCGCGGCCCTGCATTTAAGCGACTTTTGGAATGTCCCTTTTAAATTGGAGGACTTAGAGGCGACTGCCACTATCTCCTCTTCGTCCTCCTCAGCCATCAGCTACAGCTCCGCCAGGGAGTGGTCCGCGTAGTGGACGCGGGACGCGCCGTATCCGGACTTGGCCCGGGCGGCGTGCGTCCGTTGCTCCGTGGCCGCAACCTGCTCCTCCAGGTCTTGCTGGACCTGCGCCCGCCGAGACAGGTCCAACTGGCGTTGGGCTTCTGCCAGACCCACGTCGTGGGTGTCAGACACCGGCCTCTTGGCCCTCGGCTGTGACGCCGTGTCCGAGGAACCCCCAGACCCCTTCCTCTGATAAGCCCGCTTTTTCAAGTCTCGGCGACTAATCGCCGAACCACACGACATGATGGACTCGTTGTCGGAGTCCAGCAACTCACCCGCCGAGCTATAGAAGCTAGTCGCAGACGGCGCGCGGCTAGCCTCTGATGCCGAGGCACCCTCGGATTGGCCCTGAGAAGGGCCTTTTGGTTGGCCCTGAGAAGGGCCTTTTGGGTGGCCCTGAGAAGGGCCTTTTGGTTGGCCCTGAGAAGGGCCTTTTGCTTGGCCCTGAGAAGGACCTTTTGCTTGGCCCTGAGAAGGGCCTTTTTTAAAACGCCCGGAGGCAGTCCTCGATTGCTTTGGCATAGCCTCCGCAGGTGTCGTAGATGCCGACATGAAATAAAATGGGATACAAATAGTTAAAATACGCTACGACTGCACAGTGCACTTTAGCCGAACACCGGTCTGCCACTCCGTTACGGTGGTCAGAACCGGGTCGTTGCCCAGGGGACGCGACGTGGACGCAAGCACTGTGGGGTGGTCCCCCAACCTAACCTTTTTTTTTTTTTTTTTTTTTTTTTTTGTTTCCGGGGTGGAAAATCCTCATGGATGTCCGCCGCCCTGGGGCGGGCGACGGGGTCTGTCAGACTCTTACTGACTAAAAACCACCCCGGTGTTCCATCTCACACCTACGCCGGGGGTCGCGGGAACATACGATCCTTCCACAACCCCCGACTGGTGCCGGCCCGCCACTGCGGGCCTCTTCGGGACTGGGGGGGGAGTGAGGTGTTTGACTCCCCCCGCGACGTCTAAGAGGGGCGCGCGTGGAACACTACGCGCCGCCACCTCGGGTCCTGGTGTGTGGGGGGCGACGGACGTCCCCGAGTCCGTCGCCCCTGGACCCATTTAGGGGGGCTGGAAGAGGGCGTTGTCCGCCCTCCGCCGACGCCCGGTGCGCCTTCTGCGGGCCGGGTGAGAGGACGAGATCTCCCTCTCCCTTTCCGCAGCCTCCTTCTGCGAGACGACTGTCTCACAGAAGGAAACCACCGCGTCCCAGGACTCGTCGCTGCCGACCATCGACTCGACTACGGCCGGCAGCGACAAGTCACTGCCTACTTCTGAGATGAGGGCACGGCGCGGCTCCTCCCAAGCGGCACACTCTGCCAGCGTATGCCGCGCCGTGTCCTCCCGGCAGTCGACGCAGTGGTGACACCGGGCGTCCGGCTCCCTGTTTATGCGACACAGGTACTTCCCGAAGCAACCATGCCCCGAGAGCACCTGCGTCACCCGAAACGACAGGGAGCCGTGCCTCCTCCCGAGCCAGCGCTCGAGCACCGGCCGGACCGCCTCGATGGTGACGAGGCCGGCGGTAGGGCGTGAAAGCCTGTCCCGCCATTCCGCCACCAGGACCTCGCGAAGCTGAGACCGACGCAGCTCTATGTGTCGCTGCATCGGTCCCTCGCCCCGCGCCCTCGCTTCCTCGCGCCACCGATACAACGACGCGAGTACTTTCGCCTCGAGATCCCAGGGCGGGGATCCGGCCAGTACGCAAGCCGCCTCGTAGGAGATCGTGCGATACCCCCTGATGACTCTGACGGCCATCGCCCTCTGCGGCTTTCGCAAAACAGCGATGCTGCCGGCCGTCAGGTCAGAGGCCCACACCGGGGCCCCATACAGGGCCATGGATCGCACGACCCCCACGTAGAGCCGCCTACAGACGGCGCTCGGGCCCCCCAGATTGGGAAGCAGCGTTGCGAGCGCGCCAGCCGCGCCCAGCAACTTGGGCGCCAGCCGTCGGAAGTGAGGCTCGAAGTTCCACCGGCTGTCGAGCACCAATCCTAAATACTTCATGGTGGACTCGACAGCGATCCGAGCCCCCCCGACTACGATGTGTGAGCCGGGCGGCGGCGCCCGCCGGGGGCCATGAAACACCATGGCCTCCGACTTGCTGAGGGCCACCTCCAAGCCTAGGCGACGTATGCGGCCCACCACATGTGAGACCGCGGCCGTGGCCAGCAACGCTACCTCCCTGTGCGAACTCCCCCGGGCAGTGACCAGCGTGTCATCTGCATAACACGTCAGGTCTACGCCCGGTTGGAGCTCGCCCCTCAGCACCCAGTCGTACCCGATGTTCCACAGGAGCGGCCCTAGGACCGAACCCTGCGGAACACCGCACGACATGCGGCGCTGGTTTCCGCCATCACGTCCCACGTAGGTGACACACCTCTCCGACAGATAAGCCCCAACGATGTAGCGGAGGTAGGGAGGCACCCGATGATAGCGCAGTGCCTCCCGAATACAACTCCAGGGCAGGGTGTTGAAGGCGTTGGAGATGTCCAAAGACACCGCCAACATCACCCCGCCCCGGGACACCGCTTCCTCCGCCAGGACTCTCACCCGCGACACAGCGTGGATGGTGGAGCGCCCATGCCGAAATCCAAACTGGTTGTCGTCCAGGTCCGGCCCCTCTCTGCACAAGTGGCCGACGAGGCGGGCTGCGATAATACGCTCAAACAGCTTGCCCACCTCGTCTAGCAGCACTATGGGCCGGTACGCGGAGGGCGAGTCGGCAGGGCGCCCCGCCTTCCTGAGCAGGACCAGACGACCAGATTTCCACAAAGTGGGAAACTGGCCCCGCTCAAGACACGCTGTGTAGAGTCCTCTCAGTTGGGGCTCAAGCTCCTTCAGAGCGAGGGCTAACACGCAGCCGTGGATCCCGTCGGGCCCCGGGGCCACGTTCTTGGCCCGGAGCCGCATCACGGCTGCCCCCATCTCTGCCTGTGTCACCCCTGGGACGTTGTTGGCGTTCTCTCCTGTAGGCTCCGCGGCTGTGGGCACAGCCATCGGCGGCGGACTGTGCTCCGCTCTCGCCGGGAAGAGGGCTGCGACTGCTTCCTCCAGCAGCTCGGGTTGGAGACTCTCCGTAAGTGGGGGCGCCGCGGCTCGAAGTTTCCCTCGGACCGCGCGATAAGGGCGCCCCCACGGATCCCCGTCTAGAGTCTCCAACATCTCCTCCCTGGCTCGCGATTTCGCCTCGCCGATGGCCAGCCACAGAGCCTCCTTCGCCGCGCGGTACACCTCATACAGCGCGGCTTCTTCGTCAGGGACCCGTCGACGTCTCCTCCGGTATCGGGTGTACTGGCGTCTAACCGCCACGCACGCGACGCGCAGTTGCGCGATTTCGGCGGTCCACCAGTACACCTGGCGCCTTGCTGACTGTGCGTGGACCCGGGGCATGGACGCGTCGCAGATTTGCGTCATCGCCCCGCGGAACCACAGCGCCTCCTGCTCGACGTCGATGGGTCCGTTCGTTGCCGATTCCCGGAACCAGGCCTGGACAATAGCGGCCTCCTCGAGAAGCTCCCTGTCGATGCGCTTACGCGCCCAGCGTGGACCGTCCATTCGCGGGGCCATCGAACTGCGGCCGCCGCTGGTCTGGGCGGAGACGTCGAAACGGATGTATCGGTGATCCGACAACGTCTCCACCTCCACGACGACACGCCAGTCACGGACACGGCTTGCTACAGCGGGGCTAGCGAACGAGACGTCCACTACAGAGCCGCCCCGCTGCCGCACGCACGTGTGGACCGAGCCCCGATTTAGGACGGTCAAGCCAGTCGTGACCGCCCACTCCTCCAGCACCTCGCCCCTAGCATCGGTCACAGGAGATCCCCACGCCGCAGACTTGGCGTTGAGATCCCCAAGCAACAGCACAGGACGAGGGTGGAGTCGGCCCACGACGGCACCCAACTCGACAAGGAACCTCTCGAAGTCGGCGAGACTCTTGTTGGGCGAAAAATACGCCCCAACCGTACCAATGCCGTCCGCGAGGGCGGCTACCCAGCCGTGACCTCGAGACGGGTTGACAAGAGCCCCGCCAATGATGGCCACCAAACCATCCAGGTCTCCCACCCAGTTATCCCTGGGGGGGACAAAGTACGGTTCGGCGACCACAGCCACGTGAATCGACCACTCTGCCATGCTCTGGAGCAAGAGATCCTGAGCTCTGGCACAGTGGTTGATATTGCCTTGGAGGAAATGGTAGAGCGCAATTATGCGCAATCCATTCCCTCCATACCATTCCTAGGCCGGGAGTCGGCCGCAGGGCAGCCAGGCTGAGGGGGGG
The DNA here is from genome assembly GCA_937001585.2 of Brachylomia viminalis. Classification (NCBI taxonomy): domain Eukaryota; kingdom Metazoa; phylum Arthropoda; class Insecta; order Lepidoptera; family Noctuidae; genus Brachylomia; species Brachylomia viminalis. Next base: position 126,317 of record OW443317.2, read on the forward strand.
GTAAAGAGCCCCCGGCAGCCTTGGCAGTCCTATTCTTCCTCTTTTTGTTGGCGGGCGCGCCACAAGCTTTTCCGCCTGCTCTGTGCCCGGCGGGTCTCCCTGCAGCTGTACATAGGCTGCAGTTTGGCGCCACGGAGCACTGGGCCGCCTTGTGGCCGGCCTGACCGCAGCGATAACACTGCTCGCTGCGGTCTATTTCGGCGGTGCACCGTGCTCTGACATGCCCAATGTCAAAGCAACGGTAGCACCGCAAGGCCCTGGGTTGCAGCCGCTTCACCCTCGCTGCCACCCACCCCACCAACAAACGCCCAGCGTCGGCAACTTTGTTCGCCGCCGCCACCGGGCACCGCACCCAGATCGCGCCGAGCCCGGAAGCGTCGACGCGAATCTCACCCGTCCGTACGTCACTGGGCGAACATCCGCCGACTCGGGCCATGGCCGCCACGACCTCGGCTGAGGTCGTCGAGTCATCCAGGCCATCGACGCGCAGCTCAGCGGTCTTCATCGGCCTGGACACCCGGACGTCCTCCGGGTTGAGTACCTCTCGCAGTTTGGCGGCCAAGATATCCGCCTTTTCACCGCTAGAGGCACCCGACACCTCCAGCAGTCGCGCCCCCGTAATCGCCGGCCTCATTCTGAGGCCGGACGGTATTCCAAGGTCGTGGAACGCGACCTTGGCCCTCGCTTCCGTTAAGACCGCCTTGTATGAGACGCCCCTTTCGATGGCTCCGGGCTGCAGCGTAATTACTACAGCCGCGGAACGTGGGGCTCTGACCTTAGGCGGTCCCTGGGCCTTCTTCGGTGCCGGTGCTTTAGCGGGTACCGGCGGCGCCATCTTCCCCTTGCGGCGGCCCCTCTTGACGACCGTCGTCCAGGCCTCCGTGGTAGGCCCGGGCGAGGCCGCCGGTGGCGCAGCCGCCTGGGAAGTGAGCGCTCTGGATCCCTCCGCGGGCTTTACCTGCCCCTTCCCGTTTCGGATTGACGCTGCAGCCACGGTGTTCCCGCGACGCCGTGATGGGAGGGCTATGGGAAATTGGCTCAGCCTCTGCTTCCACAGCCCTCCCGGCATATGCCCGCCTAGCTGGCGGGCCCCGCATGCCCCCCAGCCTGGGGGGCTACGGGAATGGCCGGGAACACCTGGCCATTCCCGTCCGACACTGGTGGAGGCCCGTGCAATACAGGCAAGGGTGCCCCCGCACCCGTTGCCTGCTGGCCTCCACCGGGGAGGAGTCGGTGATGGCCGTCATACTGACGTCTTCTTCGACCCCTCCTCCGTCTTCGGAGCGCCGCCGCGTGAGGGTCGTCCTCCCGCGCGCGCTCCGCCGCCTCCTTCTGGGACATGACGTGTTCGCAGAAGGAGGCCACTGCCGCCCAGGACCTCTCATCGCCCAGCATGGCGTTGACCAAACCGGGGAGTGAGAGGTCCGGTCCGATCACCGAAGTGAGACTGCGGCGCGGCTCGGACCACGACGGGCACACCGCGAGGGTGTGCTGCGCCGCGTCCTCCGCCGCACCGCAGTCGTGGCACGACGATGTCTCCTCCCGTCCGATCCGGTGCAGGTACGATCCGAAACAACCGTGTCCGGACAGCACCTGCACCAGACGGAACGAGAGGAACCCGTGCGACCGATCGAGCCAGTCTCGCAGGACCGGCCCGATCGCGTCGAGGGTTCGGCGGCCGAAGGCTGCGGTGGCGAGGTCCCTCGTCCAATGGACGACGATGGCGTCCCTCGCCTCCCGCCGGACGGCCTCCCGCTCTTCCGGGGCGGGGCGTTCTCCTCTCGCCCTCCGCCCCGCCGTCCATTCGTATACTCTGGCGAGCACCCACGCCTCGAGTTCCCAAGGAGGGGTGCCAGCCAGAGCACACGCTGCCGCGAAGCCCACCGTGCGGTAGGCCCGCGACACCCGCTGAGCTATGGCCCTTTGGGGGGCCCGCAAGGCCGCGGCGTTCTCCCGCCTTTGGAGGGAGTCCTCCCAGATTGGGGCCCCGTAGAGGGCCATACTCCTCAAGATGCCGGCGTAAAGTTGCCGGCATCGCGCGCTGGGCCCCCCCAAATTGGGGAGCAGCCACGAGAGGGCGCCCGCAGTCTTCAGCAGGCGCGTCGACAGCCCGCTAAAATGCGGGCCGAATCGCCACCTGCTGTCGAGTACAAGGCCCAGATATTTCATCTGGGCCTTCACCTCGATTCGGACGCCCTCCACAAATATGTGGGCGTCTGGTGGTTGGCGCTGCCGAGGCCCGTGGAAGAACACAGCCTCGGTCTTGTGCAGCGCCACCGTCAATCCTAGGCGGCGGATCCTCCCTGCGACCAAGGATCCGCCCGCCGAGGCCAAGTTGGCCGCCTCCCTGAAACTCTCCCCCCGGGCGGTGAGGAGAGTGTCATCCGCGTAGCAGACGACACTCGTACCTCGGAGGAGAGTTCCCCGCAAGAGCCAGTCGTAGCCGACGTTCCAGAGGAGAGGTCCCAGGACTGACCCCTGTGGAACGCCGGCCTCGACTGCGTACCGCCGGACTTGGCCAGCCCTGTTCACGAGGACGATCGCCCGATCCTCCAGGTAGCTGGCCAGTAGACGCCGCATATATCGAGGCACCCCGTGGAATCGGAGTGCCTCTAGGATGGTGCTGTGGGGAACAGAGTTGAAGGCGTTGGCTATGTCGAATGACACCGCCAACAATCCGTCCCCCACCTCCACCGCCTCCTTCACCTGCCTCTTGAGGCAGGCCAGCGCGTCCACCGTCGAACGCTCAGCCCGAAAACCGAACTGAGCGTCCGACAAGTCCGGCCCGATACGCCGCATATGGCCCTTTAGGCGGGCAGCGATTATCCCCTCGAACATTTTTCCGACCTCATCGAGCAGAACGATGGGCCGGTATGCCGAGGGGGAGTCTGCAGGGCGGCCCTCCTTGCGAAGGAGGCACAACTGCCCCTCCTTCCACGGTTTCGGGAACCTTCCAGACGCAAGGCATGCGCTGAAGAGGTCCCGAAACCGCTCCTCCATTTGGGTGGCAGCAATTGCCACCACCCTCGCCGGGACACCGTCGGGGCCCGGAGCCGTCTTCTTGGCGCGGATATGCACAATCGCCGCGCCAAGTTCCGACTCCGTGACAGGAGAGGGAGCCTCCTCTTCCTCCTCCTCCTCCTCCAGCGGGGCTCCACACATCACTGGCGGGGTGAAGTTGTCCCTGCACGGAAACAGGGACTGAACCACCCCATCCAGAAATGTGGGCTCCAGGGTCTCGACAACCGGGGGACCAAAGGGGCGCAATTTGTTGCGCGCCGCCTTATACGGTCTCCCGTAAGGGTCGTTGTCGAGACCCTCCAGCAGCTCGGCTCTCGCCGAGTCTTTAGCGGCGGCGATGGCCCGATCGAGGCCCATTTTAGCCTCCACGTACACCTCGTAGAGGCGGTCCTCGTCGGGCCGGTTGCGTCGACGCCGCCGCCGACTCCGCGTGTAGGCCCTCTTGGCCGCCACGCAGGCGGTTCTGAGCCCCGCCAGCTCCTCCGACCACCAATAGACGGCGCGGCGGGGAGTCGGGCGGCGAGACCGGGGCATGCTGGAGTTGCACACCTCGGTCAGAGACTCCCTCAGCTGGCCCGCTATGGTGTCCACATCCAGGCCGGTGGTAGGAGGCGACAGCCAGTCCTGGATGAACGCCGCCTCCGCCGCTGCCTCCCTGTCCAGGCGGGTGAGAGCCCACCGCGGAAACGGTGATCGCCCCGAGAGGGGCTGCACCGCTCCGGGGCCACTGGCGGAGATGTCGAACCGCACGTAGCGGTGGTCCGACATAGTCTCCACCAGGTCCACCCGCCAGTTCAGCACGCGCGCGGCTAACCCAGGGGTGGCGAAAGTGACGTCCACTACTGAGCCACCCTGACGCCGCACGCATGTCTGGACGCTTCCTCTGTTCAAGAGGGAGAGTCCAGAGGAGGCTGCCCACATCTCCACCGCCCGCCCGCGAGCGTCGGTGGCCCGGTTGCCCCAGGTCACCGACTTGGCATTCAGGTCTCCCAGCACGGAGACCTGACGCGGCGCCGCCCTGCCGACCACGGCGGCCAGGACTCCGAGATAATTCTCAAAGTCCTGGAGAGGGCGGTTTGGGGAGAAATATACCCCCACAAGGGCAAAGTCTCCCCACGCGGCGGCCACGTATCCCGGTCCTCTCTCTAATAGCGAGAGGGGAGGGGAGTCTGTGGAAGACCGCGCCGCTAGTGCCACCGAGTCGTCCTCGTCACCCAGCCAGCTGCTGGGGATCGAGTAGGGCTCGGCGACCACCGCTACGTTCACCAACCACTCGGCCATGACCTGCACTGCCAGGTCCTGGGCCGCTCTGCAGTGGTTGGTGTTCGCCTGGAGGATGCGGTAGTCGGAAACCTGCATTATTCCGACATGGCACCCTCCTCCTCAGCTACCGCCGCTGGAGCTGCAGCGGCGGCGACGACGGCGGCGGCGGTGGTGGCGACAGGTCGAACCTGCGCCGGCACTATGCCCTTCTTGACGGGGGGCTTACAGCTCCTGCCCGTCATCCTGTGGCCCGCGGGGCGGCCACTGGCGGCACACGCCGTGCAGTGTGGCGTGGTGGCGCGGCAAGTGGCACTCTTGTGCCCCTCTTGCCCGCACTGGTAGCACGTGTCTCCCCAGTCGGCCTTGGAGGGACACGTGGCTCGGGTGTGGCCGAAGGAGAAGCACTTGAAGCAGCGCAAGGGCTGGTCTTCAAGTGCTCGGACCACAGCCGAGCTGAGCCCCACAAGCAGCCGTCCCTTGGTCGCAGCAAGGGCGGCCCCAGCCGCGGCGACTGGGCACTCGACGCGGACGATGCCCATGCCGCGACGGCCGAGCCTGATGGCTCCAGCCTTCACCGCGCCAGCGTCGCAGCCTCCAGCCGCTGCGACGGCCGCCACCACATCCTCCTTGGTGGCCGAATCGTCCAGATCGGCCACCTCCAAGGCTGCGGTCTTGACGGGCCTGACGACTGTTGCCGCGTCGGCGATGACCTCTTGCAACTTCGTTGCGAAGAGGTCCGCGTTTGTGCCGCGCTGTTCCCCCGAGAACTCGAAAATTCGAGCTCCGGTTAGGGTTCGGCGGCACGTTATTTTGCTGATCCCCAGCTGGGAGGGATCAGCATTGGTACGAGCCCGTCTTAGGACGGACTCGTACGTCTCGTCCCGCTCCGCGGCCTCCGGGGTGATGGTCACCACGACGGCCGCGGTCTTGGGAGGAACTAACTTCCTCCCGCCAGCTGGAGCCCTTTTGACTGCCGGAGCTGTCGCGGCGGGCTTGGGGGCCGACTTTTGCCCTCCCTTCCCTTTTCCCCTCCTGACCACTTCCGTCCACGACTGGTTGGACGGGGTGGTGGAGGGAAGAAGGGCGTCTTCCTCCTGCGAGCTCTGGGGGGCTGCCGCTGGAGTGGCAGCCGACCCAGACGCTCCCTCCGAGCTGATGGTGAGGGTTTGAGGAGCCGCCTTGGTCCTCTTGCCCTCGCCTTTGCCCTTGGAGGGCTTCGGGGCCTGGGGCTGCGCACCCGATGCCGGGCCTGCTAAAGGCGCAGGTTCCGGCACCCCGCGTGGTGCCTTATCCGCCGCTAGCGGCGGGCGGAGCCGCTTCTCCGGCAGGAGCCGGTCCTCGATGCCTGCGAAGCAGGCTCTGGTGAAGGCCCTCTCCTCCATGACAACCTTTCGGAGTATCTCCTCAAGGTTGTGAGGGGAGGAGGTGGAGCCTCCTACCACCGGTCCAGGGGCTGATTGCGCAGGCCGAGCAGTGACCTCAGCCAGCTTCTGGTGCAGCTGGCTGACCTCCGCCTGCAGGCGATCCACCTTCGCCTGCAGTTGCCGCGTCTCATCCGTGGCCGTCCGCTGCACCAGCTCCTGCACAATGCCATGCAGACTGGCAGCCCGGCATTTAAGGGCCTTCTGGAAGGTCCCCTTCAGGTTGGAGGACTTTGAGGCGACCTCCAGGACCTCCTCCCTGTCCTCCCGCGCCATGCGCTCAAGTTCCGCCAAGGAGTGGCCAGCATACAGGACACTGGATGCCCCATAGCCGGCCCTCGACCGGGCGGCCTGCGCCTGGCGCTCTCTGGCAGCGACCCTCTCCTCCAGGTCCTGCTGGAGTTGCGCCCGTTTTAGCAGGTTTAGCTGGCGCTCGGCGTCTACCAAACCCACAACGTGGGTATCACCTGCTTTCGAAGAAGTCGAAGCCCTTTTGGACTTTGACTTCTTCTGCGCCCCGCCTCCAGCCGACGAGGATCCCTCGGACCCGTGCCGCAGGTAGGCCCTCTTTCGCTCGAGGCGGTCGCTCTCTGCTGCCGACGTGTCGATATTCGAGTCGTCCGAGTCCGACTCGTCTGCTCTGGCCGCAGATGGTGCGCGGTCAGCGTCCGACGCTAATGCGTCACCGGCGCGGCCCTGAAAAGGGCCTTTGGATTGGCCCTGAGAAGGGCCGTTGGGTTGGCCCTGAGAAGGGCCGTTGGGTTGGCCCTGAGAAGGGCCGTTGGGTTGGCCCTGAGAAGGGCCGTTTGGATCGCCCTGAGAAGGGCGATTCGGGTTAAAACTGAAACGCCCGGAGGCGTCCCGCACGGGTTTCTTCGTCATTTTTAGATTTATACTCACAGTCTTCCGCATTGATAACTGTGAGTCACAGCGCACTTTAGCCACCGGTCTGCCACTCCGTTACGGTGGTCAGACACGGCGTTGCCCAGGGGATACTACGTGGAAGTATGCGCTGTGGGGGATCCCCCCCCCCAACCTAACCTAACCTAACCTTTTTTTTTTTTTTTTTTTTTTCGGGGGGAAATCCTCATGGACTACCTCCGCCTGGGGAAAAGGCGGAGGGGCGTGCCGGACTCTTACCGGCTAAAACCACCCCGGTGTCTCCTCGCACGTGCGCGCGGGGCCGCGGGAATCTAAATTCTTCCGCGGCCCCACACTAGTGCTGGCCCGGTCTGTCCGGGCCTCGTCTCCTGCACGGGGTAGTGAGGTGTTGTAACTACCCCGTGCATCGCCTCAGAGGCGCGCGTCGACACCCGCGCTCCTCCGCCTCGGGTCCATCAAATAGGGGGCGGGGAATTCCCCAAGTCCCACGCCCCTGGACCCATTCATGGGGGCCGGAAAAGGGCGTTGTCCGCCCTTCTCCTGCGCCCGGTGCGCCTTCTGCGGCCGGGGAAGGGAGTCAAGATCTCCCTCTCCCGTTCCGCAGTTTCCTTCTGCGACATCACGTCCTCGCAGAAGGACACCACCGCGTCCCACGACTCTGCGCTACCGACCATCCTCCGCACTACGGTCGGCAGCGACAGATCGCCTCCTACTTCATTTGTGAGGACACGGCGCTGCTCCTCCCAAGCTACACACTCGGCGAGCGTGTGTTGCGCCGTGTCCTCCCCGCAATGGACGCAATGGTGGCACCGAGCGTCCGGCTCCCTGCCTATGCGGCACAGGTACTTGCCGAAGCAGCCGTGCCCCGACAGCACCTGCGTCACCCTAAACGACAGGGAGCCGTGCCTTCTCCCGAGCCAGTCGCAAGCCGCCTCGTAGGAAATCGTGCGGTACCCGCGGACGACTCTGACGGCCATCGCCCTCTGCGGTTTGCGCAGAATGGCGAGAGTGCCGGCCGTCATGTCCATCGCCCACACAGGGGCCCCATACAGGGCCATGGACCGCACGATTCCCACGTACAACCGCCTACAGGCGGCGCTCGGGCCCCCCAAGTTAGGAAGCAACGTTGAAAGCGCGCCCGCTGCACCCATCAGCTTGGGCGCCAGCCGCCGGAAGTGGGGCCCGAATCCCCATCGGCTGTCGAGCACCAATCCCAGATACTTCATGGTGGACTCGACAGCTATCCGGACCCCGTTGACCACGATGTGTGATCCCGGCGCCGGCGCACGTCGGGGGCCATGAAACACCATGGCCTCCGACTTGTTTAGGGCCACCTCCAGGCCCAGGCGCCGGATGCGGTTCACCACCTGTGACACCGCAGCCGTGGCTATCAACGTCGCTTCCCTGTGCGAGCTCCCCCGGGCAGCGACAAGCGTGTCGTCCGCATAACACGTCAAGTCGGCGCCCGACGGGAGCTCGCCTCTCAGCACCCAGTCGTAGCCGATGTTCCACAGGAGCGGTCCCAAGACCGATCCCTGTGGAACACCGCACGACATGAGGTGCCGACCGGCACCGTCACGTGCCCGATAGGTGACGCATCTATCCTCCAGATAGGCCCCTACCGTACGGCGGAGGTAGGGAGGCACGCGATGGTATTTCAGAGCCTCCCGAATACAACTCCAGGGTAGGGTGTTGAATGCGTTGGAGATGTCTAAAGACACCGCCATCACCACCCCACCCTGGGACACCGTCTCCTCCGCCAGGGCCCTCACGCGCATGATGGCGTCTATGGTGGAGCGCCCCCGACGAAAACCGAATTGGTTGTCGTCCAGGTTCGGCCCCTCCCTGCACAAGTGGCTGACGAGGCGATCTGCGATAATGCGCTCAAAAAGTTTGCCCGCCTCGTCGAGCAGCACTATGGGCCGATACGCGGACGGCGAGTCCGCGGGGCGCCCCTCCTTCCTGAGCAGGACCAGCCTCCCCTCCTTCCACACACTGGGAAACTGACCCTGCTCGAGACATGCCGTGAAGAGCCCCCTCAGCTGGGGCTCCAGCTCCTTCAGAGCCAGGACGAGAGCTCGACCAGGAACTCCGTCGGGTCCGGGCGCTGTGTTCTTAGCCCGGAGTCGCGACACGGCCGCTCTCGTCTCTGCTTGCGTCTCCTCGGGGACATCGGTGCTCTCCTCTTCTGGAGAGTCTGTGGCTGAGGGCGAAGCCATCGCCGGGGGAACGTGTCCCGCTCGCTCAGGGAAGAGGGCCGATACTACCGCCTCTAGCAACTGGGGTTGCATGCTTTGCACCAGTGGAGGCGCCCAGGGACGCAACTTGCCCCGTACCCAACGGTAGGGGCGCCCCCACGGATCCCGATCTAGGGACCCCAGCAGCTCTTCCCTGGCACGCGACTTAGAGTCGCCGATGGCCAGCCACAGAGTCTCCTTGGACGCGCGGTACACCTCATACAGCGCGTCTTCCTCGACGGAATCCCGTCGACGTCGTCTCCGGTATCGCGTGTACTGGCGGCGAGCCGCAACGCACTCAACGCGCAGCCGCGCGATCTCGTCGGTCCACCAGTACACCTGGCGCCTTGCGGACTGTTGGCGGACACGGGGCATGGACGCGTCGCAAATCTGCGTCATCGCCCCGCGAAACCACAGCGCCACCGCTTCGACGTCGACGGGGCCGTCCGTCGTCGACTCCCAAATCCAGGACTGGACTAAGGCAGCTTCCTCGAGTAGTTCCTTGTCGATGCGCTTAAGCGCCCAACGCGGGCCGTCGTTAATCGGGGTTGTTGGATGGCGGCCGCTCGCGGTCTGGGCAGAGACGTCGAACCGGATATACCGATGGTCCGACAGCGTCTCCACCCCCACGGCGACACGCCAGTCGCGGACTCGGCTGGCGACAGAGGGGCTAGCGAGCGAGACGTCCACTATCGACCCGCCCCGCTGCCGCACGCACGTGTATTCCGAACCCCGATTCAGGACGACCAGACCAGTCGTCACCGCCCACTCTTCTAGCACCTCGCCCCGAGGGTCAGTGACCGGAGATCCCCACGCCGATGACTTGGCGTTGAGATCCCCGAGCACCAGAACGGGACGAGGGTGATAGCGGCCTACGACGGCGCCCAACTCGACAAGGAAACCCTCAAAGTCGGCGAGACTCTTGTTGGGGGAGAAATACGCCCCCACAATGACGATGCCGCCCGAGACCGCAGCAACCCAGCCGCGGCCCCGAGACGGGTCGATCAGAGTCTCGCCAATAATGGCCACCAAACCGTCAGCGCACCCCAGCCAGTTGTCACGGGCGGGGATGAAGTACGGTTCGGCGACCACAGCCACGTGGATCGACCACTCTGCCATGCTCTGGAGTAAAAGATCCTGAGCTCTGGCACAGTGGTTGATGTTGCCCTGGAGGAAATGGAATTGTGCCATTATTGACATTCCATTCCCTCGGCAACGGTCCTAGGCCGGGAGTCGACCGCGGAGCTACTAGCCTGCGTGGGCGGCGAGGTTTCCCCGGCAGGTTTAGAGCTCCTCTTCTTCTTCTTCTTGGCCTGGCTGGCAGGCGCGCCACAAGCCCCTCCGCCCACTTTGTGTCCCGCTGGCTTCCCTGCAGCCGAACATAAGCTGCAGTTGAGCGCCGCGGAACACTGGGCCGCCTTGTGGCCGGGCTGACCGCAGCGATAACAGAGGTCACTACGGTCAACCTCAGCGGTGCACTTTGCCCGGACGTGCCCCTTCTCCAGGCACCGGAAGCACCGCAAAGCCCGGGGCTGCAGGAGTTTCACCCTCGCTGCAACCCAGCCAACCAGCAATCTGCCGCTTAAAGCGATCCTGTTCGCCGACGCCACAGGGCACCGAACCCAGACCACGCCGAGTCCGGTGGCGTCGGTGCGTATATCGCCGGCCTGCACCTTGTCCGGCGGACACTCTCCGCTTCGGGCAACGGCCGTCACCACCTCTTCAGAGGTCACGGAATCGTCCAGACCAGCAATCCGCACCTCTGCGGTTTTCATTGGCCTGGAGACCCGGACGTCCTCAGGGCTGAGGATCTCCCTCATCTTGGCGGCCAGAGCGTCCGCCTTTTCGGCACTGCCGCTCGCAGCACCAGCCACCTCGAACAGCCGCGCACCCGTGGCAGCCTGCCTGAGGGTGACGGACTGAAGACCAAGATCTGATAATTTGATCTTGGCCTTGGCCTCGGCAATGACCGACTGGTACGTTACGCCGCGCTCCGCTGCTCCGGGCTGTAGCGTGAGCGTCACAGCTTCAGAACGCGGAGCACGTATCGCCGGTCCTTTGCGACCGCCTTTGGCAGTCCGCCGCACAGGCTGCGCAACCGCCTTTGCGGTTCGGCCGGGGGCGCGCGCTGTTGCTGAGGCCGCCTTGGCAGCTTTGCGGGCCTTCTTGCGGCCCACGACTGTCGCCCAGGTCTCACCCTTAGACCCGACAGTCGTGGGCTGATCGCTTGATGGGGCTCCCTCCACGGGCTTTTTTACACCCTCCGCGGGCTTCCCCTTCCGAGGCGCAGGTCTCGGCGGCTCCTCAGCCCTCCGCCGTGTATCGGCCGCTAGGGGCGGACGGAGGATTTCCGCAGGGAGGCGCCGAGAAATCGCCTCCATACGAGCATTGACCATGCTCCCGCACTGAAGCATGCAGAGCCGGACAATGCGCTCGACCTCGTCGTCGGTGTGAGCGCTTGCCGGTCTCGGTGCGGGAGCCGGGGCCACTACCGATGCGGCATCAGTTGACGTACGTCGCTGTTGCTGCTCGCTCAGCGCAGCGACTTGTCGCCGGAGGTCCTCCAAATCATTTCGGAAACGGCTGTTTTCCTCCTGCAACTTCGCGACCTCGTCTGAGGTCGTCCTGTTGAGGAGGATGCCCACCGCCTCCTTAATGTCCGCGGCAGCTTCCTTCAGACCACGGGTGAACGTGCCCTTCAGGCTGCCGGATTTGGTGGCAACCTTCAGGACTAGGTCCACCCCGTCCAAGGCAAGCTGACTTAGGGCCACCGCAGATGGTTCCCCTCCTTCCGCCGCTAGAGCAGCGCGTCGCTCGCGTGCGCGTCGGGCCATTTCCGACACTTCGTCGGCCGCGACGGCTTTGCGCTGCTCTCTTCTGGTGGCGTTGAGCTCCGCCTTTGAGCTCCCTAGCGAGGCACAACTCTCGCCACCAGGGTCCTCGGTAGTGACCCCCAAGTCACTCTCTGCTTCGCTGGCCGCCGGAGTATTGGGGCGCACGAATCTACCCTGTGCGTCCCTCCGCGGCCGTGAAGCACTCGCCCCCCTCGAAGCCTGCCGACCTCTCCTCGCGGTCGACAACTTCGGGGCCAGCAGGCCTTCCTCATCTGAGGACAGATCCACCGACCCACCTCCCACCAGAGCAGGGTCGCGTGGACGTTTCCTAACGGAAGACGGTCCACACGGCCCTCCGTCAATATTTTTTAAATGACTGTTTCCAGTAATATTATCAGCAACAGGGGCCTGGTCGCCTACCCCTGCGCGTCCGTCGGTAACCAATTTATCACTCGCAGGCCCGGGTACCTGCGAGCGCCGGGCGTCAGCCGGGTCGCACGACAAATCACTCATAATTTTCGACATTTCCATATATTATCATGGGTGGTACGCACATCGCTTCCCCAAGGCGATGCGGCCACTCTTTTTGGGAGGGTATTTGATCCTCCCGAGGCCCGCGGGTGCCTCCGGTGCAGGATATACCCCCCGCTGCTCGGTATCTACAAACTAATGCTACTCATCTAATATATTTTTTTTCTTTTTTAATATTTTTTTTTTTTTTTTTCCATTTTTGATTTTTTTTTTTTTTTTTCCCTAAACTAACCTATAACTACCTTAACCTACCCGGCACCGTGGCTCAAGCACCTCGCCGCGGATGCCCCTAGACTGCAGGTTGAGGAGCAACCCACGGTCTTCCCCACCTCAGGCACCGCGACGTACACGCCGCGGAGACCCCTAGACCGCGGACTATATAACGGCCCGCGGTCTACCCCACCTTGCTCCCTAGTCCTGCACTCTGCAGCTGCAGAGTGCAGATAGAGAGCCCTCGGGAGCGACTCCTCCGCTCCGGCAGAAATTCGCCACGGACAACAATCTCCTCTTTCCCACCCCTCACGAGGAGACTGTTGCCCGCACCCAGGGTGCACCGGCCCAGCGCCTGCTCGTCCTCAAGAAAACAAAAGGACCAGCAGTCACTGAGCACTCGGGGAGGTTTTCTGCCAGGCACCCCAATGCTTTATGCATCCCCGCTCGTGGGGGACGAGACGGGGTATGTGGGACTCCTGTCGAAATCCGCACTCGACAGTATACCCACTAAAACTCAGCGGTGTTCCCACAACGCCGTGATGGGAGGGCTATGGGAAATCGGCTCAGCCTCTACTTCCACAGCCCTCCCGGCGCATGCCCGCCTAGTTGGCGGGCCCCGCATGCCCCCCATTTAACTGGGGGGCTACGGGAATGGCCGGGAACACCCGGCCACTCCCGTCCGACACTGGTGGAGGCCCGTGCAATACAGGCAAAGGGCGTCCCCGCACCCACCGCCTGCTGGCCTCCACCCGGGAGGAGCCGGAGGTGACTACCAGACCGGCGTCTTCCTCGACCCCTCCCCTCTCCAGAGCGGCGCCACGCGAGAGAATCATCCTCCCGCACGCGCGCCACTGCATCCCTCCGGGACACGACCGCCTATTCCGCAGCGGCGGCCGTGCCCAGTCTACGCCCACTCACCTCCCTCTGTAAGCAGAGGAGGAGTGGGCGTACCCTCTGTAGCCCGGTTCCCTTCACCGACCATCAAGCATGATCGGCGATTGGAACCGCGACCTTTCCCCGCTTGTTGAAGATTAGCCGCCAGCCCCAATTGTCCCCCAAAACCGCACTGGGAGAAATTGGAGCCGACGTTGCCCAGGGTGCGCCACGAGGAGGCTCTTCAACGTGCACCCCACCCCAACCTTTTTTTTCTTTTTTTTTGTCGCTGAGAAATGACATTACGCATCTCCGCTCGTCGGGGGACGAGACGGAGTATGTGGGACTCCCTGCCAGAGTGGCAGTATACCCACTAAAACTCAGCGGTGTTCCCGCGACGCCGTGATGGGAGGGCTATGGGAAATTGGCTCAGCCTCTGCTTCCACAGCCCTCCCGGCGTATGCCCGCCTAGTTGGCGGGCCCCGCATGCCCCCCATTTAACTGGGGGGCTACGGGAATCAAAATCAAAATCAAAATCATTTATTTGCTTAAATAAGGTAGTTACAGAGAGATCTTAAAGATAAGGTATATGATATGAATCTCTTATTTTGCCATTAATGTCAGCGTGCAAATTTTACATAATTATTTAATATAAAAGCATTATATATTATTATATTAATTAAGAAATAAAAGAAATTATTAAGAATTATTATAAGTTTCAATCAGGCATGCTGTTAGTAAATATTGTATTAAATCGAGTCTTATTTGGTAACAATTAATTATTTATAATAGTACCTGTTACTACAATGCTGGACTTATACCTTATAATCTAGGAACTCAAGTACACTATAAAAGCATTTATCAATCAATATTTTTGTCAAGATACTCTTAAATTTAAAAAATGGGAGTGACGTAATTGTATTTGGAATTTTATTGTACAATTTAATGCACATAATAAAACTGTTGTTCGATGTGACTGTGAGATTGGTCTTGGGTTTATATAACTTGTTGGCATTATGAGATCGAGGGGCATAGTAGCTTGTCGCTTTCTGAAAGAGACTCCTATGCTTGAAAACGAATATACACGATTCCAAGATATAAATGCACGGTAAAGTAAGAATCTTATATTTTCTAAAGAATGGGCGACAAGAATCTATTTGTTTCAACCCAAATATAGCCCTTAAACATTTTTTTTGCATTACAAATGCTTGATCAATTTCCACACAGCGGCCCCAAAGAATGATACCATATCGCAAAATGGAGGATATATAGCCGTGATATGCGGTAATTGCAGCGTTTCTAGATATCTCGCAGCTAATACGCCTGAGAGGATAGACAAATCTATTCATTTTACCACAAACATCATTGACATGGCTTTTCCAAGAACAAAGCTTATCTAAGGACATTCCAAGAAATTTAACTGTATCAGTTTCTGTCAGGGCGTCCCCTTTGTATATTATATTTAGGTTCAACGGTTTTGCTCGGTAAGTATGAAACTGCATAAATTTTGTTTTGCTAATGTTGACCTTTAAATTGTTAGCTTCTAGCCATTCTATGGACGTTTGGAGAGCCGTGTTTATTTCCTGTTCATAGGTCCTTTTATCGGTGCCTTTTAATATAATAGTGATATCGTCCGCGAAAAGGACACATTTATGACTCAAGATATTTACCAAATCATTAATGTATAGCAAGAATAGGGGCGGACCTAAAATACTGCCTTGCGGCACGCCGTAACTATTTAATAAAAGCGAAGACTGAAATAACTCTCGTGTTTTGGATTGATCACTATAACTTGATACTTCTACTGCCTGTACTCGATTAGTTAGATAAGACTTCAGCCAGTCGTATGCTTTTCCTCTTACTCCATATCTGGAAACTTTTTCTAATAACCGTTCATGACTGACATGATCGAACGCCTTACTCATGTCCATAAAAAGTACTGAAACAGGAATTTTATTATCCATAGACTCCGTAATTGATTTTATTAATTGGAAGGCCGCTAAGGATGTACTTCTATTCCTGCGAAAACCATTTTGTTCATCCTTTAAAATGTGGTGTTTTTCAATGAAGTTTAATAATTTATTACAAAATACTTTCTCAAATTTTTTTTAAAATATAGGTATTAATGCAACGGGCCTGTAATTGTCCATTTGTGTTTTATCTCCCTTTTTATACAATGGTTTTACTACTGATCTTTTTAATATCTCAGGAAATATTCCCTGCTCTAGTGAGAGATTAATAATATATAAAAGAGGTTCCAGAATCGTAGTTACTGATAACTTTATAATGTCAGTGCGAATTTCGTCATAACCACTTGCTTTCGAATCATTTAAAGACATTACAGTTTTTTTTAAGTCGTTGCTCTCCAATGGGTAAAGAAATATAGAATTGCCGATTGATTCAATAGTTTCCATATGACTTGGGCTAGAATGGTGTGCACTGTCTGGGGTATTTCTTGTAACCGAGTTGATAAAAAAATTATTAAAATTATTTGAATGGCCGGGAACACCCGGCCACTCCCGTCCGACACTGGTGGAGGCCCGTGCAATACAGGCAAAGGGCGCCCCCGCACCCACCGCCTGCTGGCCTCCACCCGGGAGGAGCCGGAGGTGACTACCAGACCGGCGTCTTCCTCGACCCCTCCCCTCTCCGGACCGGCGCCGCGCGAGAGAATCATCCCCCGCGCGCGCGTCGCTGCCTCCCTCCGGGACACGACCGCCTGTTCCGCATCGGCGGCCCTGCCCAGTCTACGCCCACTCACCTCCCTCTGTAAGCAGAGGAGGAGTGGACGTATCTGCCCTCTGTAGCCCGGTTCCCTTCACCGACCATCAAGCATGATCGGCGATTGGAACCGCGACCTTTCCCCGCTTGTTGAAGATTAGCCGCCAGCCCCAATTGTCCCCCAAAACCGCACTGGGAGAAATTGGAGCCGACGTTGCCCAGGGTGCGCCACGAGGAGGCTCTTCAACGTGCACCCCACCCCACCCCAACCTAACCTTTTTTTTTTTTTTTTTTTTTTTTGTTTTGTCGCTGAGAAATGACATTACGCATCTCCGCTCGTCGGGGGACGAGACGGGGTATGTGGGACTCCCTGCCAGAGTGGCAGTATACCCACTAAAACTCAGCGGTGTTCCCGCGACGCCGTGATGGGAGGGCTATGGGAAATTGGCTCAGCCTCTGCTTCCACAGCCCTCCCGGCGTATGCCCGCCTAGCTGGCGGGCCCCGCATGCCCCCCTGCCTGGGGGGCTACGGGAATGGCCGGGAACACCTGGCCATTCCCGTCCGACACTGGTGGAGGCCCGTGCAATACAGGCAAGGGTGCCCCCGCACCCGTTGCCTGCTGGCCTCCACCGGGGAGGAGTCGGAGATGGCCGTCATACTGACGTCTTTTCCGACCCCTCCTTCGTCTTAGGAGCGCCGCCGCGTGAGGGTCATCCTCCCGCGCGCGCTCCGCCGCCTCCTTCTGGGACATGACGTGTTCGCAGAAGGAGGCCACTGCCGCCCAGGACCTCTCATCGCCCAGCATGGCCGTAACCAAACCGGGGAGTGAGAGGTCCGGTCCGATCACCGCAGTGAGATCGTGGCGCGGCTCGGACCACGACGGGCACACCGCGAGGGTGTGCTGCGCCGCGTCCCCCGCCGCGCCACAGTCGTGGCACGACGGTGTCTCCTCCCGTCCGATTCGGTGCAGGTACGATCCGAAACAACCGTGTCCGGACAGCACCTGCACCAGACGGAACGAGAGGAACCCGTGCGACCGATCGAGCCAGTCTCGCAGGACCGGCCCGATCGCGTCGAGGGTTCGGCGGCCGAAGGCTGCGGTGGCGAGGTCCCTCGTCCAATGGACGACGATGGCGTCCCTCGCCTCCCGCCGAACGGCCTCCCGCTCTTCCGGGGCGGGGCGTTCTCCTCTCGCCCTCCGCCCCGCCGTCCATTCGTATACTCTGGCGAGCACCCACGCCTCGAGTTCCCAAGGAGGGGTGCCAGCCAGAGCACACGCTGCCGCGAAGCCCACCGTGCGGTAGGCCCGCGACACCCGCTGAGCTATGGCCCTTTGGGGGGCCCGCAAGGCCGCGGCGTTCTCCCGCCTTTGGAGGGAGTCCTCCCAGATTGGGGCCCCGTAGAGGGCCATACTCCTCAAGATGCCGGCGTAAAGTTGCCGGCATCGCGCGCTGGGCCCCCCCAAATTGGGGAGCAGCCACGAGAGGGCGCCCGCAGTCTTCAGCAGGCGCGTCGACAGCCCGCTAAAATGCGGGCCGAAACGCCACCTGCTGTCGAGTACAAGGCCCAGATATTTCATCTGGGCCTTCACCTCGATTCGGACGCCCTCCACAAATATGTGGGCGTCTGGTGGTTGGCGCTGCCGAGGCCCGTGGAAGAACACAGCCTCGGTCTTGTGCAGCGCCACCGTCAATCCTAGGCGGCGGATCCTCCCTGCGACCAAGGATCCGCCCGCCGAGGCCAAGTTGGCCGCCTCCCTGAAACTCTCCCCCCGGGCGGTGAGGAGAGTGTCATCCGCGTAGCAGACGACACTCGTACCTCGGAGGAGAGTTCCCCGCAAGAGCCAGTCGTAGCCGACGTTCCAGAGGAGAGGTCCCAGGACTGACCCCTGTGGAACGCCGGCCTCGACTGCGTACCGCCGGACTTGGCCAGCCCTGTTCACGAGGACGATCGCCCGATCCTCCAGGTAGCTGGCCAGTAGACGCCGCATATATCGAGGCACCCCGTGGAATCGGAGTGCCTCTAGGATGGTGCTGTGGGGAACAGAGTTGAAGGCGTTGGCTATGTCGAATGACACCGCCAACAATCCGTCCCCCACATCCATCGCCTCCTTTACCTGCCTCTTAAGGCAGGCCAGCGCGTCCACCGTCGAACGCTCAGCCCGAAAACCGAACTGAGCGTCCGACAAGTCCGGCCCGATACGCCGCATATGGCCCTTTAGGCGGGCAGCGATTATCCCCTCGAACATTTTTCCGACCTCATCGAGCAGAACGATGGGCCGGTATGCCGAGGGGGAGTCTGCAGGGCGGCCCTCCTTGCGAAGGAGGCACAACTGCCCCTCCTTCCACGGTTTCGGGAACCTTCCAGACGCAAGGCATGCGCTGAAGAGGTCCCGAAACCGCTCCTCCATTTGGGTGGCGGCAATTGCCACCACCCTCGCCGGGACACCGTCGGGGCCCGGAGCCGTCTTCTTGGCGCGGATATGCACAATCGCCGCGCCAAGTTCCGACTCCGTGACAGGAGAGGGAGCCTCCTCTTCCTCCTCCTCCTCCTCCAGCGGGGCTCCACACATCACTGGCGGGGTGAAGTTGTCCCTGCACGGAAACAGGGACTGAACCACCCCATCCAGAAATGTGGGCTCCAGGGTCTCGACAACCGAGGGACCAAAGGGGCGCAATTTGTTGCGCGCCGCCTTATACGGTCTCCCGTAAGGGTCGTTGTCGAGACCCTCCAGCAGCTCGGCTCTCGCCGAGTCTTTAGCGGCGGCGATGGCCCGATCGAGGCCCATTTTTGCCTCCACGTACACCTCGTAGAGGCGGTCCTCGTCGGGCCGGTTGCGTCGACGCCGCCGCCGACTCCGCGTGTAGGCGCTCTTGGCCGCCACACAGGCGGTTCTGAGCCCCGCCAGTTCCTCCGACCACCAATAGACGGCGCGGCGGGGAGCCGGGCGGCGAGACCGGGGCATGCTGGAGTTGCACACCTCGGTCAGAGACTCCCTCAGCTGGCCCGCTATGGTGTCTACATCCAGGCCGGTGGTAGGAGGCGACAGCCAGTCCTGGATGAACGCCACCTCCGCCGCTGCCTCCCTGTCTAGGCACCCCAATTGTCGCTGAGAAATGACGTTACGCATCTCCGCTCGTCGGGGGACGAGACGGAGTATGTGGGACTCCCTGCCAGAGTGGCAGTATACCCACTAAAACTCAGCGGTGTTCCCGCGACGCCGTGATGGGAGGGCTATGGGAAATTGGCTCAGCCTCTGCTTCCACAGCCCTCCCGGCGTATGCCCGCCTAGTTGGCGGGCCCCGCATGCCCCCCATTTAACTGGGGGGGGGGCTACGGGAATGGCCGGGAACACCCGGCCACTCCCGTCCGACACTGGTGGAGGCCCGTGCAATACAGGCAAAGGGCGCCCCCGCACCCACCGCCTGCTGGCCTCCACCCGGGAGGAGCCGGAGGTGACTACCAGACCGGCGTCTTCCTCGACCCCTCCCCTCTCCGGAGCGGCGCCGCGCGAGAGAATCATCCCCCGCGCGCGCGCCGCTGCCTCCCTCCGGGACACGACCGCCTGTTCCGCATCGGCGGCCATGCCCAGTCTACGCCCACTCACCTCCCTCTGTAAGCAGAGGAGGAGTGGGCGTATCTGCCCTCTGTAGCCCGGTTCCCTTCACCGACCATCAACCATGATCGGCGATTGGAACCGTGACCGACCTTTCCCCGCTTGTTGAAGATTAGCCGCCAGCCCCAATTGTCCCCCAAAACCGCACTGGGAGAAATTGGAGCCGACGTTGCCCAGGGTGCGCCACGAGGAGGCTCTTCAACATGCACCCCACCCCAACCTAACCTTTTTTTTTTTTTTTTTTTTTGTCGCTGAGAAATGCTTTATGCATCCCCGCTCGTGGGGGACGAGACGGGGTATGTGGGACTCCTGTCGAAATCCGCACTCGACAGTATACCCACTAAAACTCAGCGGTGTTCCCACAACGCCGTGATGGGAGGGCTATGGGAAATCGGCTCAGCCTCTACTTCCACAGCCCTCTCGGCGCATGCCCGCCTAGTTGGCGGGTCCCGCATGCCCCCCATTTGACTGGGGGGCTACGGGAATGGCCGGGAACACCCGGCCACTCCCGTCCGACACTGGTGGAGGCCCGTGCAATACAGGCAAAGGGCGCCCCCGCACCCACCGCCTGCTGGCCTCCACCCGGGAGGAGCCGGAGGTGACTACCAGACCGGCGTCTTCCTCGACCCCTCCCCTCTCCGGAGCGGCGCCGCGCGAGAGAATCATCCCGCGCGCGCGCGCCGCTGCCTCCCTCCGGGACACGACCGCCTGTTCCGCATCGGCGGCCCTGCCCAGTCTACGCCCACTCACCTCCCTCTGTAAGCAGAGGAGGAGTGGACGTATCTGCCCTCTGTAGCCCGGTTCCCTTCACCGACCATCAAGCATGATCGGCGATTGGAACCGCGACCTTTCCCCGCTTGTTGAAGATTAGCCGCCAGCCCCAATTGTCCCCCAAAACCGCACTGGGAGAAATTGGAGCCGACGTTGCCCAGGGTGCGCCACGAGGAGGCTCTTCAACATGCACCCCACCCCAACCTAACCTTTTTTTTTTTTTTTTTTTTTTTTACGGGGGGAAATCCTCATGGACTAGCTCCGCCTGGGGAAAAGGCGGAGGGGCGTGCCGGACTCTTACCGGCTAAAACCACCCCGGTGTCTCCTCGCACGTGCGCGCGGGGCCGCGGGAATCGAAATTCTTCCGCAGCCCCACACTAGTGCTGGCCCGGTCTGGCCGGGCCTCGTCTCCTGCACGGGGTAGTGAGGTGTTTAACTACCCCGTGTATCGCCTCAGAGGCGCGCGCCGACACCCGCGCGCGCCTTCGCCTCGGGTCCATCAAATAGTGGGCGAGGACTTCCCCAAGTCCCACGCCCCTGGACCCATTCATGGGGGCCGGAAAAGGGCGTTGTCCGCCCTTCTCCTGCGCCCGGTGCGCCTTCTGCGGCCGGGGAAGGGAGTCGAGATCTCCCTCTCCCGTTCCGCAGTTTCCTTCTGCGACATCACGTCCTCGCAGAAGGACACCACCGCGTCCCACGACTCTGCGCTACCGACCATCCTCCGCACTACGGCCGGCAGCGACAGATCGCCTCCTACTTCATTTGTGAGGACACGGCGCTGCTCCTCCCAAGCTACACACTCGGCGAGCGTGTGTTGCGCCGTGTCCTCCCCGCAATGGACGCAATGGTGGCACCGAGCGTCCGGCTCCCTGCCTATGCGGCACAGGTACTTGCCGAAGCAGCCGTGCCCCGACAGCACCTGCGTCACCCTAAACGACAGGGAGCCGTGCCTTCTCCCGAGCCAGTCGTCGAGTACTGGCCGGATCGCCTCGACGGTAGCGAGGCCGGCGGTAGGGCGCAGAAGCCTTAGCCGCCATTCCGCCACCAAGACCTGATGGAGCTCCTCTCGGCGCAGCGCGATCTGCCGCTGCACCGGCCTCGAGCCCCGTGCCCGCTCTTCCTCGCGCCATCGATATAATGACGCGAGTACTTTCGCCTCAAGGTCCCAGGGCGGAGATCCGGCCAGGACACAAGCCGCCTCGTAGGAAATCGTGCGGTACCCGCGGACGACTCTGACGGCCATCGCCCTCTGCGGTTTGCGCAGAATGGCGAGAGTGCCGGCCGTCATGTCCATCGCCCACACAGGGGCCCCATACAGGGCCATGGACCGCACGATTCCCACGTACAACCGCCTACAGGCGGCGCTCGGGCCCCCCAAGTTAGGAAGCAACGTTGAAAGCGCGCCCGCTGCACCCATCAGCTTGGGCGCCAGCCGCCGGAAGTGGGGCCCAAATCCCCATCGGCTGTCGAGCACCAATCCCAGATACTTCATGGTGGACTCGACAGCTATCCGGACCCCGCTGACCACGATGTGTGATCCCGGCGCCGGCGCACGTCGGGGGCCATGAAACACCATGGCCTCCGACTTGTTTAGGGCCACCTCCAGGCCCAGGCGCCGGATACGGTTCACCACCTGTGACACCGCAGCCGTGGCTATCAACGTCGCTTCCCTGTGCGAGCTCCCCCGGGCAGCGACAAGCGTGTCGTCCGCATAACACGTCAAGTCGGCGCCCGACGGGAGCTCGCCTCTCAGCACCCAGTCATAGCCGATGTTCCACAGGAGCGGTCCCAAGACCGATCCCTGTGGAACACCGCACGACATGAGGTGCCGACCGGCACCGTCACGTCCCCGATAGGTGACGCATCTATCCTCCAGATAGGCCCCTACTGTACGGCGGAGGTAGGGAGGCACGCGATGGTATTTCAGAGCCTCCCGAATACAACTCCAGGGTAGGGTGTTGAATGCGTTGGAGATGTCTAAAGACACCGCCATCACCACCCCACCCTGGGACACCGTCTCCTCCGCCAGGGCCCTCACGCGCATGATGGCGTCTATGGTGGAGCGCCCCCGACGAAAACCGAATTGGTTGTCGTCCAGGTTCGGCCCCTCCCTGCACAAGTGGCTGACGAGGCGATCTGCGATAATGCGCTCAAAAAGTTTGCCCGCCTCGTCGAGCAGCACTATGGGCCGATACGCGGACGGCGAGTCCGCGGGGCGCCCCTCCTTCCTGAGCAGGACCAGCCTCCCCTCCTTCCACACACTGGGAAACTGACCCTGCTCGAGACATGCCGTGAAGAGCCCCCTCAGCTGGGGCTCCAGCTCCTTCAGAGCCAGGACGAGAGCTCGACCAGGAACTCCGTCGGGTCCAGGCGCTGTGTTCTTAGCCCGGAGTCGCGACACGGCCGCTCTCGTCTCTGCTTGCGTCACCTCGGGGACATCGGTGCTCTCCTCTTCTGGAGAGTCTGTGGCTGAGGGCGAAGCCATCGCCGGGGGAACGTGTCCCGCTCGCTCAGGGAAGAGGGCCGATACTACCGCCTCTAGCAACTGGGGTTGCATGCTTTGCACCAGTGGAGGCGCCCAGGGACGCAACTTGCCCCGTACCCAACGGTAGGGGCGCCCCCACGGATCCCGATCTAGGGACCCCAGCAGCTCTTCCCTGGCACGCGACTTAGAGTCGCCGATGGCCAGCCACAGAGTCTCCTTGGACGCGCGGTACACCTCATACAGCGCGTCTTCCTCGACGGAATCCCGTCGACGTCGTCTCCGGTATCGCGTGTACTGGCGGCGAGCCGCAACGCACTCAACGCGCAGCCGCGCGATCTCGTCGGTCCACCAGTACACCTGGCGCCTTGCGGACTGTTGGCGGACACGGGGCATGGACGCGTCGCAGATCTGCGTCATCGCCCCGCGAAACCACAGCGCCACCGCTTCGACGTCGACGGGGCCGTCCGTCGTCGACTCCCAAATCCAGGACTGGACTAAGGCAGCTTCCTCGAGTAGTTCCTTGTCGATGCGCTTAAGCGCCCAACGCGGGCCGTCGTTAATCGGGGTTGTTGGATGGCGGCCGCTCGCGGTCTGGGCAGAGACGTCGAACCGGATATACCGATGGTCCGACAGCGTCTCCACCCCCACGGCGACACGCCAGTCGCGGACTCGGCTGGCGACAGAGGGGCTAGCGAGCGAGATGTCCACTATCGACCCGCCCCGCTGCCGCACGCACGTGTATTCCGAACCCCGATTCAGGACGACCAGACCCGTCGTCACCACCCACTCTTCTAGCAGCTCGCCCCGAGGGTCAGTGACCGGAGATCCCCACGCCGATGACTTGGCGTTGAGATCTCCGAGCACCAGAACGGGACGAGGGTGATAGTGGCCTACGACGGCGCCTAACTCGACAAGGAAACTCTCGAAGTCGGCGAGACTCTTGTTGGGGGAGAAATACGCCCCCACAATGACGATGCCGCCCGAGACCGCAGCAACCCAGCCGCGGCCCCGAGACGGGTCGATCAGAGTCTCGCCAATAATGGCCACCAAACCGTCAGCGCACCCCAGCCAGTTGTCACGGGCGGGGATGAAGTACGGTTCGGCGACCACAGCCACGTGGATCGACCACTCTGCCATGCTCTGGAGTAAAAGATCCTGAGCTCTGGCACAGTGGTTGATGTTGCCCTGGAGGAAATGGAATTGTGCCATTATTGACATTCCATTCCCTCGGCAACGGTCCTAGGCCGGGAGTCGACCGCGGAGCTACTAGCCTGCGCGGGCGGCGAGGTTTCCCCGGCAGGTTTAGAGCTCCTCTTCTTCTTCTTCTTGGCCTTGCTGGCAGGCGCGCCACAGGCCCCTCCGCCCACTTTGTGTCCCGCTGGCTTCCCTGCAGCCGAACATAAGCTGCAGTTGAGCGCCGCGGAACACTGGGCCGCCTTGTGGCCGGGCTGACCGCAGCGATAACAGAGGTCACTACGGTCTACCTCAGCGGTGCACTTTGCCCGGACGTGCCCCTTCTCCAGGCACCGGAAGCACCGCAAAGCCCGGGGCTGCAGGAGTTTCACCCTCGCTGCAACCCAGCCAACCAGCAATCTGCCGCTTAAAGCGATCCTGTTCGCCGACGCCACAGGGCACCGAACCCAGACCACGCCGAGTCCGGTGGCGTCGGTGCGTATATCGCCGGCCCGCACCTTGTCCGGCGGACACTCTCCGCTTCGGGCAACGGCCGTCACCACCTCTTCAGAGGTCACGGAATCGTCCAGACCAGCAATCCGCACCTCTGCGGTTTTCATTGGCCTGGAGACCCGGACGTCCTCAGGGCTGAGGATATCCCTCATCTTGGCGGCCAGAGCGTCCGCCTTTTCGGCACTGCCGCTCGCAGCACCAGCCACCTCGAACAGCCGCGCACCCGTGGCAGCCTGCCTGAGGGTGACGGACTGAAGACCAAGATCTGATAATTTGATCTTGGCCTTGGCCTCGGCAATGACCGACTGGTACGTTACGCCGCGCTCCGCTGCTCCGGGCTGTAGCGTGAGCGTCACAGCTTCAGAACGCGGAGCACGTATCGCCGGTCCTTTGCGACCGCCTTTGGCAGTCCGCCGCACAGGCTGCGCAACCGCCTTTGCGGTTCGGCCGGGGGCGCGCGCTGTTGCTGAGGCCGCCTTGGCAGCTTTGCGGGCCTTCTTGCGGCCCACGACTGTCGCCCAGGTCTCACCCTTAGACCCGACAGTCGTGGGCTGATCGCTTGATGGGGCTCCCTCCACGGGCTTTTTTACACCCTCCGCGGGCTTCCCCTTCCGAGGCGCAGGTCTCGGCGGCTCCTCAGCCCTCCGCCGTGTATCGGCCGCTAGGGGCGGACGGAGGATTTCCGCAGGGAGGCGCCGAGAAATCGCCTCCATACGAGCATTGACCATGCTCCCGCACTGAAGCATGCAGAGCCGGACAATGCGCTCGACCTCGTCGTCGGTGTGAGCGCTTGCCGGTCTCGGTGCGGGAGCCGGGGCCACTACCGATGCGGCATCAGTTGACGTACGTCGCTGTTGCTGCTCGCTCAGCGCAGCGACTTGTCGCCGGAGGTCCTCCAAATCATTTCGGAGACGGCTGTTTTCCTCCTGCAACTTCGCGACCTCGTCTGAGGTCGTCCTGTTGAGGAGGATGCCCACCGCCTCCTTAATGTCCGCGGCAGCTTCCTTCAGACCGCGGGTGAACGTGCCCTTCAGGCTGCCGGATTTGGTGGCAACCTTCAGGACTAGGTCCACCCCGTCCAAGGCAAGCTGACTTAGGGCCACCGCAGATGGTTCCCCCCCTTCCGCCGCTAGAGCAGCGCGTCGCTCGCGTGCGCGTCGGGCCATTTCCGACACTTCGTCGGCCGCGACGGCTTTGCGCTGCTCTCTTCTGGTGGCGTTGAGCTCCGCCTTTGAGCTCCCTAGCGAGGCACAACTCTCGCCACCAGGGTCCTCGGTAGTGACCCCCAAGTCACTCTCTGCTTCGCTGGCCGCCGGAATATTGGGGCGCACGAATCTACCCTGTGCGTCCCTCCGCGGCCGTGAAGCACTCGCCCCCCTCGAAGCCTGCCGACCTCTCCTCGCGGTCGACAACTTCGGGGCCAGCAGGCCTTCCTCATCTGAGGACAGATCCACCGACCCACCTCCCACCAGAGCAGGGTCGCGTGGACGTTTCCTAACGGAAGACGGTCCACACGGCCCTCCGTCAATATTTTTTAAATGACTGTTTCCAGTAATATTATCAGCAACAGGGGCCTGGTCGCCTACCCCTGCGCGTCCGTCGGTAACCAATTTATCACTCGCAGGCCCGGGTACCTGCGAGCGCCGGGCGTCAGCCGGGTCGCACGACAAATCACTCATAATTTTCGACATTTCCATATATTGTACATGGGTGGTACGCACATCGCTTCCCCAAGGCGATGCGGCCGCTCTTTTTGGGAGGGTATTTGATCCTCCCGAGGCCCGCGGGTGCCTCCGGTGCAGGATATACCGCCCGCTGCTCGGTATCTACAAACTAATGCTACTCATCTAATATTTTTTTTTCTTTTTTAATATTTTTTTTTTTTTTTTTTCCATTTTTAATATTTTTTTTTTTTTTTTCCCTAAACTAACCTATAACTACCTTAACCTACCCGGCACCGTGGCTCAAGCACCTCGCCGCGGATGCCCCTAGACTGCAGGTTGAGGAGCAACCCACGGTCTTCCCCACCTCAGGCACCGCGACGTACACGCCGCGGAGACCCCTAGACCGCGGACTATATAACGGCCCGCGGTCTACCCCACCTTGCTCCCTAGTCCTGCACTCTGCAGCTGCAGAGTGCAGATAGAGAGCCCTCGGGAGCGACTCCTCCGCTCCGGCAGAAATTCGCCACGGACAACAATCTCCTCTTTCCCACCCCTCACGAGGAGACTGTTGCCCGCACCCAGGGTGCACCGGCCCAGCGCCTGCTCGTCCTCAAGAAAACAAAAGGACCAGCAGTCACTGAGCACTCGGGGAGGTTTTCTGCCAGGCACCCCACCCCAACCTAACCTAACCTAACCTAACCAGTCTGGCTCCAACCACAGCCGTGAACGCCACGTTTTTGCAACGCTCCTGAGTTAAAAATACGAAAACGTGGTAAAAAGTGATCGGATTTTTACAAGTTTGGTGTCAGTGAGTGGGGAAAAGTGAAGACTATACGCCCTGGTGAAAATCAGAACCCGGATTGCAGTGCTTCTACAACACGACCTGAAAAACCTCAATTTTTTGAGGTTAAACACAGAAGTTAAAACTTCAATTGCAAACGCTGCCGAAACCAGAGCGACGACCCCCTCTTTTTATTAAGGAAAGGGGTAGGGACCGCCCCTGTCCACCATCCTGACCACCAAGAACCTCCGAAACTACGAAGTCCTGGCTTGTAAGCTGAAAAAGCGAAAAACCACGTGTTCTGAAAAACCAGAAGGAGTGGAGCCAGACGCCTGAAATTTTGCAACCGGCTACCCCTGCCTTTGCTTAGAAGGTAACAGCAAAATTTTTTAAAATAAACACCATATCCGATTTTTAAGAGAAGTTAGAAGTCGAAAAATTTGGACCCCTGTATATTCCGTCCAAATCGGAATTTTGAAAATCTTCAACTGCAGCAGGTTGCGCGCTTATTAGCTTATTAGAGATCTTAAGTTTTAGATTTTTAGGTTTACTAGTTTTTGAACTATAGGATAAATTGCAGAAAAATCATATTTTTGAAAAAAATTTTTTGACTTTGTAATTGGATTTTAAAATTTTATTTATTGTTTACTGTAGCCATATATTTAAGGTATTTTATGCATATTTTTGCAAAATTTTGTGACAAAGGGTTCCAGAGATATCGAATTTTTAGTGTTTTTCGGACTAATTCGAAAATAAATAGTAAATTCATTATGTTTACACCAGGATAGGGTCTAACACACCCATCCTCACCTACTTGAGCCCAAACACGGGCCCTATTGCGCTTAATTTGGCGTTTTTGGCAAATTAGCGCCATTTTGGTTTTTAGGTTTTTAAATTCGACCTAAGATATCTCGGGAACCGTGGGTCCAATTTTCACCGGATTTCCACTTGGGCCGGTGGCGTGCCACCAGCTTTAGGTAAGGACTATTATCAGGCCACTTCAGGCCTGAAAAAATTTCGTCGCTGAAACTGCTTTTAGGTCATACCTGAAGTGACGCCGAGCTGCAGGTTCAAAACCCCGTCCTTCTGTGACGTTGGGTTCGAAAGTTACGGGCATTTTAATTAGACGTCTGACAGCTCGGCGGCCATTTTGATTAACTTCAAACCGCCATAACTTCGGAACCGAAGGTCGTGGGAGGTTGCGGTTTTCGCTTTTATAGTCAGGGACTCATTGTCCCACATACCCCACAAATTCAGGTGGTTTGGAGTTGAAGGATTTCAGGACCCTGAAAACAGTTTCAGCGGATAGCTGAGCGCAGGCCGAGTCCGGAGAGTCCAAGCTCGAGCTATCTACGGCTTTCCCGAAGGAAGATATCCGCAGTCAAAAATCACCTTTGACAGCACCGCGGCCATTTTTGTTTTTCTTCAGACAAGCATATCTTCTAAACGGAGAGTCGTAGAGGGTTGGGGTTTTCGCTGAGTATATCAGCAGACCATAGGCATAGGATCAGATATTTTACCGGCGTTTTCAGGACCCTGAAAATTTTCAGCCTGACAACCGCTCCAGTGGATCGGTCTCACCGAGCCAACTTCGGAAAGCCCAAACACCGGGGTTTTTGGACCGGTGGTTCCGGAGATATCCTCTTATAACCACTTGGGTTTTCATTTTGGCAAAAAACCAAAAATTTTTAAGTTAGGATATCTCCGAAACCCCTTGGTCTAACTGCACCGAGTTTGGGTTCATCTGGGAGGGCTCGGTGAGAGCTATTCATTGGACCTGACGAAGCGACTCTACATAGAGGCGTTAAGAGAGTCGCTATATTTTCTCATTTTCTTTTAATTATTAAATTCTAGAGGTTTTCCTCGGCTTTTTATCGTGTGTGTTAACTTAGTCGCGACTCTACATAGAGACAAAAGTTATTTTTAACTTTTTAAAATCTGTTTTTATTTTTGTTTTCTTTTTCTTTCTTATTAGTTATAAGGTGTATCACGAAGGTTTTATTGAGCCGGACTGTGACTTGAGTCTCTTTACGACTGCTGACTGGCACTTCTCTTCTTTATAGTTATTGTCTTGTTCTTGGATTTACTTTTAGACTGAACTGCACACACCTTTTACACTGTGTGCAGAGCACGATCTACAGACACTACTGTGCTATAAATTTAACTATAGCATTGAGCTCATATTATTAGTATAACCAGAACGACACCGGATCAAGGTCTGGAACATATTCGGACAGAGCAAGACTCTAAAAAGTTATTTCTTTTATTTCTTATCGACCTGAGTGGAATCACTCAAATTTGTCTTATTAGATAATTTTATATATCTGGCTGATCCCCCCTTTACAGGGATTCAGACAATAATTGATAGTGTCCTCTGACAGGTCCATTGCATGAAGTTGACCTTCACAAAAACCACCGACATGATCCGCACACCGGCCAAGAAGGACGTGAGCTCGCCGGGTTCCGGAGGCTCTCCGCGTTCGACTGATGAGGCTGGACCCTCGCTTCCCAGCGTCAGGCGTAGTATCGGGGAATGGGAGGCAGCCAACTAACCTAACCTAACCTGCCTTATAGTTGAAAACATCCAGAACAGAGATCCCCTCGTTATCCTGAAGGACGTACTTAGTTGTAACAGTGACGAGGACATAGTGAACGCACTAAAGAATCAAAACAAGAGATTGTTCACGAACCTAGAAGGAAAAGATAATAGGCTGGAAATAGCGTACAAAAAACGCACCAGAAATCCACACACCCCAGTCACATCGTGATGAGGGTATCCCCCAAAATGTGGCAGACCCTGACAGAGGCTGAGTCGGTCCTCACTGACCTACAGAGGATAAAAGTAACCGACCAGTCTCCGATTGTACAGTGCTCGCTTTGCTTGGGCTATGGGCATGGTAGGCGTTTTTGCCAGGAGACCCAGGCAAGGTGCAGTCATTGCGGGGGCCCTCACATGAAGGCAGAATGCCCTGACTGGATTGAGGGTGCGACCCCGTCGTGTTGCAACTGTGTGCGTTCAAAGATGGAGAAGACAGATCATAACGCATTTAGCCAGGAGTGCCCCATCAGGGCAAAATGGGATGCAATAGCCAGATCAAGGGTGGCGTATTGCTAAGGTGGTCCCAGGAGTAAACCCAGTCTCCCAAAACAGGCCATACCTCGTGGCACAAGCAAACCTGCGGAAAAAGGCTCTGGCCACCAATGAGTTCATGCTTGAATCCCACAAGAAGGGGGTGGCTTTTGCACTGCTCCAGGAGCCGTACATCGGAGGTTTGGGTAGAATGAAAGACTACCGCGGTGCTCGAATATACCAGCATACCGGCAATGAAGACGGAGTCATCAAGACCGCAATTGCGGTCTTTGATGGCGACATAGACGTCGTCCAGTGTCCGAACCTCACCACGCCCAACATCACAGTGGTGAAGATGAAGACAAGCGCCTGGGAGATCGCGGTGGTCTCATTCTACCTAGAACCGAAACCAACACCGATAGGGCCATACCTGGAGCAGCTCATCAAGATAGAGAGGAGCTTCGGTCGGAGGATCATCTTGGGCGGAGACGCAAACGCCAAAAACTCTTGGTGGGGTAGCCGCAAAATCGACCGAAGAGCCACAATACCACAATACCATTCTATTTAAAATAAAACTGGAAAGGGCAAAGGGCTTTGACATAAACAGAACTACAAGAATTTAAATAGTAAAAATGCGAACTGGGAGCAATTTCGTGAGAAATTGACCCAGTTGCTAGAAGAAAACCAATTGAGTAAAAATAAAATCAATAAAATTAACAGCAAAATCGAATTAGAACTTAAAGTAGAATCATATATTAACACAATAGTAGAAGCAAGTAAAATAAGAATGCCAAAGTTAAAGCCAAATAGCAAAATTAAATTACCTTGGTGGTCCAACGAGCTGGCTACGTTGAAAATGGAAGTCGCGACCAGGAAGCGCAGAGTCCGCTGTGCAGCGCCGATTAGGAGGGCGAAAGTCGTCGAGGAGTACCTGCAATTAAAGTACCTGCAATTAAAAGAGGAGTATGAGAGAAAAGCAGGAACGGCCCAAACAGAAAGCTGGAAAAGCTTCTGTGGAAAACAGGATAGAGCCGTCTCTACCCCTGACCCCGACCCTGTAGGGTTCCTTCCCAGAGGCCCTACTCTGGGAAGGAATATACAGGGTCATAGGCAGGACAATGAAGAGACAGGAGGATCTGCCCCTAATCAAGGAGGGAAAAGTGCTTAACCGCATCGAGTCTGCCACGTTGCTGGCAGAAACATTCTACCCTGAGGACAGGAAGGAAGAAGACAACGACGAACACAGGCGTATTAGGATTATAGCTGAAAACGTAAACGAGACGGGCCATAATGAGGATCATGATCCGCCGTTTACCCAGGAAGAGCTGAATTCCGCTGTGTATAGCTTCAACCCGAAAAAAGCCCCGGGAGCAGATGGTATTACGGCCGACATCTGCCAGCAATCGGTAAATCACGATTCGGAGCTCTTCCTATCACTGGCAAACAAATGCCTAGAGCTGGGCTACTTCCCGAGGATCTGGAAGGAAGCCACAGTGATTATCCTGAGGAAACCCGGGAAGGAGAGCTATACAACTCCTAAATCATATAGGCCAATAGGACTGTTGCCAGTGATGGGAAAAGTCTTCGAAAAAATGTTGATAGGCAGAATAAAGTGGCACATCATACCCGGACTCAGCTTACGCCAATATGGGTTTATGCCACAAAGAAGCACCGAAGACTCCCTCTATGACCTGCTAGAACACAGACGCCAAAAACTAAAAGAAAAGAAACTTACAGTCATGATATCGCTGGACATAGCGATAGCAGCCTTCGACAGTGCATGGTGGCCGGCCATAAAAACCGGGTTGGCGGAAGCAAAGTGTCCAATAAACTTGAGAAGAGTGGTGGATAGTTACCTAGAACACCGGTCGGTCAAGATAAGGTACGTGGGACAGGAGGTCACTAGAGAGACCAGTAAGTAAGGGTTGTGTGCAAGGATCGATAGGGGGCCCGATCTTCTGGAACATCTTGCTCGACCCCCTACTAAAAGGCCTGGTACAAAGGGGAGACTACTGTCAAGCTTTCGCCAATGACGTTGTTATGTTATTCGACGGGGACTCCGCGATGGATCTCCAGCGACGTGCCAATGACGCCCTCGAGTATGTTCACCAGTGGGGAATCACTAATAAGTTAAGATTCGCACCGCACAAAACTAACGCAATGGTCATTACGCGGAAACTTAAGTACGATACTCCGCTGCTGAGCATGGGCGGGGTCGATATTGGTATGTCGCAGGACATCAAAGTCCTGGGGCTGACCATAGACAGCAAGCTAACGTTTAATGTACATGCATCCAATGTATGTAAAAAGGCATTAAACTTGTATAAGCAACTGTCTAGGGCAGCCAGAATTAGTTGGGGACTAAATCCGGATGTCATACATACCATATACACGGCAGTAGTCGAACCGATAATCCTGTATGCAGCAAGTGCGTGGGCACCAGCAGGCAATAAGTTGAATGTGCGCAAACAACTAAACGCGGTCCAAAGGGGATTTGCGCAGAAACTGTGCAAATCCTATCGCACGGTCTCCCTGAACTCGGCACTGGTGCTGGCTGGGATACTACCCCTTGACCTCCGAATACAAGAGGCAGCTGCCCTATACGAGGCAAGGAGAGGGGTACCTCAGCCAGCGCTGGGAGATAAGGAAATCGAGCGACGAACCGCGTTCGATAAAACTCCCCATCCGGCCAAACATATAAGCCTGCAGTTCATATGCCTGGCAGACCAGGAGCAAGTACGCAACCACTGCACTCAAGCAGTGCAGATTTACACGGATGGCAGCAAAATTGAGGGCAAGGTCGGGGCATCATTGTCTCACTGGAGCAATGATGCTGAAGTCAAAAACCAGAAATTAAAGCTGTCGGCCCACTGTACCGTCTACCAGGCCTAACTGCTGGCTATATGCAAGGCCACTAGGGAAATTTTGCGCAGCCCAAATGACAGCAATAGCTTTGGCATATACAGTGACTCTAGGTCATCGTTGGAAACTGTCGCAAACCACCGCTCTCTCCACCCTCTCGCCGTCGAAATCCGCGAAAACCTGCGACAATGCAGGGATCGATCCAAAAAAGTTGAACTCTTTTGGATCAAAGCACACGCGGGATTAGAGGGCAACGAAAGAGCAGACCAGCTAGCAAAGGACGCTGCCCTGAAAACAAAAACAAGGCCAGATTACGACCAATGCCCGATCTCATTTGTCAAGCGACAGATCCGCGCGGACACGCTTGATAGATGGAATCAGAGATACAAATCCGAGGATACAGCCGGCGTGACAAAAATATTTTTTCCGGCTGCTATCCAAGCATTCAAGCTCGTAAAAGAGTTAAAACCGACCGGTACACTCACACAAATATTGACAGGACACGGTGGGTTTTCCGAATACCTGAACAGGTTTAAGTGTAAGGAAAGCCCATCGTGCATATGTGACCCTGACAAACAAGAGACCATAGTACATATTTTAACTGACTGCCCCGCTTACGGCCTGGAGAGACATGACATAGAACCGGAACTAGGTACCAACGTAGCGATAGACTCAAACTCAAACTCAAAGCATTTATTTCAATTAAACCATTTACAGGCACTTTTGAATTGTCAAGTGGTCGGTCAGTCAGAAATATGAAGCTAGTTGCCCATTCCAAAGCGTAGTAGGTACCTATGGAGAAGAACGGGCAAGAAACTCCATGGACACTCTTTTAAATTATATTGTTACATAAATATTAGTTACATCATTAATCTTGTATATAGGTATAATTATATGTGAGAACGATGTAAATAAGACGTACACATTGAGTGTCCAGTGTACAGCAAATATAAATTCAAACAAAACAATCCATAATAAAATAATTAAAAATAAGCCGTGGTGGCTAAGAGATGACCAGTCCCAACTGACAGCGCCCGTTCACGAACATGACGCATGGATCAGCACCATTCAGCTCAACCATTTTGAAGGGAGCTAAATGATCCAACACACGCGCCACCGTCAGCGAGACATTTATTTTGAGTGAGCATGACATCTATCAGCCGCCAGGACACATTCAAGTCAATGAAAGACATTACCCGGTAAATGGTAGCTCGATAGTACATAGTACTCACACTTGTCCTATGCAATTATATAATACAAAGGAGATTGAGTTTATACAAAGCAAAGGTAGTCTTACAATCTTCAACAGCTCCAACAGTATTTTCAAATGTTAATCAATTAGTTGTGGTTGTGGAGCAGGACCAGCATTGAGCCAGGCATTTTTATCAGCGATATAATCCCCCAACTTATAATATGCCTGGCTGCATAGTGTGCGTTTTATACAAACTTTGAATTTCGTCTCATTCAGTTGAAGTATGTGGGGAGGTATTTTATTGTAACATTTTAAACAGTACCCCATGAAAGATGAGTCCACTTTAGCCAGTCTGAAACCTGGTTGAACTAATAGGTCCCTATTTCTGGTACTATAATTATGTCTATCACCTCTTTTAGTAAAAAGATGTACATTTTTTCTTACGTACATGATGTTTTCATAGATATATTGACAAGGTACCGTCAAGATCTTAATAACCTTAAACAGTTCCCTTAGAGAATCGCGCCTGCGGAGATTATATATGGCTCTGATGGCTCTTTTCTGCAGAATAAAAATAGAATCGACGTCTGCAGCCCGTCCCCAAAGTAAAATACCGTAAGACATGATACTATGAAAGTAACTAAAATAGACTAACCTCGCGGTATCTACATCGGTAAATTGACGGATTTTTCTGACAGCATATGCTGCTGAACTTAGCCGTCCCGCCAGAGATGTTAAATGAGAACCCCATTGAAGCCTCGAGTCGAGCGTGATCCCCAGGAAAACAGTTTTATCGACGAATTCTAGTTTCTCTTGATTCAATACTATCTCACAATCACTACTTTTGACATTAGGTAAAGAAAATCGTATACACTTAGTTTTTTTCCCATTTAATACTAAATTATTAGCAGTGAACCAATTATGGACCTGCATTAGGGCGTTATTAACGTCGTCAAAATTTGTAGCACTTCTTTCTACCTTAAAAATTAAAGAAGTATCGTCAGCAAATAACACCATTTGTGGTTGATTTTTTAATAAATGGAGTAGATCATTAATATACACTAAAAAGAGGAAAGGACCCAATATCGAGCCTTGTGGAACTCCCATTTCTACTTTTAAACTAAGTGAATTGACACCATTTATTTGAACTTGCTGCTGCCTATCCTTTAAATAAGATTTTACTAGACTGAGCGCAAGTATTCCAAGTCCATAATGCTCAAGTTTCAAGAGCAAGGTTTCGTGATCGACGCAATCAAATGCCTTGGAGAGGTCACAAAAGATTCCTATGGCGTCTTGGGCCTCTTCCCACGCCGTAAATATGTGTTTTAATAAGGTGACCCCAGCGTCAGTCGTACAACGTCCCTTGGTGAAACCATACTGTTGATTGTGTAAGATTTTATTTGTGTTAAAATGAATGAGCATTTGATTAAGCATTACCTTTTCAAATACCTTGCTGAAAACTGGCAACACGGATACGGGTCTATAATTATTGGTGTCTTTGCTGTCCCCGGATTTGAAAAGTGGTATTACCTTACTGTATTTCATTAAATCCGGGAAGACTCCTTGATCCACACACAAATTAAATATGAAGGCTAAGTAAGGCGCTATAGTGTCAATTATGGATGTACAGACTTTAATGGACATTCCCCAAAGATCTTCAGTCAATTTGATCTTGATTTGCTTAAAAGCTTTTATTACTGTTATGGGGTTAATATGCTTAAAGTTAAATTCAATCGGGCAGACCGAAACGTTCGCCCTTACTAAATCAAAAGCGAGCGTGGGCGAGGAATTTAAAGTGTCAGTAGTTTTAATTGGGATACTGGTAAAGAAATTTACAAATTCTTGAGCAACTTCTTTGCTATCGCAAATGAGACCACGTGTCGTCTCCAGTGTATAATCAGAATTATGCTTTTTGTTCCTGTTCGTTTCATTATTGATAATTTTCCAAACAGTCTTTATTTTATTGTCTGCTGATTTGACCTTGTTGCTAATGTACGAGGCTTTGGCTGCCTTACAAGTGTTCTTAAAAATTTTAGAGTAAGTAGCAACATACTTATTAAAAGTTTCCGTGTTAATATAAGGCTTAAGGCCATATAGCTCAAAAAGTATTTCCCTACTTTTCCTAAGTCCTTTAGTTGCCCAGTCACTAAATAAAAACTTAGGGCAGATACTTTTAGTGCTCTTCTTAAAAGAATAATTGAACTCTGTTTGGACTACCGAAAAGAATTCTTTATACAAAATGTTAACATTGTTCATTGTAAGGTCCTGATTACTCAACTTACAAATTAAACTGTTATTAAAATTATTTAAATTAACAGATGTTATTGGTCT
This sequence comes from Brachylomia viminalis, assembly GCA_937001585.2. Lineage (NCBI taxonomy): Eukaryota > Metazoa > Arthropoda > Insecta > Lepidoptera > Noctuidae > Brachylomia > Brachylomia viminalis. The sequence goes on from OW443317.2 coordinate 162,772, forward strand.
GGATTGTATCTGCAGTTTTTGTATTATGATGTTGGACTCAAAAGTTACGGTTTGACCGCTGTGATCGGAAGGGAGATAATTAACGATGGCTTTATCTAAATAGTCGCAGCAACAAAATACATTATCAATGCATGTAGCTGTAGTTGTAGTTATTCGGGTTGGTTCTACAAACACATTTGACAAATTAAATGATTTAAACAAATTTAATAATCTACTGGTATTTGAATTATTTTCTAAAATATTAATGTTAAAGTCACCACAGATAATTACTGATTTATTGCCAGTTGCAAGTTTTGCCAAAACATCTTCCATTACTGACTCAAATATAGAGTAGTTTTGATAATTTGGGGGTCTGTAAACGCACACTATAATATGCTTATCTAGCTAGATACAATAAATGCCATAATAACATCTAAGCAGACCAGAGACAAGTTTATTGGGTATTGTGTAAAAATAGCCAACATGACCACTAGGAATAAGTAGACTAATTTTATTATGCTCAGGATTCATATTTGTTTATAATATATTTCAGTAGCATTTACGCAAGTTGTTGAAAAGTCCGAAACCCAGCTATGACGAACTCAATAAATTATGCTTAACTAAGCTGTATTGTATACCTAGAAATAAGAATGTTTCCGAAACAAGTACTAAATAATGATCTCCTAGAATTAGAATTAAGAATTCGTTTAGATATAAGGATATGTAAATGTAGGTAATGTAAATGTAATATAAATGTAATGTAAATGTAATGCAAATTTAAGGTAAATGTAATTTAAATATAATTCAAATATAATGTAAATGTAATGTAAATGTCAAAGACTGTAAACAATTTTTAAACGCAATAATTAAGACCTTATTTGTAAAGAAGTGAATGGATGGAAATAGACTATAAGGATAAGAATAATGCTAGCATAAGTATAGTCATAGGAATAAAAAGAATGTGACATAAGAATATTAAAAATGTTAAAAATCCTATAGAATAAGAAAAATGTAAGATGTAATGTATTATATGACTGAAATTTTGAAATAAATTAAAGAATGATAATAAAGAATAGCAAATAAGGTCTTGGACTATGTCCGAGGTAAAATTAGCTCGCAACTCCGCCTAGCGCGGAGAGGTAGGCGCCAAAAAAAAAAAACCTAATACACTATTTATTGCATGAAAACGATGCATTTATACTAGATCGCGGCTTTAGAGAGGCAATTCCCGATCTAGAAAAACATGGCTATGACTGTGTGCAGGATACACATTTGCTATTGCTGGATTGGTGAGGAATAAAACCACTGGCTTGAGAATTCTTGAAGTTTATTCTTCTTGTAGTGTTTTTCTTTCTTCTAGTGCTGCTGCCCGCCGACTGTGCCGACACCGTTTTTTTTTTTTTCCTAACTGTGGCATCTCGTAGTAGACCTAGAGAGGTCGTTACTACTTAACCGGACTATCCTGTGGTTGCCTTAAGTGAAACTCAAAGCCTCCAGCCAGGGGCGTATTTTTACATACTAAGCGACTATCACCTAAGGGCACCCCCTGCGGGGTACGAACCTCGGCTTAGGGCGTCGCTTGGGGGGGGGGGCAGCAAGGTGGGACAGGCTGGATCAGATTTTTCTTATTATTAAGCTTGACGAGGTCGGCGTTTCCTAATTGGCTACTCTCTGAGAAGAAACGCCGAAATAAACTCGGAGGTCACAGTCGGGGGTTTATATTTACGGGCTCAGCTACGGCGCGGGCTGGCGCTTCGTCGGGTAAGGGTCGGGGGGGACGATTAAGTCTCGGGGTTCGCGAGGTACCTCGGCGGCGAGGACGGAATGACGGTTTGTGTAATTTGTGCACTGTACTGGTGGCCCTATTGCTCTCCTGGCGGAGTGTTATGGGGTCATCGGGGTCGGTGAGGACATGCCTTGGGCGGCGGAGGTGGCTGATTTTAGAGGGGACATAGACTGCGGCCTTGACAACCAGAGGGTTGCGATGCTTGTCGGAGGTGTCGAAGAAACGCTTGGAGTTGCGTTTCATGAATTGATGGATAGTGGGGATTTTGAGATCTAGGTGGAGTATTTCGTTACGGACATACCAGGGGAAACCTGTTGCCCTACGAAGGACACGATTTTGTAGGGCCTGCATCCTATGGATGTGATGGGGTTTGGCGTGTGCGAAGACTGCACTGGCATAGGTCATGATTGGACGAATGCACGCTGTGTAAATGCGTAATTTACACCTGAGGGATAGTTTGCTGCGTGCATTCAGAACGAAGTGGAGTCTACCAAGAGCGAAGGCGGCGCGCGAGCGGGCCTTCCTTATATGCTCTGCGAAGGATAGGTGCTCATCGAGGATGACACCGAGGTATTTGGCTCGCTTCTCCCAAGGGATCGGCTTGCCGGACATAGTGATCGGTTGGGGGGGGCTGAGGCCGTGTCTCGGTCTTGTGAATAGGACCGCTTGGCTTTTGTCGGGATTGACTTCTATTCTCCACTTTTTAAACCGCTCGCCGAGTTTGTCGACTGCGGTTTGAAGGATACGAGCTATTGGAACTTTGCCATTACCGGTGTAGTAAATGGCCGTGTCGTCTGCGAACAGAGCCAGCTGAGCCTTTTTGCTCTTTGGGATGTCGCTGGTGAAAAGGGTGAATATGAGCGGGGCAAGCACAGAGCCCTGGGGGACTCCTGCGCGTATGGGATGAGGGGAGGATAGCGCGCCTTCGATGCGATAGCGGAATGTGCGGTTTGTCAGGTAGTCTCTCAGGATGAGGACGAGACGGTCTGGCACACCAAGTTTGTAAAGCTTGTATAACAAGCCGTTGTGCCAGACTTTGTCAAACGCTTTGGCTATGTCGAAGAATACGGCGCCCGTCATCGAGCCACGTTGGAAGCCAACGCTTATGTGCTCGACGATACGGTGGACCTGTTGAACGCAGGAGTGCTGTGTTCGAAAACCGAATTGTTCGTTTGGGATGAGGCCCTTTGTTTCGGCGTAATTTCCGAGTCGCTTATAAATAAGTCTCTCATAGATCTTACCGAGAGCATTGAGCAGGCTGATAGGGCGGTAGCTGGTGGGCTCGGACTTTGGCTTTCCAAGCTATGGGATACCGATGACGGTAGCTTTTTTCCACTGTTGTGGGAAGATATTGTTGCTTAAGGCACCATTGAAGATGGTAACCATTAGCATTATTAGGTGGGCAGGGAATAGTTGGAACACCCTATTGGTGATTCCGTCTAGGCCGGGAGCTTTTCGGGGTTTAAGTGCCTTGATAATATCCTGCACTTCGTCTGGAGTGACTGGAGGCAGAGGATACTCAGGGTCTTCGACAGGGGGGAGGGAAGCTCTGCGTTCAACTTCAGCGTCAACCTCGGAGAGGTGAGCTTGATCGACTGGTTGAGAGCTGGGTGTGCATTGAGCCTCGAGACTGATGGCGAGGCATTCAGCTTTGTCGACATCGTCATAAGCGATTGTCTTATCGGGGCGAATCAGGGGGGCATGGAGACCACTTCCTGGGATTTGAGTTTCCTCTGAAGGTCCCAGAAGGCCAGATGGGTAGGCTCTAGCTCACTCAGCATCCTGTCCCAGCCCGCAGTACGCAGCTCCGCTATGCGTGTCCTTACAGATCTCTGTAAGTAGCGCATGCGGGCTTTGTTCGCGTCGCAGGGAAAGCTGCTGTAAGCACGGACAGCTGCGTTCTTCTCATTCAGCAGTTCATGTACATCGTCCGGCAATTTCCAGCGACGGTCATCCGTCGCTGGAACTTCCCTTGAACAATCGTTCAGGACTGATTGTACGTGTCCAGTGAATGAGTCGATCGCCGCCGTCGTGTCAGCGATAGAGTCGAAGTGGTCGGGGATGGAGTCTAAGTGGGGGGACGTGTTGGATTTCAGGCAGTTGCTTACTTTCCTCCAGTCCGTTACCACTTTGGTAGATGGGGGTTGGTTGGGGTCAGGGAGCTCTATGCGGGGGGCCAGTTGGATGACAACTGGGCGGAGGTCCGAGGTGAGCTCTTGCACCGCCTCTATAGAGTCCAACCGTAGGTTGATATTCTTTAGAAGCGCTACATCGAGGACGTCGGGGGTATGGTTAGAGTTGTGGGGGAAGTGCGTGGGAGTCATCGGGGCGATGACATCGAAATTAAGGACGGGGCAGAGGTCAAACAGATGTTTTCCTCTGGAGGTTCTAGAACTGTTCCAGGCGGAATGTTTGGCATTGAGATCACCCGCTATGATAACGGAGTCACTCAAGCCAAGCAGGGCAGAGAGGTCGTTGGATAGGAGTTGGAAGTTCTCCGAACTATTAGTGGGGGGAAGGTAGGCCGATACTAAGGTGATCGGTTGGTGGCCTGTTAAGCCTAGTCGACAGATAGACACTTCAAGTCGTGATAGAGGGGGAGGGTCCAAGGGGATGCAGTAGAGTGACTTCTTGTAATAGATTAGGGTGCCGCCCAAGTGACAACGGGACCTGTCATTGCGAACTACGCGATAGTTGGCAATTGAAGGGGTCCGGTGGATGGGTTTTAGGAAAGTCTCTTGAATGAGAAGAATGTCTATTTGATGGTCACGGAGAAACGTGGCGATTACGTCGCGTTGACCTTTTATGCCATTGGCATTGAAGTAGCCTAGCTTTAGGGATCGGGGTTTGTATCTCGCTATTGGTGTATTATCCATTAGTGGGATAGGGGTTGGGTTTGGTGACGAGTGCCGACACCGAAAACCCACCCGATATTTATACAAAACCTCATAAGAAAATCTAGTCTCTGATTGGTCGACCAATCAGAACTCGCGAATTTTTACCTATCAGAAATAGGGCGGTTTCGACACAGTTTACTTAAGTACAACAGAACATTACCTTAAAGAGAGCCACGTTACAATATTTGCGTTTTTCTTTAAGTTTTTCTATAAAAACATAATTATGACAAATTATATATTATTTATTATTATTATTATATTTTTTGACGACACGTTTGGTGTAGTGGCTACAGTGGCTAAGTGTAGTCAGCGAAACCAAATGGTCCTGGGTTCGAATCCCGGTAGGGGCAAATGTTTGTATGATGAATATGGACAATTTGTACCCGAGTCATGGATGTATATTTATAATATGTATGTATTTAGGAAAAAAAATGTATTTAAGTAGTGTATCAACCATCTGGTATCCATAACACAAGCCTTAAGTGCTTAACTTGGAACTAGATGGTGCTGTGTGCAATGTCAGACGATATTTATTTATTATTTATTAAAAAAAAAAAAAAAAAAAAATATATATATATTTTACATTCTATTATCTTATTTCTATCTAGGAAAATTAAATTCAACATGAAAACTGAACATAACATACATCGATAACGAAAAATCTACTATATAAACAATTCAAACTGTCTTACTAGACTATGAGATATCACTGTCCTTATCAGTTTGTTTACACTATTCACGTTTATACACTTAGGTATTCACTATATACACGATTGTTCACTTGTCCCGCACAGACTGTCACATGCCGCCATCTAAAAATCAAAACGCTACTCAATTGACTAACGAGCAGGCAAATGAGTCAAGAAAACTCACAATTGTACGATGGGTCAAAAATCATAAATAAATAAAAAAGTCATAAATGGGTGGTTTCAAAGGGGAATATAAGATATTTCTAAACCAACTGTTTAATAAATCCTTACCACATTTATTTACAGACTTTCGCATAGCTGGAGCTTTGCTCAATCCATTCAGAGAACCTTTATAAGATGTCTGGTATGCCGCAATTATTGCAGAATTAGTCTAACAAAGAATGAATGTTCCCAACAGGCTGGGAAACTACGTCACAGCAGAGAACGTTAACCGCCAGCGAGCGGCATTCGAATCAAAGAACGCCGTAGCTGATAATCCATTTCCTGTCCTCACCAAAGATGTCATTTTGTTTTGTTTGGGGACCTATCATTTGCGCCTGGCACGCTCTTATGTTAGCGAACATATGCAAGGATGTGTATATAATATGGAAGTGTGCATGGCACTAAGTCCAATGATGACACAGTATGACATCCAAACGGAAGATTGTATGTTCCTGAGAGGTCGTATCTCATCGAGACACATCTCAAATAAAACTTATTACAGTTATTTACTGATCGATTCCACCTTGTTAGGCATATCTGCCAGGAAAGAATATTATTGCTCATGCTTATCGGGTATGAGGACTGTTGGTGCTTGCGCACATACCGTGAGCATGTACTTCGGTGTCTGCCGACATTTAGACAGTTTCGTTGGTCCTGCAAGTGCCTGGGACGATATTATTTTACAGAGCCGAAATAGATACAATATAATCTATTTCATTCACATTCGTTTATTTATTTTTGGAGTTAGGGTGTGACCTTTTAATCAAAGTACTTGTTGCGAATATATATTGAGTTTATTACGAGAGTTAATACGAGTACATGGTGTTGTGTTTATCGCGATGGGAGACCGACTGTGGCGACGCGACGCGACGGTGGTGGTCGCTTTGTGACCTATTTGCTGACTCGACTTTACGTAGCTAAGTATCGGGTCGCCTAACTCCCCCTCTTACAAAATTTTGGAATACATATTAAAATCTGGAATTACATTGGTTCTGTATTATTTTTTACAATTGTTACCTTATGCCTAAACATCTAGGTACATAATATACTTAATTATAACCGGAGCTTGGTCATCATTCTGCAACAACGATAACAGTGTAAGCATAACATAAGTTTCGTTAAACAATAATGTAACATAATTTGCTGTGACCACTGAAACTTAACACACTTTGGTCCATGAAACGCTGAAACGTCTGCGCAGCGTTTCGCAGACCAAACGGCATGCGTTGAAATTCAAAAAGTCCGAAAGGTGTTATTATAGCAGTTTTTTGAATATCTGATTCATTTACGGAAATACAATGGTATGCTCTATTTATGTCAATGCGTGTAAATATTGTTTTATTTGCTAGAATATATGTAAAATCGTGTAATCGTGGAATCGGATATCTATCAGGTATTGTAACGGAATTCAACTGTCTTTAATCACCACAAGGGCGTAATTGACCATTCTTTTTTAGAACTACATGTAACGGACTAGCCCATGCACTTTTTGAAGGCCGACAAATCCCTAACTCCTGCATGAGAGAAAACTCCTCTTTGACTTTTTTGCAACGTTCGGGTGGTAACCGCCGTGCTTTTGTATGCACCGCGGGTCCCGTTGTTTCTATAAAGTGACATACTGAATGAGCTGAGATTTCTTTAAATGATACCGGTTTTAAAACTTCAGGAAATTCGCTCAAAATGCTGTAATATGGGTGGCTACTATCGATGGTTGTGTCTTGATGTGAGCAAACTAAGGATGCAAGTACATTCAACAATGTTGTTACGTGATCGACTAATTTTTTTAGAACTTAGGTCAACGAGTAGTTTATAGTAAACTAGGAAATCTGCGCCTAGAATTGGTTGAGACACATCTGCTATTACAAAAGTCCACCTAAATGTTCGTTTTAACTTTAAATTTAACACTAGAGTTTTTACGCCGTAAGTACGGATTTCACTACCATTTGCAGCAAATAAACGGTATTCTGTTGACTCACCACACTTTTTGTCCTTAAAAGAAGCCGGTATTACTGAGATGTTGGCACCAGTATCCACTAAAAATTTGAGATTGTTTTGTAAATCGGTGACACATAGGCGGTTGTTAGCCGATGGTACGTAGTCGTCCGCCGCTGTACGTACCTCGTTCAGTTTCCCTGTTTGGTATCCCAATTGCACGGTTTCTCACAGCGGTGCGCCTGATCCCTGAACTTGTAGTGGTAACGGCATAACCACTTGGGGTCATTGGGTGTAATCCTGGTTGTAGATTTGGATCGGGAACGGGAACGGTCATATCTGCGTCCTCGGAAGTCTCGTCCTCTGCTTCGTCCGCGGAAACGGCTGCGTCCTCGATTTTGCACTTCTGTTCGTAAAGTGGCAACTTCCAATGTTAGTTTATTCATTTGTGCTAATATCTCCGAGACTGGAAAGGCTGATGCTGCTGATGTCGACGGTGCTGAGTTATTCAAGGCTGCGACCTCGCCGACGTTGATATGCTCCATAATATTGTCTGCTATGCCAGCTAATTTGTCCAACTCTAGCTCTTGAGTCACTGCTAAGCTCGCTCTGACCGTAGCAGGAAGTCTACTTAACCACAGGTTCTTTAATATTTGTTCTGATATTTGCATGTTACGACCTACGTCCTGCATTTGCCTCAATAATTGTGACGGTTTTTGTGCACCGAGTTCTAACTCGCTTACTAATCTCTTGAACTGTGCGTTGATGGAATCCTCGTAAACTTGCAGTAGTCTGTTTTTCAAGGTTTGATACTTGTGTGGAAGAGAGCTGTTATAAATTATGTCGCTTACTTGTTGAAGCACATTCGGTGCAAGTTTCGAAACCGCTACTTGGAATTTTACGTCATCGCTAGCCTTCTGAGGCATCATGGCATACTCGAATTGGGCGAACCAAAGCCTTGGCATATGTGGCCAAAAATCGGGAAGTCGTGCATTGATGCTAATCGCGGCCTCCTCCGCTGCAGCTCCGGTGACAGTCGGTGTCCCCCCGAGGCAGTCCTGGTACGTTGGTTTGTTTGGTGATGTTTGCGGCATTACGTAAACGGGGTTTTGAACTGTGTCCGTATTTGTTTTCTGTATGATTACACCTTCCATTGTCCGATATTTTAAATTTTGAATATTTATTGTCCACAATTAGTTCACTTCACTTAATCACGTCGGTTAGCATTTATTTCAATTAGATCACGTCGGTTAGCATTTATTTCAATTAAATCACGTCGGGGTCACCACTTTGGAGTTAGGGTGTGACCTTTTAATCAAAGTACTTGTTGCGAATATATATTGAGTTTATTACGAGAGTTAATACATGGTGTTGTGTGTACCGCGATGGGAGACCGACTGTGGCGACGCGACGCGACGGTGGTGGTCGCTTTGTGACCTATTTGCTGACTCGACTTTACGTAGCTAAGTATCGGGTTATCCCCAAACCTAGTTTATTAATTAGAATACAGGAACTTAACCTCTGAGGCTCTATACCGGTTGCTTTGTCGCTTTGGCCCGGACACTGAGTGGCGCCTCCAAACACCGCGGGCCCTGGTGCCCCGCACCACTATTATCACCAAATACTACTACCTATAGTATGCTGGCAATTATTATCACTCTAGGACAGAAAGAAATCATTTATTTTGCGAAGAATGTGGGTATGTATACAAAATAAGATGTCGATATTTTATTAAATAATAGTACCAATACACTCTACCAAGCCTCACGATATCGTAGCATTTCGATTCGACTGCTCTCTCATGCGTGATAAGAGTGAGCAAAATTGTCATTTACTTATGTACGTAAATCTAGTACCTAAATGTAAAGTTATTTATAATAATGACGATTTTTCATGATATTATTGTGAACTAACGCCATGTTTCCGTGGCGTACACTCATTGTTTTGACACGGAATTACTTGGCCCGGTTACAAAACGCGATCATACGATATTTGTTTACAAGTCGTGTCTCGTTGGTGAGTGGGTCGCGTGAGAGGTGTGGCCGTGTGGCGAGCGAGTCAGTGCGCTGCACCAGCTGGACGCCCGCTGCGCGCCAACGTCGTCACGGCCTCGACACCAGCTGAGAGCATTCGTCGTAATCTAAATATTGTCAAAACATGTTTTGATAAAATACTGATATATAATTCGCAAGCGTTGAGTACAGTTGTTCAGTGTGCTTTTGAATATTACTCGATCACAACCTCCCCGCAAAGAGTGACTTCTTTGTTTGTAAAAAACAACTTTAGTGGAAGTTTACAAAAAACTGTGGCAATCTTTTTATAAAACAGAAACCAAAAACAGCAACCAGGACTTGCGAGTGATTACTGTGATCAGCGGTGATTAGGAACGTGTAGTAAAAGTAAAGTGTAGAACTTGTCATTGAAATAGGTAAATAAGCGTAGACAGACTTGAGACAGACGTCTACATAAATAAGTCAATTAGTTTCTCTGTCTACGGTCAATGGTCATGATATTTCATTTTACGTAATAATTTGCCTTTCGTTTTATGATCATTTAATGAATATAATTGTGATTCTACTAGGAAGACCACTACTTGAAAATATATTAAATAGTATCATGTAAATAATTGTGTTAAGTCAGTCTGTGATTAGTTGAACTAAGATAAAGACAGTTAAATGAAAGTGCAAAATTGAAACGAAACGTTTTTAGATTTGTTTTGATTTGCTTTTGCTCAAGTTGCTATCTGTGGTTGCTATTACTGCTAGTGCTCAAACTCAACAAAGATCGTCTGATTTGACGTCACAAAAAAAAAACCTGTTAATCCTGTCATTGATTTATTTATAATTGCGAAATGCGAATTTTAACTCGCGCAGTCTAGGTTTTGCGCAAAAATCACATATAATTGTCGCACAGTAGCGTGGTAGGAGTAGGCACCACATTACTGAATATAAATTGATGCTGAAAAGTGATTGAAAATCTCTTGTGTGAAACAACAAAATAAAAGGTGTTACAGAAAGAGCTCTGACAAACATTGGTGTTGAACATATTATTTATAAAGTGTGTGCATAGAACACGCGACAGTTCTAGAAGGTGCTGGTATTGTTGTGCTCGTGCTCGCGCCGAGACGAGTCGTCGTAAAGATGTCGTCGCTGGGCGGTCAGTGGCGCGTGATTCGCCACTACCTGTCGCTCAGCAACCTGAACGCTGAGGTGGACAAGCTGGTGCAGAAGATCAAGCCCGCGTCGCCCGAGCAGTGGGACAGTACGTATCGCGGTCAGTGGTCCGCTACATTAACTTCATACACATCACATCTCTTTCAAATTACTTACATGTTGTATTCGGCTCTGTTGAAGCATAGCGATTGTTTACGATAGTTCCTTGTCTGCACTGTGCAGGATCCACGTGAGCATATTGACACACTACCATGATTTAGACATAAACTGACACACTGTTCAGCTGTTTCTTGGAATCTGCTTTATTTGTTCCTTAGGAGCTAATTATATTTTTTTATCAAAGTCCACCAATTACTACGCTATGAACAGTATTAAACAAAAACAATTTTTTTTAGAAATTATTCCCATTGTGAGATACTTACTTAATAAAAAGAAAGCATGGCAAATACAGTAGTCTCAACAATAAAAGTATTGAGTATCAAGTATCATTTTTTTTTAATACATTTTAATTTGGCTTTTTTAGTTTTACTCACACTTATTACAATACATTTCAATAACCATACCATGTCTATTGTCATAGATTTAATACGGAGGTTTGAGAAGTTGGTGGCATTTCGTCTGGCACCTGTCACACAAGTGCACAAGACAGCAATACCTGACAACAAACTGAACTCTACAACTATTGAAGAGACAAACACCAAAGCAGTGACCAAAGAGCTGACAGAAAGCAAGCCCAAGGAAGTAGTGGGTTCTGAAATGAAGGAGCTCAGTATAGAGAGCCTGTGGCAAGGACTGCGCCTCAAGAAGGACATCCAGCTCGGCAAGATCTCTGAGCCCGCCTGGAAGGAGCAGAAGCACACGGTGTCCAAGGTTTGTACAACACCTTACACTCGAGCAAAAACATCAGCTGTATACAGGCATCTTAACTCATAAACAATAGAGGTGAGTGTAGTCAACTCCAATAATTTATTTCAATTAAATCAATTACAGGCACTTTTCAATTGTCAAGGAGGTACTGAGAAGTCAAATCTTTAAAATCACTAAGTTTCTCTCCATAAACACACAATAATAATCTTTATTTGGAATATTTCAGCCTGTATACACAAGTCTTTTGCTGACTGTGCTACACCTCATATTCATTGTTCATGATTGTGGAATTACAATATTAGATAGGTCAGTGTGTACAATATTGAGTGTGGATTTTGTTTCACACTTATATTGCACTGATTGAATGGTACTCTTTAATGATAGCACTATTATATGTGTTCAATATTTTTGAATGCTGTATTAAGTTATTGTAATTCACTACAGTAAGTTACATGTTGTGTTTGTTTGTTGCTTCTTAAACAATCTTTGATAGAGTCATTACAATAATAATATATGTTGCAATCAATACAAGTTGCAGCCCGAGCTCTGTCCTAATAATATTCGTAACATACTGCACAAAGACAATCAATAGATCTGCACAATGTCAGCTGATACATTGTATTCCGGTTTCCCCCCACACTGGCAGACACGAATTATAGACGAATTAGCAATCTTGTTATGGTAAGCAGAAACTGACACAAAACAACTGTTTGAACAGTAGGTTGTTGTTATCAGTGTTAATGTAGCTGTTATTGTGCGCACGAGCGATAGTGGCGCCCATAGTTCGGAGCGATGATAACACAATGTGGTCAAACGTGGATAGGTAGGTACAGGTCCTGTCACGGATCAAGATCGCTGCGCGACATGGAGCGGGTACCTACATTATATTTTTACTTGTACATATTGTAGGCTATTGTTTTATAATATAAGGTTTTATTGAAGAATCATAATAGGTACTTGGAGTAGGCTGGAATTTAATTAATCGCTCAGTGTGCAGGTACAGGCCGACATTCTTTTAATGTGACAGGACATGGGATGTAGGTACCACATCACAAATAACTACAGAAACTCAACGCCATACAAAATTCACATACATGACATACAGTCAGGGAAATGTATAGGTTAGCAGATTGACACACTACCTGTGTAGGTATGTTTTGCTGTTTTATAGATAGAACATTTATGACAGATCAACAAAGGTAGTTGTGATTTGAATATTACGGATAGTTTTAGTTGGTAACCAATTAGTTTCCCTGACTAGTAGGTAGTATCACTGAGGTGAATGCAGAGATTGTAGAGCATCGATATAACGGTGGCTGGTTACGAGTGATCCTTCTGTACGCATCTGTGGTGTATTTGCAGATAAATGTGTCAACTGCTATCTAATCACTCATGACATTCGCGAAATGATTTTAGCTACAGTGGCGTACTTGTGAACATAATAATTTTGTACACGCGCATGAATACAAGTGATAAGCCTGACCCGAGCTTATCTAACTCACGAAGTTATAAATAAATGAGAGAAATGGGTCGTCCACGTCAGCTCGGCTCGGCGAAGAGCCAGGCGCGGCGGGGGCGGGGCCAGCTATCTCTACTACGTCAAAAAAAATATGTCTACCTGAAACAGCAAGCAAGCATAGACGCAAAGCTTGCAAGAAGTGCCACATTACCTACTGATAATTAATCACTTCAACTTCTTGTACTGATGAATGGGACAACCTGTTCAAAAACCAAAAATTCGAGCGATTTTTAGAAACACGAATTATAGTTTAAATGAAACTGTTGTAAAAATTATGACTGTTTTGCATTAAGACAAAACAGGTACTTATTATATGTTGGAGAAAACACAGCAATGATATGAAGAAGCAGTCCTTATGATTCTGTGAAAATACGGTAAATATCGGTAGGAATATCGAGCATACCTTCTTATTTCTGGCACCTGAGGGCGCAGTTAATACTGTACCGCCACTTTTGCTGTCAAGCGTCATTGCAGTCTTCATCATCAGCAAGCCCCTTGTTTCATTGCTGTGTTTTCTCCAACATATAATACCTGTTTTGTCTTAATGCAAAACAGTCATATTATATGTATTCGAAAACACAGCAATGATATGAAGACCAGCAGTGCGATTCAGTAAACCGCCAAACCGTGATAACTTAGGTGAAGTGAGCGCGGACGTGGAGTGAGCTGTCAGTGTCACCCCACTGATGCTAGGGATTGACCAATGACTAAAGAATAAGAGAGGACATGAACTAAAAGATCGTATCGCGTGCCCGCGGGGAAAGTAAAATGGCGTAGGCTCCGCCCATTACCTAGTGTTGTCCTCTGCTCATTCTTTGCAATGATTTTGTTCATCGTGTTGATTACAAATCGATTAATCGAAATCACATACATTAAAATAAGGTTTTTGATTTTATGTAGATAGTAGGTAAGTAGGGTGTTATTCGATTCTCATTCTAGGACGTCGCATTATGGATTAAGTACAAGTGAGCTGTCAGTGTCACCCCACTGATGCTAGGGATTGACCAATGACTAAAGAATAAGAGAGGACATGAACTAAAAGATCGTATCGCGTGCCCGCGGGGAAAGTAAAATGGCGTAGGCTCCGCCCATTACCTAGTGTTGTCCTCTGCTCATTCTTTGCAATGATTTTGTTCATCGTGTTGATTACAAATCGATTAATCGAAATCACATACATTAAAATAAGGTTTTTGATTTTATGTAGATAGTAGGTAAGTAGGGTGTTATTCGATTCTCATTCTAGGACGTCGCATTATGGATTAAGTACAAAAAAGCCTGTTGTTGCGTAATCTGACTGAAAAATTGCAAAAATCATCAATTTGGCGGTTCATTTAAAATTAATTGTACTTGATATTATTTACTCTATGATTAATAGTTGCTCGTGATAATCAAGCTAGAAGAAGAGTAAATTAAACTGCAACAAGGAATTCAAAACTACACCGATTACAAAATAAAACAACAGAAATCGATATTATGCATTTAATGGGAGAACCGTTTTATTTCAAATAGATACAATAATATCAGTTTGTAATTAGTATTAAGTACACCAATAATGTGAAATACAATAAAGTCTGCCTGTCTACAATAAATGTACAGGGAAATAATAATGTATTATGACTCAAACTCAAAGCATTTATTTCAAATAAACCAATTACAGGCACTTTTGAATTGTCAAGGGGTCGGTCAGTCAGAAAGATGAAGCTAGTTGCCCATTCCAAAGCGTAGTAGGTACCTATGGAGAAGAACGGGCAAGAAACTCCATGGACACTCTTTTAAATCAAAATATTGTTACAAAAAAGTGGTTACATCATTCATGTTGTAATTATACATGTGAGAACGATGTAGAAACACGTGCACGTTAAAAGCGTCCGTAATAAAAAGATAAAAACAATTATGGAATTAAAATAAGCCGTGGCAGCTAAGAAATGACCAGTGCCTACTGACGGCGCCCGTTCACGAACATGACGTATGGATCAGCACCATTCAGCTCAACCATTTTGAAGGGAACTCAATGATCCAATACACACGCCACCACCAGCGACACATTTGAGTGAGCATGACATACTCTCAGCCGCCAGGGCACATTCAAGTCAATGAAAGACGAACCCAGTAACCTTTATAGTGGGTACATAGTGCTCACACATGTGCTATGCAATTATACAATACTAAGAGATTGAATTTATACAATGCAAAGATAGGTTGTACAATCTTCATCAGCTCCAACATTATTTTCGAATATATGGGTAAATGTAGGCTTACAATGAAAATGTGATAATTTACCTTAGGGAGCCTTGTCGGTATTGCATTGTCGTGAAGTCTCACTATATCAAGACTTCTATTAATACAAGACTCTTCAAAATGTAGTGAACAAACAAATACTTTTTCCTGGCTGGAGTCGATATTTTCTTGACCCAATGATTCAAGCCACTTACTTTTAAGTTTATAATTTTTTGGTAACCTAAAAACACAAACAAAACACGCAAACTAACATAAATGTGTATATTCTTTCATGCTAAATATTCAAACGAAATTTGGTTTTTATCGATGCAAAATCGATTCGTTGTGCAAATTACACAATCACAACACTATATTTGTCAATAAAAATACGTAGTAAACAAAACCAAAATAAGGAAATATATCGTTCGAAAGACTATGAATAGGCAATAATCTATGACCGAACAGTAATAAACATGAATTGAGACTAGAAATTGGTATAAATTTATATAGGAAACTTAATAGGTAATCTATGAATTCTTTCGACTTACTTGGGCAGGGATATCAGAGGCGCTTTTTTACTGTAATTCGAGCCATAGCCCCTCACACAACACTTAGGCATGGTTTCCTCTATCACAGACAGCCTCAGTCAAATTTACAGCACTCAAAATGTTCTCAAAATGGAAAAAAACTTAATATTTAGTCGCACGATAACGCCAAATGACACTTCATGTACACTCTGTGAGAAGTACTCAAAACCAGAAACTAAAATGGCGAACCGGCCGATGGGCAGGGCTTCCGTGACGTCATACTTCAATATTGCAATTTTAAAAACTGACAAAATACGGTTTTCTCTTTTTGACACTTGCAGAATTGCATAAGTTAGAAAGAAACATGTATATTTTTTATTTCTGTATAGAATCGTATGATATTTCCATAATGTATAATTTATATAGATCTTTTAGTTCATGTCCTCTCTTATTCTTTAGTCATTGGGATTGACCAAGCATTACATTTACAATCATAATCGAGATTTTAATAATATTTTTTTATGCGAATTCTATTGAAAATTTTATATTATTTCAAAGCTAGTATGTAAGGGTCTAAAAAAACAACAACATTGAGTTTCTAACTCAATTTCTGTTTTGCTGTTTTATTTTAAAACCCCGAAAATAGTCATGTTTATCGACTTAACTACATACTAGCTTTGAAATAATATTATAATGATCACTAGAATTTGGATAAAAAATATTATTAAAATCTCGATTATGATTGTAAATGTAACGTTGGTCAATCCCTAGCATCGGTGGGATAACACTGACAGCTCAACCCACGCAAGTCTTCACGGTGAGATTTTTACAGAATCGACCGGCTGTTTAATATCTGCTGGTGACCTGACAAAACAAAACACAAGAATGCAATGTGAATGCAAAATTGTTTAATAAACCCACAAAATTATTTATTTATTTATTTTTTATTTCTTTGTTGAACTTTCATAAATTAAACTCAAGCTCTAAATAATGGGAAACCAATTAAATCAAATTTAACAATTATTCAGTTATCTAAAGTCATTAATTCAACTGACTTTGTAAGTAAACAAAACAAAAATAAGAACTTATTCTTTTCAATAAACTCAATAATTAAGCAGTCTCACACATACTGCTAAAATAACTGCATAATAAATCAACAACTAAGGATAACATTTCTAAGTTAATTAAAGTGATTAACATAATAACAGAACAAACAAGCCTCTGTCTTTAAACCAATGAAATCATTCTTAGTTTTAACACTGAGATCACACCATGAAATCTTAGGTATAATATTACGTTTAGTTAAACAGTTTTAAAGTTATTATAAAGTAAACCCACTGCAGCATCATCACTGACAGATCTATTTACTTCCTTGCAGTAATATCTTGAAAATGTTTCTACACACTTCCAATTTACCCTCTCTAATATCTCCTGTACTGGTCTGTTGTCCAGCCATCCCCGAGAAGCTACAGCTGATCTTATACTACCTGGGGAGGCATCAATCTTAGCAAGCTTAAAAGCTGACCGCACCCAACCTGCTATCATTGTTTTGGATGCAGGCCTGACCACTCCTGTGATGGAGATAAAAAGAGATTTTATTTGACTATCATGACAGCGTCTGGCTTCCGAGATCTTAATCAACTCCTTAACGTGAGTTACTGGGCAAATTTTTGGATCTTGATGCCGTATTAGTAGCCAGCCTGATTGCCTGTGCAAACCTGTGTCAGTTTTTGAGCCGAACCTTGGCCAAAACGTCAGAGTGTCCTCAGACTCTGTAAACCCCTGCTCACTGAGTTCCAAGAGGGTAAGGTCATGTAGCCTTCGACCAGTAGCTAGTAAAAGGATCAATGCAGTCCGTCTGCTTAGGTCAAAAAGAGAATATGTACACGTAGATGACTTTAGCCAGTCAAACAAAATATATACATCCCATATAGGGAGTTTAGCTGGGTGTGGTTTAGACAAAGAAACAGCCTTTAAAACCTGTTGAATAAAAAAGTTTTTGATAGATTCTCTACTGTTGCTGCGCAATATGTTGAAATAGCTGATTTGTGTAACAGAATCGTACTATATGCAAACTTATTTTGTAAATATAGATTGGTCAAAAACCTAGCTACGTCCTTGCCCTCTGGACACTTACTGTTTACACCATGTGACTTAGTCCAGTGCAACCATCTTTTCAATGGGGCACTATAATAGGTACTCAAGGTACTTTCCAAGCTTGGAGCCTTAGTTTGTCTACTTGAGGCGGGCTCATTCTCGTCGTCCAGTCTAACAGAACCTCCCTCAGGTTCTTTATTGGCAGAGGGGGGAGGGGATTGGGGGGGGGGGGCGTGCCTGGAGATCCGGGAACCAGAAGCACTGGGTCCACCGTGGCGCTATCACATAGTATGTCCCTACTGCCCTGTATAGGTGTACCAGGACCCTGGGTATCATGCTCGGAGGTGGGAATACCCACGCTGTTTGAAACACCCATCTTTGACTGAAAGCGTCGCAGAAAAGCGCCGACCCATCTCTTGAGTCTAAAGTCACATACCTTGGGACGACAGAGGTTTCTCTTGTTGCGAAGAGATCGACTTCGGGAACGCCCCACCGTCTGAATATTGCCTCCGTGGCTGGTGGTAGCAGATGCCACTCGGGTACTGATCTGCCTCTTGATAGGCAATCTGCGATGACGTTCAGATTCCCTGGCAAGTGGAATGCTGTCATCGTTATGTTGAATCGGAAGTTCAATTCCATCAACCTGGTTGTTAGCCCCAGTAAGTTTAACGAACGAGTTCCGCCCTGATTCCGGATGTATGCCACCAGAGTCCTGTTGTCTGACTGTATTAGAATGTAGGCATTTCGTAATAGTGCGCCCTGGGACCTGATGACGGCAAAAACGGCATACATCTCCTTCATATTGGAGTGCCAGGCTTTTTGGTTTGTAGCGCATTTGCCTGAGAGGTGTTGACTGTTTAAGTTCGCTCCCCAGCCCGCATCCGCTGCGTCTGTAGTTAAGAAGTGTTTTACTTCTCTCTTGTTTAGTGGGGTTGGACTGCCCTCTATCGCATCCAACCACCACCGCAAATCCTCTCGCATTCTGGGGCACAGTGCTCTCTTCTGGCCTCTCTGAGTAAATCTTCTCAGAAAGAGCTGTGCCCTGCGACAGTAAAGCCGGCCCCGAGGGACCGCATGGTTGGCGAAATTTAGCATGCCCAACAAACTTTGAAGCTCTCTTAATGAGCAGCTGTCTCGACTCAATATGTTTGTCAGAGAGCTTTTTATACCCAGAACTTTTCGGGTGGGCAAAGCTACTGTCCGGTTCTGAGTGTCCCAGACCAGCCCTAGGTATTCCAACTTGCGTGTGGGCTCGGTTATGGACTTCTGATAATGTACATGCCAACCTAAAGATTCCAAGAGGGCCAGCGTTTCCGCAACCTGTGCCCTAAGCTTGGATTTGTCCTGACAAGCCAGGAGATAGTCGTCTAGGTATACTAAGAGGCGTACACCCCGATCCCGGGCGATTTCGGCCACCCAGTTTGAAACCGCTGCAAATGCACGGGGTGCCGAGGACAGGCCGAAAGGTAGTGCTGTTAACTGAAGGATTTCTCCATCGTAAACAACCCGTAAAAACCTTCTGTGAGTCTCCGCGACACTCGGATGGAAATAAGCCTGGTGAAGATCGATCTTCACTATCCAGTCGTTTGTCTGAACAAAGTCTACTACATCTATCTGTGATATTAGATGAAAATGCTTTGTCATTACATATGTATTTAGAGCCTTGAAGTCGAAAATTGGGCGCAATCCCCCATCTGATTTCTTTATTAGGAACATTTTAGAGAAGAAGCCTGGGTCTAGGATTATTGGTCTTTCTAAAATGCCCATGCTTTTCAACTCCTTGACCATTTGTGTCATTTCCGGGGAAAGTTTGGTAGCCAGACATTCTAAAAAAAGTTTGGTCGGGTATTTTAGAGGAGGTTTCTTCCTGAAGGGCAAGCGGTAATTTGCTATTGACTTTAAAATGAACTGGTTTGCCCCTAGTTGAGCCCATTTTTCTGTGGCAAATTTCAGGCATCCCGCTCTGAAATTCCGTTGCGAGTCAATTTTCTTTGGACTTGGAGTTTGACCTCTCCACATTGGAACGACGCTGACGAAAGGGCAGAGTCTTTCGAACCATATTATTCTTAAACTTTTTTTCAGACTTCCTAGTTTTATTTTTATTGTAGCCTTTCCGGTTTTGAAATGTATGATCCCTATGCTCTGAAAACTTTTTTCTTTTAAATAGGTTGGAGTATTCAACCAGACCTGAGACCCTCCGAGGGACTGTATTATAGGTTGCAGAGCCTCTCTACCAAATAAGTACTCTGAGCTGGGTGGGACATTTCTTAGCGTGTTTCTAAGATTTTCATTAGAAACTTCCTTTAAAATACGTTCACGCCTGACTTCAATACACTCGAAACGCTTTCCGCATATAATTTGCATGGTAGTTTCCGAGTTCTAATGATCCCGGTCCAAAAATCACAGAAATTTTCTCAAACAAAGTATTTGGATTTAAGCCCTGTGGATTAGAACTAGCCCAGTCAACCATAGACTGTAATCCAGTTCTTAATATCTGCCTCTGTTCCAAAACCTTATTGGATAAGCCAGCTAAAATCAACTCAGTTGAAGCCAGATAGTCTTTGCTTTTATTAAAACTCACATAATTCATGAAGGCCTGTAAATCCTGGGGTCGCGGTCGCCAAGCAGCCCTGCAAAACCTGCTTGTACCTAATGCCTTTCCATGCCTGAGAGCCAAACTGTTGTAACTCATTTCGTTCTAAAAACCTATCCCTATAACTAGGTGGGATAATCTTCTTAACGTCAATATCGGTGTTTAGAGAACCCCAATTAAGAGACAGCGACTCGGGCTGAGTAGGCAATGTAATGAACGGTTCCGAAATACTTTCATTGTTATTATTAATAACAAGATGTTGCGAATCGACACTTTTAGTTATGGTACTAGGAATTACAATACCACTACTTTGCGGGTCTGCACTATTATAATATAACAAACGGGATAGTGGCTTAAGTAATTCGAAATATACGACATTTGCGACATTAAGGTATCAATACGAGGTGAAATGAATGTGAAGTGATTTTTTTCTGAGGCGATTTACCAGATCTAAGGTCAGAGGCATCATCAGCTTGACACAGCGGCTACTCAAAGGGTCGTGAGAGACACGAGCTACGTCACTGAGCTTCCGGGATAGGATTTGGCGGAAAATGTTATGATTTTTTATTACCTTAGTTTACATTTAGACTTAAACTTAGTTTGTATTCTAATAGATTACAGAAGGTTCGATACCTTTTTTTATTTAAAAAGATCTGCCTAATTTCAGTTAGAGTAAAATTTTGGTTGCAACCACAGTTATAAGCTCGTTGTTTTATCCAATTAATTCTAAATTTATTTTAAGGTACAAAATCCTTCAGTATTTTCATTATTACTTGATAAACCTACTGAAGCCCGTTGGGTAGTGTGACGAATTTCTTATATTGTATTTTCTACTTTTTTATATAATTTTTTTTTTTGTTTATAGGTATTCGGTCTTTAAAAAAATCAAATTATACGTATTTAGTGGCAAAAGTAATAGTGTGTTTTCCTTTCTTTTACGCTACAGTAAGTACACAGTATTTTTGCGCTGAAACTAAGTATATACGAGTACACTAGTGTGGAGTGCTATCGTATGATGCTATGATCTACAATACGAGCTAGATGTGCGTCGTGGGGGAGACTCCTATCAGTTTGGGAAATTACGACGCACTTTATGAAGGGCCTTGAGGTTGTTGTGCTTATCGAGCGATTGTGAATAATGCGGAAATATTTTGCAGAAATACTTTAACGACGTCGCCTGCTTTATGCAAGTATAGGTACGTATTAGTAATGATTAATGATCTTGACAATTACTTAAGTTTTTTTTTTAATTTTTGAATAGGTATCGGAAGTTAATAAGCTAATATTTATGTAGTACCAATATAATTTAAAAGAGTGTCCATGGAGTTTCTTGCCTGTTCTTCTCCATAGGTACCTACTACGCTTTGGAATGTGCAACTAGCTTCTTATTTCTGACTGACCGACCACTTGACAATTCAAAAGTGCCTGTAAATGGTTTAATTGAAATAATTGCTTTGAGTTTATCCGAGGTACATTTTCAGATTGGAGAAAAAAGCTTAGTAATAGAAATGATGAATGTGTCTCGACTCGCTAGCAGGCGGCAAGGCGGTGACTGGCAACTTGTCACCACATGCTTTGAGCACGATCTAAGTGTACGCTAAGTTTCTAGTAGGTACTCTCTAGTAGACGATTACATAACGTGTTGTGAAGCAAGCATCTTTGTTCGTTATTCTCAAATTGTCAATCACTGAAATTAAGTGATTTTGGATCTATGATGATGACCGAGTGCGAAGTACTTACCTAGTAGGTACATGAACCAAATATTTTTCTTTGCCTTTTTTGTCTCACTTCTAATATTTGTAGGCAAGATTCTCGTGTATCTTCGGTCACCAGAGTAGTGACATACTTCTGAGTAGGTACTTCATGCCTGCCGACACTGTCCTAGTTGCGTGGTTATGGGTTTCTAGCGAGTAACGCTCCCTACTGCCATGACAGTTTACTAGAAGTAGGTACTTATTTATGTTGTTGTATGCTGTCTGTACAGTCGTCGATCCACTCGCGCACGGCGTACGTGATCAGCGCGGTGGTCGCGGCCGAGAGCGCCGAGAGCGTGCTGGCGCGCGCCGAGAGCCTCGTCGAGCACCTGCACTGCTACCCCGAGGCCAGGGACTACGCCATCAAGGTACGCGCACTGCTCCATCAAACATATATACCTAAGGATAGCGATATACCTAAGGACACCTGACTACGTGATAACGTGAGCCCATCCAACTTACCCGAAACGTCGACGCTGCATAATTATGTCGTGTGAAGTAGGCGCGTGACTGTGAGTCTGTGACCGAGGTTCAATACTCGTTCCGAACATTAGCATTCTTGTTACAACCATCGAACAAATATCGACTAAAATTAGTTTACCCATTATTGTAATTGTTATATTCATTCAACAAAGTCTAAGACCCGGCAACAGCCTTCGTAATTGGTGTGATGCCATATTGAGTACTGACGCCGACTGACGCGTGACTCCGGTCCCCTTTGGCTTTGCCGTAGTCGGGTAAAAAGTTATAAGGGACAGACCCTCGAAACCAGTCTTTTTTACCACTTCCAGTGTTTGAACTGGCAAGAAGTTTATGTGCTAGAAGGCGGAGCTTCGTCAGTAAGTAGAAGAGTTTAGGCACTGGTCCTCTCATCCTCATGTCATTGTGTTTAATTGTTTCGTAGGAGCACGTTTATTGAACGATAAATCAACAGCTAGGTAACAAAAGCTTGTCATAGCGGTTGAATGGAAACAGAAAGCCATGTTCTCACATAAATACATCAGATTCTTTATGTTTGACCGCTATCGCTATAGTGAGCTACTTATATGAAGATGTAGAGACAATAGTTGCCATATTCAGAACAATAAGTACACAGTATATCAATACATAGATAGGTACTTACAGTAATATCACTACCTAGTTCATGAATGGCGTGATTGACTCCGTGTCAAAATAACACAACCAGATAACTCCATCCGGTATCTTGTAATACACGTCAGATTTACTTCGCATTTTGCGTCAAAGGTGAAACAAACGCCAATAGTACCTTTGTACGCATGTGGTCGACACAAGCATGTATTCATAGATGTGATGACCTTCATGGCACTTTCAGAAAATTGCACGTTTCGATATACGAAAGTGCAGAAGAACAACTGTTAAAGCGCATAAGAGCGTTTATAGTTTATACCTTATGAGTGGCAACGTCGCAATTTTGTGTCATATTTCGTGGTTTTCAATTTTTATCATTTAATCGGAGCTATATTTTAAAAATCTGTAAAATTTACTTTTTAGAATTATGTGAAAACTGTGTAAAAGGTAAAAAATCGTTGCGTTTACAGTTCTATTTATACAGGGTGTCCAAGAACCTGGCGTCCAACTGGATTCCCACGATGCCCCAAGTTCTAACAGTACTCAGAAAAATATTTTAAAAAATCCACCCCATGTACTTACAGAATTATACTGATTTCAAAAAAAAAAGGGGAAATGAGCACCCTGTGACATACTTTTGAATGCTGTGACTGCTAATGCTGATAATTTCGATATTTCTTGGAGGTTTTGTAATCTAGGGTATTGCTGTGTCTAAATAGAATGTAAAAATAATGTACTTATTGTACCATTTTAAAATAAAATATTATTTTAACTAAAGGTGATATGGAAAACTATTGAATTTCGCAACTTTGACCGACTGTAGTGTAAAAAAAATGTACCAAAATAGTATGGCAAGTGACGTCAAATTTTGACGCGTTTATTCCTCTTTTTAAAAAGGTATAATACTTACACATTAATTTGAAAAAAAAAAAATTTGATAATATTTTTACTCAACAACCCAATTTTTACGATGTCTTACAGAATTCTTAGAAAGAAAAATTTACGACGAATTGAATCTAACCTCTAAAGAATTACTATTGTATGCTCATAAAAATAACAACAGGCCTCTCAAAAAACAGGTTAGACCGTAAGGGACGGTATGTGCATGCATCTCACCATAGTGATTCGTTATTACAACAGGAGGGAGCAAGACAGAAACTATCTTTGCGATTTGCTGGTTCTTCTTTATGGTACCCCATTATTCAGGTAAGAGTGAGGGAGAAAAAGGTTAGAGGTGCGAGTGAGATAGATAGTGACGCTATCTGGGATCGTGCTATTTAGGATAACAGTACGGTCAGTACGCGTCACTGCCTCCTGCCGTTACTACGCACCTCTCTCTTATTGTTACCATTGATCACGTACTACGATTTAAAGCTTTGTTTATTGGACTCGATTACTCTTTGTGCTCTGGACTTTGAAACGAACTCTTTACGACGACCTTTGCCTGTGTTTGGACAGTTTGTGTTTTGTGTGTGCTACCATGGCGACCTACACTCCGCAAGAATACGCAAATATGCACTACATTTATGGAGAATGTAGAGGTAATGGACGAGCTGCAGCGAGACTTTACAGAGAAAGGTATCCGAGGGCTACGCGATATCCCGACCATCGAGTTTTCATTAATGTGCACAGATCACTATGTGACGGGCGGTTCCCCAATCAAGTAGCTGGTGAAGGACGACCCGTAAATGACTTCATACGCGATGAAGTTTTAGAGGCGGTGTCGGCAAATCCAAGCATCTCTGTGCGAGGAATAGAAGCTGATACGGGGATACCGAAGAGCACAGCACACAGTATTCTCCAAAAAGAAGAATATCATCCGTACCACGTACAGCGAGTGCAAAGTCTTTTACCTCGAGACTATCCGAGCCGAGTCGCGTTTTGTGAAACAATCCTGCAAAAACATCGAGAAGACGAAAACTTTATCGACAAAATTTTGTGGTCAGATGAATCAACATTTAAGAAGGATGGCTACATGAACCTACACAACTTGCACGAGTGGCATGTGGAAAATCCGCACTTGATGCGAGAAGATAGATCCCAGTACCGGTTCAAAGTGAACATGTGGACCGGTATTCTCTGTGGGAATATTATTGGTCCATTTGAGATGCCCGAGAATTTGACTGGCGAATCATATTTAAATTTTCTTCAAAATGATTTGCCAAACTTACTAGAAGAGACCCCACCAGATATGTGGTTCCAACACGACGGCTGTCCAGCACATTTTCGCGTATCCGTTAGAGAGTTTTTGGACGAGCAATACCCGAACAGGTGGATTGGGCGATCAGGAACAATCCCGTGGCCAGCCCGCTCACCTGACTTAAATCCGCTGGATTTTTTTTTCTGGGGAACTATGAAGGAGCTCGTTTATGCGAAGCCCATTAATGACATCGCTGACCTTCGTGAGAAGATAACACAAGCAGTGCAGGTGATACGTCAAAAAAGTTACTCGCGAAACATAAAGCGGTCCTTTTTAAGGAGAGTGAGAGCTTGTATTGCCGCGGGTGGTCAACATTTTGAACATTTATTGTAATAAAATATCTTTAAACTAACATTCTTTGCTTTTATTCTACTGGGAACCCATCTACCTGTGTGTATTTCCTTCTTGCTCACTCTTGGAACCGAAGTAAATAATAGTAGTAACATAACAGTTTCTAAGATAAGAAAGGGTCCGACAGTTACCGTTAATAGGTAGGCACTTCGTAAAAATTGGGTTGTTGAGTAAAAATATTATCAAAATTTTTTTTTTCAAATTAATGTGTAAGTATTATACCTTTTTAAAAAGAGGAATAAACGCGTCAAAATTTGACGTCACTTGCCATACTATTTTGGTACATTTTTTTTACACTACAGTCGGTCAAAGTTGCGAAATTCAATAGTTTTCCATATCACCTTTAGTTAAAATAATATTTTATTTTAAAATGGTACAATAAGTACATTATTTTTACATTCTATTTAGACACAGCAATACCCTAGATTACAAAACCTCCAAGAAATATCGAAATTATCAGCATTAGCAGTCACAGCATTCAAAAGTATGTCACAGGGTGCTCATTTCCCCTTTTTTTTTTGAAATCAGTATAATTCTGTAAGTACATGGGGTGGATTTTTTAAAATATTTTTCTGAGTACTGTTAGAACTTGGGGCATCGTGGGAATCCAGTTGGACGCCAGGTTCTTGGACACCCTGTATGCAAATAATACATTGGAAACTTGCAGGGCGTTATTTTCATTGTGTAAAATAACTGTAAGCATTACGGTTACTTACTTTTTAAACACTTTCACGTAATTCTTAAAAGTTAATTAAACAGATTTTTAAAATATAGCTCCGATTAAATGATAAAAATTGAAAACCACGAAATATGACACTAAATTGCGACGTTGCCACTCATAAGGTATAAACGCTCTTAATAATAAATAAACTGCTGTTACATTGCAGACATTTGTATGAAAGTTTTTGCGTGAAGTGATCCTTCTGTACATCTTGTTTAGTGATGACATAATATCATAAAGTTGCGCAATATGTATTTCCGAGTCGCCACTGACATAACTAAAGACATTAATATTGTTAAGTTCGCTCGGTGACTCGGTGTTCGCATCAACAAGACGAGTATTGTTTACTGACGCGCGTTTGTTATTGTTGTTGTGGCGAAGTGGGTGCCGGGTGCGGGAGCACCGAGCGCACTCCCTGTTATGTGCCGTGCGGCCGGCGGCCGTGCCAAGTACCCACTCCACTGTACCATTCATACCACATTGACGGCTCTTTTATCAAGTGGGATAAATTATTGCGTAGCTTATCGATTATCATCTTATTGTTTGTAAATTCAAACCATAACTACTTAATTGTATTTTTTTAAGTAGGACTTAATGGCTGTAATACGGCAAATTCACGTAGGTAGTGTCTGATAACTGATAATGAATTAATTGAGTATCTGTCTGACATACATACTGACATCATAATGGTTCTTCAGGCTATGATCATAGACTGTAATAACTATTATGATTTCAGTAATCATCCCCCAAGCTTGAAATGGGCCGAGGGCGCCTCCGTTACGCAACGCAGTCGTTTGACAAACTAATGCCAACTCGTTGCTTCCGTAGTAATTACAGATAATATCGGTTTTGGGGGAGGAACCTTTGGGTGATAGTTTTCTTCTTCGTCTTCTTCGTGTCGAATGGCACGACAGTTAACATTTTGTTGGCCTAAAACTTCGCCATTCACGGCGTCTTAAAAGAGCCGTTCGGGGTGGCTCTTCAGGAAAACCCGGTTCGTGCCGTCGCGGTGAATGGACGGAGGCTAGTGATGTTAGGTTTGCCACTCACCCGAGTCACCTGGGCCACTGAGACCTCACGTGCCGCTCGCCGCCCCCAGGAGGGCGCGGTGCGCGCGCTGCTGCGGGTGCAGAGCGCGCTGCCCGCGGGCGCGCCGCGCGCGGGCTCGCCCTCGCCGCACGCGCGCGCCACAGCCGGCGCCGTGCGCGAGGCGCTGGCGCTGCTGGGCTGGTGCGGGCCGCCGCGCGGGCCGGGCGCCAACGTGCTGTCCATCGACGGCGGCGGCATCCGCGGCATCATCGCCATCGAGGTGCTGCGCCACCTGGAGCGGCTCACGGGGCGGCGCGTGGACCAGCTGTTCGACTACATCGTGGGCGTGAGCACGGGCGCCATCATCGCCGCCGTCATCGGCTCCGGCGTGGGCACGCTGGACACGGCGCGCCACATGTACTACACGCTGTCGCGCGAGATGTTCGGCAACACCTCGCTGCTAGGTAATAATTAAAGAATGTCCCGCTGCCGGACAACGGCCTACCGTTTCCCTTTGCGCCGTGTGCTGACTTCCCATCGGCAACAATGATTAACTTCCATACAAACTTTTTCATGTCTTATTTTTAACCCCATAAGGGGATGAATTTTGGAAAGTTCCTTCCTAGTGCACATTTTTACTACATAAAGAACTTTTGTGCAAAATTTCATGCTTCTAGACGCAGGGTTTAGGCGGTGCGTTCTCTGTCAGTAAATTAATGAATTTAATTTTTTTATTAAGAAGAAAAAATTTTTTTTCATGCCCTGCTTTAAAATGATGTATGGATAAATACTAGCAGTATTCTATAAAACCTTGTAACATTGTGGTGTGCATGCAGGCGGCGGCGCGCGCCTGATGTGGACGCACTCGTACTACGACACGAACGCGTGGGAGAAGATGCTGCAGGACTACCTGCGCGACTGCACGCTCACGCAGT
Organism: Brachylomia viminalis; assembly: GCA_937001585.2. Lineage (NCBI taxonomy): Eukaryota > Metazoa > Arthropoda > Insecta > Lepidoptera > Noctuidae > Brachylomia > Brachylomia viminalis. Next base: position 191,349 of record OW443317.2, read on the forward strand.
GCAACAGAAACAACGCGCCCAAGGTGAGGCCCGCTCCGATCTATGCACGCCTGGTGCTTTTTGTTTGATAGATGGCCAAATTTTTATTGATCTTACAATAAAATAAAGTCAACATGATCTTCGTCTTCCCTAAGACGCTCTTGATTAAATGTTGGTTTTACCCATTTTGTATAACGAACGTTATTAATACGGCGGGCACGTATTGCAATATCTAAAATTAAAAGAACTAACATAAAATAACTCTATCAAAAGCACAATAATCTTTATTGCGCTTTTGTACGCAGTCATCTCGAATACTGCTCACCAGTATGGAATCCTATTTATAATACTTACGTCAATCGTATCAAAAATATTCAAAAGAAATTTTTAAGGTGCATTCAGTTTAGATCCCAAATCTATTTGCCTAATTATTACAGCCGCTGCAGGAAGTTTCACATTCTTCCATTAAATGAGCGGAGAAAATTTGCCGACATGGTATTCTTGTTCAATTTGGCTAATGGTTCAACCGACTGTTCGGAACTGATGAGCAAAATTGGGCTGCGTGTTCCATCCTTCACCTTAAGGAATCATCAACCTCTGTATGTTCCTTCTGTTCGTTGCATATATCGACAAAACTCTTATATGATAAGAGCTAGCAGGGCATACAACTCTTTGTGTCAGAGTGTTGATGATCTTGATGTATTCTTCTCTAGTGTTCAAACTAAAAAAAAAAGCTATGTGAAAACTTTTTTGAAGACCACTAAATTTATTAACTTATTTATTTATAACTATAACCTGTTCAGTGTTATCTTAATTCTCTCAGAGTGCTTACCTATTCTTACTTTCGCTTGTCTGTCAACTGTTTCATGTGCTACTCTAATATTGTCAGTGAAAACTTTTAATTGGCCTTCTTTCACTAACTGTCAACTTTAAGTATCCTAGCTGTAAGTTTTCTTAAGAAATAAAAAATAAAAATGTATTTATTTATTTAAAACTCTTATACTATCATTACAGGTTTTGGAACCTAATGCGATAGATAGAACTACTTATAATATTAACTATTTTAAATAACATCTATTACTAACAATTACCCTATACATTAATACAAAATTACTTATAACTAAAACGATACAACCTTAACAACAAGTATATTTAATAAAATTATAATTTTATTAAATAATTATACTTAAGTACTTAATTAATTATAATTATAAATTTATATAATTATAATAAAATAAAATAATCTACGTTCGCGATAGAGCTGAATAAAGGCTCTAAGGTCTTTGCTAGAGATATGTCTATTGGGCAGAGCCAGCTTACTAAACTGAAGACCGATGACGGCAGGATTGTATCCGCCAAACCTGAGCTGCTGAGAGAGATCGAGAGGTTCTATGGACAGTTATACACATCAACAAGTAACCCCGTTACGAATCTGGCTAACGACCCAAGAGCTAGATTGACCCGACACTATACCGAAGACATCCCGGACGTCAGCCTGTACGAGATAGGGATGGCTCTGAAGCAGCTCAAAAACAACAAGGCACCGAGTGATGACGGAATTACGGCAGAGCTCCTGAAAGCCGGCGGAAAACCCGTTCTCAGGGCCCTCCAAAAGCTGTTCGGTTCCGTCATACTCGAGGGTAAAACACCACAGGCATGAAACAGAGGTGTGGTGATACTTTTCTTTAAGAAGGGCGATAATGCCCTACTTAAGAACTATAGGCCCATCTCACTTCTGAGCCATGTCTACAAGCTGTTTTCAAGAGTCATCACAAACCGTCTCGCGCGCAGGTTTGACGACTTCCAGCCTCCCGAACAAGCCGGATTCCGTAAAGGCTTTAGCACCGTGGACCACATACATACGTTGCGACAGGTTATACAGAAGACCGAAGAGTATAACCTGCCTCTCTGCTTAGCATTTGTGGACTACGAGAAAGCCTTTGATTCGATCGAGACATGGGCTGTACTGCAGTCTCTTCAACGGTGCGAGATTGACTATCGGTACATCGAGGTGCTGAAGTGTCTGAACAAAAACGCCACTATGTCAGTCCGACTCCAGGATCAGACCTCGAAACCTATCCTTCTGCAGCGAGGTGTGAGACAGGGAGACGTTATCTCTCCGAAACTGTTCACCGCTGCACTGGAGGATGTCTTCAAGGTTCTGGACTGGAAAGGGGCTGGCATTAACATTAATGGCGAGTACATAACTCACCTTCGGTTTGCCGACGATATCGTAGTCATGGCTGAGACTATGGAGGACCTCAGTACAATGCTCGATGACCTCAGTAGAGCCTCCGAAAGAGTGGGTCTTAAAATGAACATGGACAAAACGAAGGTCATGTTAAATGCCCATGTAACACCCACTCTCATGAAGATCGGAGACGCTACACTCGAAGTCGTGGACGAGTATGTGTACTTAGGACAAGTTGTCCAATTAGGTAGGTCCAACTTCGAGAAAGAGGTCAATCGTCGAATCCGACTCGGCTGGGCAGCGTTCGAGAAGCTACGCAATATCTTCTCGTCCCACATACCGCAGTGCCTCAAGACGAAAGTCTTTGACCAGTGCGTGTTGCCAGTGATGACATATGGTACTGAAACGTGGTCGCTCACAATGGGCCTTATTAGAAGGCTAAAAGTCACCCAAAGGGCAATGGAGAGGGCTATGCTTGGAGTTTCCCTGCGTGATCGAATCAGAAATGAAGAGATCCGCAGGAGAACCAAGGTAACCGACATAGCCCGAAGAATTGCCAAACTTAAGTGGCAGTGGGCAGGGCACATTGCTCGCCAACAACAACATTTGAAATACCAAATGGATACCTAAATATCGAAGTAAAGTGTATCGAATGTCCTAAATATCATGTGAAAACATTTCTGTGAGCAACTTGTAAGTAGCGGTCGCCGGCCGCTGCCGCGGCTCCGCTCGCTCGGCTCGCGCGCGGTTTGTCACAGTTTTAACCTAACCGATTTCACTCACCTCAAAATGACGAATTATACAATCTGCCTGCGACTTGATTATTAGACAATGTTAAATCCATTTCTGCGGCAGATCTTATGATGAGTCATTTTGAACTGGCTGAAATAGGTTAGGTTAGGTTAGAACTGTGACTGGTGTTTCATGGCCCCCGGCGGGTGCCACCACCCGGCTCACACATCGTGGTCGGGGGGCTCGGATCGCTGTCGAGTCCACCATGAAGTACCATGAAGCACCTCAGCCGGTGGGATTTCGGGCCCCACTTCCGACGGCTGGCGCCCAGATTGCTGGGTGCGGCTGGCGCGCTCGCAACGCTGCTTCCCAATCTGGGGCCCGAGCGCCGGCTGTAGACGGCTCTACGTGGGGGTCGTGCGATCCATGGCCCTGTATGGGACCCGGTGTGGGCCTCTGACCTGACGGCCGGCAGCATCACTGTACTGCGAAAGTAGCAGAGTGCGATGGCCGTCAGAGTCATCAGAGGGGGTATCGCACGATCTCCTACGAGGCGGCTTGCGTACTGGCCGGATCCCCGCCCTGGGACCTCGAGGCGAAACTACTCCCGTCATTGTACCGGTGGCGCGACGAAGCGAGGGCGAGGGACCGATGCAGCGACACATGGAGCTGTGTCGGTCTCAGCCTCGCGAGGTCCTGGTGGCGGAATGGCGGGCCAGGCTCTCACGCCCTACCGCCGGCCTCGTCACCATCAAAATCAAATCAAAAGTCATTTATTCAAATTAGGCGGAGAATCAGCACTTTTTGAACGTCAAAATCACATAAGACAGTCCCCCCAAAACGCCCACCCTTCACCACTTCCTAGTGCTTTAGCTGGGAAGAAGAAGTGGCGGAACAAACTCCCCAGCAGCACTGCTGTCTGTTCAGTTAGAAGAACTGGATTCTATATAGTAATAAGTAATTAACATTACGAAACACAAAAATATTTTAATTATTTGCCATTATATCAGCTAGCACACGCCAATATTTAAAACTATACTCAAGCAGAAATAAATAAATTAAAAAACAAAAACGCAAACAGAACTTAATACATAATAAAAAGCCTCCTGGCATAAAGGGCGTGCCCGCTTACATATGCAATGCTGCATTATGTTTATTTATATGTATATAGCTGTAACTTGTAGCCACAAATGATAAACTAGGACCTTCGAAGTAAAACAAAGAAACATTAATTACTAATAACAATAACAAAACCATAGTCAGCAAGATGACCTGTCACCACAAGCAGCACCCGTTCACGAGCATAACGCATCGAGGCGGTCCGGCCGGTGCTTCGAGAGCTCGGGAGGAGGCACGGCTCCCTGTCGTTTCGGGCGACGCATGTGCTCTCGGGGCATGGTTGCTTCGGGAAGTACCTGTGTCGCATAAACAGGGCAAACACCGGGGTGGTTTTTAATCAGTAAGAGTCTGACAGACCCCGCCGCCCGCCCCAGGGCGGTGGACATCCATGAGGATTTTCCACCACGGAAACAAAAAAAAAAAAAAGTTAGAACTGTGACAAACCGCGCGCGAGCCGGGCGGGTGCTATTTCCAAGTTGCTCACAGAAATGTTTTTACATGATATTTAGGACATTCGATACTCTTTACTTCGATATTTAGGTCATTATAGATACTCTGTACTTCGATATTTAAGCCTATCGAAGTTTCGATGTCACGTTTGTCGATAAATTTAAAATAATTTTTGAACTTTACATAGGTACTTAGATCGGTATTTTTCATTTTGGTAAATTTACGGCGAGGTAAACCAATTGAAGGAACTTGGTACATAGGAATTTCAAGTTTTAGCTTCAGTAACATTCATTCATTCAGCTTCAGTAACATATCCATTTGACATTTTAAGCTTTCGGTACCTATTTTAAATATAAGCGAAACAATCATTAGGTATTTAGATTTTAGGGATTTTACGTTAGTTCTTTTAATTTTAGATATTGCAATACGTACCCTAATACGGCACATCGAGTGATAGCAAAAGTTCGGCTGCGTTCGTAGAGGCTGTGGGAGGACGTCGTCACTCGCGTCATCTATCATTCACATGTGTACGGCGGTACGGCCGTCTCAATCTAAAAAGATCTGTGCCATAGTACAAAAACCTCTATTAAATTACACAATATTTAGGGCCCGATATGTAGGTGATGTGTTTTTTTTTTATAGGGACCTTTTCTCCCTTTCTCTTATTACACCATCCTGAATTAGGGAAAGCGGTCCCTGAAATCGCGTAGTGTATTGAGGCTTTAAACTCAATTCTTCTGGGTATCGGGTACCAGGCGCTCAGTAGTTCCGTGGAGCTCACGCTATGTCCCCGCAGCTGGCGGTGGTGTCGTGCGTGGTGAACTCGGGCGCGCGGCTGACGCCGTTCCTGTTCCGTTAGGTACCAGGCGCTCAGTAGTTCCGTGGAGCTCACGCTATGTCCCCGCAGCTGGCGGTGGTGTCGTGCGTGGTGAACTCGGGCGCGCGGCTGACGCCGTTCCTGTTCCGTTAGGTACCAGGCGCTCAGTAGTTCCGTGGAGCTCACGCTATGTCCCCGCAGCTGGCGGTGGTGTCGTGCGTGGTGAACTCGGGCGCGCGGCTGACGCCGTTCCTGTTCCGTTAGGTACCAGGCGCTCAGTAGTTCCGTGGAGCTCACGCTATGTCCCCGCAGCTGGCGGTGGTGTCGTGCGTGGTGAACTCGGGCGCGCGGCTGACGCCGTTCCTGTTCCGTTAGGTACCAGGCGCTCAGTAGTTCCGTGGAGCTCACGCTATGTCCCCGCAGCTGGCGGTGGTGTCGTGCGTGGTGAACTCGGGCGCGCGGCTGACGCCGTTCCTGTTCCGTTAGGTACCAGGCGCTCAGTAGTTCCGTGGAGCTCACGCTATGTCCCCGCAGCTGGCGGTGGTGTCGTGCGTGGTGAACTCGGGCGCGCGGCTGACGCCGTTCCTGTTCCGTTAGGTACCAGGCGCTCAGTAGTTCCGTGGAGCTCACGCTATGTCCCCGCAGCTGGCGGTGGTGTCGTGCGTGGTGAACTCGGGCGCGCGGCTGACGCCGTTCCTGTTCCGTTAGGTACCAGGCGCTCAGTAGTTCCGTGGAGCTCACGCTATGTCCCCGCAGCTGGCGGTGGTGTCGTGCGTGGTGAACTCGGGCGCGCGGCTGACGCCGTTCCTGTTCCGTTAGGTACCAGGCGCTCAGTAGTTCCGTGGAGCTCACGCTATGTCCCCGCAGCTGGCGGTGGTGTCGTGCGTGGTGAACTCGGGCGCGCGGCTGACGCCGTTCCTGTTCCGTTAGGTACCAGGCGCTCAGTAGTTCCGTGGAGCTCACGCTATGTCCCCGCAGCTGGCGGTGGTGTCGTGCGTGGTGAACTCGGGCGCGCGGCTGACGCCGTTCCTGTTCCGCAGCTACTCGGTGGGCTGGCGCACGCGCTCGGTGTTCCCGGGCACGTCGCGCGCGCGCCTGTGGCACGCCGTGCGCGCGTCGGCCGCCGCGCCGACGTACTTCGACGAGTTCCGCCTCGACGGACTGCTGCATCAGGTATGCACATACTTGATTCACTACTTATCGACTTCTCACATATATTCAACATTGATGATGTAACTAATATTTATGTAACAATATAATTTAAAAGAGTGTCCATGGAGTTTCTTGCCCGTTCTTCTCCATAGGTACCTACTACGCTTTGGAATGGGCAACTAGCTTTATATTTCTGACTGACTGACCACTTGACAACTCAAAAGTGCCTGTAAATGGTTTAATTGATATATATGCTTTGAGTTTGAGATTTTCAAAACAGCCACGACGCGAAATTCGCGTTGAGTCCCTTACAAAAACAACTACAACGCGTCCAGGCAAACACAAAACGACCACAAAGCGAATTGCGGCAATATTAGCCGCCGGCGCACAGTGGTCACGTAGAAGGTCATAAGCCTCCGATGGCAATGATTGAGCTAAGCCATGATATCTGGTTCAATTACCCACTAGTTGTCATACTACCTGAGGCTATAAAAGGTTTTGCAATCTATTGTTCGCAACATTCCGTTTTCGGCATCAGAAGTGAACACATCTAATTTGTCATCAACCGTGTTATCACCAAGCGCTAATTAGTCTAAGACGCGACGCGTGTTTTCAAGTTCCGACTTGTTTGTGACCTGTTATTTTACAATGGACATTCAAGTTACAGGTATGTATTATTAACTTACTTTACTATTTTGCATTTTCAATCCACCATTTTTTTTTAAATAGAGTGCTACGCTGCAGCATCACTTACGTATTTATTTCTGTATTTTTTTTTATGTTGAAGCTTTTACTTATGTTTGTATCTACTTGTGCCATTCAGTTATATATGAAAATGTCGCTTAAAATCTCTACTACTAGATTTTTAAAAATGTATTTGCAGCATGCTGCAGCTGTAAGGTGCAGCCAGGGTCTACGTCGAGCGCCTGGGCGCGTAGCACTTGCTACGAAATATGTATTGTTTTTGATGCGCATTTAACTGTTTTTTGTTTTGTTTTAGGTACTAGTATTGAGTGTTCTTTCAAAAGAATGCTTGTACTAGATACTTGGCTGTCTATTAAGGACAGCAAATCCGAACTGGAACGGTGGCGTCAAGTTTTTCAAGCCCTGATACAGTTGCTGCCTGATGTTGAGAATTTTATTGCTGATGACTTAGAAAAAAGAGTTACTAATCTTTGTACAAGATTTGTGACTATTTGGAAGCAAGTCTCTCGCAAGCATTCTCGCATGATCTCTAAGTACGGAGACTGGCTGAACGAAATTGAAGTTTGCGTTCTGCCAAATTGTGCAGCAGCAGGGAGCCACGACACTCAACGGCCAGTTGCAGAGGCTTTGACGAGCACTCAACAGCATCAGCACAGGAAGGACTTCGAGGAGTGTAGCAAGCGATCAAAACGCCGCAGGCTTGCACAGTTAAGTCAAGTAGACAGTTCCGCGATAAATTATTTGTTGGATGATTCAAGTCGATCATCTAACGCCGCTTCTTTAAATTTCAACACTGATGAAGTCTTGTCTCTCATAAATGAGACTAAATTGACTAAACATCAGTATCTTATGGTAAAAGACTTCATTAATGCAAAATCACCGAATGCATTACCATCTTATCCAAAAGTGTTGGAAGCTAAGAAGCGGTGTTATCCATCGCAAGAGTTTATCACGGAATCATCTGCTGAAGTAGAATTACAATCATTGTTGGATCATACTGCATGCCGGATACTAGAATCCCAAAAAAACGTTTTGAATAATATTGACCTTAACAAAGAATTTGTTTTGATTGGAAAATGGGGTTTCGATGGGAGTACGGGGCACAGCGAATATAAACAGTGTTTTGGAGATTCTGGTATCGAGGATGATGGCAGTATGTTTCTTACTTCATATTGTCCTCTCCAATTAGTTTGTAAGTCAAACACTTCCGACCCAGACCAAATAGTTTGGAAAAACCCGCGCCCTTCCTCCACCAGGTATTGTAGGCCTATTCGATTTCAATTTGCCAAAGAATCGAAAGACCTTTCTGTGCAAGAAGAAGCTTATTTTAAGACTAAAATTGACAGTTTACAGCCATCTTCTTTCATTCACAACGGATGTGAAATAAAGGTGCGGCATTCTTTACAATTAACCATGGTTGATGGTAAAGTGTGCAGTGCCCTGAGTAATACATCTTGTAGTAGGTGCTATATTTGCGGTTTAACTCCAAAAGACATGAATGATATAGATAAATCGCGTAGCCAAACTGTAGACAGTAGTAAATATCAATTTGGACTATCTCCTCTTCACTCGCATATCCGATTCTTTGAATATTTTATTCACGTTTCCTATAGATTAGATTTCAAAAAATGGCAGGCGCGTTCATCAGACGATAAAGCTCTTCTTGCACAGAAAAAACAACATGTCCAGCAACAGTTTAGGCAGCAACTTGGTCTAATAGTCGACAAACCGCGAAGTGGAGGAAGTGGCACATCCAACGATGGAAACACTGCCAGAAGGTTTTTTTCTAATTCAGCAATTTCAGCGGAAATAACCGGATTAGACAAAGAACTTATTGACAGATGTCATAATCTGTTGCAGTGTCTTTCGTCGGGATACAAAATTAATAACGCGGCTTTTAAAGAGTATGCTCTAGACACAGCACGTAAGCTTGTTGCTACCTATCCATGGTATAACCTGCCCTCGTCTGTACATAAGGTCCTCATTCATGGTTCGGAAGTAATTGACCACGCATTATTGTCAATAGGTGAGCTTTCGGAAGAGGCCGCTGAATCTTGCAATAAGTTAGTTAAACAGTTTAGGCGTGACAACACGAGGAAAATGTCCCGGGTTGTCACAAACACCGACTTGATACATAGACTTCTTCTTAATTCGGATCCTTATATTTCTGGCTTAAGAAGGTTACCACGGAAGAAGAAGTCTATTCTATCTAAAGAGGTGTTGAATTTGTTGTCGGTATAGCATAAAATGTATATTGTTATATAATAAACACTAGATTTACATTATTTTAGATAAAGCTCCTATTATGTAACTGTAAATATATTTTTTGTCGATTTCTGTGTTTTTAGTTATGTAATAATTAGGTATTTACTTTATATTTACTATAAAAATGTAAATATTTAAGTTTATTAGTTATTAAGTTGCAATTCTTTTCTTGTATTTTAGTATCTCGTCAAGTATAATATACGCATTATTTTTTCGAATAAAATAAGTTTTTTTTTAACATTAATTCGGTTATTTTCATTTTATTATAACGTAAAGTATTACAAAAAAGCATAATAATAATAATTAGTATTGATAACGACAGTCATTACCTTCGCGAAACCCTATGACCGCCTCTCTTAGGGCGCGGAACCACTGTGCGGCGGGTCATTCATAGAAAAGGGGATCAGGTTTTATGCAGATTATTTCAACCAGTTTTAAAATTGTAATAATTACTAACGTAAAATAGAAAACACTTAGATAAAAAAAATCGTGTCAATAGGTTCTTTACCAGCTATAGGTGTGTATCTCATAAAATATTACGTGTATGAACAGATAAACCTAATATTGGTTTTTCATTTTGACCTCATTATCGCCATCACCGCCATTGAAAACCATGAATACGTCATCCATTACGAATTGAATTTTAAAATCTTCGTAACCAATATATTGGATTTTCATTTTGACCTCATTATCGCCATCACCGCCATTGAAAACCATGAATACGTCATCCATTACGAATTGAATTTTAAAATCTTCGTAACCAATATATTGGATTTTCATTTTGACCTCATTATCGGCATCGGTAGTCAAAATCATGATGAACATGATTTTTTTTTTTTTAATTACCTTATAATGGTGATTGATGTTTTGAATCGTTAAATTAAGAAAGTCGTACCTCGTACTACCGCAGGACGGCGGCATCATGGTGAACAACCCGTGCGGCGTGGGCGTGCACGAGGCGCGCCTTCTGTTCGGTGCACGAGCCGTGCAGCGCGGCACGGTCGTGTCCGTAGGCACGGGCCGTGCGCTGGCCGCGCACACGGACTACCGGCTCATGGCACGCGCCTTGCAGGCCGGCGGCGAGCCGCAGGCCACGAGCTGGAAGGACAAGTTCAACAAGATACTCGACTCTGCCACTGACACTGAAGGTATGTACCGACACTGCGGTGCTCCTGTACAGTGATGGACCCCTGGTAGTGTCCGTGGGCACGGGCCGTGCGCTGGCCGCGCACACGGACTACCGGCTCATGGCACGCGCCTTGCAGGCCGGCGGCGAGCCGCAGGCCACGAGCTGGAAGGACAAGTTCAACAAGATACTCGACTCTGCCACTGACACTGAAGGTATGTACCGACACTGCGGTGCTCCTGTACAGTGATGGACCCCTGGTAGTGTCCGTGGGCACGGGCCGTGCGCTGGCCGCGCACACGGACTACCGGCTCATGGCACGCGCCTTGCAGGCCGGCGGCGAGCCGCAGGCCACGAGCTGGAAGGACAAGTTCAACAAGATACTCGACTCTGCCACTGACACTGAAGGTATGTACCGACACTGCGGTGCTCCTGTACAGTGATGGACCCCTGGTAGTGTCCGTGGGCACGGGCCGTGCGCTGGCCGCGCACACGGACTACCGGCTCATGGCACGCGCCTTGCAGGCCGGCGGCGAGCCGCAGGCCACGAGCTGGAAGGACAAGTTCAACAAGATACTCGACTCTGCCACTGACACTGAAGGTATGTACCGACACTGCGGTGCTCCTGTACAGTGATGGACCCCTGGTAGTGTCCGTGGGCACGGGCCGTGCGCTGGCCGCGCACACGGACTACCGGCTCATGGCACGCGCCTTGCAGGCCGGCGGCGAGCCGCAGGCCACGAGCTGGAAGGACAAGTTCAACAAGATACTCGACTCTGCCACTGACACTGAAGGTATGTACCGACACTGCGGTGCTCCTGTACAGTGATGGACCCCTGGTAGTGTCCGTGGGCACGGGCCGTGCGCTGGCCGCGCACACGGACTACCGGCTCATGGCACGCGCCTTGCAGGCCGGCGGCGAGCCGCAGGCCACGAGCTGGAAGGACAAGTTCAACAAGATACTCGACTCTGCCACTGACACTGAAGGTATGTACCGACACTGCGGTGCTCCTGTACAGTGATGGACCCCTGGTAGTGTCCGTGGGCACGGGCCGTGCGCTGGCCGCGCACACGGACTACCGGCTCATGGCACGCGCCTTGCAGGCCGGCGGCGAGCCGCAGGCCACGAGCTGGAAGGACAAGTTCAACAAGATACTCGACTCTGCCACTGACACTGAAGGTATGTACCGACACTGCGGTGCTCCTGTACAGTGATGGACCCCTGGTAGTGTCCGTGGGCACGGGCCGTGCGCTGGCCGCGCACACGGACTACCGGCTCATGGCACGCGCCTTGCAGGCCGGCGGCGAGCCGCAGGCCACGAGCTGGAAGGACAAGTTCAACAAGATACTCGACTCTGCCACTGACACTGAAGGTATGTACCGACACTGCGGTGCTCCTGTACAGTGATGGACCCCTGGTAGTGTCCGTGGGCACGGGCCGTGCGCTGGCCGCGCACACGGACTACCGGCTCATGGCACGCGCCTTGCAGGCCGGCGGCGAGCCGCAGGCCACGAGCTGGAAGGACAAGTTCAACAAGATACTCGACTCTGCCACTGACACTGAAGGTATGTACCGACACTGCGGTGCTCCTGTACAGTGATGGACCCCTGGTAGTGTCCGTGGGCACGGGCCGTGCGCTGGCCGCGCACACGGACTACCGGCTCATGGCACGCGCCTTGCAGGCCGGCGGCGAGCCGCAGGCCACGAGCTGGAAGGACAAGTTCAACAAGATACTCGACTCTGCCACTGACACTGAAGGTATGTACCGACACTGCGGTGCTCCTGTACAGTGATGGACCCCTAGTAGTGTAGTTATTTGAAATATGTATTCAAAATCAGCTTTATTTTGTTTCATCGTATGTTATCGATACATCGCGTCTGTAAAGTTAATACATCGTTTTGATTTTATCATGTTTCTATGGCAGCCCTAAATTACGAAGTTAGCATTTAGCGCTGTGTGTTTTCAACAAAATTTATAGCCGACGAAGAAATGATGAAGTTCTCAGGTAGACTCGTATATTTCTTTTATGTATAATCACGCATATCTTTATACAACTACTTTATACAATTATTCTTTTTTTACTAGAACTTCGACCCTTAAACCTTAATTTTCTGTTCAAAGGTTTATTTTACGTATGGTGTACCAATAATAACATGAGTATGATGTGCCAGGTGTGCACCTGGTAATGAACGACCTGCTGCCGGCCGGCCACTACTACCGCTTCAACCCGCCGCTCATGGAGGAGTGCGCCATGGACGAGATCAACACTGACAAGCTCGACAACCTCGTCGTCGACACGCAAGCCTACATCCGGTATGTACTGCTGACAGTTTATACTGTGACACTCTATACTGACTGACTTTGTAACATTTTCGCTGTCGTTATCTTGGATTTTCATTAAAAAACTAAAAGAAAGACTAAAAACGATTCCAATCATTCTTGATCTTTCTAAGGCTTTTGACACTGTCTATGTCCCCCTCTTGCTCACTAAACGTCAACAAATTGGCATTAGAGGCTTGTCTCTTGATATTTTCAAGAGTTACTTGAGTGACCGTTCTATGGCTGTTAAGATAGGTAATGAAGATGTCCTCAGTTATGGTGTCCCACAGGGTAGTGTCCTTGGACCTACCGTTTTTTTTTTAATTTTATATAAATGACCTCTATAAAATGTGTATAATAAACTCTCAAATGATAATGTACGCAGAGATGACAATTTAATACTTGCTCATGGCAATGATTGGCTTGAAACTCGTTCCTACGCGGAATCTGCCTTGCAGGTGGTTATTTTATTTTATTAAATAGGAACAACAAACAGCTACATTATGCAATATTATAAACAGAAAAAACATAAATTACATAAGTAATAATGTAACCCACAGCGCTGTTCACAGATTACCAATCTGCCTTGCAGGTGGTTATGAAATGGTTAACTAGCAATCTCCTTACCTTGAACCTGGATAAAACTAAATTTATCACGTTTGCACCAAGAATAGCGTCCCAACCGGCTTCACCCTACAGCTTAACTGTACACATTTGCTGTTCGACAAATAATACTTCCTGTAGCTGTAATGTGATTATGCGAACTAACAACATAAAATATCTTGGTGTTATTATCGACAGTTCTATGTCGTGGAACGAACAGATCGGGTAACTGGTGACACGGGTCAGGAAATTAATATTTGTGTTCAAAAATTTGAGATCTGCAGATTTTCGTACTCTGAAAATTGTTTACTCTGCCCTGGCGCACTCTATCATAACCTTTTGTAAGGTGGCTCTGGTAGGTAAGTGTTTACTGCTTAGACTGGAACGGGCACAGAGGGCAGTTTTTAAGGTTATGGCTCACAAACCTATTCGTTTTCCTACCATCGAACTCTATGCTCTCTGTAAAGTGCCTACAGTGAGGCACGCATTTTTCCTAAGCACTATACTACGCAAGCACTCGGAACTTATCACCCTAACCTTTGACCCTAATCTCAGTTAAAAAAACGAAGGGCGGACATAGTGTGCCAGACTGGCCCGGCCAATGTTGTGTTGGTGAAACGTGAGTATCACTCCTTTGGTCCTGTTTTGTACAACAGCGTAAATAAGATTTTAAATATCTACCCACTTACCTCATGGGAGTGTAGAGCGCTCACATACAAATGGCTCAGGCTCAGTATGTCCCTTTCCCAAAATGTCCCTTGGTTTCAAAACGTTCCTTTCCCGAAATGTCCCCTTCCCATAATGTCACTTTCCCAGAATGTCCTTTTCCCAAAATGTCCCTTTCCCAGAATGTCCCTTTCCCAAAATGTGCCTTTCCCGAAAAGTCCCTTTCTCAAAATGTCCCTTTGCTACGACAGCTACGTGTCTAAGCTGGGAATATTTAAATAACATAAGCCAAGTAATCAATCAACTTTTAGTAACTTAGATACCAAAACGTTATAGCCACGTTCAAACCAAAGTTTTAATCACTTATACACTAAAACGTCAGAATCTAAAAATTAACATACTTTATTAATAATATAACACTATAGAAATCAAATTTTAGTAATGAATTTTAGTTTTAATTGTTAAAATGATGTTAGTGTATTTTTTATTTAAATAAGCGCAGTCTCAAAAATATTTTTTTTTTAAATTGTGCCACTATTAGATGTTGTTTGTAATTAGAGAGAGAAAAGTATTTAAATATAGACTTGCTATCATAATGATACTGAATGAATTCAAATACCACAGGAATTAGCAAAATATTTTCTAATTTGTAGTGAAGGTAGTACACGGAAGATAATAATTTTCGCAACGAATACAGCTAAGAATATAATGAAAAAACCAGGTTCTTATGGTTTTCTTCTTATGGTTTAAAACCAGGTTCTCTTCTATGCTGACGGGACTTTTAAATCCGCACCAAAACCATTTTATCAGATGTTTGTTTTGCATTTGTATTTGGAATCCGATAAAAATATAACTAATATAGTACTAGTCATCTACGCTCTCTTACCAAATAAGACAGAAGAAACATAATATGTTCGCCTATTTAACCTCGTTATGGAGAAATTAAGAATCCAAATAAACAAATTTTAATGTGATTATGAGATCGCGATTATGAATGCCATGTCAAACTAAAATTCATTACTAAAGTATGTTAATTTTTAGCTTCTGACGTTTTAGTGTCTATGTGATTAAAACTTTGCTTTGAATGTGGCTTTAACGTTTGGGTTTATATGTTACTAAAAGTTGATTGATTACTTGGCTTATGTTATTTAAATACTCCCAGCTTAGACACGTAGCTGTCGTAGCAAAGGGACATTTTAAGAAAGGGACATTTCGTGAAAGGGACATTCTGGGAAAGGGACATTTTGAGAAAGGGACATTCTGTGCCTGAGCCGTCTCGACTCTCGGTATGTAATGGATGGTCACCGAACCACGGACCGACTTTAACAAGCGTAGCTTAACCTTTGATCGACCCGTGCGGCTGCTATTATTTAGCCACGAGCCCCTCAGTTACTCGCAATTTTTTTTTTTTTTTTACTTTTTGCACAAAAGGTACAAAGGCGGACTTAATGCCTTAGGCATTCTCTACCAGTCAACCAAGGGTGGTGAAGAGATTAGATGGCAGGTGCTTTAATTGAAAGGAAAGGATTGATTTTGAGCGATGTTTAACAATGATAAAAAAATAAACTATCAAAACAACGTACACAAATACATAAATAAGTCCTATACACATACATAGTATTTACTATACTATATACTTACATAAATATATATATATATTTATATACAAATTCAAGGAAGAGAGATGTTGAGATGACTCTACTCTATTTGTTTTGAAAATAACTCTGCAATTTCCGCTTAAATGCATACCGACTGGTAGCCGTCCTGATATCAAGAGGAAGCGCATTCTAAAGAAGAATGGACTGAATATGAAAGGAAGAATGAACAAAGTCAGAAGTATGACAAGGACAGAGTAGAAGAAGATGGTTAGAAGAACGCAGATTCTTAGCGTGAGAAGAACATAGGTATTGGAAGTGAGACACGAGATAAGAAGGAGGAGTGGGAGAGTTGAGAAGGGAGAAAAGCGTGGTTAAAGCACGCAAACTTCTTCTTTGGCGAATGGACATCCATTTGAGCTCAGACCTATAGCTCGACACATGGTCATATTTTCTGAGGTTGAATATAAACCGGATACCATAGTTAAGCAATCTGTCGAGCTTCTCCAGCAAAACCGCATTCAAGTCAAAGTAACACACGTCACCATAGTCGATCACAGGGAAAATCAAAGTCTGCACAAGCATGGTTTTCGTCTTAGCGGGCAAAAAATTCCTCAGACGATACAGGGACCGCAGAGTACCGTTGACCCTTTGACTAACACTAGAGACCTGGCATTGCCAGCTGAGTGTAGAGTCAAGATGCAAACCGAGATCTTTCACAGTAGGGGTAATGGGTATGACGGTACCATTGAAAATAAGAGGAGGAAGAGAGCTAAGCGTCACCCTACCTATCATGCGTGAGCTTCCAATTACATTGGCCTGACACTTCGAGGGGTTTACAGACACCCCGAAACTATCAGACCACTTGTTGATAGCATCTAAGTCTCGGTTTATATCTGCTATAGCGTCTGACAAATCTTCAACCCGCTCAGCTGTATACAATTGAAGATCATCGGCATATGGATGATACGAACATCGAAGACAGTGGTGCCGATTCCCTTGTTTACAAACTAAACCAAATTTAAGTTCAGTGCATCTTTTTCTTTCTATTTCATTAAGAAAAGGACAGAAGATAAATTTTAGTTTAGTCCTGTCAAATTAATCAGCGCCTGACACTACTCCATACAAGTTTAGACTGATTAAAAAGTTGACTACTAAAATTACAGCAATTTACGTCAGGTGCCGACTTTTAGTTTAGTTTGTGAACAAGGGAATCGGCACCAGTGAGTTATAAAATTAATGAAGATGGAGAATAACAAAGGGGAAAGAATACCGCCTTGTGGAACACCAGCATCCAGATCACGCCAACTCGATGAGCTTTCATCAACGCGAACCGACTGCTGACATCCCCGAAGATAAGAAGAGAACCATTCCAGCGCCTCGGATGAAACCATAAGGTGGGAGAGGATAGAAAGGAGAATATCGTGGCTGACGGCGTTAAAGGCATTGGAGAAATCAATTAATACCAAAACGGTAACTTTGGTATCCTCCGTGGCTTTTCTAATGTCACCAGTCACTTTAAGGAAAAAGAGCTAACGAGGTTGTTCCGATGAATAAACCCCGCAAACTGCTTGTGTACGCAGGCCTCAAGCAAGCACTTTAGACAGGAATGGGAGAATGGAAATGGGTCGAAAATGACTGGGAAGGGAGGGATTTGAAGTTTTAGGGAGTGGGCGGACATAGGCCATACGCCACAGGGCTGGGAATTGTCCGGAATCAAGGGAAAAGTTAATGATGTGGGTAATTGGAGGGAGAAGGCTATCAAGGATCCAAACGACCATAGTACGACTGATGCCGTCGTAACCCACAGCCTTGGATTTTATAGACAGTATAATCTTTTTAATTTCGTCCAAGGTCACCGGAAAGAAGTGAAATTGTTCTATGATGGGACTCGCTAGGCCATTAAAGAAATCAACCGTCTGGGACAATATTTGGGAATCCAAATGACAAGTGGTTGTGAAGTGACGGTTGATATCATCAAGGCCAATTACTGTATTAGGAAAATCCACATGCCGTGGTCTGCCGATACCAAGAGTACCAAGGAACTTCCAGATATCAGCAGGTGAAGAAGAAGATATATTCTCGAGAATATGGCGGCGTTTAGCGTTGCGTATCATCTGATTACACCGATTTCTAGCAGCTTTGAAAAAGTTCCGATTTTCTTCACTGCGATCCCTTTTAAATTTACGAAAGGCCCGATCCCTGCTCCTCATCGCCATACGAACACCTGTCGTCATCCAAGGAGCAGGAGGACGCCGAAGCTTAATCTGCTTAACAGGAGCGTGTTTGTCATAGAGAGCAAGGACCGTCTGATTGAATACGCAGTTTTTCATCTACAGCTGTCGCCGCTGCCAAGTTTTCCCAACTGAGGTCTGACGCATCCTGACGAAGCTTCTCAACGTCCATGCGCGCAAAACACCGCATGTGCAGAACTTTTGGGATAGGTTTAGGTGGTTTTAGGACATATGAGAGGAAAATTAGGTCATGATGAGAAAATCCAGGCGCGGGATTCTGACCGTGAGAGGGAACAAGGGAGGGTGCGGATGTGAGGATTAAGTCGAGCCAAGTGTCATCGCCTGAGATGTTAAAATGGGTAGGTTGCAGTGAAAGTACATGGAGACTAACGGATTCAATGATGTGAAGGAGTTTACGGGATCGGGGAGTATAATGGGCAAGGTCAGTGTTGAAATCCGAGGTTAGTAAAATAGTCAACGGCGGGTGGACAATAGACAGCACCAAGAAGGCTCTTGACGCCTCTGACGTAGACCTCCAAAAAGAGATACTCAGCGGAAGCATGGTATTGTGAGGGAGATGAGGCAATGATTTTAAAAGGAAAATCGCTACGAAGGTAGATAGCCACACCTCCCCCTCCCTTTTCAATTCTATCATTGCGGACGAGAGTGAAACCTGGGAGAGAGTAGGTGGTGGAGAGAAGATGAGGTTTGAGCCAACTCTCAGAAACCAGAACGGCATGGACATTGGTGTCAGTGAAGGTGTCCTACAAATCACTGTAGTGACGTGGGACACTGCGCGTTTATATGACAAACATTTAACAAATGACCTTTCTGTTGGCTGAAGCTTCGGCGCACAAAGTCACCAAGTGTGTCAGTCACAGAGCTGAAACTTGCATTAGCGGATGATCTAGAGGAATCAATGGCAGAGTAAAAAGAATCATCATCAGATAACATAAAATTAAAATAATATAAATATAAAGGCCAATGCAAACTATTGGCATGATTTACTTTTTTTCTTTCGCCAGAAATGAAACCTAGGTTATATGTTAAAGGACAATACGAGAAATCAATAGCAAAAAGAATCATGTCCATCAACCGTAACCGAACGAAGATACATATGGAAGTATTGCTAGTATATTTTTGTCAGGCGTTGATCTATTTTTCTTATATCCATTTCTTATTCCACTATAGGATAGGTATTCTGGGTTACTTTTCAAAAATTGTACGAATATTCCATAATTCTTACGAAAAAAGAAATGATACAACCATAAAACCCGAAACTATTTATTAAATAATTAGTACTTCTGGTTTTACAAAAACCTTTGTTTATCTTATCAATTATCATAGAACAATAATTATATCACTTTCACTGCCCACAAAGCAGACACAATAGTTAAACTATCACATGAATCATATGTGGTTTATTGCACAGTGAAAGTGTTAAACTACTAAATTCTTATAGATAAACCTAATTAATCATCATCATTACTCGTCTCTCTTCCCCCATCCTGTCTTATTATGAAATCCAGAAACTGAGCTGGAGGACTTAAGTTTTGTTGATGTCTGCCCCACGCCATGAACCACAATACAGACATGACGTGGCTACAACAACCAAGTGTTCTCTTCCCAGAAATACAGGAACAGTAATGCCCTTTTATTGCTGCTACGCCATCATTAAGCCCTTCTATCATAAGATAGACGAAGTATGTGCGCTGTCGTCTATGTCGCGATTGGATTCGGCTACGCAGCAGCCACGGATTGATGACGTCGATGTTAAACATTTCCAAAACCGAAATGTCTAACCTATAATACATGGTCTATTAGACATTGTAGCCAGCACAAGTTACTTCACGTCACAACACAAACCAAGTCCCATAAACACAGCCAAGTCACAAGTTAAAACATAAACGGTATCCAATGTATCAAAGCCAAGTTGTGAGGTAAAATCACTAACGGTAAGTACACAGAAACAACGCACACAATCCGAAGGCAGAAAGGTGAGTGAGCCAGCAGCAGCAGCAACAGAAAGAGGTCTGCAAGCTCGGGATAGAGAGGGACAACGATATGCTATTCCCTTCCATGCGCGTGGGGATTTCTAGGAACACGCGGCGTGTCTTGTTGACACCGCGCGCGCAATCTGTATGATGCGAAACTATTTACGCTTGATTTGAAGGCTCCAGTTGTAGTTATCGTGAAACAGAGCGCAGTAAGGACTGTATGTATTATCAGATACAAATGTGTTTTAGTAAAAATATAACATTAACAACCTACTTAATCCATAACCTGACAACTGAAAGTGAAACGAGTCACTTGGCCTCCGCCTGCCGCCGCCCCCTACCGCGCCCGTCAACGTATGCAGAAGCGGGGGGATGCGGAATGACTCATAGTTGCCGAGTAGTATTTAACAATGGGAAACTTAAAATATTACACACGGAGTATTTTTATTTAAGAAAATTAACGCCTGATAAAAAAACAATAGCAATCTACTAAACACTCTCTAACTTGGTTCAGTTACGGTTGGTAGACCTAGTTCTTTTTGCTATTGATTTCTGATATAATCCTCTAACATATGGCCTAGGTTTCACTTTTGGCGAAAAGAAAAAAAAAAAACATGCCAGCTATGTATGGCAAAAGTTGCATTGCCCTTTAACCAATAAATATGCAAATTAACTATAGCTACGATTGCTTTTGCTTTAATTGCAAAACCACTATCTATCTATGCACCACCCACCAGCAGCACCACTATAGTTGTACATGGATATCTTGGAGCGTGGCCAAAATCATAACTAATGAGACTTTATCATCAAAATCGTCAGTTATTCAAACTCCAAAAGATCCCTGTAGTACGGTCCAGTAGTATTGATAATATAAAAAAAAACAATAATAAACATCATAATGAGAAGAGGAAACAGCTTGACAAACAGTAAAACCAAGAAAAAACAAAAAATTATGAACAAGCAAATAACAAAACGAAACATGACAAAGTTACACGAGCAGAAACGAAACGCAATTTATGAAGCACAACAAAACATATATCAAGGAAAATGGGACGTCAAACTTTATGCAAATTCAATATTGACAGGAAAAAGCGCGGGAACCCTCGAAACGAACAAGGCGCCAAATCTCATATAATTTAAAATTAATTTGTTATTTATTGTTGAATTACCTCAAAATTAGTTGTAATTATAAAATAGTAGTTGTATATATTTGTAAATAATGGAATAAGCAATGGGGGGAAGTGGTAAGAAGAGAAAAAAAGCGGAGCCTCCAGATGGTCGAGCACTACGGGACACCATGGAGACTTCTTCCGACTCCGATGATTCAGTAGATAATAGCAGGAAGTATCAAGTATTTAAAGTACCCGGATACTCAAGGAAGTATCCTGAAAATAGCAAAAAAACAGAATACATAGTATTTCTATCTCATCAGACTGAACGCCAATTTTCTGACAAAGACAGACTGGCTATTTCGCATGCTATACGCAAATATTGCGTCACTGGCATATTACATTTAAAATCCATTAATAAGTACAAAATAGGTATAACATTTGACCTATCCAACAATGCCAATGTATTCATTCAAAATAAAAAACTTCTAGATGAAATGGGCTTAAACGCAACAATACCAGCTGTCGACACCGAGGTGACCGGGGTTCTTACTTCAGTCCCTACGGATTTGTCTAATAAAAGAATATCTGCTTTGATTGGAAGTTCCAGAAACGTAATACAAGTGAGGCGCTTCATGCGTCGAGTACAAACTGAGGGTGGCGCGGTCACGTATGACCCCACTCCAACTGTTGCAGTTACTTTCGCCTCTACTGAGTTACCTCAATACGTGTACCTTGACTCCTGGAGGCACGAGGTAAGCTGTTACGTTCCTCCTGTCAAACAGTGTTTGCAATGCATGAAGTTCGGACATATAGCAAAATACTGTAAGAATGAAGTTGTATGCTCCATATGTACAGACAAGCATAGTTTTAAAATTTGTAAAGAAGATCCTATAAATGCTAAATGTGTCAATTGTGGTGGTAACCATGTTTCCATCTCAAACACTTGCCCACAGAAAAAAATGAAAATAGAAGAAAATAAAGTCAAGTCCAGAGCCGCTAAGTATTCTGATTTATTTAATGAACATTCTTTTCCAAAATTAACACAGAAGAACATTGAAACACAGATTATTAATTTAACTAAATCAGATTTTTTTATGAATACTTTAACAAATGCTATAACTAAAATTATATTAAATCAAAAAGATAATCCCATTAATTCAACCTCCATAAAAGAAATTCTGCAACAAACTTTCCGTAACAGTACTTCCATATCTAATAATGGATCTTAATATAATGCAGTGGAATGCACAAAGTATTTTAAGTAACAAACTTTTATTAACCCAATTTCTTTATGAGCGTAACATACATGTTGCAATTATATCAGAAACCTGGTTAACACCCATCAAACATTTTAACATTAGAAGATACAAAATAGAAAGACATGATATTGGAAATAAACACAATGGTGTAGCTATTTTAATTCGCAATAATATAAATTACAGAAAAATAATAACATATTCTGATAATTCTCTTCAAAATATTTGTGTAAGAATTACTGTAAATAATAGGGAAATAAGTATTGTAAGTTTCTACTGTCCAACAAATTGCACTCCATCTTTTGACAAACATAAATTTGAATCTCTAATAAAATCTGTGCCTGAACCAATAATATTTGCTGGTGATTTCAATGCCCATCACACATCATGGGGATGTAATTCTACAAATCCAAGAGGTAGGGACATTTTAGAGATTATTGATGATAACAATATGGTGTTAATGAATAATGGTGAAGTGACAACAGTCGGTTCTTTAACGTGGCGTCCAAATGCCTTAGATTTGTCCATAGTTTCCCCATCATTGGCTCTTTCTTGTGATTGGTTTGTTCATTCCGATCCTCTTGGCAGCTACCACCTTCCTGTAATTATGAAAGTTTTTATCAATAATAGTAATATAGATAATACTAGTAATACCACAAATTTGCCTACCTACCCTAACTTTAAAATGGTAGATTGGAAGATGTATGAACAAAATGTAGATTTACAACTATCTACTTTTCAGGAACAACATGTTGCTCCATTGGAAAGTTATACAGAGTTTTGTCAAATTTTGCATTCTGCAATTAATAAGTCCCTCCCTTATCATAATACGCCACCTTCTTCCTCTGCTGATTCGGCTATCCGTAATTCTTATAGGAATTCGGTAAAAGCCCCTCCTCTTCCTTGGTGGAATAAAAAATGTTCAGAAGCAGTTCAAAAGTCTAAGACAGCTTATATACATTTTAAAAACAATCCATCAGATGAAACATTTATCGAGTTTAAAAGATTACAAGCCCTCAAAAAACTTACTTTGACAACAGAAAGGTCAAATAGTTGGGTTGAACTGTGCAACTCCTTTAATCGATATACGCCTCTGTCCAGAATCTGGAAATATATGCGGAAATTTAATAAAACATATTCTTGCAACAATAATGATGTCAATTGGATTCAGGATTTTCTGCAAAAGTTTACCCCAGATTATGTAAATAATAAGTCAAATTTCCCCATTGCCAGTGAGTCAAACTCTGAAAATATCTTTTTAGTAAAACCTTTTTCATTACAAGAATTGAAGTCTGCTGTTAATTCTAGAAAGGATAGTGCTTTTGGACTGGATAGTATTCCATACATTATGATAAAAAAGCTTAGTGATAAGGGTTTGCACACTTTTCTCAAAATATTGAATAATTTGTGGTTGAACAATGATATACCTCATTCATGGAAGTCTGATTGTTTGGTACCCATTTTGAAACCAGATAAGCCTCGGTCTAATCCAGATTCCTATCGTCCTATTGCTCTAACATCCTGTGTTGGTAAAGTTTTTGAACAATTAATAAAACAAAGGTTGGAATTTTACATAGAACAAAACAATATTCTACCTGCTAATCAATTTGGTTTTCGTAGGGGAACATCAGCTCGTGAAAGTATTTGTCAGTTACAGCTTGATATCCAAAATAGTTTAAATAACAAGGATTGCTTAATGTCAGTATTCTTTGATGTTGCTGGAGCCTTTAACAGTGTAAATATTGATGTCCTTTGTTCTGAATTACTTCTTATTGGAATTCCAAACAAAATTGTCCACTGGGTCCATGAATTCTTAACTGAAAGGAAAGTTTATGTTAGATATGATGATAAATTACATGGCCCAAGATTTGCTTCGGTAGGAGTTTGTCAAGGAGGAATTTTGTCCCCATTAATATTCATTTTGTACATACGTCGTTTAAATTTGATTCTTGGTTCCAAAGTCAAAAATCTTCAATTTGCTGATGATTTAGTTGTGTATTTGTCTGGGAAGAATTTCAAAAATATGACACAGTGCCTTAATAAGGCATTGGAAGGATTGTGCACATACTTTTCTTATTTAAATCTAGATATAAATGCACTTAAATCTAAACTAGTAGTATTTGGTAGAACTAGCAATTTCAGTCCTTCTGTTTATTACAATCAAGTTTCTATACCAATTTTTCATGAAGCTAAGTTTTTAGGTGTGACCTTCACTCATAATTTGGTTTGGAAAAAATATGTTGAATTGATAAGTTCTAGAGCTAACAGAGTTTTTAATATTTTGAAGACATTGTGTAGAACCTCCTGGGGAGCTGACCCAAAAATATTGTTGTTATTATATAAATCTTTGATCCGTAGTCATTTTGAATATGGCTTTCTCTGTTTTGGTAGTGATAGAAGGTTAGTAGATATTCTTGATAAAATACAAAATAAAAGTTTGAGACTCATTACCGGGGCATTTAAAAGTACTCCAATTAATGCAATGCAAGTTGAATGTAACCTTCCTCCATTAAGTATAAGATTTTCTTACTTGAAGGAAAGGTTCCTATTAAAACTTTATAGTAAAAATAATAATCACTTGTTTTCCAATTTGAAAGAATCATGCACATCACCCATTTGTAACGTAACATATATACTCCAGGGCTTTCCTCAATATATAAATTTTCTTGAAACTCTCCAAATTCATAAGTCATCTATTCTTCCATGTTATCAGGGGGATTTTGACAGCAAATTTCCTGCAATTGACATCATTATTGATCACAATCTATCCATTAAAGAAGATGTATATAGTAAATTTCATGAGTTTACTGATCATAGATTTGTGTACCGTCAACTGCCCTGACTTTGCCCGGATTTTGATATTTTTAGCCTTTAACGTGAAATAAAAATTAAAATAAGGCCGATTTCCATGTTGTGTACACATATAATCTTATAAAAAACTCAAGAATTCTGTAATTTTAATTTGTTTCAGTAAATTTTCGTAGGTAATGAAAGTTTTTGAGGTATTTTTAAAATTAGGCAAAGTAATGGCTCATGTCTCTGACATTGCCTAATACATTTACTCCAAAATAAACAATTCGATTTTTATGCTGGCACAGTGTAAAATGTAGTTTAATGCATAGAGAATACAATCCAATTTTAAATGACAGATTTTGGGAGTATTTTAGTAGGTAAAATTACTTAGGCAATGTCTGGACACCATTTTATACAATCTTCATACATTGACAAAGAATGGGTAGGGTTGTGTCATAAGAAAATGAAACGAAATATGTTTTTGTTTTTATTTTTTAAGTAGGTATTTCGAGAAGTATTATTAGGCACAATCAGAGGCACTAGCACGAGTGCGTGACGTGAACTTAAAGTAAATACTTCGATTTTAAAATTGAAAATACTTTTTACTTTATTTAAAATCGTGCGGCGAGGTATACCAAATTGCTTTTCAGCATCATATGATGAGATGTTTTTGTTTTGAACGAGACCAACGGCGATGTTCAGAATGCTCTCATCATAATCTTTATATCTTCTTCGTTGAGTTTTGTCCATTTTGATCGTCCTTCAAACAAAAAGAACCAGAATCTAGATATTTAGTAAAAAAAAAAAACAAGTATACTAAAAATGTATTTCTTTTTCATCGTGTTAACATAAAACAAGAAGTTAATTGAGTTGATATTCATTTATTAATTAAAAACAGTACACCTTCAAAAAACATATAGGTAATTAATATGAAAACCTGTTTGAGTTATCACGTAACATCTTCCTTTTTTGATGTCGGTAAATAACAAAGGTGTCAACCCTAGCCTAGGCAAAGTCACGATCACTCGTTCAAAAAAATTGCCTGACTTTGCCTATTTCGACATTTCTCGATAAATACCGTGTTTTTTTCATCAATTACAATGACAAACGATAAAGCTATCAACGTTTTATAGAATAAGTACAGAACAAGATAGAAATATACATATTTTAATGACTTACTTGAAAAGTTTTTCCGAAACTAAAAATATCAGACTTGGCGCTCTCTAGTTTGACACACATCTGTCAAAAATTATGCATGTTACCAACATAACGTGACCAATTTAGCATTGCCACTTAATAATTCTAAAAACTGACAAATGTTTCGATTGCCAAGCTAGTAAATTGAAAAAGATATTACCATTTTTTCATTTTAGGCAAACACAGGACGCTAGGCAAAGTCAGGGCAGTTGACGGTATACTGATGGGTCTAAAACTGAGTCAGCAGTGTCATTTGCTATTTTTGATGAGGTATTGAATTCTGGTACTGGTTATAAAATAAACTCAAACACAAGTATTTTCACAGCTGAGGCTGTGGCTATACTTGCTGCCCTAAAGCACATTAGGCATACAAATGATGGATGTTGCCAATGGGTTATAGTTAGTGACAGCATGAGTGTTCTTGAAAATCTCAAAAATAATAGGTTGAATGCTAACACAAACTATTTTATATCATTAATAAAAGAATCTTGGTTTTATTTGTCTTTTCAAAACATTAAGGTTTCGTTCATGTGGGTCCCTTCGCATGTTGGTGTGATGGGCAACGAAAGAGTTGATTTTTTAGCTAGAGTTATAACAAATTCTGATGATGTCCCAGATTCAAGTAGTTTTCTCAACATATCTGTTCCTTGTACAGACATAGTTCCTCTATTGAAAAAAAGGTCAACTGATATATGGAAAAGGCATTGGAATCATACAGTCCAAATTGAAAATAAAGGTATGTGGTATGCAGTATACAATATTCCCATAGGAACCATGCCTTGGTTCTGTAAAACCAATACTTACATGAACAGGAAGTTTTACTCCTCCATACTCAGGCTTCGTTTTGGTCATTGTCGACTAAATTATCATTTGTCTCGTCTGAAAATTGTACAAAGTCCTCTCTGTGATCATTGTAACTCTCAAGCAGAGCAATCTATTGCTCACATTTTCTTTGAGTGCTCATCTTTTGGCATTCAGCGCCTTGTGCTGATGGATGAGCTAATTGAAATTTATGGTAGCCCTGATTTGGTACCGCGCTCCATTCAGGCTCTTCTTGTAAATAACTCGACGTATTTACCTTTGTTTAATTTTATTATTAATACAGTTGGACAAATTTAATTTATGGTGTCAGATGTGATGGTGTATATACTGTCATGTGTATATAATATGTATATTATTTAAATATCTTTTCATTGTCTTTCTTAATTAGAATTTGTATTTTAGTTAGAATGATACCTAGGAATTTATATATTATTATAGGCTAAGTACTGTTATCGTTATCAGTTGCTGTTGGCTCACAGAACATATAGGTATACCATAAAGGGTATTGCCGTATTGGCTTCCCGTCAGTTGGGAATAAAAAAAAATAAGGACTTGACACTAGGCTCTTACAAAATAACACAAACATTGAATGAAAATTACTCGGACTTGACCCAAGATTTTGTGGAATAACAAATAAACATGGATTTTTTTAAAAATAAACTGAAGACTTAATACGGATTAACATTACATGGAATATAAGAAACTGATGAAGTTACCTGGATTGATTACCTATGGATAAATACTAATGACTTAAACTGGAATTACTTACTCAAGGATAAATATAAAACGAATGATTTTTTTTGGATATCCTTATATCATGGATTTACACACTGATGAATTGAACTGGATCTACCCAACCCAAGAAAAATGCTAACTGATGACTAGGCAGCATGGTCTCAGACCTTAGCCTGTTCCGTTAGGAACTAATTTAAAAAAAAAAAAAAAAAAACAATATTGACAGGTGACAGTGACATGACATTTTAAACGATCAATTTTGGCAAATTACCAACATATTGTGATTTGAGTAGTTATAACGATTGCAATAAAAGAAATAGTAAGCAGGTAGATACGTACGATAAATACAAATATTACGTGAATTGACGTCCCAAGCACAATAACTGATATGTTGGAGAACCACAACACTACACTTTACGTACTCCACTGTCAGACTTGCCTCCAGTTCCAGATGATTCCCCGAGCTTCTTAGGGTACTTAGCCAACAATGGATTGAGTTCCTCTAAAGAACAAATCTTATGCCGTGTTCCATCGGGGTATCTGATGATAATAATCCCGTTCTGAGTCCAGCATGCCGGCATCCCGAAGTGCAGGCGCGCTCTGCTGAATACAGTTTGCCTAGACCGGGTCAAGAACTTGACTGTGACCGTAGAGCCCTTCAATGCAGACTTTGCCTTCCAAACACTGGACTTCAGGTCAACATTGGAGAACCTTACCAATATAGGTCTGCTAGTGGTAGGACCTCTGCTGGTTGTTCCAAGTCTGTGACAAACTTTGATGGAGGATGCAGTGATGTCAGGCAGTGCAAGTTTGTTCTTAAGAACATCCAACACAAGAGTCTTGCAATCCTCTTTCTCCGCTTCGGTAAACCCAGTGAAAATGAGAGCTTTCCGACGAGATCTTGTCTCCAGTGCATCTACCACTCTAGAGCACTCCAAAATCTGCTTCCTGAGAAGTCCCAGCACGCCGAACATTAGCTCTCGAAAGGGCCGGAACTCTTCAGCAATCTTTGCGACTGTGTCTTTTGCGGGTCCCGCACATTGGATCTGTGCCTCAAGCTCACCCATCTTCTTAAGGAAGCACTCCTCGAGGTTCTTCTGGGCCGATTGAATATCATCCAGTTGAGATGACATTATGTAACATGTAGAACTCACAGTGGCTATGAAGTACTAGTGAGAAACCTGCAAGTGGTGCAGTGTAAGTGCTTGTGTTACATGGATAATTTCACCAATGTAAGTGCTGCTTATTTAACGGTTTATGCAACAAATATCGTTCTCAAAAACAAATAAAATATGTACTTAATAAATCATTTAAATTAAAAACATTTATGAAGTTGTATTAACTTTTCTACACCTACCCCCGAAAAAAAAGATAATAAAAAAAGAAAAAAAATATATATATATATTCATGTCAATACTCAAAACCCAATCATTTCCACTACCTTTTTTTTTTTTTCTTTTATACGGTGGTCCTCAGGCTCAGAATGTCCCTTTCCCAAAATGTCCCTTGGTTTCAAAACGTTCCTTTCCCGAAATGTCCCCTTCCCATAATGTCCCTTTCCCAGAATGTCCCTTTTCCAAAATGTCGCTTTCCCAGAATATACCTTACCCAAAATGTCCCTTTCCCGGAATGTCCCATTGCTACGACAGCTATGTGTCGGTTGGGAATATTTAAATATTAATATTTAAATATAAGTTGGGAATATTTAAATATAATTGGTTGTCTAAGCTGGGAATATTTAAATAACATAAGCCAAGTAATCAATCAACTTTTAATAATATATAAACCAAAACGTTAAAGCCACATTCAAAGCAAAGTTTTAATCACTTATACACTAAAATGTCAGAAGCTAAAAATTAACATACTGTATTAATAATATAACATTATAGAAATCAAATCTTAGTAATGAATTTTAGTTTTGACACGGCATTCATAATAGCGATCTCATAATCACATTTAAATTTGTTTATTTGGATTCTTAATTTCTCCTTAACGAGGTTAAATAGGCGAACATATTTATTTGTTTATTTAACACTTTAAGCACACAAATGTACAGAGGCAGACTTAATGCCATAGGCATTTTCTACCAGTCAACCTTTGTGTGATGCAGAGACAAACAGTGGCAGGTGCAAATTATAATGATATTTTAGGATTAAATAATTTTAAATATATAGACACGTATAAACTTATTTAGTCTATAAATACATATAATACATATAACTAATTATATATAAATATTAGCACAAATAAATATACATAAATACACGAGTATGTTAAAAACAAATAGGACAAACAAACAAACCAACTATATTAGTTATATTTTTATCGGATTCCAAATCCAAATGCAAAACAAACATCTGATAAAATATTTTTGGTGCGGATTTAAAAGTCCCGTCAGCATTGTAAGAACCTGGTTTTTTCATTATATTCTTAGCTGTATTTGTTGCGAAAATTATTATCTTCTGTGTACTACCTTCACTACAAATTAGAAAATCTTTTGCTAATGCCTGTGGTATTTGAATTGACTCAGTATCATTATGATTGCAAGTCGATATTTAAATACTTTTCTCTCTCTAATTACAAACAAAACATATAACAGTGGCACAATTAAAAAAAAAATATATTTTTGAGACTGCGTTTATTTAAATAAAAAATACACAAACATCATTAACAATTAAAACTAAAATTCGTTACTAAGATTTTATTTCTATAGTGTTATATTATTAATAAAGTATGTTAATTTTTAGCTTCTGACGTTTTAGTGTATATGTGATTAAAACTTTGCTTTGAATGTGGCTTTAACGTTTTGGTTTATATATTATTAAAAGTTGATTGATTACTTGGCAATATGTTATTTAAATATTCCCAGCTTAGACACATAGCTGTCGTAGCAATGGGACATTCCGGGTAAGGGACATTCTGGGAAAGGGACATTATGGGAAGGGGACATTTCGGGAAAGGAACGTTTTGAAACCAAGGGACATTTTGGGAAATGGATATACTGAGCCTGAGCCGTTCGAGACCCCTCCGTGCCTCGGAAAGTACGGTAAGCCGGTTGGTCCCGGCTGTAATTCAAAGATTTTTGACAGTTGTTACAAGTAATCTGGACTGAAGTCCTAAAGTCTGACAACCAGTCTCGCCAAGGGGTATCGTGTTACCTAGTCACTGCGTTGTGGAGGTCAGATAGGCATTCGCTCCATGTAAAATACTGATACTCAACTGCGTGCGTTTCGACTGGAAGCCGACCCAACATAGTTGGGAGAAGGCTAGGCAGATGATAATCAAGCGAGTAACTTAAGTAATGTACGTATGTGGTCCCCCAGACGCAACCAGCATAAGTTCGAGCAGGCGGCCGCCATGTTGACGCGTCCGCGCGGCGCGGCGCAGCGCGTCGTGGACTACGTCACGCATCGCGCGCAGCTCGCCGGAGCCGCGCCCGCCTGACGCCGACTGACGCGAGCCTACCGCCAGTGACGCGCTCACTACGTCACGCGCCGCGCCCGCCTGACGCGAGCCTACCGCCAGTGACGCGCTCACTACGTCACGCGCCGCGCCCGCCTGACGCGAGCCTACCGCCAGTGACGCGCTCACTACGTCACGCGCCGCGCCCGCCTGACGCCGACTGACGCGAGCCTACCGCCAGTGACGCGCTCACTACGTCACGCGCCGCGCCCGCCTGACGCGAGCCTACCGCCAGTGAGCGCGTCGTGCACTACGTCACGCACCGCGAGTGTGAGCTGTGAAGTGAACCGTCTGTCGTGACAGTGCCGGTCGTGCGGACTATTGTAGTGATTCCTATGAAGCAATATTAGATAGAGCAGACGGCGACACATTATGTTCAATACGAAATCACTTAGCCGAAGTGACTTATCGGTCGGAAAGTGATAAAAGTTAAGATGCTAAACATTTTCTCGATAAAAATACTATTAGCTTTTATACTATTTTTAATAATCTTTTTCAAGAAAAAAAGAAAGCTTTCGATAAAAATAATCCTTAAAAAGTGTTTTCGTGCTGGATATAGTAAGCAAAAATATAGTGACGTGTCGTCATCGACTAGTGAAGGCGAAGCCTCTGTTGATATTATATAGTTAGTTGACTTGTACATAATTACTCTTCCTAGGTAGACTAGCATCTCAACGATGATATTCCTCTTGTATGTACCTTATCACGATTGTTATCGTCTTTGTAGAAATAAAACACACTTGTGCTTTAAATAATTGTTTTTAAAGAACTGTTGTAAAGTTTATTACTGTTATGTTCATTGCATTTTATAATTATAAATAATGTTAAAGGTTGTAAAATATTGTGTTGCTAAGCATCACATTATAGTGAGCATATGAAACGTAAAGTAGTACAGTCACGAGTAAAGTGCATTAATTGTCTTTAGTTGTCTTGTGGCGGTCGACGATGATAATATTCGGATTGTTGAAAGTTTGTGAATCATGCGATTGCATGTTTGTTAGTTTACTAAGTAAGTTAGCCAAGGACAAATCCACTGTACATATGTTATACGTACAATCTAGTCATTAGTTACATGTTGAGCAAATAGTCGCATGCGACGTCGACGGCGACGCGCGACGGCTCGACTCGAGTCATTACACATCGGCTGCTATTATTGTGATCAGTAGATGCTCGATACAAGTCGCTGTGACGTTGTTAGACGTACGATGCAGATCTAAGCGTGGTGATGCCGCGGTGCAGTATGTCGATTCTGTAAAAATGTGACCGTGAAGTGAACACTTAGGTGAAGTGAGCTGTCAGTGTCATCCCACTGATGCTAGGGATTGACCAAGCATTACATTTACAATCATAATCGAGATTTTAATTATATTTTTTATGCTAATTTAAGTGGCTAAAAATTACTATTTATACGGGTTTTTCAAATAAAACAGCAATTCAGTTAGAAACTCAAATAAGTTCTTTTATTATGATTTCTTAAACTAGTTTCAGACTGAACTTGTGTGTTGCTATTTTACAAAAAAAAAACTCTTAATAATAATATTTAGACACTTAAATACTAGATTAGAAATAATATAAAATGATCAACAGAACTAACATTAAAAAACATAATTAAAATCTCGATTATGATTGTAAATGTAATGTTTGGTCAATCCCTAGCATCAGTGGGATGACACTGACAGCTCACTCCACGCTCACTTCACCTCAGTTTTCACGGTGAGATGGTTACAGAATCGCAATGCTGGTCTGTGAACAGAGGGGCAATTCCCGTATTTTTGAGAACGTTCGCATTCTAATCTCAGTCTCAATCTGTCAAAAATACAATCAGTTTACATAAATTTTTGACAAGTTTTTGACATTGGTTCTCGCTGCCATGAGATTGCGACTTGCAGTTGAATGTTTTTTAAGTACGAGAATTTGGCCTTCAGGTTGCTTTTTATGTGTAGTGACGTCACAACTCAGCAGTCACTAGTTAGTGAAACATATTAAAATTTTTGTTATTCAGAAAATGTGATAAATAAATGAATTTGATTCTAAATCGTGTTACTGTTTCACACTGTTCTTCTATTTCCTATTATACATAATTAGCAGAAGCAGAAAGTTTGTATCAAAAAACCCAAATCAATGTGTTTATAATTGGATGACATTCTAGCACTAATACATTAACGTAGGTATAACCAAAAATTGCTAACTATATAGAAGTGGCAGTAGTTGGTTAACAAATAAAAGCCTCATTAAATCAAAGTGATATTTGAGTCATAACACCGGTTACACAACTGTTGAGCAATGAGGGAGGGACTTAACCAGATAAACATAATAATATGACATACGGCATATGAGATATGGCAGGTCAAGCCTCAACCTTCGAAGCCATACAACGAGCGAACCGCATGCACACAGACGAGCGTGTAGAATATTAGCCGACTGGCATTCGTTTCACATGTCTGTACCCACCATTCACCATTACATAGTCTGTGCATGGCATCCGTTCAAGGTGGATCCTCAGTTGTTGCCCGACAAATTCAAATTTTCTTTGTTTTTTTTTGCAAGTCGCAACTCTGTTTCACGTCGTATGTTGATCAAATGCGATTCGCGACTGTAGGAATGATATATTTCCTGAATAATAATCATACAATACCTATATCATATCAATCATCAAACTTTGAAAATTTGTTCCACCCAAAAATTTTCATATAAGTATTTATGAAATATTCTGAAAAATTCTTAGGTGGAAGAAATTTCCAAAGATTGAAGATTACGATTGAGAGACAAAAAACCAAAGAAAATTTGAATTTGGCGGGCTACAACTGAGGATCCAGCTAAACATAGAATTTGAATTTGAAATCACAAATACATCGGCAGTAAGGACAACTGTCTAAACGTTTTGTCATTACTTTTTTAGTTCGGGTAAAACTTTCCATTATGGGTGGGGGAGGAGGGGGGGGCTACCCCCTGTCCCATCCCCACCCCGCGATGCACCATGATTATGGAGATATCCATGGTTAAAGTATAGTACTTAGTGGGGTAAGTACTTCTGGCTAGTTGTAAAAAAATAACCACGAAGGCTAACCATATCCATTGTCGGGGTGCACTAAACACTACCCTACCTGCCAAGATAGCTCGACGGAGCCCCGCTCCGCGAAGCTCCTACTTCTGGGTGGTATTAAAAAAAATAACCTCGAAGGAGGTGGCTCGCTTCGCTAGGCTCACTACGACCCCACCACCTTTTTTTTTTTTGTCGCTGAGAAATGCTTTATGCATCCCCGCTCGTGGGGGACGAGGCGGGGTATGTGGGACTCCTGTCGAAATCCGCAACCGACGGTATACCCACTAAAACTCAGCGGTGTTCCCACAACGCCGTGATGGGAGGGCTATGGGAAATCGGCTCAGCCTCTACTTCCACAGCCCTCCCGGCGCATGCCCGCCTGGTTGGCGGGCCCCGCATGCCCCCCATTTAACTGGGGGGCTACGGGAATGGCCGGGAACACCCGGCCACTCCCGTCCGACACTGGTGGAGGCCCGTGCAATACAGGCAAAGGGCGCCCCCACACCCACCGCCTGCTGGCCTCCACCCGGGAGGAGCCGGAGGTGACTACCAGACTGGCGTCTTCCTCGACCCCTCCCCTCTCCGGAGCGGCGCCACGCGAGAGAATCATCCCCCCGCGCGGGCGCCGCTGCCTCCCTCCGGGACACGACCGCCTATTCCGCAGCGGCGGCCGTGCCCAGTCTACGCCCACTCACCTCCCTCTGTAAGCAGAGGAGGAGTGGGCGTATCTGCCCTCTGTAGCCCGGTTCCCTTCACCGACCATCAACCATGATCGGCGATTGGAACCGTGACCTTTCCCCGCTTGTTGAAGATTAGCCGCCAGCCCCAATTGTCCCCCAAAACCGCACTGGGAGAAATTGAAGCCAACGTTGCCCAGGGTGCGCCACGAGGAGGCTCTTCAACATGCACCCCAACCCCATAACCTCCCTTTTTTTTTTTTTTTGTTTACGGGGGGAAATCCTCATGGACTACCTCCGCCTGGGGAAAAGGCGGAGGGGCGTGCCGGACTCTTACCGGCTAAAACCACCCCGGTGTCTCCTCGCACGTGCGCGCGGGGCCGCGGGAATCGAAATTCTTCCGCAGCCCCACACTAGTGCTGGCCCGGTCTGGCCGGGCCTCGTCTCCTGCACGGGGTAGTGAGGTGTTTAACTACCCCGTGTATCGCCTCAGAGGCGCGCGCCGACACCCGCGCGCGCCTTCGCCTCGGGTCCATCAAATAGGGGGCGAGGACTTCCCCAAGTCCCACGCCCCTGGACCCATTCATGGGGGCCGGAAAAGGGCGTTGTCCGCCCTACTCCTGCGCCCGGTGTGCCTTCTGCGGCCGGGGAAGGGAGTCGAGATCTCCCTCTCCCGTTCCGCAGTTTCCTTCTGCGACATCACGTCCTCGCAGAAGGACACCACCGCGTCCCACGACTCTGCGCTACCGACCATCCTCCGCACTACGGCCGGCAGCGACAGATCGCCTCCTACTTCATTTGTGAGGACACGGCGCTGCTCCTCCCAAGCTACACACTCGGCGAGCGTGTGTTGCGCCGTGTCCTCCCCGCAATGGACGCAATGGTGGCACCGAGCGTCCGGCTCCCTGCCTATGCGGCACAGGTACTTGCCGAAGCAGCCGTGCCCCGACAGCACCTGCGTCACCCTAAACGACAGGGAGCCGTGCCTTCTCCCGAGCCAGTCGTCGAGTACTGGCCGGATCGCCTCGACGGTAGCGAGGCCGGCGGTAGGGCGCAGAAGCCTTAGCCGCCATTCCGCCACCAAGACCTGATGGAGCTCCTCTCGGCGCAGCGCGATCTGCCGCTACACCGGCCTCGAGCCCCGTGCCCGCTCTTCCTCGCGCCATCGATATAATGACGCGAGTACTTTCGCCTCAAGGTCCCAGGGCGGAGATCCGGCCAGGACACAAGCCGCCTCGTAGGAAATCGTTCGGTACCCGCGGACGACTCTGACGGCCATCGCCCTCTGCGGTTTGCGCAGAATGGCGAGAGTGCCGGCCGTCATGTCCATCGCCCACACAGGGGCCCCATACAGGGCCATGGACCGCACGATTCCCACGTACAACCGCCTACAGGCGGCGCTCGGGCCCCCCAAGTTAGGAAGCAACGTTGAAAGCGCGCCCGCTGCACCCATCAGCTTGGGCGCCAGCCGCCGGAAGTGGGGCCCGAATCCCCATCGGCTGTCAAGCACCAATCCCAGATACTTCATGGTGGACTCGACAGCTATCCGGACCCCGATAATCTCCTTTTTTTTTTTTTTTTTTTTTTTTTTTTTTGTCGCTGAGAAATGCTTTATGCATCCCCGCTCGTGGGGGACGAGACGGGGTATGTGGGACTCCTGTCGAAATCCGCACTCGACAGTATGCCCACTAAAACTCAGCGGTGTTCCCACAACGCCGTGATGGGAGGGCTATGGGAAATTGGCTCAGCCTCTGCTTCCACAGCCCTCCCGGCGTATGCCCGCCTAGTTGGCGGGCCCCGCATGCCCCCCATTTAACTGGGGGGCTACGGGAATGGCCGGGAACACCCGGCCACTCCCGTCCGACACTGGTGGAGGCCCGTGCAATACAGGCAAAGGGCGCCCCCGCACCCACCGCCTGCTGGCCTCCACCCGGGAGGAGCCGGAGGTGACTACCAGACCGGCGTCTTCCTCGACCCCTCCCCTCTCCGGAGCGGCGCCGCGCGAGAGAATCATCCCCAGCGCGCGCGCCGCTGCCTCCCTCCGGGACACGACCGCCTGTTCCGCATCGGCGGCCCTGCCCAGTCTACGCCCCCTCACCTCCCTCTGTAAGCAGAGGAGGAGTGGACGTATCTGCCCTCTGTAGCCCGGTTCCCTTCACCGACCATCAAGCATGATCGGCGATTGGAACCGCGACCTTTCCCCGCTTGTTGAAGATTAGCCGCCAGCCCCAATTGTCCCCCAAAACCGCACTGGGAGAAATTGGAGCCGACGTTGCCCAGGGTGCGCCACGAGGAGGCTCTTCAACATGCACCCCACCCCGATAATCTCCTAACCTAACCTATCCAAGTCGGGGTGCCCTAAAATTCCGAGCTCGAGCTATCCTAATCACTTAAGAGTGTACTGATAGATTGTTGATTAAACAAAGTATCACCCTGCTCCGCGGAGCTCCTACTTCTGGGTAAAGAACCTGTTACATAACTTAACTGTAAGCTTGGCCACTTGTTATTTTTCTATTTATATGGAAAATTTAAAAAATTATATCTCGTAAACCGTGAGCATCTGCAACTTCCAACAAAGCCTTCTGTTTATGAGTGCTGACTACAAAAAAAAAATGAACTTCCAACTCTACGGCCCATAATGGAAAGTTCATCCTTAGTTCGGGCCCCGGACTAATCTTATGTCCGTATGTGGGGGCATACCCGCTAAGCACGAAGTCCGTAGTTTCGGTTGAAGTCACGGATGTTTCCTACTACGTACCTAACACTTACGGACATTAGATTAGTCTGGATCTCAAACTAAAAATTTATGACAAAACGATTTGACGATTGTCCTTACCCGATGTGTTTTTGCCCGTCTGAAAAAAATCATTAATCGGGAATACGGTTAAATTCTAAGTATAGAACTGTTTTTCGACGGGCCCGTATCTTCGTTGACGGATATAGAGAGTAGGCTGTCCTAAATAATAATGTACTCTGTGGAGTAGGCTCCGTGATACGGAGTAGGAAACGTCCGTAACTTCGGCCGAAAACGACGGACTTCGTGCTTAGGGAGTAGGAATCCTGCGCCGGCGCCGAGCGTCTGTGTGCGTCCGTCAATGATGGTTTTAAGGAGCAAACCTTCTGTCTCAATCTATTGTGGGACGAAAACTTGGATTTCGAGACGGTTCGGTAGCACGCATCGTAGTAATGATGGTAGCGGTACAGGCGGTACTAACACTTTCACTTGTGACGCGCCGCAGGCGCAGTGGGTTGAAAATCGGCTTTCATAGACTTAGGGATTTCTATCTGCAAGTGCCGGATTTTTTGCCGGATATTGCTTCTATTAGTTGTTACTATATTAAAAAATGACACCCGAGTTAATTCTGGACAAAAACGAAGGAATTATAATTTTTTTACGAAAAATTTGTATGAAGCTAGTATGAAAAAGTTATTTATCTCGCAAACAACAAGGAAAACCGTAATATCCTTACAGGTGGTTATAGTACTAATTATTTATGATTTTTTGACATATGTCATATAACGGTTATCGCTGCTATTTTTTTTTTAAATCGTCAAAATATTTTTACTTATTTTTACATATGATAACATTGTTAATTATGAAGAATTTTATTGACCCAAATATTAAGACTATATAAAACAAGAAAAATATTTTAAAAAAATAGAAAAAATGAAATCAAATATTAAACATTTTCCTTATCACTGTCGTTGTCGGACTCGGATTCTGAGTCAGAATCCAGATTGGATATTTCTAAAAACTCGAACTCACTTTCCTGAAACTGAATTAAATCGAGAGTTTCAGCAAAAAAGCTCTGCTTTCTTTTGGCATCTAACTTAGGCCTTTGTGCACTTAGGAAAGGATCCGAAGAAACAATAAGCATATTTAAGATATCTTGATTAGAATCTTGCCTGCTTCTTTTCCGCGAATGATGTTCCCGGAACCTCCTAAAATCTTTGTTTCGAGACTGAGGCTTCTTCCGAGAGAGTCCCAATCGGCACAATATAATTTTTCTCGATTATGTCAGCCCCGTGTATTAATAATTTATGTACGGTTGACGACATGTAGCACCAGTCGTACAATTCCACGTACTTTTCTGCTGTTTTGCGGGCAAAATCTTTAAATTTTATTACGTCGATCTTCTCGCCAGATGTTATCGCTTGCAAAATCACTGCAAATCTTTTAATAAGATCTTCGTCCAACCCGGTAATAGCTGCAGTTTTATTGGGAAACTCGAAAAACTTTCTTGCGGGATTCCCGTCATTGGTAGTTCCCGAGCCTTGTTTCACAATATCAATCAACATATTATTGAGCTGATCTTTGAATTTATTTTGAATAGACTGTTTTCTGTTCTGCAACATTTCTTTGTCCTCATTACTTCTCGCTGCCCACCGTTTGAAGTCGAGCCTGTACGCAATATGTAACAGACATTCCATACAATTAATACGTGCGTGTAGGGATGACAAACCAAATTCGTATCTGTCACCACACACAGTCTTTGATGTTACAACATCTAAGCGGTTCATTTCCGTAGGTTTTGCTAAGCACGGGTAGCACGATGCATTTGATCTGGCCTCAGAAAGGTACGTGCAGACTGGCGTCGATCATTGTCATCATTAGTTGATGAGTCACCATGTTATTATTAATGCACTCTGTGGGTTTTTGGTTTCAAAAGACAAATGGATGATGAAATTGATTCATCATCCATTTGTCTTTTGAAACCAATGACAACTGCTTCGCTCTCCTTTACAAAAGTAAACTGAACTGGACGAAAATACAAAGTTGAGCATGGTTTTGGGTTCGTCCATACAGTATTATCTCCATCTGTCAGTTTTAGTGGCACCAAGGAGGTCATGAAAATGCTTGCATCATCTTGCTCACCCTCCATTTTCTGCTTGTATCGGCTTTGGTTGGAAGCACCATCAAATCCCCACTTGGATATCAGCTTTAGCTGCTTATTTTGCACATCCGCATAGTCAGAAATACTTTGAAGGATCATCGTCACCGTAATGTCAAGTAAAGCTTGAAGTGTAATCCTAGCCGAGGAATCCGTAACTGACACTGATTGCTTCGGAGGGTAGCAATCAAGCTTAGTTTGTTGCACTTTATAGTAGGATGAATAAATATCCTTAGCACCTTCCCGAATGGCAGCCTCTCGCAAAGTAATATATTGCCACTTTGACAGTTTTAGTGAAAGAAGCAATCCAAGCGCTTTCTCTAGTGTAAATATGACTTTTTTCATTGGTTTCTTAAGCGTTTCTTTAATTTTAACAGCTGCTTTAGGATTTTTCATCATGTATTCGATCACAGATGCGATATCCTCATGCCCTTCTTCTTTTAAACGCTCTGCAGCTGCATATGCCAATTCACTGTAGTCTTCGCCTGTATAAATGATAAATGATTTTATTTCTGTAAGTAGGTTTGAACAAACACTTTTACATGTCAATCATATTTTTTTTAAACTATATGAGGTCGGCGTTTCCTATCTGACTACTTTGAGAAGAAAGGTCGAAACAAACTCAGAGGTCACAGTCTCTTTTAAAGTCCAGACAAAATCTTGGTCAGATCATGTGAAGGCTATGTAGATCGGTGTCTGCAATGGTCTTTTGAGGAAAGAACCACACCGATTGAGTGGACTGACAATTGTCAGTAATCGTGCAGCTCAACTTAGACTCAAGGAGCTCAACGATTCGACGAACAATACCAAAGAAAGGACATTTGAGTAGGCAGCATAAATTACTCAAACTGCCAGATCATGATTACGCTGACAAAAATACAAAAATTAATATTAAAAAACCAATGACCGACATAGTTCTCACATTCACAATAATTAGAATAATATCATAATAATAATCTTTGAGGACCATGTAGAGTTGTGTCTGAAATGGTCTTTTGAGGAAAGAACCACACAGATTGAGTGGACCTGTCCAGTCAGTGCACGCATTTGTTAGTAACCGTGCAGCTCAACTCAGAACTTAAGGAGCTCAACGATTCGACGAACAATACCAAAGAAAGGACATTTGGTTAGGCCGCATCAGCTACTCAAACTGCCAGAACATGATTAAAACTGGAACAAAAACACACATAGTCCTCACATTCACAATAATTTAAAATAATATAATACTTTAGACAGTAAATATTAGTGTCATTGTACCTATATGTAAATAAGTATAGATACTTATAGCAAAGATTAAAAGTAAAAATAGTTAGCGAAATAAAATAAATTAACATTGCCTGTGCTTTGTTGGAGCAACTCAATCCCAAGCCTTTTTGTCCTCAATATAGTCTTTGACAGTATAATAGGCATTCTGGCATAGTTTCCTTTTTATAAAAGATTTGAATTTATTAAGGCTTAGTGCTTGAATGTGGCTAGGAAGTTTATTATAAAAACGTATACATTGGCATCTAAACGAGCCACCTATTTTCTTGAGCCTGGTAGTAGGAACAACAAATTTGTGTTTGTTCCTAGTATTTAAATTATGGACATCACTGTACTTTTTAAACAGATTATTATTTTTATGTGCATACAAAAGATTTTCATAAATATACTGAGAAGGCACAGTCATTATATTAATCCCTTTAAATTTGTCTCTGAGGGAGTGTATGGGTCTTAATTTATAAATTGAACGAATTGCCCTTTTTAGTAAAACAAAAATCGTCTGAATATCGGCGGCATTTCCCCACAACAGAATACCGTACGACATTACATTATGAAAATAACTAAAGTATACTAAACGGGCTGTCTCTAAATCAGTTAAACCACGAATTTTCCTAACGGCGTATGCTGCAGAGCTAAGCTTCTTTGACAATTTATCTATATGGGGGCCCCATTGAAGCTTGGCATCCAAAGTTATGCCTAAGAATACTGTGGTATTTTCGGGTTTCAACTCTTCACCCTTTATGAGAATACTTGTTTCTACTTGTCTAACGTGAGGTATCGTAAACTTAATACATTTCGTTTTTTTTCGTTAAGAAGAAGGTTATTAACATTAAACCAGTTAACTACTTTTGCTAGGGCACTATTTACATTGTCAGTAACCAGCTGCTGACGTTTGAGTTTAAATAAAAGTGAAGTGTCGTCTGCAAACAGCACTATATCGTGTTTATCCTTTATGAGGTAAGGCAAGTCATTTATATAAATAAGAAATAAAAATGGACCTAGAATTGAGCCTTGAGGGACCCCCATTCTTACTACCGATCCGGGAGATCTTTTCCCGTTAACATCAACTCTCTGAATCCTATCACTTAAGTAAGAAGTAAGAAGATCCAGAGAGGCGTTCCG
Organism: Brachylomia viminalis; assembly: GCA_937001585.2. Classification (NCBI taxonomy): domain Eukaryota; kingdom Metazoa; phylum Arthropoda; class Insecta; order Lepidoptera; family Noctuidae; genus Brachylomia; species Brachylomia viminalis. The sequence goes on from OW443317.2 coordinate 233,675, forward strand.
GATTCCGTAGTGGTGCAGTTTAGTGATTAATGTTTCATGAAGAACACAATCGAATGCCATGGACAAATCGTAAAAGATGCCAAACGCATCGCATATGATCATCAGATCTTCTCTTTTTCTGTTTACTTCCCAAATCTTCGAATGGTTTTCGGGACCTTTTGGTCATTGTTCCAACGCGAACGGACAATGATGCCGACGACGACGGTTCTTGAGAGTCTGATTGTGCTCTTGGTATCTCATCAACAGTTGGTTCTTGATTAACTAAAGTTTGCACACAACTTGGCCAATCAATATTTGCTTGCAGCCAATTTCCGTACAGTCTTCTGAAGTGATCAAGGAATCGGTTGGATTTCTGCCATCTCTGTAAAGCAGTTCGCGTGAATTTTCGACCAAATTCTTTGAGAGTTACTCGATCTGCGGTAGAAAGGCAATCGCCTATGCGGGATACAATTGCACCAAACAATACTTCATGATTAAATGAAGTACTCTCACTTTTTAGAAGAACAAACAAGTCTAAATTGGTGATTAAACTTTCCATTTTAAGATTTTATAGTCGCAGGGCAAAAAATTAGTGTTAGCAGTTACACCATTGTGAACAATCAAAATTATAAAGCAAAGTTTTAGCCCTTTTATTGCAAAACGTCGATAATTAGTTAACTACCCTGATTAGAGTTTTAAAAGATGTGCTAATGAAAATTTAAAATCGTCCAAAACATTTCTTAGAACTCTTAGCACAACTAATCAACAAATTAGCTTACTTATCAGAAATCATTAACAATCATTTAATCACCTATTCAGACTTATTAGAAGACTAAACAATTTGTTATTTGGTATTTTGGATGTATGTAAAGTTTTAAAACTCATTTTGTATTGATAAATATCTAATTCAAACATAGTTGTCTAAGTGTGGATGTACTATAAAACCTCTGACTACTCCTTAGGGAATATAGGGGTGATGCTATTTTATGTTACGTGTTGTTAAAAGTCAATGTTCATCAACCTAAAAATCAAAAGGAACAGTTTCATGTGTAAAAATAAATAAAAATATTTTGACGATTTAAAAAAAAAATAGCAGCGATAACCTTTATATGACATAATATGTCAAAAAATCAAAAATAATTAGTACTATAACCACCTGTAAGGATATTACGGTTTTCCTTGCTGTTTGTGAGATAATTAACTTTTTCATACTAGCTTCATACAAATTTTTCGTAAAAAAATTATAAATCCTTCGTTTTTGTTCAGAATTACCTCGGGTGTAATTTTTGAATATAGTAACAACTAATAGAAGCGATATCCGGCAAAAAATCAGGCACTTGCAGATTGAAATCCCTAAGTCTATGAAAGCTGATTTTCAGCCCACCGTGGGCTTAGCCGTGGGGCGTACCGAATTAGCGTGAGCGCGATAATGATGCCCCGTTAGCACGCTCAAATAGATTACAGCGCAACTCGGAACGCTCCCTAAAATCAAGTACATACAATCGCGAAGTTAAGTAGACCATAGACCATAGATCGTAAATTATAATAAAGATTGAATGAAAGTGAACGAAATGATCCGAACTGCTTTTAAAACCTAAGTAAAATCAAATATAATTATCTATAATTGTTTATCAATCATTATTTAAATTAAATACAGGGAGCATAAAAACATAAATATAGATTTAATAAACGGCGTAAAACTATTCCCCGCCCTTCACCACTTCCTCGTGCTTTAGCTGGGAAGAAGAAGTGGCGGGCGCACAAACTCCCCAGCAGCAAAGCTGTCAGTTCAGTTAAAAGAACTGGATTCTATACAGTAGTAAGTAATTAACATTACAAAACATTAAATTATTTGTCAATGTCAGTTAATACTTACACGCCAATATACCTACCAACAAAAATATTGAAAACTATACCTACTCAAGCAGAAATAAAAAATAAAAACGTAAACAGAACTTAATATGTAATAAAAGCCTCCAGGCATAAAGGGCGTGCCCGCTTACATTTGCAATGCTGCATTAAGTTTAAATAGCTGTAACTTGAAGTCACAAAAATGATAAACTAGGACCTTCGAAATAATAATAATAATAATATGAGACAACATCCACACAAGGTCTTCAGGTCCCGAACTAGGCAGAGCCTGTACTACGGTAACCTGATGACTGATATACATACCTATATACATAAACACACCCAGACACAGGTCAAACAGACATGTTCATGCACACAAATGTTTGACTTGACCGGGGATCGAACCCGGGACCAGCGGCTCAGAAGGCAGGGTCCCAACCAACTGCGCCAACCGGTCAGTCATAAATAAAATATAGAAACAGTTAATTACTCGTACTTACTAATATCAATAACAAAACCATAGTCAGCAATCTTCAGGGTTCATAAAACGAATTCTTCTAAGTTTATCTTTTATTTTTGGAAATAAATATAAGTCACAAGGTGCCAGGTCAGGACTGTAAGGAGGATGACTTAAGTACTAACTTCATACTTTCGATAGACAAAATATTCGATGTCCGTCTGGCGGAGTGAGCTGGAGCGTTGCGTGGTAGAGGAGGATTAATCTGCTTCTTGGGCGCTGCTGTCTAACATTTTCCAAGACAACTGGTAAACAATGACTGACATACCAATATGCAGTAACAGTATTCTATCTTCTAGGACAATTGTTGCGAAATGACATGATGATGACATGAGGCAATCATCTTTTCCCCTTGACTTTTGCCTTTCTTTACTTTTGTCGGCAAATCTTCGAATGGAAACATCCATTGCGCAGATTGTCCTTTGGTTTCGGGTTCGTAAGAATATATCCAGCTTTCATCACCTGTGACGAGGTCATATATACCTACAGCATTCGAGTCACCGCCGCAACTACTTTTCAAGCATTGAGCGGCACCAATCCAAACGAGCGACGGCGTTATTGATCTTCCGTCAAATTAGGTATGTGGTATCCATCTAGTACAAAGCTTTCTGTAGCCTAAATGTTCATGTAAGACTTTTTGTACCTACTTGACCAATGCCTAAAGCTGCCCGAATCTGTTGATATTATGTCACCCTTCTATCAGCTTCTATTATTAGCCGCATAGCACTCAGTCAAAGACTACTATAGTTAATAGTATACTGGCAACACTCAGTTTATCTTCAGTAGTCGCCGTAGAAGGACGTCCTTCTCGCAAATTATCAGTAACTTTGCGTCGACCACGTTTAAACCAGTTTTTAACAGTGGCACGGGATGTGGCTTCGTCATGAAATGCTAATCGAAATCTATCGTAACATTGTTGTTGAGTAAGACCGCAACGAAAGTCGTATAAAATCATTGTACGAAGATTTCCTATGTTCAAATCCATTTCGAAGCACAACAGACACCTTTTTAATTGATGAATTCATTATTCATTTAAACAGATTGCCAAAGAGTTCCTAACTCGAATTTAACGTTTTCATCGACTGCTTTTCTTACTGTCCTATTCTAAAAACTCAGTGTGACCCCCGTACGTTGTCAGGTGTACAGAAACCATTTACATTTTGTGAGTCTACGAGTGTCGATAGACCGGTTTTTCATCCTATTATCTATAATATTATAGAGGCGAATGCAAGTTGGTTTGCTTCATACCTTTTCACACCCTAAACCGCTGAACCTATCATCACCTATCGCATATAATTATATAATTAATGTATACAAAGTAAGAGTAACGACGGAGTTTCTTGCCCATTCTTCTCCATACGAAACTACCTTTTGGAAGGGGCGACTAGAATCAATTCTATTTAAATGTAAATGTTGACGTTCAAAAGTGCCATGTGCCTATTTGAAATAAATGCTTTGACTTTGACATGACATTTTGGTTACTTTGTAAGGGATACAGAAAAATACCCACTTTTCATCCAGACAAAAGGTACTGTTCCGAGCCCATGAGTGCCACGGCCAAACAACAAACAGTGTACAACCCGAATTGGTTGTCAAATTCTAAATTATTGCGAGCGAAGCCGCGGGCAAAAGCTAGTAACATATTCGGTAACGTACCTATTTGTAATGTAACTTCGGCGATACTTTTTCAGTTTTCAGAAAATTAAAAAACCTTTAATTTTATCGATCGACACATTATAGCATTTAAAAATTTATTCTGATAGCATGATTATCTTGCTAGGTAGGTATTTATTTCAGCGTATTAAAGGTAATCCTAATCGTAAATCTTCCTAAATCTATACATTATAATAAAACGGTAGGAAAGTCAAAACTGTACATTGAATATTTTTTTAAATGAATACTTGGGGTGTGATCTACAATCGATACCGAAGCCAAAAATATAGTTTTTAGAATTTTAGTCTGTTTGTCTGTATATCCGGGATAAACTCAAAAAGAACTGCATGGATTTACTTCAAATTTGGCACGAATATTATAAAGAAATCGGGTCAACATATAGGCTACATATTATCACGCTATCACCGACGGGGAACGAGCAGTGAATCTTTATTTCTTCAACGCATTCTGTAACAACGTGTAATCTAACGACGCATATTTGAATGTTGTTATTATGTTAACCATGCTATAAGCTAGCTTCACACTATAAAAATCATGCAATATAAGTAACTTAGGCCGATAAACATAATTAAATTAATATAAGTAGTATTAATTTTAAAGCAGCGCCATCTATGAGATTTCAAAAACATCAAGTCGAATTACATGTGTAAGCCCTTTTTGGATATAAATAATTTAAATTTGATCATGTTGGCGAGGTTAATAGTTGTTTTTAAAAGTCTTAGATGGAGTTGTGCATTTTCTTCTTAAAAACTGAATCGTTCGTTTCAGAGATGAGCAAGACTGTGGCGAACCAAACTAATTGTCTATGGTTCCCACTGTTGGATTTATAGACAACACTACTGTAATCTAGAGGTGATGTCTATGACACCACATTGGTACTTAACACCCAGGATTTGAATGGTCATGTAAAAACCTCCGTAACTAACTAATTATTACAACGCTCTATGTGAATAATACACGACTCTTATTCTGTGTAAACGTGATGTGGTATAAACGTGTTTCTTCCGCTGTCGCTTGAATAATGTGCTGTGACATAAATACACATCTTTATCAACTGGATCGAGTTTCATTCATACTTGTAAACAAGGCGCCTCAAAGCGCCTAAATTGGTGACCCCGACGATAGAAGAACATTATAAGTGTAAAATGAAGAATTGGAATCCAGTATCGTGAAGCGCAACGAGCTCACACACCCCGGGCAGCGGGTTTCTTCGTGAACAAGTTCATGTCGGTACGTACTCGCCGTCATTACGCGAGTAATACATGAAAATCGAGGAGTACTTGAACTTTCGTGCTATTAGTGCACTAACCAACGAGATAGTTCGGCTGTGCATACCTTTTGAGCCATAATACACCGTGTTTGAACTTTATCGACCTGAAACAAGAAAAATCATCTAATTCCGCGACAACAGCGCCATTTTTTCTTGTGCGGATTTTTTAAGAGTCAGCGCGCGAAGTTTGACAGCCTGACATTGACACACGTCTCCTGTCATCATTATCTGCAAACGTCAAACGTAAACCGGCTGCGTTCCAGAGAAACTCGAAACGTAAAGGTGTGTTCCATATTAATAGTGCGACAACAGAAGCCTGTAAGTTACTTTAAATTTTTTTTTTTTTTTCTGAACTACTTGGATGGACATTCCTATAACCTACCTCAAATACAACGGTGTGTGCAACAATAAGTGCTTAATTTTAAACTAATGGCCTAAACATAACCACATTTAATTGTATTGCACTTCTTTGTTTTGTGTATTCCTCATGTTTCGATTTATGTAATTTTTAAATGTTAATATTCCATGGGGAGCATGGACGCAATGCTAATGGTAATTTGAAAAGTGAGTTTTGGAGAACATTTTTTTTTTTTTTTTTTTTACTGTTTACACTCCTATTTTACACTTTACCTTTTATTTGTGTGCTGCATGTATCTTTTTTATTGTGTGTGTTCCATTCATTATGAATGTCCTTTCTCATGGTGATTAACTAACTCTTTGATCTCACCTCTGTGCTACCATTGTATAAGTTATACCGTATTCCTCTTATTAGGGTTGTGTTTTTGTTTGTGAGATAAAATAAATTGTATAGTAACACAATGACTACTGAGGCAAAGGAAATTTTCCTGGACCCTGCATCCGGAACTGGTGGTGAACAGTCCGCTGACCCGTCCCCATCTAGATCTCAACCTATATTAGTCAATCGAGTATCCATCCGTGTTCCTCCCTTTTGGCCAGACCGACCCGGTCTCTGGTTTGCAAGTTTGGAGGCACAGTTCCATATTAATTGTATCACACAAGAATTGACTAAATACTACTATGCTGTAAGTCAGCTCGACACCAAATCCGCAACTGAAGTTGAAGACATAATTATTGAGCCACCCAAGAGCCAACCGTACACTTGTCTTAAAAAGGCCCTTATCTCCCGATTCTCTGAATCTTATGAAGAAAAAATTAGGAGGCTTCTTGAAAAAGAGGATATAGGGGATAGGAAGCCCTCATCATTCTTCCGTCACCTCAACACTCTTGCTGGTTCTTCATTCCCAGAACAACTCCTCCAAAGTATTTGGATGAACAGGTTGCCTCACTACATGCAAGGTATTTTAGTTGCTCAAAAGCATTCATCCCTTGAGGACTTGGGCGAGCTGGCTGACAAACTGCAAGAAATCAGTCCACAACCAATGAATGTCAATGCAGCAGGTAGGGCATCATCATCATCTAGTGATGACACCAAGGAACAAATTAAGATGCTCCAACAACAAGTGGCGGATTTGACACGGCTTGTGACCGGTCTCACCACAAATAATGACAGGAACAGCCGCAGTCGCTCAAGCTCACGCTCTCGCTCACGCACTCCTAACGGCCAATGCTGGTATCACAGGCGATTCTCGGCGAAAGCTTCCAGGTGTTTACAACCGTGCACTTGGTCTGGTCCCGTACCACAGGGAAACTCAAGCAGCAGTCAATAGTGGCGACCACTGACTGCTCCCTAGCAAGTCGCCGTCTATTTGTTACAGATCGGTATTCGGGCCGACGATTTTTAATCGACACCGGATCCGATCTTTCGTGCTTACCTAGATGTTACTCCCAGGGTAAAAAGCAGCCACTTCCTTACGAACTTTTAGCAGCCAATGGCACTAAAATAAGCACTTTCGGTCTGGTCGAACTCAAATTAAACTTAGGTTTAAGACGCGATTTCTCATGGAAATTCATAGTCGCAGAAGTAGGAACTCCAATAATTGGTTCAGACTTCCTGGCTCATTACCACCTTCTACCAGACTGTGCTCATGGAAAGTTGCGAGATGGTAAAACAGGGTTGTCAGCGGAAACCGAATTCTCCTTAATCGACCAACCCAGCATTAAACTTATCCAATCACCTGACTCACCATATTCGCACATTTTAGCCGAATTCCCGAGCATAGCACGTCCTCCTGGCGCACCTAAAGATGTGAAGCACACTACGGTGCACTTTATCAAAACTACCGATGGCCCACCCGTGACAGCGCGACCACGTCGTCTTGCTCCACTAAAGCTTCGAGCCGCTCAAACAGAATTCGAGGAGATGATTCGCGTAGGCACCGCTCGACCTTCCAGCAGCTCATGGTCCTCGCCGCTACATCTCGCGCTTAAAAAAGACGAGACTTATCGTCCGTGTGGCGACTACCGCGCTCTAAACGCCCGCACAATTCCGGACTGCTATCCTGTCCGGCACATAGGGGATTTCGGCCACAACTTATCCGGATGCTCAGTTTTCAGCACCCTAGATTTAGTTAAAGCATACCAACAAATTCCAGTAAATACTGATGATATTTGTAAAACGGCCATAATAACACCTTTTGGACTCTACGAATTTCCGTATATGACTTTTGGCCTTAGAAATGCCGGACAGACCTTTCAAAGGTTCATAGACGAAGTTGTGCGAGGATTTAATTTCTGTTTCGCCTACGTCGACGATATCCTCGTGTACTCGAGAGACCCCCAACAACATGCTGAACACCTCAGACTCTTGTTTCACCGATTGCACCAGTATGGAGTAGTCATTAATCCGGCGAAGTGTGTACTTGGGGCAGCCGAGGTAACGTTTTTGGGTTACCGTATTAACGCTGCAGGCACCTTTCCTCCCGAAGACCGTATCCGTGCTTTAGTGGATTTCGGTCTTCCTAAGACCGTACAAGGCGTACGTAGGTTCTTGGGCATGGTTAACTATTACCGCAGATTTTTGCCCGACGCCGCTAAGTATCAGGCTCCTTTAATAGACGCAGTCGCTGCAACTAACAGCAAAGGCGCAAAACCATTTCCATGGACGCCAGAGCTCGAACAATGTTTTGATGACTGCAAGAAGAGCCTAGCTAATGTTACTACTCTATCGCACCCAAATTGTGAGGCCCCTTTAGGCCTTTTTACCGATGCGTCGAGCATGCATATAGGTGCATGTTTACAGCAGAAGGTCGACGATAACTGGCAACCCCTAGCATATTTCAGCAAAAAGCTTACCGAGAAACAATCTCAGTGGCCCGCTTATTATAGGGAACTTCTAGCCGTATACGAGAGCGTTCAACACTTTCGGCACATATTAGAAGTGCAGAACGCAACAGTTTTTACTGACCATAAGCCCCTCGTGTATGCCTTCACGCAGCGTCGTGACAAACTTCCACCAACACAACTCAATCAACTAACCTTTATAAGCCAATTTACCACCGACATAAAATATATTAAAGGCACCGACAACGTAGTCGCAGATGCTATGTCGCGGGTAGAATCCATCTCATTGGAGGAGGACTACCAAGCCCTTGCAGCATCGCAAGAAAGAGACGAGGAAGTCAAGAAGGCAAATGCATTTACTTCTTTAAAATTGAGGAAAATCGTTGTTCCAGGAACGAATACTCCCATACTCTGCGACACGTCGACAGGTAAACCTCGCCCATACCTCACCTTACCTTTCCGTCGAGCAGCTTTTGATCGACTGCATGGTCTCAGTCACCCTGGCGTGAGAGCAACCTTACGCTTGGTGGCCGAGCGATACGTATGGCCGCATATGAACACCGACTGCCGACAATGGGCGAAGTCATGCTTACAGTGCCAACGCAGTAAGGTGACCAGGCACACATCTGCACCGTTGATGTCTTTTCCTATTGCATCAAAAAGATTCTGTCATGTCCACATTGACATCATAGGACCACTGCCGCCTTCAAGCAATTTCACATATTGTCTTACCGCGGTTGACAGATTTACGCGTTGGCCCGAAGCGTGGCCTATGACATCTATCACGGCGGAAGAAGTGGCAGACACGCTGGTGACCGGTTGGATATCCCGTTTCGGGGTGCCAAGTACCGTGACGACCGACCAGGGTCGCCAGTTTGAATCGGCTCTGTTTCGGCGCCTTATGAACGTGTGCGCGACAAAGCGGATTCGCACAACCAGTTACCACCCGTGCGCAAATGGCATGGTAGAACGCATGCACCGTCAACTCAAAGCTTCCTTAATGTGCCATCCCCAAACGTGGAGCAAGGCACTTCCACTGGTACTCCTTGGCATGAGGACCGCACTCAAAGAGGACCTTAACACCTCGTCCGCTGAGCTAGTCTATGGAGAACCTCTTCGACTTCCTGGAGAACTTATCATGCCAGCGGAAGAACCCAGGAGCCCAAACGACGTCACCGATTTCGTCACGGAGTTGAGGAGCCGGATGGAAATTTTACGTCCAATGCCAGCCTCACGACACGCTCGACCGTCAACCTTCGTGTCCAAAGATTTAGCGACGTCAACCCATGTCTTACTCCGCGACGACACTGTTCGACGGCCTCTCCAACCTCCATACACTGGCCCATACCGTATCCTGAGGAGAAGGGACAAAACCCTTACCTTGGACATGAACGGAAGAGAGGCTACGGTCAGTATGGACCGTGTTAAGCCAGCATACCTGGACTCTGAACTAGTTTCCTCACCATCTGTTTCAGCTCCCGTTCCAGATTTTCCTTCCCCACACCCAACTCCCTCCACGCCAACTACTCCAGTCCCTTCAGACACTGTCACCACCAGAGCTGGCAGACGGGTTAAATTTAGGGACATTCTAGATTTATAGTTTTTATGTTATATTGTTTTATTTTATTTTTTGTGTGTACCTTGTATTTCTCCGTGGGGGGGTGGTGTGGCGAACCAAACTAATTGTCTATGGTTCCCACTGTTGGATTTATAGACAACACTACTGTAATCTAGAGGTGATGTCTATGACACCACATTGGTACTTAACACCCAGGATTTGAATGGTCATGTAAAAACCTCCATAACTAACTAATTATTACAACGCTCTATGTGAATAATACACGACTCTTATTCTGTGTAAACGTGATGTGGTATAAACGTGTTTCTTCCGCTGTCGCTTGAATAATGTGCTGTGACATAAATACACATCTTTATCAACTGGATCGAGTTTCATTCATACTTGTAAACAAGGCGCCTCAAAGCGCCTAAAAGACAATTAAAAAAAATGTGTTTCTATAAGTTTTAAGCTGCTTCATCTATGTCTTATAAAATTCATCGAGATTGTCTGTATGTAATAACAAACAGAACTCAAAAAGAACTTCATAGATTTATAACAAAATTTAAACTCGAAAACGGCACGCTATTGCTGTAAGAAATTTGAGCTAAATAACGAAGAAAGAGGAAAATTAAGCATGCCATGTATATCTTAAAGATAAGACATGCTTTTTTTTACAGTTATTTCTATCGGTGGCAATCCACTGGTCGAATATGGGTTAAGCTCCTCAATCATCACCGCATCAAGACCGTATAAATCGGGAGTATAACGCTGAAACAATTTACGATCCGGGTGAAATGACCACCATACGAAATGACCATGTCGCTTTGTTCTCTTCAGAGCAAAAACAAATTTATGACACCGTCCTTGAAAGCGTTGGGCAAAAACAGGGTAAAATAAAAAAAAAGAAAGAAAAATAGATTTATTTGTCACAGAAACACGTGCATACAAAAAGATAATTAGCTCTAATATTAAGAAAAAAGTAAAAATAACAAAGAGATCTCTAATCACGAGCACAAAACAGAAATCGTCGACAGCTGCACGTCATGACTGTGACAAGAAGGCTTCCACTCAGCATGATGCTGTGCTATGGGGGACCCACAGCACAGCGCTGATTTTCAGTGGTTACCCGAAAAGGACGTACGGAAACCAAGTCAGGTTCAATGATTGGTACTACTTATAACGAAATAAAATAAAACAAACAGAACATTCTTAGTATATAAAGCAAGTACGAGTACATAAACAACCAATTATTTGAACAAATATTATTTGATAACATCAAAATGTATTATTAATCCGCAGGTATTACCGTGCGCGCACAATTAAAGTACCCACCCAAAACATTAAAAATGTTTTTCTTGGATGCTCCTGAACAGGAAAAACATTTGTTACCACTGGCATACTTGAAATACTACTACCTAAAATACCAGTAACAACCGATAAATTTGAGTGTGGAGACCACCAAATATCGTTACATCTGGATTGTTAGGACTAAGCAACCGAAAACGATTGCTAACTATGTCGAGACTGCAGGGCCTGATCTTGAACATTTCCGAGCTCGTGGTGTAACTAATAACAAAATAATAGCACAGGATAGTCTAGTAGATTGTACACGAAAAAAATTACAACATATATTTAAATAATATTATACCATCCGATATAAACAAGACAGGAGGGCTAGGTTAATAAGGAGTTAGAAATATTCGTTGGAGCCAAGGTGATATTGTGTTACAATATGGTTACAATGTAGATGTGTCCAAAGGTGTGGTGAATGTTGCCATTGGACATATTACAGAAATCATATGGCCCTGCTTCCGGAGACCACAAATGTATGATCTTTACATCCGTCCGTAGACTTCGGTAAAGACGGTGTTGCGACAATGATGCGTTGAATGAGATGAACAGATTGAGAAACCTGTCCAGCGTAAACTTAAAAGTAAAAAATAAATTAATAGTATGTACAAAAACTTTTTTTTAAACAAGCTTTTTAAATGCGCTAAAAATAATAAAATAAACTTTTACTATCAACTTATAACGTCATCATTACTTACACAATTTATATAAAAATTGTCGCGAGATTTACCTACCTGTATAGTTGAAACAAGTAAATTAGATAACTTGATGTGATTTATTTTAATATTTTAAATTTTCGGACTAAATATGTAAATACCACGGAATAGCTTATTTATCTATTCCGTGGTAAATACCTACGAGTACTTACTTAAATCTCGCGCCAAGCTATTAAATAAGAATAGCAAAACTGCCATTTTCACTAAATTAACTAAGTAACTAAAATGACAATACTTATTGCTGCCAAACAGTCAAACTAAAATATGTACCTATAGTTAAGTTGTGTCACTTTAATCAATTTCAGAATGGGAAATCGTTGTTTAATAAGAATAAATGTTGGTGATTTTTAGTCTAGTTTAGAGGCATTTGTGACAAGAGAATCGGCACCATTGAGGCTTTATTATGGCAAATGAATGGAAAGATTTTCATAATTTACCACAGAAAAAAAAAAATAGCTTTTTGTACAGGTTCGACACCTATCTGCATAACAAATCTTATTAATCAGTGGTTGCGGGGAGGTGGCGGGGAGTGGTCATCATTAACATTCAAGCCGTGCTTTCACTTCCACTTCCACGAGACCACGACCGACCGTTCCACAGCCAGACATTAGTGTTATAACACAGATAGCAGACAACGCACGTACACAACGCATTCCGAATAAAAACTTTTCGAAAACATTTCGCGTTTCGACAGGAAGACGAACTTTATAGTGTGGTGAACAAAGTGTTGCGGGAACATGCAATGCTTCAAGTATATTCTGGCGATGGTTAGTACTTCAGTAATGGTTGATAGAAGTGTTGTGTAAGTTTGTGTGTTGTGAAACTTTGTGTGTGTGTAATGTGCCCATGTAACATGTAACCCATGACATCAGGACAATCGATTGGAAGGTGTTAGTTACACAACTCTAGACTGGGTTTTTAATTAGGTACTTTATTGTATGGCCAACTGCACGCCGGTAGGTACATACTTAGACAGCCCAATAGTAACACTTGAACTAGGAAAACATCCCTTACTGCTATGGATTAAGGGTGCTACCAAAGTTTATTGTTACTGTGGATGTGGACGTGCAGTTGACTGTGTGATACGATATAAGTACGCTTTGTCATATTATTAGGTATTCAGGTGAAATAATAAGTTGTCAGGTGAAATAAATCTGAAATCACAACAATTTAAACTGCTCCTAAGTAGGGGATCAGAATGATCGGGTGACGTGCCGGGGTGACCCGCTCACCTCAACGTGTAGTTTCGTGTGTCTGTGTCTCTGTGTGGGTCATTGACATTGTTTTACTTTTCCTCTCCGATGCACGACATTATAATTACAACTACCGCTCACTAGATGGCGGAACTGATACTGATACTTCGATGATAATATTGCTAATAAGAATGTCGCCCATCCACCCTGCATTTTTTGTTTATATAAACGTCTACATTTTTTTATGGTTGTGAATTCAAATTTGGACGAATGATGACACCAAAATAATGGCCCTTACTGGCCATTATTATATTTCGGCTTCAAAACTGCATGAATACTTTTTCTTTGACCCTACAAAAAAAGTAAGTAGGTACTAAACTCCGTGGTAGGTACCTACCTAATTAACATTAATCTACCCTCAAGCAGCGCAAATACTGTAACTTTATGGGTAGGTAACTACAGTTTTGAACCGTTTGGGGTTGACACCGTTGACACGATTAATGCATGTTTGTATGGGAAAATTTAAATGATCAATATCTTTGAAACTAGGTACTCAGTTTCTCCGTCACAAATTCAGGTTATCATTATCGTCCCCGTCACAAAATGTTGAACACATTTCGAAGGTCGTAGATCATCAGGCAGCGGAGATACATATGTGTCCAGCCAGCTTGCACTCAGGCTGGCTGGACATTAAGTTTTTATTGATTTCTCGTAAAGCCTTAGGTACATGTGCCGCCATAAATCAAACGTTATTACGGTCACACATTGCGTAACTAAATGTTAGTAAAGGAACCATATTCGAAAACGCTCCCGTTATTGAGATTCGGAAGTGGCAGCCAGAAGTTTTATACGTAAATTCAACCTGGCTGGACACAGATTTTTGCATTTTTCTATTATACCGCTGCCTGTACGTACCTATCACAAAACTTTTAGCTCGATGCCTGTCACAAAATGTGACGCCCCACAGGTGAAAAATGCATAAAAGTTGGCATAAACAGTATTATAATAATAAAATATATATTTTTGAGTTACAATTTATAGTTTTGAAATACCTACATATTAAAAAAAAATAAAAGTTTTTTCATTCAATAATGTTAAACAAAATTCATCACATTCGCATTTTAAATAGGTAATTCGGGTAAAATAATATACTAAAACTATGTTTAATGATCATTTTATTGTTCTTCACAAAGTAAGCTAATTTTCAAAGGTGACAAGCTTATACCTAAATTTTTTGGGGGTTAGTTTTCTTAACCCTGTGATGTAGGGATCTGATGACACCAATAACCGGTGATAGTGTCTTCCATGGCCATCGTGCGTGAAACCTTTCTTGAAAATTGTTCTGTGTATTTTCTTACATCTTTATTTCGACTTTCTTGGGCGTCTTCCCCTAGGAGGCCCATAGCTATATCTACCCATTTTCCAATTATCTGAGACCCATGTAATAAATTCTTATGGAGGGTAGTAGGCATATTAAACCATGGGTAGTTCATTACAAAACTTGAAGCAGTTTTTAGGCAGAAAATACGAAATTTTTCAATGTTTATTTTATATCAACATGACAAAATGTTCAATATGGTGTGTAGTCTTTTAATTATTCCTACGTTTACTCCCGCTATCTCTGAAACTTCTTCAGCGTGCCGAAAGAATACGCGACCTGTGTTTCCATCAGTGGAAGTGCCTCCTCCTTGCCTTGGCTTGTCCACGTTTAGACCAAGCTTTTCCCAAAACTCCGCTTGAATTCATCACTTCACATTCACTCATCTGCTACCACTTGTTTAAATATCACTAGATAAATCTTCAGTTTACAAAGCAATTTTTCATCTTTTCATATAAGAAATTCATCCTGTCCCCATCATTTCTTGAGGTACACACAGTCACACTCTATACTACTCCACGAGAGTCCTATTGATCTGAATCTCGTACTAATTAGATCCTACAAAAAAAAAAAAAAAAAATTGTCATTTGATACAAAACGCTTTTTTCTTCAAAGTTAGCATTATTTAGTTAGCATAATTTTTATTATACTTTAATGAATAGAGTATACTCATCATAAAACTTCGAGTTTTAAATCGTGATAGGGCAGTATTTTGTACTTTTCGAGTGGCAGAAGTTAATTTCCCGTTAAAATTTATAAAAGCTTATTCAAACACCACTACGTAAAGTATCCAATTAATGTGATTATGTTTTTTTGATGGTCCAAACTGGGAGTTTCGATGTGGGATTATGGGTTAGATAATGACCAGTATGGCCACATTATTAAAAAAAAATATGCCTGTTAAAGTTTGATTATTTCTCTCGGGAGTGCAGCTCTAAATAAATATCAATGTTTTTCTTGTATTTGAGTGTGAGACTCTTCAAACGCTCAAATACAAGAAAAATTGTGATAGCCCTCTTAACAAAAACTTTCTCATGTTTGCTTCTTTTGTTCTATTGCTAGTTGGTCGAGAAAGGGTCACCATATCCATAGTCAGACATCTACTGTGATCATTGTAACAGACCAGACCCTACAAAAAACACACGAACAACAAAAAAACAAAAACGACAAAATATTATTAAGTAAGTATTTTTGTTTCATTGGTCGATGCAAAAAGTGTCGTAAAACAGATGTGGTCATCGTGTTCACGGGATTTTGTTTTAAAACTGCTTAGATATGAACTTCCTCGATAGTACCTACCGCATGTAATTAAAAAGATATTAATTACTAAAATAATGATTTAGTTCAAATGTCCGGCCAATAAAGATTCGTTAAAAATATTTGAACCAAATTTAAATAACATGCATATTCCCTGTTATTATTTAAGTATTCAGCGCGAAGTCAAACAGATAAAGTAGGTAGTAGGTAGGTACCTATCGAAATCCAAAGTTCAAGCCAAAGGTCAATGTAGTGTTTACGTACGAATTATAATAAACTCAAACTCAAACTCAAAGCATTTATTTCAATTAAACCATTTACAGGCACTTTTGAATTGTCAAGTGGTCGGTCAGTCAGAAATATGAAGCTAGTTGCCCATTCCAAAGCGTAGTAGGTACCTATGGAGAAGAACGGGCAAGAAACTCCATGGACA
This sequence comes from Brachylomia viminalis, assembly GCA_937001585.2. Lineage (NCBI taxonomy): Eukaryota > Metazoa > Arthropoda > Insecta > Lepidoptera > Noctuidae > Brachylomia > Brachylomia viminalis. The sequence continues at coordinate 250,052 of OW443317.2, forward strand.
CTCTTTTAAATTATATTGTTACATAAATATTAGTTACGTCATTAATCTTGTATATAGGTATAATTATATGTGAGAACGATGTAAATAAGACGTACACATTGAGTGTCCAGTGTACAGCAAATATAAATTCAAACAAAACAATCCATAATAAAATAATTAAAAATAAGCCGTGGTGGCTAAGAGATGACCAGTCCCAACTGACAGCGCCCGTTCACGAACATGACGCATGGATCAGAACATTAATAACATTAATAACATAAAGCGCAGGGTCTACAAACATACGAACGTACGTGTTTTTAACAGTCCAGCCAGAAGACTATGCCCTTCGATAATTCTAAAGTTTATTTTTATTTTCGCTGAGTGGATAAGTCTGAATTCATTGCTATGTACAAAAATGCTAACAGTTTAGAGTTATGCAATAGGTATTAAGTAGGTATTTCCTATTATTTCGTGTTATAACAATATTTGAAAATTTAAATTAAAATATGTACTATACTGGTTCTTTGTAAGTACTATCTAAAGGATATATTAGTGAAAATGCTAACATATAGGTACTGTGGAACAATAGAAATCTGAAAATGTCCGGTAACTCGTTTAATAAAAAAATTAAGTTTTTCAAACCATTTCTTATATACTTAAAGGGATTAGTTATACCTTACAACAAAAGTTCTAACAACTAAGTAATATGGCTGCACAAGTAATTTTTACTTTACGATTAGCGAATTATTGAATTTAAGTTTATAATTTTGCGCCTACATATTCGTTTTAATAAACTCTGCTACCATACAAAAGTTTCAACATATACATGCTATGCCTTTTGTTTAATAAATAAAATACAATTTGGATATTGGGCCGCGGTGTAGGTACGCGGCAATTCGTGCAGCACGGGCCACTGCGCGGCGGCGCGGTAACACTCCGAAGGAACCAATCACTGCAAACGTACTTGCCTATCTACCTATTGAATGAGGCGCGAAATCATTACCTATCTACCTATTGAATGAGGCGCGAAATCATTACCTATCTACCTATTGAATGAGGCGCGAAATCATTACCTATCTACCTATTGAATGAGGCGCGAAATCATTACCTATCTACCTATTGAATGAGGCGCGAAATCATTACCTATCTACCTATTGAATGAGGCGCGAAATCATTTCATTACTGTCACATCTCACAAATCACTAGGTAGGTACTTACTCTGTTCCAGTCCGTGACTTCGCCCACGTGTAATTATCAAAATCCCGTCACTCCAGTTTAAAAAAATCTGTTTTGAAAATACGTTATTGATACTTTATTTCAAAGAATTTAATACCTACCCACCAAGATCGTAATATGTAGACTATAATTTTATTATATAAAGTAGCTACTTGTTATAGTGTTAGAGGAACAGAGACAGAAAGTGGAGATTCCATTACATTTTTTTCCGGGATGTTGTCCCGGGTTTTGGGGCATCACTTAAGTAGGTACAATAAATGATAAATGATTTTATTTCTTTAAGTAGGTTTGAACAAACACTTTTACACGTCAATCGTATTTTAAAAACTAGATGAGGTCGGCGTTTCCTATCTGACTACTCTGAGAAGAAAGGCCGAAACAAACTCAGAGGTCACAGTCTCTTATAAAGTCCAGACAAAATCTTGGTCAGATCATGTAAAGGCTATGTTATTATTATTTCCTTTATTTCATTTACATACATATCAATTACATTTTTAAATATTTTTTATAAATAAAAAGATACCAAAAACATTTAAAAATATAAAAATTAGTAGCCCACCGGTATCGGGAACAGGGTCCAAGCTACCGGCGGTCAGGGCTCCAGAGAGAGAAACTTCCTAACAATGCGGGCCGTGTCCAGAAGTACCGCTTTCTGAATCAAGCCCTTGATCCAGCTGCCTAACGAGAGCCTCCTTAGGTGTTGGTCGAGGCTCTTGGGTATTAGCCCATTGGCTGTCACGACTATCGGCACAATGACCGCTGAGTCCACTTCCCAAATGTCGACAACCTCGTGAGCCAAGTCAAGATACTTGATTTGTTTATCTTTCTCGGCTTTCACGAGGTTCTCATCATGCGGGATGGTTATGTCAACAATCATTGCGCGTCGCTCCAATCGATCCACCACCACTATATCAGGCTTATTGGCAACAATAGTCCTGTCAGTGATGATGGATCGATCCCAGTACAATGTGATATTACCATTTTCGAGAACTGGGTCGGGCACATACCTGTAGTACGGTACCTCCGATTCCACAAGGTTGTATTTCAGAGCAAGCTGCTGATGGATTATCCTGGCTACAAGGTTGTGTCTATGCAAGTACTCTCCGTTAGCTAGACGAGAACACCCGGAGATGATATGCCTGATTGATTCTCCCGGCCGCTGGCATGCCCGACAGATGTCAACCGTGCCGTCTTTCACAATAAATCTCCGGTAATTGTTCGTCATCATAACTTCGTCCATAATTGCACAGACAAAACCTTCGGTTTCTCCAAAGAGGTCACCGAAACGCAGCCAGGCAACGGACGCTAGTAGATCTACATCCGGTCCATGTAGGGCCCGGAAAAAGCGTCCGTGGAGCTCCTTACTCTGCCATACCTCCATGCGATCATTATTGTCAGATCAGATTGACCTACTCGAAAAGAATGCGCGCTGTACAACCATTGAAATTCGCAACTTACCTAAGCAAGAAATAGAAAACAAAAAAGTCTTCTCCAATATAGTCCAAAACCTCGGCTCAGCACTGGGACTTGAGACACCAATCGAGGGGTCGGAGATAAGAGATGTTTACCGCTCAAAGTCCGAAGCCGTAGTGGTAGAATTTACTACAACAATGCGGAAGGAGTCTGTAATTTCCAAGTACATTTCGTTTAATAAATCTAGACGTGAACTGGAGGAACCACGTCTAAACTCGCAACACATCAAAGTCTCTGGCGATTTACGTACACTATTTATTTCTGAGTATCTATCAAGCAAAGCAAGAAGGTTGTTCTATGTTGCGCGCCTAAATGTCAAGGATAAAAAGCTTGTTGCGGCCTGGACATCCTACGGGAAGGTCTACATTAAGAAAGAAGAAGGATCATCGCCAGTGCGTATTATTGATGAGTTCGAGTTAAGCAAACTCATTTTGTGACTATTAGTACTTATTATAAATTGCTTTTCATTGTCATTATCTGTATTAAGATTAGTTTCAATTTTGTTTATTTCGTTAGTTAAATTTACTTACACTTATTTGTTACCTTATTATAAACCTAATTGCAGTCTCACACAACGTTCACAACCTTCTGTTACACTCAATCAACATACACCTAATACACACGCATTTTACACAACGCACAATTTGAATCAAGATTTGGTAAATCGAGGTGTTTTCACCAATAATAACTATCTGTTTAAACATCCCATCCCATTTATCATCTCACATCATAACATAATCACAATAGCCGCTGACGTACTAGACCTGAGTGACAACCAACTTCATAATATACTTAACGGGTCACGTTATAAACGTGACCTGCATCTTTCAATGTTAATAGTTCTCACATGATGCAAAACATTGAAACTATTCACTCAGATCTGGATTCCTTGTCGGTTGCTCGAGTTACTAGATGTGATATAGATGATATAAAAACCCATGTAAATCATAATAAGCGCCATCTCAATATTCTCTCGCAAAATATACGTAGTATTTCATGCAACATGCCAAACTTCATTACACTTCTGCATAGGTCTAATGTGGCATGGGACGTGTTGGTTCTTTCTGAATGTTGGTTACGGTCAGCCAAGGATATACCCATCCTTGACAATTATAACTATGCATCAACCACTTTGCATAGGACACAAAATGAAGGAGTCGTTATTTTTTACAAAAAACAACTCAAAGTGTCATTTGAAGAACCACCAATTAGTGACGCAAACTGTCTATTACTCAAATTAAATTCAGATACTTGTGTACTTGGAATCTACCGCCCTCCCGGCCAACATAATACTAGCAATTTTACTAACGCCCTCGATGTACTCCTGACTTCATTAAGCAATTACAAAAACATAATAGTTTGCGGTGACATAAACATAGATATAGTGATGAATAGCCCAGATAAACGCTCTCACGAATACCTTAATGTCCTGGCTAGTCACTGCATGCTACCAGGTCATGTACTACCAACCCATGGAAAAACGTGTCTGGATCACATCATGGTTAAGACTAGATTGAAGGCTACCTGCCTTGTGGTCGAATCATCAATTACGGATCACGAGAGTGTGGCCATTAGCTTAGACCTTGCTCTCACGTCTCAGCTTGAGTATTCAAATAAAATTAGTCACCGTATTGATTATGATAACCTAGACTTAGCTCTACGTAATACAGATTTTCAAATTATCTTAAATTGCAGCGATGTAAATAAAGCAACTGACTTGCTAATTAGCTGTCTGTCAAAGGCTATAAAAGATAACTCCAAATTAGTTAAAATATCTAGAAGGAAACTAGTCAGTAAGCCATGGATTACAAAAGGGCTTTTAAAATGCATGCACAACAGGGATAATCTGTATAAAAAATTTAAAAGGGACCCAAGTAACGAAATACTTCACACAACATACAAGCGTTATAGAAACTTTTGCTCTTCACTTCTGAAGAAAGCTAAAAGAAACTATGAAAAGCAAGAGATTGAGAACGCAAGTGGCAACAAAAAGAAGCTATGGGATGTTATAAAGCAGATTAGTGGCTCCAAAAGGGCAACAGATCACTCCTCCTGTCTCATCTCAAGCGACAACCCGACCAAAGATATCAACGAGGTCAATAGTTTCTTTGCAAACGTTGGACGCAACCTAGCCGAGCAAAATATCACTTCTCATTCTTTTCCTCCCAGAAACAAAGCTGATCATCTCACGGAAACCGCTCCTCTTCATTCCTTGGTCATGCTCCCTACGGACGAGTCTGAGATCATGCAACTCGTTCAAGGATTAAGGGATAATTGTGCTGTCGGATGTGACCAGATCCCGGGCCGGTTACTGAAAAGATATGCTCACTTTCTGTGCCCCGCTATCACCCATATCTGCAACCTCGCCATATCTACAGGGACATTTCCGCAGGCGTTTAAATCGGCAATTTTAAAACCCATACACAAAGGTGGTGACAGGAACTGTGTCAACAACTTTAGACCCATCTCTATTCTTCCAACGCTCTCAAAAGTTCTGGAGCGCCTAATGAATGACCGGCTGACTAAGTTCCTCGAGGTTAACAACCTCCTTTCTTCTTCCCAGTTTGGGTTCCGGCGCGGTAAGTCTACCAATGACGCGGTACATGAATTGGTTAGCTCGGTCATAACGGACTTGGATAAAAAGAGAAATTGTCTGACGGTGTTTCTGGACTTGGCAAAAGCCTTCGACGCAGTTTCTGTCCCACACTTATTGCACAAAATGGAAAACATGGGAGTACGAGGTCTTCCCCTACAATTATTCCAGGACTACCTATATAACCGGAAACAGCAAGTTAGAATTGATGGTATGGTGAGTAACAAAGAGCCAGTGACTTTTGGAGTGCCTCAGGGCAGTATACTCGGACCGACCCTCTTTTTGATCTACATCAACGCCCTGTGCCAGCTTCACCTGAGTAATGGTCAAATTTTTACATTCGCCGATGACACTGCTCTATTCTTTAGTGGTGATAGCTGGGAAGGGGTCTTTGGTGTTGCTCAGGAGGGGCTTAACGCGGTTGTTGCTTGGTTACGGAATAATGTGCTGACTCTTAATATCACAAAAACTAAATACGTGGCATTTGCACATCGATCGAACGTGCTACCCCCACTTTCACTGTCTATAACGGCTCACACGTGTTGGTCAACCTCCCAGTATTGCGCTTGTCCTCCCCTTCAAAGGACTCATAACATTAAATACCTTGGAGTTACATTAGACCAATTCCTCAGCTTCAAACCTCATATAGACATCCTGGTAACGAGATTACGCAAACTCATTTACATATTTAAGAGCCTAAAACATGTAGCCGACCTTCGTACCATCAAGATGGTATACTATGCCTTATGTCAGTCGCTTATTGACTACTGCATCATCTCCTGGGGAGGTGCTGCTAAAACGCACTTGATAGAGGCGGAAAGAGCTCAACGTGCTATACTCAAGGTTGCTGCGGGTCTTCCCTTCCGATTTCCTACAGTCGACTTATACAAAAAGTGGGATGTACTGTCTATAAGACAAACATTCGTTCTGCAAACGGTCCTCAAAAAGCACTCGCAGCTAGTTTATGATTCGGATCTATTGAAAGATAAACGACGGAAAGGTACTGTATGCAATACAAAATTTTTCCGATTACGGCAATCCCACAATTTTTTCTGTTACCTAGGGGATTATCTGTATAATGTTATTAACAAGGATCAAAATATTTATTTACTACACAAACCCAGTTGTAAGCAAAAAGTAACTGACTTCCTGAAAGCTCTTTCCTATGAGGACACAGAGAAATTGCTCCACTCAATTAAATAAAACTCGTATTCAAATAATTACCTACACATTCACCACCATTCACATACACCTGCCACCATTCACATTCACCTACACACTAACCACCATTCAAGTACACATTCACCACCATTTACTGACACATTCACCACCCTTAGACTGCTTTTGTTGTGTTAGTTAATTTCTTTCTTTTTTATATTTATTTTTTGTTTTAATTGCTTAGTAGAAATACATGTTACCTGCCTATTTATTTGTATGATGCCACTAAGTGGGGTCTGGTGACCTGTAATACAGGTTTTTCTAAAACCTACTTCAGGCACCAGCTCTCACAATGTGAATTTATATAATTTGTTCAAAACTGTTAAGTGCTACAAAACCATTGTGAGAGAAAATAAATAAAAACTTATTATTATTATTATTGTCAAGCACTACAGGTTTGCGCCAGTTCTCTTTAGCCAAGGAGAGCGGGGTGAGGCCCTTGTCCACCGTGACTACATCTCGATGCATACCCACGTCGGTTTCTAGGAAATATTCCCTGAGACTGCATATCTCGCGATTGTGGAGGGTCTTAGCGTTTAAAAAGCCTCGACCTCCACACTTTCGCGGGATATACAGCCTCATTACCGATGATCGTGGGTGATGCATTCGATTTGCAGTCAGCAGCGTACGGACCCTCCTATCCAGGGCATCGAGTTCGGTCTGAGTCCATTTGAGTATGCCGAAAGAGTACATCAAAACCGGCATAACCCAACCGTTGAAGGCGCGCACCTTGTTTCCGCCTGATAGAAGACTATTAAGTACTTTTTTCAGGCGGCCAAAGAAGCGTTCCTTCAACGATTGCTTCATGTCAGTAACATTGATGCCTAACGTTTCCGACATACCCAAATACTTATAGGTTTCGGATGCGGAGAGGGCTCTAAGGTTTGTGGAATCCGAGAGTTGGGTTCCCACGGATTCAACAATCTCCCCTCGCTTTACATGCATGACCGCACATTTGTCCACACCAAATTCCATCCTGATGGCGCTACTGAAAGTTTGAGTTACTTTCAGTAGCTCCATCAGTTGCAAATTGTTGGGGGCAAAGAGTTTTAGGTCATCCATGTAGAGGAGGTGCGATATAACCTGACCACCTCTCCTCAACCGATAGCCTAGACCTGAATCCTCCAGCAGTGTGCTTAGAGGATTCAAGGCTAAGCAGAACCAAAGCGGACTCAAACTATCGCCCTGAAATATGCCTCGCTCGATCCTTATCGGTTCGCTATTCCTCGCTCGCGGTGCGGGTGGGGCCGGATTTGGCGGAGAGCCAGTTTGGCTTCCGTAGGGGGCGCTCTACGGTGGACGCCATCATGCGCGTGCGGGCCCTCACGACGGGGGATGCTGTGGCCCGGTGTGGGGTCGTCTTGGCGGTGTCTCTAGACATCGCCAATGCCTTCAATACCCTGCCCTGGAGTTGCATCAGGGAGGCACTCCGGTATCACCGGATGCCGACCTACCTCTGTCGTGTGGTCGAGGCCTATTTGACGGACAGGGCCGTCATCTACCCCGGTCACCAGGGAGTATGGAACCGGCAAGAGATGTCGTGCGGTGTCCCACAGGGATCGGTCCTCGGGCCGCATCTGTGGGACATCGGATACGACTGGGTGCTGCGCGCCGACCTCCCTAGCGACGTCAGCGTGGTTTGTTACGCTGACGACACGCTGGTCCTGGCGCAGGGGAGGTCGCACCAGGCGGCGGCCGAACTAGCGACACGCGGGTTGCGACAATCGTCGAGAGGTTCCGGCAATTGGGACTCGAGGTGGCCCTGCACAACTCCGAGGCCATGTGTTTTCATGGTCCTCGGAACACGCCACCATCGGGATCCCAAATAACGGTAGGAGGGGTTCACATTGGCGTCGAGTCGACGATGAAGTACCTGGGACTCGTCCTCGACAGCCGGTGGAACTTCGTGGAGCATTTCCGACGTTTGGCTCCCAGACTGGAGAGGGCTGGGGCTGCCTTGAAGCGGCTCCTGCCCAATCTAGGGGGGCCAAACGCCTCCTGCCGGAGGCTCTACGCGGGGGTCGTGCGGTCCATGGCCCTTTACGGGGCACCGGTGTGGGCTTGAGGCGGCGGCCAGCCCGCCGGTTGAACGCGCCCCAAAGGGTCATTGCGAACCGGCTGGTCCGGGGATACCGTACGGTCTCCGGTGAGGTGGCGAGCCTCCTTTCCGGATTACCGCCATGGGATCTGGAGGCAAAAGTCCTCGCGCACATTTGGGAGAGGCGCGAGGCGGCGAAACGCCGGGGCGTAGCTCCACTGCCGCGAGAAATCACGGTACAGCGGACAGAGCTCCGGCGGGATCTCAGGGCGGCATGGAGAGTGCGATTGTCGCAACCCAGCGCTGGGCAAGCCACAATTGCGGCGATAAACCCCTCTTTGAGGAGTGGCTAAAGAGGCTCCACGGCGTCCTCACCTTCCGCCTGACGCAGGTCCTCACCGGACACGGTTGTTTCGGGAGGTTCCTGTTCCGGATAAGGCGGGAGGAAACGCCCGGGTGTCACCATTGTGTGGATCGCCCGGAGGGCACGGTGGAGCATACGGTGGAGGTCTGCCCGGCTTGGGCGGAGCACCGTCGTGTCCTCGTGGAGGCGATTGGCGGTGGCGATCTCTCGCGTCCGGCTCTGGTCCAGGCCATGGTACGGAACGAGAGGGCTTGGGAAGCCGTCACCTTCTTCTGCGAAGCAGTAATGTTCGCGAAGGAGGAGGCGGATCGCGTGAGGGAGAGGCAAAATTCGCGCCCTCACGCCCCTAGCCGCCGCAGGAGACGCCCTGGGCGTCGGGAATCGCACGATTCCCGGCCACCGTAGGCGTGGGCTTGCGAACGGCGATCAATGGGCAGCTCGCCATTCGATAAGGACCAGGCCCGGGTCGACGGCGCGTTGTGTTCCACGCGCGCCTCAAAGAGATGTCAGCACCAATGACGGGGTCCGCTAGGGCCGATGCCTGCCAGGGTTGCGGGAAAGTCCGAGAGGGATACCGGGGCCCCTGGCACAGGCAAATAAAGGAACACTGGTGGGTTTTAGTCAGTAAGAGTCTGACACGCCTTCCCACTCTGCCCAGAGCGGGAAAAGTTATTTGATGATTTCCCACCCTCAAAAAAAAAAAGCCCCATTTCTGTACAATAGATTAAATAGAAAACTTAGTATTTATAAATTAAATTACTTTAGCTGTAAAAAAACTACTTAAATATTTACTAACCATCGCCTATGCGCCACAGAAGAACTAGGTACCTACTTGTTGTCTGCAAATGGAACGACGGACATGCTATTTTACTTTTATTTTCCTAATTTTAATTTACTCTTTACTTTATACTCACTGTTCATTTAATTTATTACATAATGTATTTATGAACTTCCTAGCCTAAAGCACGTTCAACCTAGTTCAGGCAGACCTAGTACAGAAGAAATAAGCAATAATATGACGACACAGTACTATCACCCCATTTGGGGTGATGCGCCGCCAAGCGGAAGCTACTGTGCTTTATTTTAATTGTTAAGTTACTTATTGTAAATGTGCCCCTTTTTTATAAATAAACGATTATTATATTTACAACGAATTTTTTATCTGGGTAAGTTTTAGAAACTGCATATTTTAATTATCTCATTTTTATAGACAGTTAGTTACATTTCATTAATAATTGCGCAGGTAAAGAATGGTATTAAAAATGGTGGTCTTTGTATTTACATACCTCTCGATCACACATATGGTATTGTGTTAGCGAGAGGTACATAGACCAATTATAGAAGTGCTATCCTGAGATTCCTCTATTCAAGTCTCAACTTTGTCGCCATGATGCCAAAAGTTTGCCGGCTGATGCTTGTCTTAATATCATGCTGCAAAAAAGATGAAGCAGACCACGTCTTTTGCCGAAACCTTGCCTCAGCTCTCAGAAAGCGCATAAAGTAGAGACGGCACTCCTTTAATAATGATAGTGAGGGATTCCTCTGTCACACCTGCATTACAATGTTTAGGTTAACCATTGACAAACTACTGGAGGCAGAAATAGCTATGATATATACAATAAAGCTAAAACTCCAAGGGAAGTTAAGCCCGAAGCTTCTTCCAGCGCATGTAAGAGTTGAGATGAGCATTTAAGTATGGAGGCGGCCGAGAGATGTATATTGACAAGGCGTATAATTATTTACTAAGCATCTACGAGCGTAGATGCAGAGAGAACATTTTCCTCGGTTACATATTTGTGCAACCGATTAAGAATCTCGCTCTCCAATAAAAGTTAAGATGGTCTTTCCTTCCTACAAACTCATTTTCAGGAAGAAAGAGCCGAAACAATTGTGAATTTGTGACCGATTTATGTGATTTTAATTAGTAAAGATATTATATTACTGTTGAATCGTGGATTTTAAAGAGATTATCTGCATTATATTACCTACTTTATAGCTAAAGCTACTATGTCGCAGTCAGTAGTAACGGTAGTAAGTCAGGAAGAAAGAGCCCTAAAAGCAGCATAAACAATTTTGACTGATGTTTACGAGATTTTAGGAAACAATATTGTTAAATTATAATTACTCAAAATGTAATTACTTAGACACCGATCATTCAAATTGAAACGTTTTATTTTATCTACTTTTCTCATACTGATTTGTCAGGTTAACCATAAAGAGAGACAACATTTTGTAAAGAGATTTTATTTTAAACTTGAATTTATTTAAAAACTGTGTATTATTGACTTGTAAAATGAAACTTTCTATACGATATTAATACCGGTATCGAAAAAATCCGGTATTCGAAACCCCTAATTACGATGCATCCAAGTAAACAATCTCAGCACACAGAACGATAATCGAACGCGCCGTGACGTGCTTACGTACATCCACGACCGGAGCAGGCGGGCGGGCGGGGGTGTTGCTACTCAGCAGCGACCGCACGCGCCGTACCTACGCGGCTCGTTAGCGAAAATAGTTATTCGCAATTTAAACTGTTAGCATTTTTGTACATAGCAATGAATTCACTAAACTTATCCACTCAGCGAAAATAAAAAAAACTTTTGAATTATCGAAGGATTTGTGGAAAAAATATTAATATCCCTACTGGACTATAACGGTGGTTTATCTATCCAAAGCGCTATTTATTTAATAATAATAAATATCGTCTGACATTGCACACAGCACCATCTAGTTCCAAGTTAAGCACTTAAGGCTTGTGTTATGGATACCAGATGGTTGATACACTACTTAAATACTTATTTAAAATAATAAAATAAAATATTGGTTCGATAACTTGCGAAAATGCGTTTCCGAACACCCGAATGTAGGACAAGCTCCGTTTAAACTTAAGTTAACTTAACTGACCAATGTTTGCCGTTGCCGTTTAATCGGTTCGATAACTAAGACTGGTCATCATAAAAGTCGACCTACCCATTGTTTCTCAGCTAAGCTGTTGAACACATTTTTATGTTGAGGGTCGATAATATGATGATTGGCGTCTTGTTTGTCATAACATAAGTAAGTCTTATTGCATTTATTTAAGTAAAATTACTTCAAAAGTAAATTAATTAAGTAACTCCTGTAAAACTTTTCATAAAAAAAGTTTAAGAAAAAAAACAATATTTCTAAAAAAACAACACTGGCAGTCATTGTTTTTGCTGATTGCAGAACAAACAGGCACTATTTATTTATTATAGAAATAATAGCAAGTCAGCGACTTTCTAATAGTAATTTAAGCCACTGAGCGAACTGAGTCATAGATTAATAAATTAACGGACTGAGTTGAAAAAAACTCGAAAGTACGAAACGTGTACGTGTACGTGTGCATTTGTGTGCGTGAGCGTCTTCCCTCCGCACCGCGCGGGGTAACATTGTAGAGTGAAATGCACGATATCAATGACTAAATAAAGCTTTTCATAACTCAATGCACGATATTCATAGTCAAACGCGCGCTTTAAAATTACGAACAGTCCTTTGGAAAATCGGGTTTTATGAAAATACCTCTGCATAAATCAATTACTTACTTACAAATAAAGTTTATTGAAATCGATGATTGAGCTTTGTCGGTACGGACTTTGTTTTGGAGATTTTACACTTCTTTTATTACTTATTTTAGCCCAAAGTTGCGTTAAAATTAGCAAGAAAAACTAATCTTTGTTGGCTCATAACTTTTTAATGACTTTTTATTTTACTATTCTGTTTCCGTACAGACAAAATTAATAATGAGACGAAACGATATCATGTTTAACTTTGGATGAACAATGTCAAACAGTGGAATAATAACCCCTCGAAATTTCAGAAATTTGTATGGAAAAAATGGCGACTTGTGTAACCTTTCCGCCCGCGCGCCGCCCGCCGCGCCGCGCCGCCGCGCCGCGCACAATCCGTCGGGCGTCGCTTACGCGTTTCAACCACAACACACACGTTCAATGTTCTCACAAAACGAAGTTTTATTTATTGTTTATTTATTTAAGTTGTTAAATCACCACAATGGAATAAGTTTAAAGAAACAAAGAAAGAAAAATATTTTATTTGGGACACACACAGGAAATACAAAGGAATAATCAAATCAAAAAAAAAAAATATACTAATAATCATTTTATCAATTGGTTTATTTATAGTTCTTGTTTTTGCAAATCTGTACTTATAAGAGATTTTACACAAGACTGTACTCAGAGACTCGTAAATATCAAAAAACCCTTAAAATTCAAATACATATATCGAAAACTATTGAATTTCGGCCATACATATTGGGGGTTAGAAAGTGAATAGTAATGTACTCAGTGAAGTGGTACTTATTTGCGAAGTTGTCTTGGACTAGTTGCGGAACTAGCACCGCTTGCCCATTGTGTGGCGCTCGCCGGAGGTTTCAGTAGGTATATCACTTCACTGAACACTTCAATACAAACTTACGAATCCCATTTAATTTAAAAAGGTCATAACTACGTATAATTGTAGGTATATGAATTGAATTAATTGAACGTCATGATGTATAAGTATGAATTGGGAAAACACACTAAAGAAGAACTGTAGGGCAGCTAGAGAATTTCTGAGTATGTTAATGTTTCCAGATGGCGGTGATGTTGTCCACGCTGATGGCCGCAGACGGCACCATCCCGCAGCCGCGAGCACCCAACTTCCAGTACTTTGAGAGGTAATAAATACTAACTCCTTCAATGAATTTTACGCTTTTAGTATAAAAGTATACAGGGTTACTGGTAATTCGACGTATACTCAACTCAACTCAACTCAAAGCATTTATTTCAAATAAACCAATTACAGGCACTTTTGAATTGTCAAGGGGTCGGTCAGTCAGAAAGATGAAGCTAGTTGCCCATTCCAAAGCGTAGTAGGTACCTATGGAGAAGATATATCTCCGGCAGGATAAGGGGGCCAAAATGCAACAAATTGAACCCCCCATATGTATGGCCGAAATTCAATAGTTTTCGAGATATTAGAATTTTAAGGGTTTTTCGATATTTACCCAAAATTTGACATTTAATTCCAAATAAAATAAAAACTACATATTTGAATGGGTACCATTAAAAATGATGTTGTAGCTGGCACTTCAATTAAGCTATGGACATAATTAAAACTACTTAATTTAACAAAATAATGAAAATAATGAGCGATATAAGAATAATATCTTACCAATATTTTCATTTTACGCTTCAAAAATGTTGTCTCGTCACAAAAATTTCTATGACATTAATCGTACAAATAACTAAAACAACTTGCTTATCCTGTAAGCTTTCCAGAAAGGTATAAAAGTCAATTTTAAAATACATAATTCGTGGCATGGCATGTGTTTGAACCGGCGCGGGGAGAGAAATTATCTGTGTTTTTAGTTTATGATCCTCGCTAAAACAACCGATTTTCATGGCGAAATTCTTCGCGATGGGGCGGGGGAGTACACGGCGTCTGCTGCGCTCGCGTCGCCTTCCTTAGTAAGTGTTAGTAAGTTTTGACTCTCCGCCGCGCAAGCACGTGTGTTGTTATCTTGCTACCAATCTCTCATCCCGTTAATTTGTTATCGATCATTATTGTTAATTCTTGTTTCTCTTGTTATTCTTTTTGTTATCATTGTTATTTCGGATAACATGGCTTCGTATCCTAATAACGAATACGCAGACATAATGTTTTGTTATGGTTTTGCCGATGGAAACGCGGCTGCGGCTCGGCGAGAATACCAACGCCGCTTTCCCGATCGTCGACTTCCCCACGTTACTGTTTTCGGGAGCACCTATCGACGATTGTCTGAAACTGGCAGTGTTCAAAGAGCACAATTCAACGCTGGCAGACCTCGACGGTACACGGCTGACGAAGAGGACACCATTCTTCAGTGTTTTATTGATGACCCAAACATCTCAACGAACATTGTTGCAAGACAGCTCGGTATGTCCCAGTGGAAAGTGTGGTCGGTAGTACATCTATCAGGTAGACACCCGTACCATTATCAACCTGTTCAAACATTGCACGAGGGAGATCCTGCCAGGCGACTCGAATTTTCTCGGTTTATGTTAAACGCTGACGCTGACCAGGAACATTTCCTAAGAAATATTTTGTGGACTGACGAGTCAAAGTTTGACCGGGATGGAATAACGAATTACCATAACTTACATTTTTGGGCACCTAAAGCAGGCAGGAATCCAAAAAAACTAAAAGAAACTGCGTCGCAAATGAAATTTTCCCTGAACGTATGGATGGGTGTCGTTGATAATTTATTTGGTGGGCCCTCATTTCTTGCCCCAAAATTTGAACGGCGAAAATTACGAGGAGTTTTTGAGAAACAACCTAGACGATTTGTTGGCGGATGTTCCCGAAGAAATAAAAAACAACCTCATGTTTCAACATGATGGTTGCCCAGCACATTACCGGATTACTGTCCGACAGTGGCTAGAGGAGAGATATCCAAACCGATGGATTGGGAGGGGAGGGCCAATTCCGTGGCCAGCACGAAGCCCTGATATCACACCACTTGATTTTTACGTTTGGGGTCATACTGAATTTATTGAATTTTACTGAATTTATGTGACCCCAATAAATTCAGGCGAAGATCTTCGACAGCGAATAATAAACGCGGCGCAACAGATGAGAACAACGTTCACATCAAGAGTGACGAAAACCGAAGTTAGGAAGAGAATTCGAACCTGCATTCGTAATCGAGGGGCTCGTTTTGAACAAGATGTCTAAAAGGATGATGAGACATTTTGGTACCCGGTCCAATAACAATAATTATTGTATTATTGAATTGGTCTAACCTATAGGAGAAAAAAAATGTATAGCGACGAAACCTGAATGTTAGTATCTTCAGAGATATTGATATATGAATATGTTTCTTTGTTCAACATAACAATATAAGTATCATATTAAAAACTTAAGCGATACAACTGAAAACTTGATTTACTGATACCAACCACCCTAGGAGGCACCACGGGATATATCGGGAGCGGAGTGGGGGGTGCAGTTCGCGTGATCGGCTGATACATCTCCATCTATCAGTCAGTCAGTCGCTCGTTCGTTCCGTTCGTGAGACTACGTTACGCTGCTTTCTACTACTTTATTTATCTTTCATATTGACCCGTGCTTTTCTTTTGGACTCCGTTACCCGCTAAAATCGTTGACTTCGGCTTGTTTTATGGACTTGATTTTCTACCAAAATGGAAGGAAATCACAATTGTGTGATGTGTCGGCGAGGTTTATATCATGAAAGATATCAGGAACATATTTTACGTGACGACTTACCTAGCTTGCGTCCTGAGTTAGCCGCTTATATTCAAGAAAATGCTGTTTTAGAGGTATGTAAAAGTTGTATTTCTTACTTTTGTTTAATACGAGTACATTATGTCTTAATATAGAGTTCTTTGCATTCATGTTAGTCGGTGTTCAATGAACCTTTTAACCAGCTATCATGTAAATGTGCACGTTTTATTAGTTTATAAATGGGTACCATTAATCAGTGATATTACATCATAAATAGTTAAATCATTCTCACTTATTAATATTAAACATACGGCGGATAGTTCATTTCAAATGAAATGGCAGGATTTTACTTGAGGCGGTAACAATAGGAGTGGTATTTCCAACAGATACTACCCGTGCGCGATAAGTTGGGACCTGAGCGCGGTGACGTCACAATGGCGTGTTCGATGCAAACGGTACAAAACAGGCGCCATCGGGGAAGTGCGGGGGAAGCGGGCGGGGGAGTCGCATTCCTAGAAGGTCCGAACTTATCGCGCACGGGTAGTACCTGGACAGATATTTTGTTGTAAGGCCCATGAAAGTGCTCAATAAACTGCATTTCTAAGAAATGTTTTGTATTGTTAAACACTTTTTAGGTCTGTTATACTTTTCCTCTTACCATCCAACTTCAACATTAAAACTATTTTTCTGTTGCTTTCCCATCTCTTTCTATCAAAGCCATTCGTATAGAAGCATCTAAGGACCGATATGAATTGTACACACGGAATATAATTATCTATCCCTCTAGCGCTAGAAGCTGGCGTAGTCTTTGCGCGTAATTGTATATTTTATTAGATTAACTAATGCATTCACTTAATATTGATATTATTTAATAAGCTTACGCCTTTATGTAGGTGGCTACAATGAATGAATGAACATTGTAAACGTAATGACCAAATAGTGGAATCGCTTCCCAGACCTATAAGTATTTATATAAAACTAATTAATATTATTACATGTTGGTTTCAGGTGGCATTTAACAATACGCAGCGTATGTGTCACCGTTGTTGGCAGAGAATCGAAAACGATTTAAGAAGACCTGCTGCACCCGAAAGAAGACTAAATGATGGGGAGATTCAGGTCCCAGGTTATATGCGAGCACCAAAAAATACACCAAGACATTGTATCTTCAACAACTGTGTTCATGCAACCCGATGCCGAATACCAGCTTCCATCAAAACATATATTTTTTGTGCGTATTCGTTATACATTCCTGATAGTGCTCGAGTCTGTGCAGAACACCTTCAGGGCAATGCTTGGGATGATTTGCCTCAATTGTGCAATGTCTCTCACAGTTTTAATGCGCAGCAATTTACTGACATATGTGACACGTTGCGAACAGCTGTACAAAATGGAATAAAGTTAGATTTCAATGTAAGAGGTGCCTTATCTGAAGAGGAGATGCACTTTTGGACAGGGCGGAAACCAGGCCAGTTTGACGCTATACTAGACGAAACACCTTCTCTTAGTGTGAGATGCAAGGAACCCAGAAATGCGCTAGGTATCTATTTGACAAAATTAAGAACAGGGGATTCAAATAACAGGTTATCCACATTATTTAATATGTCCCGCAGACAGTTAGAGCGAATTTTGAAAATAGTTCGAGATTGCCTTAGTCTCGAATATGTTCCAAGACACCTAGGTTTTGACCACATAACTAGAAATAATATATTAGAGAGGAATCTCTCAATTCCAAAAGCTTTGTTCGGTAATGAGAATAACGATAAGGTAATTTTAATATTTGATGGAACTTATGTTTATATTAATAAAAGTTCGAATTTTTTATTTCAAAGACAATCTTACAGTTTACATAAGTTCCAAAACTTACTTAAACCTTTTTTAATCGTATGTTCAGATGGATACATTGTAGAAGTACTTGGCCCATATGCTGCAACAAAAACGGACGCGAATATTATGTCTAATCTAATGAATGATGGGGAGAATCCCATACATATTTTGTAACATCCGGAAGACGTATTTATTTTGGACAGGGGTTTCAGGGACAGCATAGGTGACATTGAAGCCAATGACTATGATCCCCACATGCCACCAACAAAAAATAGAAACGAGACACAATTAACCACTGAGCAAGCAAATGAGTCGCGCTCAGTTACGATTTGCAGATGGGTTGTCGAGGTGGTTAACGGGCGCTTTAAGCGCGATTTCAAACTTTTAAGACAAAAATACTTTAATAAAACGCTTCCAAACATGTTTGTTGACTTTAGAATTGCTGCAGCTATGTTAAATCATTTTCATATTCCTATTACCGACAACATACATGTAGAATCCTTTCTCAACATAATCGAGACTAAAATAGATACACCAAATATTTTATATACTTATGTCGAAAGAAAACGATTGAATGCGCGTAGAGCTAACTTTGAAAGAATAGAAGCTAATGATATTCAAAACTTCCCAGAATTAACTGAAGAGGAAGTTATTTTACTTTCGTTGGGTACTTATCAATTGAAACTCGCCCGTTCTTATTGCAACGAACATTTAACAAATGGACTCTATCTAATAGAAATATATCAACAACATAACCTTGATGACTTATCAGACTATGGTATAAATAATGCCGTCTGGCTATTACGCGGACGAATACAGTCGCGTCATGTACGTTCTAGGACTTATTATTGTTATATTATGATAAAATGTAACCTAGGTCAAAACAACAATATATTACATTATTATTGCACATGCCTAACTGGGCGACGTACAATGGGCACTTGCGCGCATATTATTTCTATTATATGGTACTTAGGATATGCCAGACGCGAAGGGTTCCTTGCTCCAACAGCATTTCTCAATGATGTCATTGTAGACAACGAAAACAGTCTATAATTGTAAAACTATAAAAAATAAAGTTGTTTCTGATTTATACTTGTATTTTTTTACTCAAATAAATAACTAACATGAGCCTAAAATGACTTTGAGTCATGCGTTTTTGTCATACGTGCCTGATTAAAAAAAATAAACGTGTATTTTTATTCTTAGGGACTACTCACACCCGCATGTTAAAGCAAAAACGCATGACACAAAAATCGCTCTAACTCCTTAAATACTAATATTTGAGACAAGCGCTCAAGTTTACATTATTCTACACAAAAATACCTTTTCAATGATGTATAACATGTTTCTATTGGAGCGGGTACCAGATTCCATACATTTTGCCCGTCATCCTTTGTAATAAAATTTGATGTACAGACGCCAGCAGGTCAAGCTACCCGAAACTGTCAAATTTTCCCAATCAACCTTGAACCTTAATGCTTTAGCGATAAAGTTGAAAATCTATTCAAGAAATTTGACAGATTGTAGTAGCTTGATGTGCTGGCGTCTGTACATTTTTTTATGCATTTTATTTCATACAAATACAAATGACCCTTTCTCTCCCCGCGCCGATTCAAACACATGCCTTGGCACGAATTATGTATTTTAAAATTGACTTTTATAGCTTTCTGGAAAGCTTACAGAATAAGCAAGTTGTTTTAGTTATTTGTACGATTAATGTCATAGAATTTTTTGTGACAAGACAACATTTTTGAAGCGTAAAATGAAAATATTGGTAAGATATTATTCTTATATCGCTCATTATTTTCATTATTTTGTTAAATTAAGTAGTTTTAAATATGTCCATAGCTTAATTGAAGTGCCAGCTACAACATCGTTTTTAATGGTACCCATTCAAATATGTAGTTTTTTTTTATTTGGAATGAAATGTCAAATTTTGAGTAAATATCGAAAAACCCTTAAAATTCTAATATCTCGAAAACTATTGAATTTCGGCCATACATATGGGGGGTTCAATGTGTTGCATTTTGGCCCCCTTATCAGCCCCTGACGGATATACGTCGAATTACTAGTAACCCTGTATTGTTATACCGTTAAGGATTATATTGAGGACAAAAAGGCTTGGGATTGAGTTGTTCCAATTTTCTGCATACTGAATGTTATTTTTTTATTTCTGTTACATACACTAAATAGATAAATTGATAATTATTATAACAGAACGACTTGAATACTTACCTTGAGAAGTACAATTTATTATTTTAATTATTGTGAATGTGAGGACTATGTGGGTCATTGTTTCAGTTTTAATCATGATCTGGCAGTTTAAGTAGTTCATGCGGCCTACCCAAATGTCCTTTCTTTGGTATTGTTCGTCGAATCGTTGAGCTCCTAAAGTTCTGAGTTGAGCTGCACGGTTACTGACAAATGCGTGCACTGACTGGACAGGTCCTCTTAATCTGCGTGGTTCTTTCCTCAGAAGACCATTTCAGATACTAATCTACATGGTCCTCAAAGATTATGTTCGAACATTTATATACACATTGACATTGATGAATTTTATACCTACATACAATGACATGAGTATTTACTTTGTAAAGTATTACTTATATTATTTAAATTATTGTGAATGTGAAGATTATGTGGATTATTACTTTTTTTATTTTATTTCTTAGTTAGTTTCACGATCTGGCAGCTTGAGTAATTTATGCGGCCTACCCAAATGTCCTTTCTTTGGTATTGTTCGTCGAATCGTTGTGCTCCTTAAGTTCTCAGTTGAGCGGCAAGATTACTGACAAATGCGTGCACTGACTGGACAGGTCCGCTCAATCTGTATGGTTTTTCCTCAAAAGACCGTTTCAGACACCAATCTACATGGTCTTCACATGATCTGACCAAGATTATGTCTGGACTTTAAAAGAGACTGTGACCTCTGAGTTTGTTTCGGCCTTTCTTCTCAAAGTAGTCAGATAGGAAACGCCGACCTCATCTAGTTTTTAAAATATGATTGACGTGTAAAGTGTTTGTAACAAACCTACTTACAGAAATTGAATCATTTATCATTTATCGTTATACCTAACATCTTCACACATAATGTCAAAAAGCAAATGAGGTGTGTATTTAAGAACATCCATCATGGACCATGTAGCTCACATCTTTCTTCAACTTTTAGGAACTAAGTATGTGTGCATGCACAATGTAGGCAACTCAAAGGGACATGGTGTGTAATATTAGGTCGAGGAAAAAGTTATTTCGTATTTTATATAAAAAGTTCAAGATTAAGAGCTCGAGTCTCACCCAAATATCGAGCATTTGTGTTTACCCACTTTACCAAATGGGTCAAAACTGTTTTGAGGTCAACCCTTAACTCTCCAGCTATGTGGTAACTACTAATATGCCGATATTGCTCCACTTTATCAAAAATGCCATCGAATTTATCCGTACCTACCTAATAGGGCGACCAGAGCGAGAAGCATCTTTGACATCAACATTCCCGGACTGAAAACGCTTGAACCAACTTTGTGCTATTCTTATTACTGACACTGCGTTACCTAAATACGTCACATATTTTTTTCGCGGCTTGTGGCGCACTTTTCCCTTTTTAGGGTTCCGTAGTCAACTAGGAACCCTTATAGTTTCGCCATGTCTGTCTGTCTGTCTGTCTGTCTGTCCGTCTGTCCGTCCTCGCTTAATCTCTGTGACCGTTAGCACTAGAAAGCTGAAATTTGGGACCAATATGTGTATCAATCACGCCGACAAAGTGCTAAAATAAAAATTGGAAAAAAATGTTTTATTAGGGTAGCCCCCCTATATGTAAAGTGGGAAGTGTTTTTTTTTTTAATTTTAACCCTAATGTGTGATATATTGTTGGAAAGGTATTTAAAAATGAATAGGGGTTTACTAAAATCATTTTTTGATAATGTCAATAATTTCGGAAATAATCGCTCCAAAAGTAAAAAACAAAGCGTCCCCCCCCCTCTAACTTTTGAACCATAAGTTTAGAAAATACGAAAAAAATCTGAAAAGTAGAACTTTATAAGGACTTTCTAGGAAAATTATTTTGAACTTGGATGGAAACAACAGATGGAAACTGCAGTTAACCAATATAATTTGGTCCCTGAATCGTATGAGCGCCTATACAATCCAGAGGTCAAGTTTCATTTGCCCGTATTTTTTTTTTAACTTCGTAATGGATCTGTCGCGCGCCCTTTACATGCGCTCCCCTTTGACACACTGCGCTCCCCTTTGTGTTCGCGCTAAAAACCGTCACGAGTCGGAACGACTGCCGCGGAGCGTGCAATATTGCACGCTCCGTGTTCGCGCACGTACCCACTACCGGGAGCTGTTGCAGGAGCGCGGAGCGCTGCTGGATCGCGAACATAATGGATAGTATGGATACCCACCTTTAAACTCATAAGTGGGAACACTTATTGTGACGGACGGGAAACTACGGAACCCTACACTGAGCGTGGCCCGACACGCTCTTGGCCGGTTTTTGTAATTAAACTTCAAAATGTAGGTATCGAAATTATCTTCATTAGATTCACTCATTTTGGCGGACAGAAAAACCTTAAACAATTGAAAAATGGCGGGAAACCATTTTTACTTTTTATTTTTCTTTTTTAAATGTCATCTATTTAATGGTATCAAAACCAGCCAGATACAAACAGTAGATACCTACGGCCAAAGAAATTTTACTACAAATCCGATCGACACCCGTCATGTTGACAGATTTATGACTAATAAAATACGAAAAAACTTTTCTCCCTACCTATTTTATACACCCACGTTACGTCAGTTAAGTTTAAGTACAAGTCGGTTGCTACGGGAGAAATTCACAGTGAAAAACTAATTTTCGTTACACCCCAATTTTTTTCTCAAGTTAACACACCCCTTTTTTTTTGTTTCCGGGGTGGAAAATCCTCATGGATGTCCGCCGCCCTGGGGCGGGCGGCGGGGTCTGTCAGACTCTTGCTGACTAAAAACCACCCCGGTGTTCCATCTCACACCTACGCCAGGGTTCGCGGGAGCGTACGATCCTTCCGGAACCCCCGACTGGTGCCGGCCCGCCCGCTGCGGGCTCTTCAGGTCTGGGGGGAGGGGGGGGGGGGGGGAGGTGTTAAGTTAACACATCCCTAGTCTAACAGAGTTCGTTCTATGTTGCAGGCCGAACTACCGCTACCCGTACTACGACGAGAACGGCAAAGGCAAGCTGCTGTACGGTTACGGCGGACCCGAGCTCTACCAGTACAAATCCTACTCGCCGCTCGAGGGCATCTACTAGACACAATTATTTAGTTAAATATTGAAATGATTCCATATCTTCTGCAACACTGCTTGTCCGTAATGATACCCAACAGGCTGGCTGTCAGAGATGTACAAAATTATTAATAATATTTGGTGTATTAGTTAGACGCTATGTATTTGTATAATAAAATAGTTAAGATATTAAACTTGTATTTAATTGTATGTGCTTAACCTTGGTGATTTGTGTAGCTTCCAATAAAGTCTTATTTTAAATCACATCTGCAAAACTATTAGTACCTATTAAAGGATAATAGTTTAATAATTATGCAAAATAAATAGAGAAGACTGTTCTGAATGACTGAAGACCCAGTTTGAGTAAAAGACACACCTCTCAAAAACATTCAAAATTAAAGTTATCATTTCATACCTGTGTACTACCATTACTATTGATAGGAAATGCGACTGCTATATGTCAGGTATTGAGTTGGATTTACATTATTTCCTTTTCGAGTATAGGTGTCAGTCATAACATACATTATCGTCTCCGTAATAGATAATCAAACATAACTCACAACTTGAACATCCTTGAGTATGTGAGCTCATCAAACACTACTGTTTGCATGCACATACTAAGTATACTCTACCTTATACAGGGCTAAGTTGATAGGTTCCATTCAGTGTATTATGTAAAGCGGCTCACTAAGCATGCGTGCCACACAGTTGGCAGTTCTGCTGACATTGTCACATCTGCTGGCACTATTCTCGTGTTGTGTCAGTGTGACCATCTACTCAAGTTTCTGGGCACCGCTGTTTGACAGACGCATTCTCAACTACCGTGTAGACACTACTTTTCACCCGGAGCATGCCAAGAGTGGACGTGGACAGTATGCTAAAGATTATGGGTACAGAGGAGAGAGGCTTATTGCGGATCTGGGCAATGGAAAAGGTCCAGCAAATGTGCAAAGAGATGTCAAGGTAAGCCATTAAAATAGTCTGAATGTTTCATTGTTTTAGACTAAAACGGTCTTATTACAAAACAAGGTTTGTCTTTTGACATGGTTTAAACCATCGAGCCTGTTTTTGAAATAAGAACCTAACAGAAATCGAAATACAGTTACTTTTACAAAACTGACAACTTAGTACGATCTTAGATTGTCAATTTTGTATTAAGAACTTTAATAAAGTCGGCATAAAGTTGCATTTATAAAAACTGAGTCGAAGGGTTAGGCTCGGGCCAAACTTAGATCGTGTTTTGTAATAAGACCGTTATTGTTCAACATTATCTAATCTTTAGTTACCTCTTGTGGCTAGCCATGTCAATATACATTTTGATTAGCGAAGTAAATTGTATTAATTTTCATATTGTTTTCTGTTTCCTCAGATGTATGGAGACGTAACATTTTACTATACGTAAGAAGTCATCTTGCAGCAGTCAATTGTTTACTGTACAAAGTTGTCTCAATGGAGTTTTTTATGAGTCAATCCATATTTGAGTGTTATTTTGTATTACTACTAATTTTATTGTAAGTAAACTTGGTAGAAAATGTTTTGAAATAAAACTACTGAAATGTTTGAGATTACAAAACATTTATTACATTCTTAACCCTATCTTATAACAATACTCATTATGTTACCTATATCCGTCTCTTCTGTGTACTGATGTAGAGCACATTGTTCCCACGGATGAACGCATCTCCATATTTGTTCTTAAGCTGTCCATTCACATACTCTTCAGTCTGTTCGAGAGCTATGTTCATGTAGCCGTCTAGGCACGCCAACACACCTGGAACCACGAAAACTTTAAGTTTAACTAAGGCAATATTATCGAACTTGTACTTATGGCAAAATATTTATAAATTCAAATGGTGACATATTATTTCTAGTTTTACGTATATTAATAATTATAAGACGCTACATGCCA
Source organism: Brachylomia viminalis (assembly GCA_937001585.2). Lineage (NCBI taxonomy): Eukaryota > Metazoa > Arthropoda > Insecta > Lepidoptera > Noctuidae > Brachylomia > Brachylomia viminalis. The sequence goes on from OW443317.2 coordinate 275,193, forward strand.
CAGCCCACAAGTGTTGTTTGCATCATCGTCAATAATACTAAACCTAACCAATAAAATATTGTCTTACAAAACAAACATTGTTTGCACCTTATGTCTGTGTACGGCAAATAAAGGTAACTGCGTGTATGTATCTGATGTCATGTTGAAGAGCGCGGGAGCTCAAGGTAAAGTATTAAATTAAATAAACAAATGATTGTATAGTCTCAGACCAATAAACTTTTTTATTGGTCTGAGTGTATAGTACCTAACCTCTGTAATCAACGCCGCTATTCAGTTTGACGACGACGGGGCGCCCGTGAATCTGCTGGATGAACGACGACAGAGCTTCTTTGCGACTCATTGTGATGATAGTGATAGATTATATTTACAACGAAAAATAGTAAAATCGCCGATACTCCTACCCTCCACAACATTCAATCAAACCAATCAAACACAGACACAAACTGCGATGAGCCGATGACGATGACAGCTGTCACCACAGAACGGCAGCGTTCCGAGTTGGGCTGTCATCGATTAGAGCGCGCTAACACCCGTACCGAATTAGCGTGAGCGCGATAACGATGTCCCGCGAATCGTCATAGATGACGTCATGACACGCGCCATCTTGCGATAACGCCGACCATGCCCTAAATTAATATCACCGTGAGCGCTCTCAAAAATGATGGTAAACTAAAGCGGCATTTTCGAAATTATGCTGTAAAATCCAAGACGTAACAGAACACCTGAAATAAGTTATAAACTCATGCTTTTATTGTTGCATCTATGTTATTTGTAATTCTTGGTAACAAATAAGAGTGTAATTGTAGTTTTATTAATTATTTTTAACATAGCCAATAATATCGACACACATATAAATATTGTGAACCCCATGGGTATGTTTTAAAGTGATACAATAATGCGAACTGTAAGAACTGTCTTTTCACCTGTGACAAACAATAAATAAATGAATATGAACATGGTATTTTACTTCGGGGTAAATCTTTGCCGGGAGCATGTAAATACGCTAATATAAGTACTTCGATGTCCGTTTCATCCCTGGACGAATTGTCGTTCTCAAACTCAAAATCTGAGTTATCCGAGTCGATAGAGTAATCCAACAAAATAGAAGTGCCAATGCATTAAACTTCCATTTGCAGAAGAATAATCGGTATTTTTTGTGCAAGGTTTGAGATTGACGTTGAGTGAACACTGTGAGCGCGTTCACGAGCGTTCTGAATTGATGACAGTTCTAAACTGTCATAATCATGATATCAATACGGAACGCAAAATATCGATGTGATCGGTGAGCGCTCACGGTCTAATTCGGAATGCAGCCTTCGTTAAGAGCGTTTATACCTTATGAGTGGCAATGGCAACGTCGCAATTTAGTGTCTTAAGTCGTGGTTTTCAATTTTTATCATTTAATCGGAGCTATATTTTAAAAATCTGTTTAATTAACTTTTTAGAATTATGTGAAAACTGTGTAAAAATGATTATGACAGTTTAGAACTGTCATCAATTCAGAACGCTCATGAACGCGCTCGCAGTGTGGTCGTCAACCTCAAACTTTGCACAAAAAGGACCGATTTGATATTCTTCTGCAAATGGAAGTTCAACGCATGTGTACTTATAGTTTGTTGGTTGTCTCTATCGACTCTGATAACTCAGATGTTGAGTTTGAGAACGACGATTCGTCCAGGGATGAAACGGATGACGAAGTGCTTATATTAGCCTATTTACATGCTCCCGGCAAAGATTTACCCCGAAGAAAAATACCATTTTCATTTATTTATTGTTTGTCACAGGTGAAAAGACAGTTCTTACACTTAGCATTATTTTATCACTGTAATATACCTACCCATGGGTGTACAATATTTATGTATGTCAATATTATTGGATATATTAAATATAGTTAAGTAAATAAAAATACAATTACACTCTTAATTGTTACCAAGAATTACAAATAACCTAGATGCAACAATAATTAAACATAATGTGCATGAGTTTAAAACTCATTTCAGGTATTCTATTACGTCATGGTTTTTACAGCACAATTTCGAAAATGCCGCTTAAGGCGGGGTGTTATCTCAATATTCCCAAAAATTGGTTTCTTAGAACGTCGAGTATGACGTAATGTAATAAAAATAAATAACGCGAAAAATACAGTGAACAGAGAAGGGTATAAAGAAGAATTTAAACCGAACAGAATAATAAATAATAGTTTGATATTCCCAATAAAAAATTGGGAAGTTGTAGCACAAAAATAAAGTTTGACGTCGAAGATCTCTGTATTTCCAGCGATAACAACAGTTTTTTTTAAGAATTTAGTAGGTTTTCCCTTTTTTTTAAAACTTTAACCAAACCATTATTTAATTTTATGTCTATATTTTAAATAATCTAAAGAAAAGCAGTAAAATAAATGCCCATTCGCAGCTTACGTCACATTTCAACACAAATATCATTTTCAATTTTCAATCTTATTGACGCTCCATAGTGGTGACAATAGTTTACGCGGTCATACTTTAGTCGTCGGGCAGCGCTCGACTTGGATGGTTGGCACCGGACGCTCTGTGCATAATTCGATTGTAGTTTTCAAGTAATTTATGACTGAAAACAGTGTGTGAATTGAACTAAAGTTCTGTGGCGGACTACTAAGGCTACTCACTGCCTAATATTGAAGTGAAAATTCAGTCTCAGTGGAAATATGGGCAATAAAAATAAAATGTTGCGAAAGAGTTTTACAAGAAAAAGACGAAAAACTCGAAAAAATGATGGAATGTTTGGGTAAGTAGGATGATTACGGTATTGTATCATAATAACATTTGAAATTTGTATTTAGTTTAGTATACTTACGAAACTGTATAAATCTATAGAAACGGTATTGACAATTTCTACAAACATTTTGCTAAATCCAAAAACAAATAGGTGCACTCTATTTTGATGTCTATAGAATGCATATTTGAATGCGCCTAGTGCAAACGTCTCTGGTCGAAGCAACCATCGAGGCGATAGCCATATTGCAATAGTAGGTATAAGTAACAAAAACAAACTTGCAGATAAATCAGAGTGCGTTCGTAATTATTATAATAATATAAATATTGCACTAGTTATATAAAAAGCATTTTGATTCTTTTGTAAGATTATTTTTATAATATTTATTGAGTCATTAGACCAGTGCCGATAATTTTTGAAAACGAGAAAAGTCACAGTAGGATGAAACCCATTGGAAAAGAAAGAGAATATAACAAAAATGAAAGGAAAAACAATTTACGGGCGATCCGAGGTCGGGAAGTGGGGGTTATCTCGATTTCCGGCAAAACTACAAGTCTTATGGAAAAAAGTGTAATAGCAAAGTTGTAGGTAATAAAAAGATCTACAACTTTGGTATTCACACTTTTTTCAAGTAACCTCAAAATTTATGTGAAAAATTCAAATAACCAAGTTTTTGGTTTTATATTTTTATCTTTTACACAGCATTTCAACCTTTTTATGTTTCAAGCACACTGTATTTTTATTGATTTAAAATATTTGTTTTTTTCACCTTATTTTGACCTAATATCGAAAAAGCACCCTAATTTTTAATCGAAAATTCTCACGTGAAAATATCTGCTTTTATTAAAAACTCGGTAAAAAAAATAATTGCTGTGTAAAAGATAAAAATAAAAAACCAAGAACTTGGTTATTTGAATTTTTCACATAAATTTTGAGGTTACTTGAAAAAAGTGTGAATACAAAAGTTGTAGATCTTTTTATTACCTACAACTTTGCTATTACACTTTTTTCCATAACACTTGTAGTTTTGCCGGAAATCGAGATAAACCGCTTTTTACCCTTAAACCCCCACTTCCCGACCTCGGATCGCCCGTAAATTATTTTTCCTTTCATTTTTGTTATATTCTCTTTCTTTTCCAATGGGTTTCAGCCTACTGTGACTTTTTTCGTTTTCAAAAATTATCGGCACTGGTCTAATGACTCAATAAATATTATAAAAATAATCTTACAAAAGAATCAAAATGCTTTATATATAACTAGTGTGCAGTATTTATATTATTATAATAATTACGAACGCACTCTGATTTATCTGCAAGTTTGTTTTTGTTACTTATACCTACTATTGCAATATGGCTATCGCCTCGATGGTTGCTTCGACCAGAGACGTTTGCACTAGGCGCATTCAAATATGCATTCTATAGACATCAAAATAGAGTGCACCTATTTGTTTTTGGATTTAGCAAAATGTTTGTAGAAATTGTCAATGCCGTTTCTATAGATTTATACAGTTTCGTAAGTAAACTAAACTAAATACAAATTTCAAATGTTATGATACAATACCGTAATCATCCTACTTATCCAAACATTCCATCATTTTTTCGAGTTTTTCGTCTTTTTCTTGTAAAACTCTTTCGCAACATTTTATTTTTATTGCCCATATTTCCACTGAGACTGAATTTTCACTTCAATATTAGGCAGTGAGTAGCCTTAGTAGTCCGCCACAGAACTTTAGTTCAATTCACGCACTGTTTTACCAATTTTAGCAAATACCAACTAATATTCTGCCAGCAGCAGCTTCCATTCCCGTGGATGATCCCTCTATCGTCTAAATTTTTCAGAATTCTAGCTTCCGTCCCGGCTCCGCATTTTCTTAGAAACATTATGGCATTTGTCACTTTGGAGCTGTGATATTATTGCATTTATTTAGAGTTTATGTGATTTTTAAGTGGTCCGAGGGCCTTTATGTTGGTTTTGTTTTCTATTTTTTTACCGCACCCACTAAGTACCTATCTAAAACACAAACATTAGTTTGAAATGGCATAACTACCCATTTAATTAACCCTTCCATCCCTGATACTGACTTACACCCGAAAAGCATAATTCCCCTTCTAGAGCAGTCGGGTAAAATTCGGAATGTTTATATTTGACCTGTTTATCATGTACTGTAATAAAAATAAACAGTAGTGATGTTTTTTTTTAAATTGTTATGTGTAATTATTTATTGTATCATATTATGAACCGACACTGTAATTACATCGAATTTTAGAACGCACGTCATAAGTAAGTATATTCAACAGAAAACATCTGATTTCCTTACGTATACTATGCAACTTTCCTTGAGCACACAAACGCCCGTGTTAGCGTTTGCGAGTGTGTGCATAATTACCGTAAAACGCGCAGATGCGGTTGTGTGAGTGCGGTAATAGCGATTAAAATCGTAGTCGGTCCGCGCCTTAAGTTTAAAGATATGATGCGACTCGAAACAAAACGCTCAACTGTGATTTTTGACAGCACTCACGGTGATAGTGATTAGTGATTCAGGGCATGGTCGACGTTATCGTAAGATGGCGCATGTCATGACGTCATATTATATGACGATTCACGGAACATCATTATCGCGCTCACGCTAATTCGGTACGGGTGTTAGCGCGCTCAAATCGATGACAGCCTAACTCGGAACGCTCCCTTAGTTTCTTGAGACCAAGAAACTAAACGTTAACGAAATGGGGTGTGTAGCTGTGTCTATTTAAAAATAAAAATTACATGAAACTCATATCCTCCGATATTTATTCATACTATTGGTAATGTAGACCCTTTGAAACGATAACCCTACCACAGTGTATTATTTTGTTAGCTACTTTCCCAGAGAAACTTAGGTACTTACACGAATGACGAAAATACTATGAAATCCATGGTTCCGAATTGAAAATCAAGTAAATACAGAATTACAAATAAGCATATTCGAGTTTATGAAACCCATGGAATTAGTATGTTTTCTAATGATGAGAGCTCTCACAGAGAGAAGACTGGAGTCAAGGTTGATTATGCTATGCTAATGATGAGATACTCAATAAATTATTCAACACAAAATACATACTTAAAAATATCTTTATTACTAAAAAATACACACTAACACCTAGCAAGTCTATAATATCTTCTCCTTGGGCTCGAGACTGGTCCAGATGTAACCGCTGTAGTTGTTGAGCTCATTGTCTGTGAGCGGGTAAGGACTGTTGCTGGCTTTGTAGTAGTCGGAGGGAGCGTGCATCACAAACTCCATCACATCCAGTTTACGAGGTAGCTCTTCTTCAGGGCCTGGAATATCAACACATTCAGTAAATTAATTAATATTTGTCATAAGTACTTCATCTCAAAATTATTATTTTTATATTAAAAATCATACTTATTACAACTCTCAATTCTCTCTTTTCAACTTACAGTAACATTTCCTTCCACTGATAAAGCTTTTGCACAACTAAAGGTTCAATAAGAAATTTTTGAGGAAGGATATTTGTGTTTGAAGCTTTGATGCAAAAGTTTGAATACTTGAAACTTCACTTTTTGATGAGAAGTTTCAAGTATTCAAACTTTTGATGAAAATTTTACTGTGGAAATTTATAGATTTCAATATGAGAGCAAATTATTACCTATGATGTAAGTAGCAGGATCAAAGCACTGCTCGGGCGGTGGGCTGGCCTTGGTGGGAAGCAGCCAGGTGAGCACAGCACTCTTCTCACAGTACTGGTCGGTCATGAAGCCCCGGATCTGCGCATAGAACGTGCCGCCATCAATGTCCGTCATCGACACGATGTCGCCCACCTGCATGTAGTTGCCTTTGTAGAAGATGGAGTCGCTCGTGACTACCGTCGCTGTAGCTGTCGGGGCCTTCAGCGGCTGGCGCTTGAATATGCTGCGCCGGCCACGACCGCGCGCCGCTGGGCCCTTCGAAGGCGCGGGGGCAGGCGTTTTTGCTTTATATCTAGTTGAACGAGTACTCTTCCTCGTGCCCTTCCCCGTCGCTTTAGCGGGTGTAGTTTCTCCCTCGCTCCTCCCGTTCTTGCTGTCTGTGTCGTCCTTATCATCCTTCTTGTCGTCAGGGTCTGCTTTAATGCTGGCGTCACTTTTAGCCTCTTTACTGGCTGCGTTTGAAAGATGACACTCGTTGCAGATCTGTCCGTTTTCGGCAGTGCGCCACAGTAATGAGTCATTGCTGCTACATTGCACACATGTCGGTTTCGGCATTGTGATGTTTGTATAGCAAGCATTAAGTTATTTTTAATAAATTTACAATCACAGCCTGAAACCAAAACACAAACAGAAACAATGTGTGACGCTAACACAACACGCTAACGTGACATTGACAGCAAATAAGCAAACCGATAGCTGCGGTACGTTTTAAACAGAATAAGTGCATTAAAAGTTATTTTTGTAAAGTTATTAATTTATGAAATGGTACAAGGGGGACAATAATTGTTTAATAAATTAAAACGTTTGTATTTTGATTGTTTACAAAGCCTATAAGATTTTAAATCAATGTTTAAATCGGAACGTATTTTCTAGCTAACGCCATCTGTTATCGAGTAGCAGTAGTAAAACTTAACACAAATATGTCGTGAGATGACGCTACGGGGATGTTTTTTTTTCATACATACATAAACACACGGCTTCTTCCCACGAGGGTAGGCAGAAACTACAGAACGCCACGTGCTACGATCCTTAAATACTCCTTTTGCCTCGATTTTTCTTCAAGTTTTGTTTTTATTTTATAGACGACCAAGAAAAAGATAAAATTAAAAAATGAGCATTCTAAGACTTGAAAATTATAATTAAATTGGCACATTTTTCATCACATTTCAATCATTCAAATAGGGGCTTTTTTTTTTTTTTTTTTTTTTTGAGGATGGGAAATCATCAAATGACCCCTCCCGCTCTGGGTGGAGCGGAAGGGAGTGTCAGACTCTTACTGACTAAAACCCACCCGTGTTCCTTCCTTGGCCCTTTATGTTCCGGGTCAGCGGTACCCCTTATGGATGATCCCGCTTTCCCGGCAGGCTTGGGCCCTAGTGGGCCCCGTCTTCGATGCTGACATCTCTTTGAGGCGCGCGTGGAACACGTACGCGCCGTCCGGCACGGGCCTGATCCTGATCGGACGGTGAGCTACCCATTACTCACCGCCTGCAGGCCCGCGCCTACGGTGGCCGGGAGTCGTCACGCGGCTCCCGGCGCCCGGAATAGGGGCTTGCGGCAGGATACTCACGTACCTACAACTTTAATAAGTGATTAAGGGGACTACGTGACCTAAACGCAAGTTTTATAATGCCTAAAAGTACCTATATGATCCACTGCAGTAAACAAAATCAGAGAAAAATATATGATATTTTTCAGGATATACCTACGCTAGTTACATAGTGTGTTGAAAACATAATACAACTAATTTGGTACGATAGAAAAAAGTCACGAAAATACCTCAAAAAATTTATTTTAACGATTAAAAACCATACTTATATAGGTAAATCCAATCATTCTGTTTCTTTTTTCAGATTGTTCTCTAAGCAACTTAACGTGATAGTGTTTTAATTTTTTTTGTCCAATCAATCGATTTTTTGTAAACAGTGAATTGCTTCATATTTTGCAATTAATTACCAGCTTTGGGTCATCGCTCGTCTCTTTCTTTTCTATGCAGTCCGCCAGTGACCGCGCTTTAGCTGTTGTAAGCCCCTTAAACCTCGGATAAAATTATGAGTGTGCCAGAGGGTAGAATAATGTTTGTGTTTGGCGCTTGTGCTGCTAATGGGTCATTGGATTTGTTTAGTATTCCGGAAGCTAGCTAGTAAATCGTGTGGTGCGACAGACTGTGGCTGACCATTGACCAGAGCGGCCACAAATATCTAGATGCTGCAGAAGGTTTACTCATCTCAATGTGCGATAGTAAGCTCAGACAGAATCTGCTTGAGCTTACTATTGCACTTTGAGTAGAGTGATGGGACCAATCTTCATAACATTGTGTTGCCGGTGTTGGGAAGAAGGTTGATGATCAATGATATAAATAATGACTTACAACTTTTTTATTGTTACCAGTCCAGCGACACGTGTACAGGAAAGAGACCAAAAATAAAGTTACACGAACTTTTATAGCATTTCAAATGACAGTTGTCTACCCTTACTACATGACGTAACATGATTAGTGCAACAGATAAAATAAACTGAACTATTAATACAAAACCAATAATTATAAACTAAAAATTGTAACAATGCCTTCACAAAAAAATATAATTGATATGTAAATTAATCTCTTGGTATATTCTTAACAAAATAATTGAATGGAACTTACACGGTCAATCATTTAGTATTTATACATTTAGTATTTATATTATTACATACATGTAATAATAGACAAAACCTATACTGTAGGTTTTAATTAGCAAAACGTAACATAATTGTTGAAAATGACAATACATTCATGTGACAACCGGATTATGACAAAATAGAAGTATGTATGGTCACAGAAGAATAAAGTGGTAAAAAGGTTCACCACATTCACCCCGGCCAGATGTAATCAAGTAAAAACTTCGGCGGGTTCCGTGATCTGGCTGACCTCCGGAGAACTGGTAGCTCGATCCCGTCTGAGCTCATTTGTTCCGGTTCCAGTGCCCCTTGCAAATCCTCCGATGGTGGCGGCGACGAGGGAGTAGCTGGCAGCGAGACTGGTGTTGAGTAGGCTGTTGGTGAAGAAGGCGGAGTTGTTGGTGGCAGCGAGACTGGTGTTGAGTATGTTGTCGGTGAAGAAGGCAAAGTTGTTGGTGGTGAAGAAGATGGTGATGGTGACTGCGATCTTTGGGGTTCGGCGTCCATAAATTCGTTAATTGTGAGGATATCTTCTCGGTTGCCTCCCAAAGGTGCTAAATGGCGGTTGGATACAGTAGTTTCGCGACCACCCATCGTTCGAACGTACGAATAATTGTGGTTAGTCTCTAGTACCTCCACCTCCTCAGCTAGTGGTTGATATTTTGTTTTCCGGTCAAAGCGTCGCATAAGTACTCTGTTTGAGCCAGATAGCCATGTGGGAATAGAATTTCCATTCGGCGATCTCCTAGAGTGGCGGAACATCCTTTCATGCGGCGTACAATTTGTACTAGTACAAAGAAGCGAGCGTATGGAGTGTAATGCTTGCGGTAGGACATCCTCCCAACTCTCTATTGGCAGGTTCTTAGTTTTCAATGCTAACTGTACAGTTTTCCAGAGCGTAGAATTGCGCCTTTCAACTTGGCCATTGCCTTGAGGGTTGTATGGCGTTGTACGACTCGTCGCTATTTGCCTGGAGTGTAGAAAATCTTTTACATCAGCCGATAAAAATGATGTCCCTCGGTCCGAGTGCACGTAGGCACATAGGCCGTACGCCGGCACGTAGGCCGAACATGTTAAAAATGCTGTCTAAATGCTTGATTACAGTCTTTGCGCTTATATCAGAGCACGGAAAGGCGAACGGAAAGCGGGAGTACTCATCGATTACTGTTAAAATGAATCTGTTACTCGATTTAGATGGTACTGGTCCCTTAAAATCCATGCTTAGTCGTTCAAACGGCGCTATCGCTTTAATAAGTTTAATTTGCGGATCAGCTTTAATAAATCTAGGCTTAACCTCAGAACAGATGCGACAGTCTTTCGTCGTACCCTTTATCTCTTCAATCGAATAAGCTATGTTCTTGGAACGCACCCAATGTGCCATTCTGGTTACACCCGGGTGACAAAGGGCTTCAGGAAGTGATCGTAACTTTACAGGTGTTTCGACGATGGCGCCAACACGGGAGAGGGCGTCCGCTACATGGTTATGCGTGCCAGGTCTGTATACGATGTCGTATTTGTACGGAGATAGTTCCAATCGCCAGCGCTGTATCTTCTCGTTTTTTATTTTACTGGTGTGCTTAGCATTAAACATGAAAGAGACGGATCGCTGGTCAGTGACGAGCAGAAATGATTTCCCTATAAGAAAATGCCGCCACTTCTTCAATGACTCTACGATTGCATAAGCTTCTTTTTCAATAGCTGAATGATTCTGTTCACTTCGATTAAGTGTTCTCGAATAGAACGCTACAGGCCTGCCCACCTGCGAAAGGGTTGCCGCAATTGAGTGCTCCGAGGCATCAGTTTCAACAGTAAATGGCATATTATTGTCAATGGCGTGAACACAAGACTTGATTATGGCGTTCTTAAGTTCTTGAAAATCTTTAATCATATTGTCACTCAGCGGAAATGTCTTGGTCTTTGATAATTCATGTACCTTTTCGGAGAAGTTTGGTATCTACTTAGAGTAATGAGCGAACATACCCAGGGCTCTTCGCAAGCTGGGCAAGCCTTGAGGTGGAGGTAAGTTTAGAAGAGGTTCTAATCTATCATTGTCAGGTTTAATTATATTATTGGCGATTGTATAACCAAGTATGTAGATAGAAGTTTGTTTAAATATGGATTTTGCTTCATTTAGGGTTAGACTGTACTTTTTAGCTGCTGCAAGAAAAGTTTTCAGATTATAGTCGTGCTCTTCTGGTGTTTTGCCGCAAATTGTGATATCATCAAGATATGCGAATGTGCCATTCAATTTTTCCGTTCGAATAAGCCAATCTATAGTTCTCTGGAAGCTGGAAACTCCATTGGTTACTCCAAAAGGTATACGTCGGAACTGGTATAGGTTTCCAGCTGCTTCAAACGCAGTGTATTGTCTCTCCTTTGGCAAAATAGGGACATAGTGATAAGCGCTTTTTAAATCTATGGCGCTAAATACAGAATATTTTGCTACTTTTGATATCAGTTCCTCTATTCTGGGAAGTGGATAGGCGTCCAGTTCTGTGAATCGATTTATAGTCCTGGAGTAGTCGATTACAAGGCGTTTCCGGTGATTTGCATTCTTAGTGATCAGTACCTGCGCTTGCCATGGTGACCGGCTCTCTTAAATGACACCTTCTTTTTAAGAGATTCCTCACTTCCTCTTCAATAAAACGTCGGTCGTCATCACTGTATCTTCGAGACTTAATAGCAATCGGTTTGCATTCGGGAGATAGGTTGGCGAATAAAGGCACAGCAGGGACAGATGCTTCGGCTACGTTGCACATAACGAGAGGCTCTTTCGGACCACCAAATGCGAATTCTAGTGAGGAATGCTTCTCTAATACGTCGTGTCCTATAATCATATCTGAACATAAATTGTCGATCACAAGCAGTTGAACGTTCTCATAAGTGTGTTTACCCAAGGTAAGCGTGAGGCAAGTTTCTCCTTTGACTGATGATGTATGATTAAGAGAGGCCATAGATATTGTCTGCTGGCTTGGTTTTATCTTCAGAGAAATCAGTTTAGAAAATGCGAAATTAATGAAACTTTTAGAACTGCCTGTATCTAATAGTGCTTCAGCTTTAATGCCTTTGATATATGCAGGGACAATGGCTTTGCGTAAGGACGACGGTGATGCAGCAATGATGCAGGCGGTAACATTTTCCTGGTCAGATGTGGCAGCACTAGTTAGGTTCTTACTGCGACAGACTTTTGCGAGATGCCCTTTCTTGTTACAAAGTTGACATGTCACATTGAAGGCGGGGCATGTCTTGCGCGGATGCACCTGTCCTCCACAGAAGAAACATTTGCGATTCGACCAATTCTGGAAGGCCGGCGGCGTGGCTGCAGAGGCACTTGTATTTCCATTGAGCATAGGAGTATTCCGTACATTAGTGTTATCAGAGATGTTTTCTGTAGCCGCGTTCATACGTATGTTGTTATAATGCAGCGTATTAACTTCAGCCATCTCCAAGGAACGCGCCTGGTTATGTGCTTCGTCCAAAGTTAAGCAAAGGTTTTCGAGGAGTCTCTCTCTTATTTTTGTCGAGGAGATGCCAGCTATGAAAGCGTCACGAATGTTGTCATCCCGGTTGGTCTTACTATCGACAGCCGTGAAGTTTCAACCTTTGGACAGCTGCTTCAAGGCTTGGATGTATATGTCGATAGTCTCGTGGCTCGTGTCTCGTGGCGAGAGCGTGGCGTGCATACAGGATGTTATTCGGTTTTACATAAAGTTTGTTTAAGAGGTTCAATGCCTGTTCGTATGTTTCACACTCGCTTATGTGGGTATACACGTTCGGAGACACGTGATTAATTAGTATGGTAAGCTTGACCTTATCAGTAGTATTTTCCGAGTCCTGCACCGCAAGGAAGTTAACGAAAGTTTTCTTCCGGTGTGCCCATTCCGCAGCCGCCGAGCTTAGGGACGGGTCCCCATTGAATCGCTCCGGTCGTAAATATTTGTCCATGGGATCTTAGTCGTTTCGTTTGCTAATTAAATGTAATAATAGCCAAAACCTATACTGTAGGTTTTAATTAACGTAAAACGTAACTTAATTGTTGAAAATGACAACTGGATTATGACAAAATAGAAGTATCTATGGTCACAGAAGAATAAAGTGGTAAAAAGGTTCACCACAACATAGTTACAATAAGTCATTCAAATGGCAACAACAGATAAATTGGTCAGTGTGACCATAAACAAACTTCTACATAATTAAACCTAATATACTACGATAACAACTATATACGATAACAATTATTAATAAGGGGGTCAAACAGATTTTTTTTAGAATAGGCCAGCAAGATGAGCAGCCGATGAAAAACATTTTTTTTTCAAACATGCTTGGAAATTTGAGCATTATCCAAATACATGCGAGCAGCGGCCGGCAAAAGTTGTATGAAAATCCATAGCTGTCGTGGTTTAGCAGCCAAATAAATTACATAGTAAACTCTTATTATACGTCAACGATCTTTGTAGATTGAACCTTCCAAATTGCAATATTTACGCCTACGCTGACGACAATGCAATCTTGGTACGTGGCTCAAGTTGGGATACGGTAAGGGCAAATGCGGAAGCTGCAAAGTCTAAAATAATGATATGGCTAAACTCTAACCTGCTAACGCTAAACCTAAATAAAACCACTTACATTCCTTTCGGGTTAAGACGTGGAAGTACTCCTGGTTCAGATTTCACCCTTGTAGCTCACTCCTGTCCTGACCCCACGGTACCTTTTGCTTTTCCCACGATGATCCGTTCAGACCCTGTTAAGTACTTGGGGGTACAGATTGATTGTGGACTAAGGTGGGACAAGCAAATTGATACCCTTACCTCAAGAACTATCCGTCTAATCCACATTTTCAAGTCCCTCAGAGATTCTGCCGATAGTATCACGTTGAAGATGGTCTATTACTCCCTCTGCCAATCTATACTCGGGTACTGTATAACTGCATGGGGTGGAGCAGCTAAAACCCTTTTTCTTAAAATAGAAAGAGCACAAAGAGCAATACTAAAAGTTATGACTAAAAAACCTTTTATATACCCAACTTCTGACCTCTATGCTGACTGAAAAGTGCTAACAGTGCGGCAGCTCTTTGTGTTCACGGCAATACTAAGGATACACAAGTACCTCCCACCTCCAGACCGGAACAAACGCACTCTAATCATCCCCAGTACCCAGCACAGAACCACTTTCGCCCGGCAGCAATTTTACATTCTTGGTTCCTATCTGTACAAGAATATCAATAATAAAATTAAAATAATGCATCTAAACTCCCATAACCTGAAAAACAAACTGGCCGAATGGCTACTGCAAAAAGACTATGCATTCACGGAGTCTTTACTTACTTTCATAAAATAATCCCAACAATCATTACTCTACCCGACTCACACTCAACACACGATCACCCACTCATCTACCAATCCTTATCCTTGCATCCGCTCACTCTGTCTCACACGCACCCGTAGAGGTACGCACTCACTCCCATACTCACCACTCACACACTTACTGTCGCGAATACGAAGTAATATAGTAATATATAGATAGGTCAGACAATAACTAGCTAAGACGTGGCGTGAGGTGGGAGAAAGAGGGGATAGCGCGCGCGCTGATTGAGCGTGCGCGCGCCTGCGTCACTTTGGGCCTGATGGTCGGAGCCAGCAGTATATTGGTGAGCGAACTTGTTATTTCTCAGTGCATGTGTATTCAGATTTACCAGATATTCATTCTATGTTGTTTTCCAATATTGTCGATGTGTGTGTATTATTTTAAGATGTGAGGTTCGGGGTGGCTATAAGGGGAGGTTGGAGGCCACTTTAGGGGGACACCCCCAATATCACTGCGATGATAATTCAGTAACGTTTATTCAGTGGAAATCAGTTGACCTAATTACAGCGGTCATTAGATCCTAATCATATCGTACTTAGGCATCAGGTGTGAGACTCAGCTATTTAAGATTCAGATATTAGTAATTAAAAGGTATGTGGCGACACTTACACATACTTATGATCACTCACTCACACACACACTAGACTCAAACACTTTTACACACCGGCACACAAACACAAATGTATTACTTAATCACCCTTGCGCTAAACACCCTGGCTGCTGCTATACCTACATGACTGATGCCCTGTATGGCCTAACACTGTCTCCTAAGATACAGGACTACCTAGTTTAGGAGACAGGGTTACATAACCTGTGTAGATTTATGTAGATATACCTTGCTATTTTGTACATCTGTTTTTGTGTATCATGAATCTTGTGAGTATCGTAATAAAGATTATTATTATTATATCTATCGTGTAATTTAAAAATGGAACGATCTTTTACTCCGAAACATGACAAACAAGGAGGTAACTTATCAAAGGTTTTATTTAAATTTCGAACTGGCTTGCAAATAGAAAGCTGTTTATTGAAAATGACCAAATTAACACTTTAACGCGGTAAAAATTATTGTTGTTCGTTGTTCGTCATTGATTTTGAAAAAGTAATTGTATTTTTATTTCCGCGCAGTATTTTAGAAAAGTACTATACAAGCCTTGGCCACAACTAGGCATGGATGGACTTACGTATGTGTGCCTCGGCTCACAGATCACCTTATCTCGGCTTCGCCTCGGCCCATATTTACACGTTCATCCATCAATGCCTCTATTGCTGGCCGCTGCAGTAATGTACTATTAATTTCAAATTAGGAACTCTTTGGGAATCTGTAGATGTGTAATGAATTCTATGTCATTTGTTTTTACAAATTGGCGGCAATTTAAAAAGTGTCTGTCGTGCGTCTAAATGGATTTGACTAGAGAAAAATTTCGTTCAGTGATTTATCACGACTTTCGTTGCGATCTTACTCAACAACAATGTTACGATAGACTTCGATTAGCATTTCACGACGAAGCCACATCCTGTGCCACTGTTTACAACTAGGTTTCATGAGTTTAAACGTGGTCAAAGCAAACTCACTGATGATTCGTGAGAAGGACGTCCATCTACGGCGACGACTGAAGATAACGTGAGTGCTGTGCGGCTAATGATAGAAGGGTCAACAGTTTTGGGCAGCTTTAGGCATTGGTATGAGTCAAGTACAAAAAGTGTTACATGAACATTTAGGCGTCTGAATGCTTTGTACTAGATGGATACTTCATAATTTGACGGAAGATCAAAATCGCCGTCGTTTGGATTGGTGCCGCTCAATGCTTGAAAAGTAAGACGGAGGTGACTTGAATGCTGTATATGACATCGTCACAGGTGATGAAAGCGGGATAAGTATATTGTTACGAACACGAAACTAAAAGACAATCGGTTTAATTAGGTACTCAATATAATATCAATGTAACTGATACGAGAGAAGGCGAGATAAAATAGGAAACCATTTGAGATAATATATGGTTTTATTGCATAAAAAAATACAGATGGTATGACAACTGTGACAGAAAGTAATTGTCTACTTTCTTTTAATAAACTATAAGGTAAACATAAACAATAGCAAATAGTATTTACACCACATTCACCCCCGCGTCAGAGAACGTAATCCTGAAGACGAGCTGGAGCTCTCTTCTCTCTTGTGGAGCACCGAGTTGCGGTAGTTTCGTGTCGCTGAGAGTTCTCGGCTGTTGTTAATTCTTGAACCTGTACAGCAGGTATCTCCGCTTCACCCTCGGCATCCTCATAGTAATCTTCGGATTCAGATTGATCACTCTCTAGTGACGGCAGAGGAAGAGGTGCTAGCTGTCTGTTCGATATGGTAGTTTCACGGCCATCCGGTAATCTTACGTAAGAATAAGATGGATTAGCTTCCAAGAGTTCCACTTCTTCCACCTCGGAATCGTATTTTGACGTTCTATGATTTTTACGCATCAATACAGGTCCTGGCTCCAAAAGCCAAGTTGGCGTCGATTCCCCATTTGCGGAACGTCGTGTATGTCTAAAAAAAAATTTCATGGGGTGTAGCGTTAGTGGCCGTGCACAGCAATGAGCGGATTGAATGGAGAGCATATGGTAAGACTTGCTCCCAGCTAGCTGTTTCAAGTTCTTTGGTTCTCAAGCATAGCTTTATTGTTTTCCATAAAGTACCGTTTAAACGCTCAACTTGACCATTTCCTTGTGGATTATATGGTGTGGTTCGACTACATGCAATTCCATTTGTTACTAAATAGTTCCTTAGTTCGGTACACATGAAGGCTGATCCACGATCCGAATGAATATATTGTGGAACACCATAAGTATAAAATAAGTCCTTCAGGCATTTAATGACGGTGCCAGCAGACACATCTTTGGATGGGTAAGCAAATGGGAATCTTGAATATTCATCTATAATTGTCAAGATGTAGCGATTTTGAGTGTTGGTAGGTAGAGGTCCTTTAAAGTCGATGTTGAGTCTTTCGAATGGAGACGTTGCTTTTATGAGCGTTCCTTGCTTTTTAACAAACCTAGGTTTGATTTCTGCGCAAATACGACACTTAGATATCATCTTCTTGATATCGTCTAGAGAGTACGGCAGATTTTTAGACCGTACCCAGTGAAACATTCGTACAATACCGGGATGTCCCAAGATATTGTGTAACTCATTTAGTCTATCCGTGGTCATACTTGAGCACACACGGGAGAGGGTATCAGCCGTAATATTATCTTTACCCGGACGGTACATTATATCATATTTATAATTTGATAGCTCTAGACGCCATCTCTCTATCTTCTCATTTTTGATCTTACTATTATGGGATTGGTTGAACATGAAAGAGACAGATCGTTGGTCAGTTATTACTAAAAAATGTCTACCAATGAGGTAGTGCCGCCATTTTCTTAAAGATTCAACAATAGCGCTTGCTTCTTTTTCTATTGAGGAATGTCGACGTTCGGAAATGTTGAGTGAACGTGAGAAAAAAGCTACTGGGCGGCCGTTCTGAGACAGGGAAGCTGCAATAGAGTGTTCCGAAGCATCAGTTTCAACGGTGAATATCTCATTCTGATTGATGACGGCTAAGGCTGATTCCATTATATGTGCTTTTAGTTTTTGAAAAGAATCGACAGCGTCCTTTTCAAGAGGAAATTCAGAAACTTTAGTTAAGGGGCTGATCTTTTCAGAGAAATTTCGAATCCATTTTGAATAATGGGCGAACATGCCTAGTGTCCTTTTAAGTGATCGCGAGTCAGTTGGAATAGGCAAGTTCAACAGAGGACTAAGGCGGTCATCATCTGGTCGAATGGTATTCTTTTCAATTTTGTAACCCAACAATTTTATAGACTCTTGCCCGTATACACACTTTTCCTCATTAAGAGTGAGACTGTATTTTGCTACAACCTCCCTGAATCGAGACAAATTCTGATCATGTTCCGCTGCTGTTTTGCCGCAAATTGTGACGTCATCCAAATACGAATAGGTACCTGTCAGTTTTTCTTTATTGATAATATAATGAAGTGTTCTTTGGAATGCAGCGACTCCGTTTGTTACTCCAAATGGTATACGCGTAAATTGGTATAAGTTACCGCAAGCTTCAAAAGCTGTATACTTTTTCTCAGTCGGCAATATAGGTACTTGATGATATGCACTTCGTAGATCAATTTGGCTGAAGAAGTTGTACTGTGCTACCTTCGATACAATTGATTCTATTTTTGGCAAAGGGTAAGCATCCAGTTCAGTAAATTTGTTGATTGTTAGCGAGTAATCAATGACGAGACGTTTGCGGTGTGTTATGCCTCCAGTGACCAAGACTTGAGCTCGCCATGGCGACTTACTAGGTTCGATAACCTGATCTTTTAAGAGTTTACTGATTTCGCCTCTTATGAATTGATTATCAGCTTCAGAATGTTTTCTTGACTTTATAGCGATGGGTTTAATATTAATTGAAAGATTACTGAAAAGTGACACAGGAGGCACCATAGCTTCCATGACGTTACATATCTTAAGAGGTTTTGCCGTGCCTCCGAATTTGATTTCTACTGATGAATGGTCGCTTAGAATGTCATGACCAATTATCACATCAGCACAAAGATCTTGCAAAGCGTAAAGAGGCTTCTCCTTGTAGATGTGCTCGCTTAGCTTAATTGTAGCGTAGTAAAATCCATCTACGAGTGAAGTCCGTTTATTTGAAGCTAGTGTTACCGTTTCTTTCCATGGATGGCGTTTCAAGTTTAGCAATAGAGCAAACTTCTTGTCAATAAAGCTTGTGGAACTTCCACTGTCAATCAAGGCATCAGCTTTATGGTTGTTGACAGTGATTGAAACTGTAGTCCTATGTAAACTAGCCGGAGATGCTGCTGATATTGCTGACACATCTGGTTGCGCTACAGCGTTGCTAACTGGCTTGTCTGTGGCGTTTCCACTTCTGCATGCTTTGGCGAAATGGCCTTTCTTTCTGAAGTTTTGACAAGTTGAGTGAAAAGCCGGGCATTTTATTCTCTGATGAACATTTCCCCCGCAGAAGAAGCAGCGTCTACGCGATAGTGCTGCGGCAAAATTTGAATTATTTTCCGCATCATCTGTGTTTTCTATTTGGCAGAGTTCCTTTGTAGTTTGGAACTCATTAGAACACTTTTCAGCCATTTCCAGCGACATGGCTTGATTGCACGCTTCTTCCAGGCTTATTTCTAAATTTTCAAGTAGCCTTTGACGAATTTTTTGAGAACTTAAGCCTGCAATGAAAGCGTCACGGACATATTCATTTCGATATTCTTCAGCAGTAACTGATTTGAAAGAGCAATCAAACGCTAGTTGTTGTAACGTGCGTATATAGTCTGCCACTGTTTCTTCAGGCATGTTTGGTTGAAGATAGTACATACCGAGCGTGGATTTCATTCTTCGATTTCAGGTAAGTTTTATCTAAGATTCGTAAGGCGTTCGCATATTCTTTTGTATGTCTGATGAACGAATAAACATTAGGAGACACATTATTGAAAAGAATTTTTAGCTTTGTTCCATCTGAAATCTTGACTTCCTCCGTTTCTTCTGAGAGATAGTTAAAAAATGTTTCTTTCCAATGCCGATATTTTAGCTCGGCGGTTGGAGTACCCGGATCCACGTCGAACTTTTCAGGCCTGAGTAGTCGTGCAATAGAAGCCATTGCTTTTCTTCACTGCGTTTATTTTTATGCAATAAATTGATACGAGAGAAGGCGAGATCAAATAGGAAACCATTTGAGATATATGGTTTTACTGCATAAAAAAATACAGATGGTATGACAACTGTGACAGAAAGTAATTGTCTACTTTCTTTTAATAAACTATAAGGTAAACATAAACAATAGCAAATAGTATTTACACCACAGTAACTTCTTGAAGACAACCTTTTAATCACTAGGCGACGCGGACGCTCTAAACCACATGAGTAGTTAACTAATCATGTGCTTTTAACATCATATTTCCATTCCGCTTCTTTATAATACAAGTACTTTTTCGGCTAGGTACCGTCAAATAAGATACTTTTAAACGGGAATTAATTTTTACAACTGTTATTTAAACAATACAGAAGTTTTCATGATCAGTTGAAAAATTTAATGGGCAGTCCTTTAATATTTCGACGGTTTGTAAACTAGTGAGTCAGTAAAACATAAGCATTATGTAATAAAAATATTGGTCTGTTATTTCATCATTCAATGTCAGTGCAAAAATTATTCAAGTAGTTTAATAATTAGATATTCTGCATTCTATAACCAACCAAGATGATTTTGACAAAGCTACAATTTTTTTTTTACAGAAATATGACCATGAAAGAAGTTTTATTGCGTAGTTTAAAGAACAGTGGCTTTTACAAAACCAAAATTGGTATCTTGGTGCAGCGCCACTTTCGCCTTCAACGAATAATGCTCTTGAGGCCTTCAATAAAGTCATTAAAGACAGCAACACCTTTCGTGAACGTTTACAACTTTTTCGATTCTTGTTCCTAGCTAAGGAAATGGTAAACGAGTGGTCCAATATATATACGCAAGGAGCCAGTTGAAAAATATGTTGCAAAATCGCATGAGATAAGTTTAAAAGACTGGACGGACTCATAATGTAATTGGGCTAAATTACAAAAAGAGATTGTAATCACTACGAATGATAGTGAACATTTTACTTACTATAGAGTACCAGCTGCAGAAGCTAAGGAGGGCGGGCGCAGTATTTTAGAACCCACCCGAAAAATTCGATGAGTTTATAGAGCAGCCTGCTTTTCAGTTAATTGGAAATAATATAACCCAATAATAGAGAAGAATGGACTCAAGGAACATGCACTTGCCCAACATTTCATAAAATGTATATGTGTAAACATATAATTGGCCTGGCCATACGCCTGAAGTACGCTGTTCCTCCTGTTGAAGCCAAAAACATTCCTCTTGGACAAAAGAGGAAGAGGGGCAGGCCTTCGAAAGCCAAACCTGCTCTTATTATACAATAAGTTTCTGTCGCTGATTCCTTTGACTTTTAACATGTATCTTAGTTTTTGTATCCTAATTTTAACATGTATCCTAATGCCAAATTATAAATACTTGCAGATTGTCGTAATGTTCTTTATTTTTACTCTCCGACCATGTAAACACAAGGTAATGTGTTCATGTTCAGCATTTAATGTGAACAAGGAACAAAAATATGATGCATAGTTAATATGGTTATGCTTCATATTTTTTCCCTTCTTTTAAAGGATTGCAGTTTTCAGTATAATACACGTTTATTCACTTTAAATCACAGACTACTTCTTAATATCCTCCTTCGTCGACCAGACATCTAACTCGAATGCCTGCCGGAATGCCCGTGTTCGCGTGTCAACCGTCCCCTCCCGTGAACTATCGAACGAACGTCAGAGTGAAGTGTCAGAATGAATGACCGATTAGTCAATACACCATCTAAATCACGCGAACACGGATATAGTATCCTGATGTAAACATAATAAATATAATAAATATTATTACAGACATACAAGTAGTCCTTAATTGTACCGAAAATGCTAACACTTCTTGATATTAAATGCTGAAATACACAAGGAATACATTTTACCGCCTCATCTTTTATAGAATTGCTTAAAATAAAATTTATTACTAACCAATTACGATTTGTTCACTGTACGGGTACGCGCCTAACCACCCAGTTCTACTATTCTACTGCTCAGTGTTTATTGAACTGCCCGTTTAAATTATTTAAGGACTCATTTTTATTTAGTTTACTGCTCAGTTTTTACTGCTAAACTAGTTTGTAAACATGCGTTTTTTTATTTTTTTACCTACCATAACTCAAATATTGAACTGTCGCTTTAATTTTATGCCCTTTTAAACTTCATGACTACACTGATACCTTTACAATCAATCAAGGCAAGTCACATGTTTTATATTTAGTATAATTTAAGATAACTACAAATCTTATTAATATTTGGAAATCACGACAGTTAAAATGTGAGTAATTTGCATGCAGTGCGTATTCACATGAGTTATGCGCGCTATCTGGCGGTACCACAGGCACGCGGCACGCTCACGACACGTCGCGCGTCGCCATCCTGCAGTGTTTGCGATGTGCTACGCTAATTTATAGCCACGACGAGAGTTGCTGAATTCAGCTGAAACAAATATTTTGCACAGCTTTTGTGTAGGTACAAAGTGTTTGCACAGCTTTTGTGTAAGCCACGCATTTTCAGTGATTTACCTGTTTGCACCTGCGTCTATAGTTTATTCACATAACTGGGAGAGATTACAATGTGAATCATTATTGCGATGGTCTTTAATCTACTGTATTAACTTCTAATATTATACTCAAAAGACATTAGTCAACAGTATTGTGCTCGTCCAACGTGAACGCTTGCTACGAGTACACGCATTCAGAAAGTTATTGGACACTATTGAAAATCAAAAGTCATTTATTCAAACTAGGCTGAGAATCACATTTTGAACGTCAAAATTACATAAGACAGTCCCCCAAAACGCCCGCCCTTCACCACTTCCTAGTGCTTTAGCTGGGAAGAAGAAGTGGCGCAAAAAACTACCCAGCAACCCTCCTGTGAGTTCAGTTAGAAGAACTGGATTCTATACAGAAGATAATAAGCAACTAACATTACGAAACACAAAACATAAAATTAAATTATTTGTCATATGACTTAAGGCAGCTAGCACACGCCAATATTGAAAACTATACATTTTGCATTAAATTAAGAACAGAATCTATGGATGGAGTATGGAAGTACAGATGTTATATTAATTGGCTCATAGAAGTTTCACCTAAGTATATCCACAATACTCGAAATTTCGTAAAGGCGTATTTGTAAGTTCTCCAATTTATGATAAGTTCTTGGATATCTTATTGTAGGCTGGGGCCCTTTTATTGTAGGCTGTTCAGGCTGTATCCCGTCTTAGTTTTCTGAGATGCATTGAAGACAACTCTGAGTTTCGTGGTAGTAGATTCTTCACGGAGTACTCCGTGATGTGGTAAGAAACATTCAGTAGTCATGGGTTGTGCTGGTTTCTAACCTTTTTTTTTTGTCGCTGAGAAATGCTTTATGCATCCCCGCTCGAGGGGGACGAGACGGGGTATGTGGGACTCCTGTCGAAATCCGCAACCGACAGTATACCCAATAAAACTCAGCGGTGTTCCCACAACGCCGTGATGGGAGGGCTATGGGAAATTGGCTCAGCCTCTGCTTCCACAGCCCAGGTATTCCCCAAGGAACTCTTTGTACTCTCGTTTTCGATGTTCCGATCTTATTTTCATAATTTGGACATAAGGCATCTTCACAATGTATCTTCCATTTGGACCACGGCGAGTAGTTACCTTGTAGTAAGTTTCACATTGATCCTCTTGAGATCAGTCAGTGTTTGTTTTAGTGACGTCTTCACACTCCCAAAATTTAGTTATTTCAGCCAAGTCTAGCAGTGTGACGTGACAGTTAAAAGTTTCTAGTTTTCCACACAAAATCCATCCCAGCTGTGTCTGTTGCGCAAAAGGTGACTTTGGTGCGCCTTTTAGTATTCCATCTTGTATTATTTCAGCGTACACGTCAGCTCCAAGCAGTATGTCGACAGTCCTTGAAATTTTAAAATCAGGGTCAGCTAGTTTTAAGTTTTGCAAATGCGATCAGTCTGGTCGTTCAAATGTGTTGTTCGGTAGTTTATTGATCAGTTTCTTCATAATCAATGCTTCAGTGTTGAAAGTTTAATCGGAGTGGATTGATTTGCATGTTAGGTTAAGGCGTCCTTTACAGTCGCCTGCTACAGTTCCAACTCCAGCTATCTTCGCAATTAGTTTGTTTCTTGGAAGCCTTACGTAAGTCCCATCTACCGATTTGACCTTAACTTGGACGGTTGTCAGTAAAACTTCCATCTCGCTGGCTGATAGATGATTTAAACTCAGCGTTTCAGTTTCCCTCAAGAGTCGTTGACCTGAGCGTTGGTTTTCATTGCTCGTCGAAGGTGTATTTTTGTTGGAATTGTTGTAATGTAAGAGCGTATGATGCTTCATATTACATTCCTTACACGTTTTCGTAGAGTTACAAGTTTGCTTTTCGTGACTAAACAAACAGTTTTTGCATAGACGCAATTTTGCAACTGTGCTTTTTCGTTGCTTTGTATCCGAGTCAATAAACTGCTGACCTCGCATTAAAACATGATTGTTTTTGCAAAGAGGGCACTGCCCGTATGAAGTGTGGTAAGTTTTTGGAACCCACTTCTTATCATCGAAGTTTTTTCGAGGTACATGTTTTTCAGTTCCAGCTGACTTCTCTTCTTTGAAGTCTTCATGGTTTCAAACGCCGTTAACTGGTTTTCTAAGTACGTCAAAAATTCCTGTTGTGTCGGCACCTCTCAGGTCTTTATGTATTCATTGTAGGCCCCACAGTCTAGTTTCTGTGACAACTGGTTATGTCAAAACCAATGTTTGTTAAACCGTTTAGACATTCCGCTGTTACGTCATGCAGCTTCTTCAAGTTGTAAGCGTCTGACTTCTGTATGACAGGCAACTGCAGCATCGTGTTCATGTATGATGAGAATTGTAGTCGACGGTTGTTATACCGTTGATTCAGTATAATCCCAACATGAAGTGTAGTTGTCGGCGCTGATGCTCAAGTGTTGCACCAGTCTTTCTGCTTCCCCTTTCAGCCTGGTCTTTAGATGCTGCATTTTTTGAGCTTTATTCAATGTCGGATTTTTGTGTATGGTTTCCAGGAACAGATCTTTGAAAGATATCCATTTGCTGTAGTGTCCTGAAAATTCCGGGATCTCGATTCTCGGTGCTGAATATTGGTGATGAGCGGTGGACCACATCTTCCTTTTCATTAGTTATCTTATTTCGTCATATTTGGCTTCCACGCTGTTGAACTGTTGATCCCCTCCAAAGTTAATTTTAATACAACTGGAGTACCCGATTGATGCAGCCCACCGTACGTATGTTTCGAACCTTTCAATAATGCTTCCAGTTCCCAATGAGTATTGTCGACAGCTTCCCACTTCGACTTCAAGATTGACAAGTGATCGTCAAGTTCCCACTTTTCAGCTAAGACTTCAAAATAAATTTTTGCCATAGCTCGATCGATGGCCTTGAAGTTACATTCCTATTTAGTCAGCAAAGTCTTGGTCTTCTCATCAGGTTCTCCTCTCGACAA
Source organism: Brachylomia viminalis (assembly GCA_937001585.2). Classification (NCBI taxonomy): domain Eukaryota; kingdom Metazoa; phylum Arthropoda; class Insecta; order Lepidoptera; family Noctuidae; genus Brachylomia; species Brachylomia viminalis. The sequence goes on from OW443317.2 coordinate 300,817, forward strand.
GTCTGTCAGGTTGAATTTGACATTTTCTTCAGTAGTTTGCAACATTTTTTAAATGTCTGCTTTAGTTGTTTCGTACATGGACTTAGTCTTACCGTAGACATCATCCACAAAATAGTTTATGTTCCTGTCTTCAATTTCTTGTAACAGCAATGTATGCCGTGCATTGAAACCCATCCATTGAGCTTCTAGTGAGGACAGCCGCTTGTTCAAGTAATCCTTTGTTTTTCTAGTCTTGCTATCCTTGTGTTTCTAGTGCTGCTTGTGGTGACAGGTCATCTTGCTGACTATGGTTTTGTTATTGTTATTAGTAATTAATGTTTCTTTATTTTACTTCGAAGGTCCTAGTTTAGCATTTGTGGCTACAAGTTACAGCTATATATAAACATAATGCAGCATTGCATATATGTAAGCGGGCACGCCCTTTATGCCTGGAGGCTTTTTATTATGTATTAAGTTCTGTTTGCGTTTTTGTTTTTATTAGTTATTTCTGCTTGAGTATACTTTTAAATATTGGCGTGTGCTAGCTGACATACAGCAAATAATTTTAATGTTTTTGTGTTTCGTAATGTTAATTACTTATTACTATATAGAATCCAGTTCTTCTAACTGAACAGACAGAGTGCTGCTGGGGAGTTTGTTCCACCACTTCTTCTTCCCAGCTAAAGCACTAGGAAGTGGTGAAGGGCGGGCGTTTTGGGGGGACTGTCATAAGTGATTTTGACGTTCAAAAAGTCCTGATTCTCAGCCCAGTTTGAATAAATGACTTTTGATTTTGATTTTGTTATAGTTGGCGCATAATGTTTTGATGTTTTCAAAACATGCTGATTGCAACGATAGCTTGTTCATCTTGATTATAGATGATAGATTCCTTGTAGTTCACAATATACCTTTTCGAAAAGAACTTTCGAGACTCTTCTAGTTATCGTCGAAGGCTCTTCTAGTAGTCGTAGTTAGTTCCAGTAGTTGAAGGGTCTTCTAGTAGATGTAGTTAGTTCCAGTAGTTGAAGGCTTTTCCAGTAGTCGAAGGCTCTTCTAGTAGTTAGTTCCGGTACTCAATGTGACTATACTGTGGCTAGGTATTTGCGCCTTCTCAATCCAACTGGGGCGATCCTCTTCCGGTAGACCAGCTGAACCGATTCGCTACCGTAACAAGAGACACAACACCCAAAGATACACGATGGCTTGAAGGACCATTAATGTACGGGTTGTAGTAGTTAACTCCGTACACTAATTTGTCGTGAAGGTTTGTAAGTTCAGGTAGTATAGACAAACACGTTCCACTAAGATGCACTAAGTAATTAAGTTTATTTAAGTTAAGAGTAACTAACAGTACTAGAGTGGAAGGCGATTATTTCAATACTCAATATATATACCTATATATATATTTTTCTCTCAGTTGTTGATAGCTACACAGTTATAAGTTCACTATATTTAAATACGTTAGTCATGTTATTTTATTACGCTAAATTATGACGCGCATCGTTGACCTAAAGTAGGTTACAGAGTAAGCAGAAAAATGTACGGCGATGAGACCGTACACCCACCTTACGTCCGTACTACACAACATGATTGGGACTCGTTGTTTGCTATAACTACTCGTAACTCTATGACTGTAATTTTGGGAAATTATAATGGTCATCACTCAAGATGGTCCACGAAAAAAGAACAAAGAGGTACTAGAAGTTTTGACTCTTTAATTGACCATTATTTCATTACTTTGATGATACATTATTACATTACAATGATGGGAAGCCGACTCGTGTTAAGCTAGTTAACGGCATTTTACAAAAGTCGGCTCCTGATTTATCTACAGTTTCTTCAGACGTATCTTTAATATTTGATTGGAACGTAATGACGCTGTATTTTGACCCTAACTCAAATATACAATTAATCAGATAAACGGACATTAGTCATGTACTACGACATGGGACCTGTTGGACTGGCATAACCACATAATATAATAAAATATCAAACTATTAAGAAAAATTATGTGCAGCCATTGAAACACAAAGGCATTGTAATACGATCGAGCAGAAAGCCCAGCACGATTACCCTAGAACTCGAATACTACAATGAACTTTTGCTAACACAGCATTTGGATGTCAACGCTAGACGGCGACGCGCCACAGAGAAGACGGGTCGGCGCCGACGAGGCCTTGTCAACGGTATCGGGTATCAAGCGAATTACTTATTCGGAGTGTTGGACTCACGTTTCGCAGACCAGTATAAAAAGGAAATTGAAACCATACATCGCAATGAAAAACACCTTTAAATATATGGAAAAAATCAAACTTCCATCGTTGAAGCAAAGTTCAACCCTGTTCAACCTTATGAAAAAAATGGAGATCACTGTAAACAAACAGCAGAAGTTAATAAACAAGAAGCTTATGGATTTTTAAGAAAACGTGAGCATTCTCCAACGAGAAATACAAAATATTTCATACGTCAATGACTTCACATTGCCAGTGATGTCTGGAAACAGCTTGCTGCTGATAAAACTATTTTATCAATATAAAATAATACTCGTGGTTGTGACATGTAAAAATATATTTTAATTAATAACAGCGGTTGCTAAGCAATATATCTGACATAGGTTTAAAAGGTTTTCAAAAAATAATATGGTTCTAGTATAATATACTCCATAACATCCTCCCTTTTTAGCAACCCTATTACTTTAGCAAGCCAATTTGTTTTGCGATTGATACAATCCGTGGCTTATGTAATGCTTTGGTCAGTAAATCTGCTAGTTGGAGCTCGCTGGGAACGTATTCTACAAGTATTTCTCCATTGGCAACGAGTTCTCTCACATAGAAATGTCGAATAGCAATATGCCTGGTTCTTCTGTGGAGTTCTGGATTGTGTGAGATCTTTATGGCTGCATCATTATCAACCTTTAGCTTAGGTATTTCTTTCAATTTAGATATTTCACCAAAGAGTCTTTTAATCCAGACAAGACTCGTGAAGGAACATTACTTGTCGTTGTGATCGTGTTCTCATAATTGTAATTATCTATAGTCTTCATTTATTTTCGTTGCTTATAAATTTAGTATGTACGTATTTATGTATATATTATTTAGGATATGTATATAAGTGTATCTATTATTTAGGATATGTATATATGTGTATCTATTTTAGTGTATTGTATACATACTTATTATTTGCACCAACAACAGCCCCATTTTATGTCCAGGAAAATCTCTGTCCATTCCAAGGTTGCCTGGAAGAGATCGCAGAAAGCGATAAGGCCGCCCATTGTATATTAAGTAGTGTTCAGTTTAATTTTTGTTGTTATGTTTTTTGTGGTGTACAATAAAGAATATATAAATAAATATAAATAAATAAATCTCTCTAGCTGCTTCACTGGAAGCAACCAATTCTGCTTCAGTGCTTGCTAATGCAACACATGTTTGTCATCGACTTGTCCAAGATTTTGCTCCTCCAGAGTATAAGCATATTATGCCTGATGTCGAACGTCCGGTACTTTGGTCTCCACCGTGGTCAGAATCACTGTAGCATTCTAGAATTCCAGCATTGCAGTTCTTCTTAAAAACTATTCCATAGTTGAATGTTCCTTTGATATACCTTAGGATACGTTTCAGCCTCTGGATGTCTTCTTTAGAAGGGTTTTCTAGACTCCGGGATACAACGCTTACAGCATATGCTAAGTCCGGTCTGGTTCCAACGGTCAGATATGCGAGTGCTCCCACAGCTTGTCTATACGGAAATAAAGCAGGGTCTACCACTTCTTTATCCAGATCTGGCAGTCCATCTTTTTGTATAGGAGTGGTAACAGGTTTGCAATCACTCATACCAAAGCGATCTTAAACTTTTTGAGCATAGTGCTTTTGCGACACTTTTATATCACCGTCATGGTCCTCTATTTCTAATCCTAGAAAATAGGATGCATCTTTTATCGTGATTTTAAATCTTTTCTTCGATTCTCTCATTATTTTTCAGAATCTTCCTGATTTGTTGCAGCGATCAAACCGTCATCTACATAGAGAGCAATAATAATTTTGTTACTCGCACGGTTTCTTATAAACAGGCAGGGATCGGTATCGCATTGTTTGAATCTAATGGTTTTTAAATAATCCACCATACATTTATTCCAACACCGAGGCGCTAGCTTGAGACCATACAAACTTTTCTTGAGTTTACAAACCTTGTTAGTTCCATCAGAGTAGCCATCAGGTTGATTCATATATATTTCTTCACTCAGTGAACCATAGAGAAAAGCAGTCGATACATCAAACTGTGTCAGTTTTAGGCCTTCATTTGCAGCAACGCTTAAGACTGATCTTATTGTTGACATATTAGCAACTGGGCTGAAAGTCTCATCATAGTCGATGCCCTTTTTCTGTGTATATCCTCTAGCAAATAGTCTTGCTTTGAATTCATCCAGAGAGCCATCAGCATAGGTTTTGATCTTATATATCCATTTACAGGATATAGGCTTCCTGTCTTTTGGAAGGTCCACCATTATCCAGGTTTTGTTTTCGTTTAAAGACTTCACGTCACTTTCCATTGCTTTGACCCACTGATTTTTATGCGTACTAGTCATTGCTTCTTTGTAGGTTTTAGGTTCATTGATCTGATTAAAAATGTCATCTGACATCATGACGTAATCTCCGAATCTAATAGGTGGTCGTATTTGACTTCTGTCTAGAAGAGTCATTCTAGTGGCTATCTCAACTATATCATCTGAGATTCTTGGTCGTTCAGTATCATCACCATCATCTAATGCGTCTTCATAAGGAGGTGATATTGGCCTTGATGCTTCTGAATACGTTTGTAAGGGTTCAGTATAGTCATCTTGGCTTTCTATTTCCTGACTCGCAACCAAATGCGGCGATGTTGGGGGCAAAGTAGAATTAAGCTCATCAGAGCTAATTGCAGCGCGATCCAAGCTATTTTCGACACAATCATCCTCCCTTGCATCACACATCGGTGGTACTGAAAGTGGAAAGTATGTTTCAACTGAAGGCTGTTCTTCCAAATCACTTTCATCAATTGGAGTCAATACTGATTCATTAAATGTAACGTCTCTTGACCTTATGAGTTTACCATGTTTATTCAATAAGCGGTAGCCTTCATCACCCTCATATCCAATAAGAATGCATTTCTCAGGCTTTTTAGATAGTTTTTTCCATTTTTGTTGAGGAATATGAGCATAACATTCACATCCAATTATTTTTGTGTTCTCATAAAGGGGGAAGAATTGAAACCCGAAAATACCACAGTAGTCTTAGGCATAACTTTAGACGCCAAGCTGCAATGGGGCCCCCATATAGATAAAATGTCAAAAAAGCTTAGCTCTGCAGCATACGCTGTTAGAAAAATTCGTGTTTTAACTGATTTAGAGACAGCCCGTTTAGTATACTTTAGTTATTTTCATAGTGTAAATGTCGTCCGGTATTCTTCTGTGGGGAAATGCCTGTCTGTTCAAAATCTGTTTAAAAAATACAGTGATATCCATAGTATAAATACTAGGAACAAACACAAATTTGTTGTTCCTACAACCAGGCTCAGGAAAATAGGTGGCTCGTTTAGATGTCAATGTATACATTTTTATAATAAACTTCCTAGCCACATTCAAGAACTAAGCCTTAATAAATTCAAATCTTTTATAAAAAGGAAACTATGCCAGAAAGCCTATTATACTGTCAAATACTTTATTGAGGACAAAAAGGCTTGGGACTGAGCTGTTCCAATAAATTTACACAGGGAATGTTGATTTAATTTATTGTTTTTTTGCTAACTATTGTAATTTTAATCTTTGATATAAGTATCTATAACTTTCTACTTATACAATGACAAGAATATTTACTGTATACAGTATTATATTATTTTAATTGTTGTGAATGGGAGGACTATGTGGGTCATTGTTCCACTTTTAATCATGTTCTGGCAGTTTGAGTAGTTTATGTGGCCTACCCAAATGTCCTTTCTTTGGTATTGTTCGTCGAATCGTTGAGCTCCTTAAGTTCTGAGTCGAGCTGCACGGTTACTGACAAATGCGTGCACTGTCTGGACAGGTCCACTCAATCTGTGTGGTTCTTTTCTCAAAAGTCCATTTCAGACACCAATCTGCATGGTCCTCAATTATTATGTCCGGATTTTTATATACACATTGACATTAATGAATTTTATATATATACTATGACAAGAGTATTTACTTTGTAAAGTATTATGCTATTATTTTAACTATTGTGAATGTGAGAACTATGTTGGTCATTGCTTTTTTTTGTATTTTTACTCTTAGTGTAATCATGATCTGGCAGTTTGAGTAACTTGTGCGGCCTACTCAAATGTCCTTTCTTTGGTATTGTTCGTCGAATCGTTGAGCTCCTTAAGTTCTGAGTTGAGCTGCACGATTGCTGACAATTGCGTGCACTGACTGGACAGGTCCACTCAATCTGTGTGGTTCTTTCCTCAAAAGACCATTTCAGACACCGATCTACATCCGGGTAAGGCTCACGGCGACTGGGATCCGGTTTGACGTCTCCGCTCAGACCTCGAGCGCGCTGGTCCGACAGGCCCCGAGTGGTCCGCGGTGGGCGCTGAAGCAGCTGGACCGGGAGCTCCTCCTGGAAGCTTCGATCGTGCAGGCCTGGGTGTCATCACCGGACAGGCCTGCTGACATCAACGTCGAGGCGGAGTGGTTCCGGGAGGCCATGTCCGAAATATGTGACGTGGCAATGCCCCGGGCCCAGCCCGGACACGCTCAGCGCCAGGTGTGCTGGTGGTCGGCGAAGTTGACGACTTTGCGCAGTGCGTGCGTCACTGCGCGACGCCGGTACACCAGGCACCGCAGGCTCCGTATTCGCCCTCCGGATACGAAAGCCATTCAGGCGGAGCTGTACGAGGGGTACAGAGCGGCGAAGACCGCCCTCCAAGCGGAAATCCTGCGGGCCAGGGGACTGGCCCGCGAGGAGTCGCTGGAGACTCTGAACAGGGACCCGTGGGGACGCCCCTACAAATTGGTGCGTGAGATGCTCTGCCCATGGGCTCCCCCGCTGACGCAGAGTCTCCGGCCCCAGCTCGTGGAGGACGTGGTGAGCACTCTGTTCCCTTCTAGAGGGGACCATATCTCCCCACTCTGAATGCGGACCACACCGCCGACGACGACGGCCATGCTCCGGAGGTGACCCAGGTAGAGCTGAGAGTGGCGGTACGTAGGCTGAGTGCCAAAAATACCGCCCCAGGACCCGATGGCTTACCTGGGAAAGCCAGGGTCCTGGCCTCGGAGGCTCTCGGGCCTCGACTAAGGGGGCTCCTAAGCGCATGCATGGAGAGGGGCCAGTTCCCACTTCGTTGGAAGACGGGGAAACTGGTGCTCATCAAGAAGCCGGGGCGCCCAGCGGACTCTCTGTCCGCTTACCGGCCCATCGTGCTGCTCGACGAGGTGGGCAAGCTCTTTGAGAGAGTCATTGCAGACCGCCTCGTCGGGCAGCTGGTGCGGGTGGGGCCGGATTTGGCGGAGAGCCAGTTTGGCTTCCGCAGGGGGCGCTCTACGGTGGACGCCATCATGCGCGTGCGGGCCCTCACGACGGGGGATGCTGTGGCCCGGGGTGGGGTCGTCTTGGCGGTGTCTTTAGACCTCGCCAATCAAAAGTCATTTATTCAAATTAGGCTGAGAATCAGCACTTTTTGAACGTCAAAATCACATAAGACAGTCCCCCCAAAACGCCCACCCTTCACCACTTCCTAGTGCTTTAGCTGGGAAGAAGAAGTGGCAGAACAAACTCCCCAGCAGCACTGCTGACTGTTCAGTTAGAAGAACTGGATTCTATACATATAGTAATAAGTAATTAACATTACGAAACACAAAAATATTAAAATTATTTGCCATATGTCAGCTAGCACACGCCAATATTTAAAACTATACTCAAGCAGAAATAAATAATAAAAACAAAAACGCAAACAGAACTTAATACTTTATATTTGTTCACTTTTTGTTTTTTGATTCACCTTTGCAATTTTTTTTGTTTTGTAATGTCAACTTGTCAAGTGACAAGTAATGTCAATGTCAACAACATCATGTCAATCAAATTCACAGATCCCAATGAAGGTTTGGATACGTTCAAGGAAAATGTAATGTCTTGAAGGCTTGAAGGGTGCGTTCGGAATGATAAAAATTTGCGTTTTGCGTGTGTGTCACTACTACTTTGTAACGTTTCTTGATTTTATTTCTTATTGTACCTATTCACTGTCTAATGATGATGTTAGCTGGCGGGTGGTGCAGAGATGCAAACGTCCTACCAGTATTTCGTGTAGGTCTCTTTTTAGTTTATTAGAATATTTTTTTAGTATTTATATCTGTTTTTATTGTATATTTATATATATGTGTGTCCATGACAACATCTGATAACGAATCTTTTTTCTCTGCCAATGAATCTACTGCCTCTTCTGGTGATGATAGCTTTTGTTCTGTTACAGAAACCCTTGGTGAACTTTTACGTCTAGGTTTCAGCCAAAATCTTGGCCGGCTGTTCAACGTCTGTCATATAAATGCTCAAAGCATTCCAAGCCACTACAATGAGTTGTGTGAAACTTTCACGAACAACAACGTCCATGCCGTCCTGATTTCTGAAACTTGGCTAAAACCTGAACTTTTATCCACCTCCTACTCTCTCCCAGGGTTCGTTCTGTTGCGGAATGACCGAGTAGGTAGGAGAGGGGGTGGTGTAGCTATATATCTCCGTGCTGATCTTCCTTTTAAAGTTCTTTTTACTTCTTCCTGTAATGCTTCGGCTGAGTTTCTTTTTCTCGAGGTCTGTGTCAAAGGAGCTAAAACCGTTCTTGGCGTTGTGTATTGTCCCCCCTCACTTGATTACTTCACCGAATTCGAATCGGTCTTAGAATCTTTAGGTTCGGAGTATGCACATCACATAGTCATGGGGGATTTCAACACCAATCTCCTTGCCCACAACTCCCATCGATCCCGTAAACTTCTACACCTGGTCGAGTCAGCTAGTCTGCATCTGTTGCCTCTCCAACCAACTCATCATAACGCTGCCGGTGATGATACTTGGCTCGACTTGATCCTCACCTCAAATCCTACCCTAGTCTCCTCACATGGTCAACTTGACGCTCCTGGTTTTTCCCATCACGACCTTATTTTCCTGTCTTATGTCCTTAAAGCCCCTAAACCCAAACCTACATTCCAGTACAGGCGTGCCTTTGCGAGGATGAATTGTGAAAAGCTTACTCAAGATGCTTCTATTGTTGACTGGACAGACATGGAGGAAGCCGCTACAGTTGACGATAAAGTAGCGTGTTTCAACAATATTATAGTTAAGCTGTACGACACCCACGCTCCTATCAGGAGAGTCAAGCTAAAGCGGCCACCTGCGCCATGGATGAATGTGGGAGTTCGGATGGCGATGCGACGAAGGGACCGCGCGTTTCGGAAGTTTAAAAAGGATCGGTCAGATGATAATTGGAGCCTCTTCAAAACTGCTCGCAATCGTTGTAATCAGATGATACGCAACGCTAAACGCCACCACATTCTTAGTAACATCACTTCTTCTTCTCCTGCTGATATCTGGAAATTCCTTGGAACTCTAGGTATCGGCAAGTCGCGACATTCAGACCTTCCTAGCACATTTGGTTTGGACGATCTAAATCGTCATTTCTCTACTGTTCCCACCCTTGATAATCCAACCAAATGTCAAACTCTTGACTACCTTGCTGGTCTGACGCGACCCAATATTACCCCCTTCACCTTCAGCCCAGTCGACCCGGGAGAGATCAAAAAGATTATCCTATCCATCAAATCCAAAGCCGTTGGTTGTGATAACATCAGTCGACACATGATCGTGACAGTGGTTGATCAGCTCCTTCCTGCAATTTCCCATATAGTTAACTTCTCCCTTTTCTCCGGTGTTTTCCCTTCCCTGTGGCGGAAAGCCCATGTTCGACCACTACCAAAAATCCCTAATCCCACTCTTCTTAGTCACTTTCGTCCAATTTCCATCCTTCCCTTTTTGTCCAAAGTACTTGAGGCCTGTGTACATAAACAATTCTCCAACTTCATTCACAAAAACTCTCTCATCAGTCCTCTCCAATCTGGGTTCAGACCCGGGCACAGTACCGTTTCTGCTCTCCTCAAAGTGACTGACGATATAAGGCGAGGAATGGAAGACACTAAAGTTACGGTTCTAGTGTTGATCGATTTTTCAAATGCTTTTAATACCGTCAGTCATGAAGTCCTTTTATCCATCCTCTCCTATCGCATGGTCTCTCCCGAGTGTTTGGAATGGTTTTCTTCCTATCTTCGGGGGCGTCAGCAATCAGTTCTTGCTGGTGACTCTAACTCCAGCTGGTGCGATCTGGAAACTGGCGTCCCACAAGGCGGCATTTTATCTCCACTTCTGTTCTCTATCTTTATAGATCTCATAACTTCCCTGCTTCAGTGTGCGTATCATCTCTACGCTGATGACTTACAGCTTTACTGTCAGGCAGGTGTTGACAGCTTAACCCGTGCGGTCGAGGATCTAAATCGGGATTTACGTGTTGTCAAAAACTGGTCTGATCGTTTTGGGGTGGCGGTTAACCCAAGCAAGTGTCAGGCTATCATTGTGGGGAGCCCCTATAGCTTGAGGAGGCTGCATGGTTTAACGGTGCCACCTGTTACTTTTGATGGCACTGTGATTCCGTTTAGCTCTGACGTCAAGGATCTGGGTTTGCATGTTGACACTTGCCTCGACTGGCGTAAGCAGGTCGCGATTGTGAGCAAGAAGGTCACTGGAACGTTGCGGTCGCTCTATCGCTTAAAAAATATTCTCCCATCACACATTAAGGCAATGCTTGTACAGTCCCTAATCTTCCCCATAATTGACTATGGTGATATGTGCTACTATGACCTGAATGCAGATCTCCTCAATAAACTTGACCGACTTCTTAATAGCTGCATTCGATTCGTTTTCAATCTCCGCAAGTACGATCATGTATCCGCACATCGATCGCTTTTAAAGTGGTTACCCATCCGGCAGCGCAGAGCGTTGAGGGCTTTGACAACCCTGTTTGCTATCCTTCACAAACCCACTTCTCCTTCTTATCTGACCTCTCTCTGTCAATATTTATGCTCTGCACATAGCAAGAATCTTCGGTCTGAAAATAGTCGTCTTCTTCGTTGTCCTTCTCATCGCTCTGGTTTTATAATGTCTTTTTTCTTTGTCCAGGCGGTTTTCCTTTGGAATGCGCTCCCTCAGAATATCAGGACGGTAACCAATCAGTTCACATTTAAAGTGAAAGTTCGAGAACACATACGCAAGAAGTTGGCAGATTCGTCTCTGAATTAAGTTGTTGGTTTTCTTGTTAACTCTCATAATGTTTTTAGTTTATTTTTTTGTTGTATGTATGTATTATATATATATATATATATATATTTATTCTTATTATTTTTTTTTTAGTTATAAATATTTTCTAAGTTATTTTTGCACCTACTACGTATTGTCTCTGCATCACCCTAAGGTAGACTGGTAGAAAATGCCCAAGGCATTAAGTCCGCCTTTGTACAGTTGTTACTTGTGCATAAAGTTTTAATAAATAAATAAATAAATACATAATAAAAAGCCTCCTGGTATAAAGGGCGTGCCCGCTTACATATGCAATGCTGCATTATGTTTATTTATATGTATATAGCTGTAACTTGTAGCCACAAATGATAAACTAGGACCTTCGAAGTAAAACAAAGAAACATTAATTTCTAATAACAATAACAAAACCATAGTCAGCAAGCTGACCTGTCACCACAAGCAGTACCCGTTCACGAGCATAACGCAAAGATCAGCCATTACCCCCCTCGCCATATTTGAGGGAAGGAGGCAACCCGACCCCCGACGCTACCGCAAGCATTGACATCTAAGGGAGCATGACGAACTTGCTGCCGGTTGCTCAAAAGATTAATATGATGAACTGTCGAGGTCGCTAGCTAACCATATATTGCAATACAACTCATTAAAAAACATTGAAATTTATTTATTTATTTTTTATTTATTTTATTAGGTCTACCAACAATTGTTTACACTAATTTACAAACAAAGATAAAACATGCGTTTAAACTCTACACAGTGCAATAATTACTTAAAGGTAAACACCACACGGACCATGGAAATGAGTAGATTATGTCATTAATAAATAAAATAAAATTAAACTGAAATGACTTATATAGTCAAATAAAATAAACAATTATATGAACTCGTATAACTTGTCAGTAGGTTAGCTAATTTTGGAGAAAGAACATAAACATTGTCTTGAGTTAATCACAGCGACCAACTATTTTTATCGTTTAAGTAATCGTTGATTGAATAGTATGCCTTTGAACAAAAGTTGGATTTTACTTTAGCTTTAAACGCATTAAAAGGCAATTCTAACAAAGAAGAGGGAAGCTTGTTATAAAAGTTTATACCAAGCCCAACAAATGAGTTATGGACCTTATGAAGCCGGTGAAAGGGAGCACGTAGTTTCTCCTTGTTTCTAGTGTTAATATTATGAATATCACTGTTTTTTGTGTATAAGTGTATATTTTGCCTAATATATAAGATGTTGGCGTAGATGAATTGTGAGGCCACCGTGAGCCTTCCCGCTAGGCATGATATTTGTAATCCCCACTGAAGCTTGGCATCAACTGTTATGCCCAGAAATACTGCCGAGTCTACAGTTTCAAGTACCTCTTTATCTAAGACGATGTTGGGTCCTAGATTTCTAACATTCGGTAAGGCGAACTTTACACATTTCGTTTTCTTGGCATTGAGAACTAGGTTATTTGTGGTAAACCAATCTGTAACCATTGATAGTGCACTGTTTACGTCGTCAAAATTTTGTCTATTCCTGTCTTCTTTAAAGATAAGAGAGGTATCATCAGCAAATAGTACAACGTCACAGATGCCCTTTAAATAGAATGGTAAGTCATTTATATACACCAAGAATAAAAATGGGCCCAGTATTGAGCCTTGAGGTACACCTAACTGAACTGGTAGCCCGGAAGATTTCACACCATTAACATCTACACATTGGTGCCTATTATGTAAATATGAATTTAATACGTTAAGAGCTTCGTTTTAAATACCGTAATGAATTAGTTTACGCAAAAGCGTGTCATGGTGCACGCAATCAAAGGCTTTGGAGAGATCACATAAAACTCCAATAGCATTTTGCGAGCTCTCCCATGCGCTAAATATGTGTTTCAGCAGAGCAACACCCGCATCTGTAGTCGAACGATCTTTTGTAAAGCCATATTGTTCATCATGAAGGAGGCTATTTAAATTAAAATGTCTTAGCAACTGCTTGAGTATTAATTTTTCAAATATTTTACTAAATGCAGGTAAGATAGAAATATGCCTAAAATTGCCAACGTTATTTTTATTACCCGATTTAAATAATGGTATGACTTTACTACTCTTCATGGGGTCAGGAAAAGTTCCTAAATCAACACATTTATTAAAAGTAACAGCTAGATAGGGGGCTACGATGTCGATTATATTACTTACAAGTTTAATTGAGATGCCCCAGTAATCACCAGTGTTTTTTGACTTGAGTGTGTTAAAAACACTAATTACATCACGAGGTGTTACATGTTCGAAGCTAAATAAGCGACTACATTTAGGTACACTATTATGCAAAAGGTTTTCAGCTTCAGATGGGGACGAATTTAAGGAGCGAGTCGTAGTTATAGGTATGTTGGCAAAAAACTCATTAAATGCTTCAGCTACGTCAGCTGCTTTATTAACTAATTTGTTGTCGACCATAATCTCTAATTGTTTTTCTTGTTTAAACGACTTACCCGTTTCATTGTTAATAATTTTCCAGGTGGTTTTTACTTTGTTATTCGAATTTTTAATTGTATCGCTTAAAAATTTAGATTAAGCAAAAACACAAATCTTTTTAAATAATTTTGAATAATTTTTGACATACTCTAGGAAAGGAGTATCAAACCTGTAATTTTTCAAACCATATAACTCGTATAGTCTCGCTCTACTTTTATAAATATACCTGGAGTAGCCCATTGGTTGAAGCCAGCGGAGGTGCCATTAATATTAATAGTTTTGGCCTTGAAAGTAGATTGGTATTCTTTTTGAACAACATCAAAAAGGGCTCCATAGATTATATTAGGATTATCATGTTCTACAATCGACGGTTTAATTCTAAGGGCTATATTATTTTTAAACTTGTTGCAACGACTAGCTGTATAAGGCCTGCATTCTATTTTATGTGGCTTTTTATGTATTAGCATAGGGAAGCTAGCTAATAATCCACAGTGGTCAGACGGTAAGTCACTTAACACAAATTTATTTTTGGCATCGCAATCACTAAAAATATTATCAATACAAGTCGATGAAGATGCTGTTATCCTAGTAGGTTCAAAATACAAGTTAATTAAATTAAAGGACCTAAACAGATTAAAAAGTCTAATACTTAGTGGAGTAACCTCTAAAATATTAATATTAAAATCACCACATAAAATTATACTTTTATTACTTGATTTTAATTTATTCAGTGAATCCTCCATTACCGATTCTAAACGAATAAAATCCCCAGAGGGGGGTCGATAAACGCAAATTATAACGTATCGCTCGAGTTCAACACAAGACAATTCAATAGTGCGCTCGATGGAAAGATTAACTAAATCAGAACGTTGTTTACATTTCAACTTGTTTGAAACAAGAACTAAAGATCCACCGCGAATAGCACTTTTCCTTACAAATGCACTTTGAATGGTAAAATTACCATCATTGATAAACACTACTTCATGTTCTTTCAACCAGTGTTCAGTCAAACATAGCACCTGAACATCATAGTTCTCCATAAATAAACTTAACTCTAACTCTTTGCCGGACAGACCCTGCATATTTTGATGTACAACATTCAACATATGCGGCTGACCCGTTGTCGCACCTAATCGTTTAAACTACAAGGCGTATCAATAGTAGTGTTAGTACCACTACTAACAGTAATCGACGGTAACCTACAGGTACCGGTGTCACTGTGTATATTCTATGCTAATATGTTAGCAATGTGTCTCCTACAACTAGGTGGCAAATACATTGTATTATTTGTCAGTTTGTAATCAGTAATAAATTGATTACAATCAAAATATAAAATAGTGTCACTGTGTCGACAAGTTCTATTATAAATGAACATATTTAAATTATAAATGTGCCTATTTTGCTCATCAGACAAATATCTAGAATAAAGCAGAGCACATAAAATAAATTTACAGTTATTGGTCTCATTGAGATATAACATCAAATGGACACATTCAATTATGTCCTTTTTCCTTACAGTTAAACTATCCCCATACAATAAAACAACAGTTGAACTGGGGTTTATTTTTGTCAATCTAATATTATTAACTAATTGGCTAATACTGGCACTGCCTTTAATACCCTGCCCTGGAGTTGCATCAGGGAGGCACTCCGGTATCACCGGATGCCGACCTACCTCTGTCGTGTGGTCGAGGCCTATTTAACGGACAGGGCCGTCATCTACCCCGGTCACCAGGGAGTATGGAACCGGCAAGAGATGTCGTGCGGTGTCCCACAGGGATCGGTCCTGGGGCCGCATCTGTGGGACATCGGATACGACTGGGTGCTGCGCGCCGACCTCCCTAGCGGCGTCAGCGTGGTTTGTTATGCTGACGACACGCTGGTCCTGGCGCAGGGGAGGTCGCACCAGGCGGCGGCCGAACTAGCGACACGCGGGGTTGCTAAAATCGTCGAGAGGATCCGGCAATTGGGACTCGAGGTGGCCCTGCACAAGTCCGAGGCCATGTGTTTTCATGGTCCTCGGAACACGCCACCGTCGGGTTCCCAAATAACGGTAGGAGGGGTTCACATCGGCGTCGAGTCGACGATGAAGTACCTGGGACTCGTCCTCGACAGCCGGTGGAACTTCGTGGAGCATTTCCGACGTTTGGCTCCCAGACTGGCAAGGGCCGGGGCTGCCTTAATGCGGCTCCTGCCCAATCTAGGGGGGCCAAACGCCTCCTGCCGGAGGCTCTACGCGGGGGTCGTGCGGTCCATGGCCCTTTACGGGGCACCGGTGTGGGTGCGTTCTTTGAGGCGGCGGCCAGCCCGCTGGTTGAACGCGCCCCAAAGGGTCATGGCCACCAGGCTGGTCCGGGGATACCGTACGGTCTCCGGTGAGGCGGCGAGCCTCCTTGCCGGATTACCGCCATGGGATCTGGAGGCAAAAGTCCTCGCGCACGTTTGGGAGTGGCGCGAGGAGGCGAAACGCCGGGGCGTAGCTCCGCTGCCGCGAGAAATCACGGTACAGCGGACAGAGCTCCGGCGGGATCTCAGGGCGGCATGGAGAGTGCGATTGTCGCAACCCAGCGCTGGGCAAGCCACAATTGCGGCGATAAACCCCTCTTTGAGGAGTGGCTAAAGAGGCTCCACGGCGTCCTCACCTTCCGCCTGACGCAGGTCCTCATCGGACCCGGTTGTTTCGGGAGGTTCCTGTTCCGGATAAGGCGGGAGGAAACGCCCGGGTGTCATCATTGTGTGGATCGCCCGGAGGACACGGTGGAGCATACGGTGGAGGTCTGCCCGGCTTGGGCGGAGCACCGCCGTGTCCTTGTGGAGGCGATTGGCGGTGGCAATCTCTAGCGTCCGGTCATGGTCCAGGCCATGGTACGGAGCGAGAGGGCTTGGGAAGGCGTCACCTCCTTCTGCGAAGCAGTAATGTTCGCGAAGGAGGAGGCGGAACGCGTGAGGGAGAAGCAAAATTTGCGCCCTCACGCCCCTAGCCGCCGCAGGAAAGGCCCTGGGCGTCGGGAATCGCAGGCCGATTCCCGGCCACCGTAGGCGTGGGCTTGCGAACGGCGAGCAATGGGCAGCCCGCCGTTCGATAAGGACCAGGCCCGGGTCGACGGCGCGTTGTGTTCCACACGCGCCTCAAAGAGATGTAGCACCAATGACGGGGTTTGCTAGGACCGATGCCTGCTAAGCAATTATTTAAGAAATCGGCTCTTTATGTTTTATCTGGCGAGGTGATTTGAGTTAATAAAGCATTATTGTGATAGCGACTATTGTTTTCAAATTTAAAATCATTTATTATAGGTGCTTACACGTGGTTCACAAATATACAAGTAACATGGGATGAAATTCTAACCAACAGAAAACTTAAACAGATTTAGCAGCAGGTTCCAAACTAGGCCGGTACAAAGAACAAAAGCGCGGGAACAATAATCTAGTGGGATGAATGCGAGATGCGTCACCGGTGCGGCGGCGGCGCCGCTCGGCCGCCCGATAATGTAAACAAAGCATTTTTACGACTTGGGTTTCTTTGAATGGTGCTAACACTTGTGTTTTTTGTTATGGTAAGGAACGGGGCTTTAAGATAGCGGAGTTTCGTTTGAAATAGGATAGTATTTACGTAAACACTACGTACGATACGTACGTACGATAGTATTTACGTAACTTTGTTTTCAAATAAATGGTTATAGTTCGAAAAAACGAGCGTTGACCTATATTGTTTAAGGTTTTAAATACATTATGTGTATATACTTAACGCAAAACACTAATAAAACCACATAGCATTAGTACTATTTACGAGCGTCCAAAGTTGAAAAAATTTGCCGACGGCAAAAACATAACAATGGCCGCCAAGACAATTTTTTTTTTATTTTTTATTTTTTTATTTTTTCAAGAGGAACAACAAACAGCTACAATATAAAACATAGAAACAAGAAATACACAAAACATATAGACAATATTGCAGCCCACAACGCTGTTCACAGATTAACGATAGGATACAATACAGTGAACATAATCGCTAGGGTTACAATTACATTTTTTTTACTAACTTAATGAATTAACAATCGTGTTTAAGATTTATATAATACCTATACTATAATATATATGTATATAATACTCAAGAAATGACATAAAAAACAAACATAGAATAAAACTCAAGAAAGCTCCTTAAGAATAAGACTTTTGAACCTACAGGGAGCACATGCAAAGATGTCTATATGTTCAAAAGTCCTATTGTAGGAATCGACCATTCTGCGAACAGGCGAACGCAAGCCAGTATTGGACTTGCAAGTACCCACTGAAAATAATCTGCCAGCGCGCACCTGTCGCTTGTGGACTGTCCTAGGAACCGCATAGCAAATCATGTTGGAGAGTTCAATGCTGTCAAATTTATTTCTGACAATACTATCCGCTGGAGTGGATGAGGTGACCAAAGTCGCCGCATAGAAAGTGGCGCCGCACGCTAGCGTCCACTCGCGTAACCTTTTAATTAATCGAAATCCGATAAACTTTATTCAATTTTTCATTTTTAAAAGATCTGTGGCACACTGTATCCGATTGCTTAGTCGATTTCGTGCTTAAAAGCCGCGTATTCAGATGTATGACAAAACTACAAGCGTTCAACCAAAAAAATCAAATAATTAAAAAAATATGGCGTCTTGTCAGTGACGTACGGACTCGCGCGTGTTTTGTTTACATGATAAATAATTTGTGTTTTAAGTGGGTTTTCAAGTGTTTGAAGTGCTATGGCCTGTTAAGTGTGTGATAAATATTATAGTGAAGTGAATTACTGCAGGATTTCAAGGTCGGTGAGTGAAAAAATAGTACGTAATTTCGGTTTTATTCCACAACCGGCGCTGACCGATTCATGTTTATTGTTATTACGTGTATGTGTTTTCAGATCCTTATTTTAGTACAGTGTGTTATTCTAATACCACTACTTTTATAACAAAGTTGAAGCATTAAATAAGCTTTCCACAGGTACCAATATTTTTATTCTACGTATCAGATTTATATTTATAAAACAACATTTTGTTTCCATTGTCTTGGCGGCCATTGTTATTTTTTTGCCGTCGGCAAATTTTTTCAACTTTGCACGCTCGTAAATAGTACATATTGTACTAATGCTATGTGGTTTTATTAGTGTTTTGCGTTAAGTATATACACATAATGTATTTAAAACCTTAAACAATATAGGTCAACGCTCGTTTTTTCGAACTATAACCATTTATTTGAAAACAAAGTTACGTAAATACTATCGTACGTACGTATCGTACGTAGTGTTTGCGTAAATACTATCCTATTTCAAACGAAACTCCGCTATCTTAAAGCCCCGTTCCTTACCATAACAAAAAACACAAGTGTTAGCACCATTCAAACAAACCCAAGTCGTAAAAATGCTTTATTTACATTATCGGGCGGCCGAGCGGCGCCCCGCCGCGCCGCGCGCGCCGGTGACGCATCTGGCATTCATCTGGCTCGATTATTTTTCCCGCGCTCTGCGTCCGAGCGGTTAAATAAATTTATAGCTTCTAAGTACTTACGTCTATTTTCAAGTGTTGCGAGCTTATACCTCGCAAGCAAATCTTGGTATGGCAAATAATATCCATAACATCTGTAGTGCATGGTTCGCAGAAACTTATATTGAACACACTCAATCATTTCAACATACTTTTTGTAGTATGGACTCCAGACGGACACGGCATATTCCAGTTGAGAGCGTACTAGAGATTTATACAAGCAAATATAGGAAAAAGGCTTCTTAAAATCGACTGTTGATCGCATTACGAATCCGTATAATTGATACGCTTTATTAACAATCTTTCCTATGTGTAGGTCTAAGCAAAGCTTAGAATCTAGGAGAACGCCGAGATCACGAATAAAGTCCACTTTAAGTAGGGGGGCATTGCACAAAGTGTATGTATAGTTTATTTTTGTTTTGTTTTTCGTGAAGTTTAAAAAGTTACATTTGGGCAAACTTAGTTGCAACTTATTTTTTTGGCAATAATAGGATAGTCGGTCCAAATCTTGTTGCAGCAGAAGGCAGTCATTTATTTGTCGTATCGCTCTATATACCTTGAGGTCATCGGCATATAGTAAAAACTTGGTGTTGCGAAAGCATTGACTGATGTCATTGATGTACAGAATAAACAAAAGGGGACCAAGTATAGAGCCTTGAGGCACACCAGAGGTGACCTGTGCGATGTTAGATTGATGACCATTGATTACAATCCTCTGACTGCGATTGGTTATATAAGAGGTAAACCACCTCAGAAGATTACCACGGATTCCGTTGAACGCTATTTTATTTAGTAGTATTTCATGGTCCACCTTGTCGAAAGCCTTACAGAAGTCCGTATACACTGCATCTACCTGTACACGGCTGTCAACACAATCAAATAAGAAACTAGAAAATAATAATAAGTTAGTATTTGTCGACCGCCGTTTGACAAAACCATGCTGTTGTTGAATTATGATGTTGTGAAGTACAGGATAAATTGCGTTATGGACTAACCTTTCAAAGAGTTTCGACAAGGTAGACAGGATGGAGATGGGACGATAGTGTTCAACGTTGCGTTTGGATCCACTTTTGTGTACGGGCACAATATACGCATGCTTCCAAAGTTTAGGTACAACTCCCTCAGACATACATTTATTATAAATAATAAATAGAGGTTCGCAAATGGAAGTCGCAGTATTCCTAAGGAAGTAAGGTGAAAGTCCGTCAGGTCCAGGGCCTTTCGCTAGATCTAGGGTTTTAAGCTCCTTTAATATGTTCTCTTCACTAAACGAAAGTTCACAAATAGAGACATCGTGTAGTGCGTTGTTGTCCAGCGGAGGCTTCCAATGAGGTAACGAAGGAGATGTCGGTTCATATACCGAGTAAAAAAAGTCAGAGAACATGTTACATACCATATCTGGATCATTTGTTTCAGCATTTTTGTATTGAAGCTTAGATGGGATTCCAGGTTTATCTTTTCGATTAGAAATATAGGTCCAGAAGTGTTTTATATTTTTGCTTAGATTGTCTTCTACAGAACTGATGTACGAACTGAAACACTTAAGACATGTATCCTTAAACTGTTTTCTATAGTTTGAAAATGATTCATAATCAGAAATGTTATTATATTTCTTCCACTTAATCCATGCCTTTTCTTTCTTTTTAGAAATATTTATGAGAGTACGAGAGAACCATATGG
Organism: Brachylomia viminalis; assembly: GCA_937001585.2. Taxonomy (NCBI): domain Eukaryota; kingdom Metazoa; phylum Arthropoda; class Insecta; order Lepidoptera; family Noctuidae; genus Brachylomia; species Brachylomia viminalis. Next base: position 321,779 of record OW443317.2, read on the forward strand.
GATAGCTAACTGATCTAAGTCGGGCTAGCGGAGTGTCTTGTTTAATAATATTATCTATTTCAGTGTAGAATTTAGCCAGAGCCTCTTCAGAATTCATAGGGCATAGCAGTTCAGACCAGTTCAGTTGCTGTATGTTATGATTAATATTGTCAAAGTTGGCCTTGTGAAAACAATATTTGTGAAGAGGAGCTTTAGTCATCGGGGTGCTTTTGACGTTCAAACAGGTCTCACACATCAGGGCAGGATGGTAGGTGTCTATCGGAAGTAATGTAGTTGAGATGTGAGAAATAATGCAGTGGTTGTTGGAAATTACTAGGTCAAGAATTTTACCTTTGTCATTCGCTATGTTGTTATATTGAGAAGCACCCAGAACTGAAATCAAGATATTTAAATTTACGCAGGCCGAGGGTCCTCCAGAATATGATGTAGTAATGTTCGAGATATCAGTTGCAGAGGATACTAGCCAATTAGCTTCTGGGAGATTATAGTCTCCTATAACAAAGAAACTATCAACATTAGGAAGACCCAACACTTCTTGTAGCAAATCAAAGTGCTTTTCATACACTAAAGAAGAAGTCTTAGGTGGTATGTAGGCAGCACTTACAATGTGTCTTTTATTGTTGATAGTGCTGGGCAACTCAACCATAATGTGTTCAATGTGAGTGTGTGAGAGATCGCTATACCGTGTAAATGAGAGGCCCAACTCAGAAGGTTTTAAGGTGCGTAAAACAGCAATCAAAACACCTCCACCATCCTGTTTATTAGTAGCAGTACGATCACGATCACAACGGTACACACTATATCTCTGGTCTATGAACTCACTATCATAAATTTCAGGTGTTAGCCAGGTTTCAGTTAAGATAATGATATCGTATGTATTCATAAGGATGTTCGTGAGTAACTGGTGCAATTTTGTGCGAATACCCCTGCAATTTTGGTAGTAAATGGTGATATTCTTATTCAACATTGATAAAAACCAAATACGAATATGTGTTAATGATAAGAGTGTGTTCAAGCAGCAAATATGTATAAGATCTTATAAAAAAAATGACAGAAATAAAGGTAATGGGAAATAAAAGAGGTTGAAGCAGGAGGCAGTATAGATCGCAACACTTTACAAAAACGACAGCAACATATATCTCAGCAATAGTACTCTTACTTTTAAATATAATAAAAATACAGGTTGAATTTATTAGGTATGAGGTCAGAGTTACTTTATAATTCATAACATGGTAAGAAACGGTACACAATTTACGAACACAATAAAACATGCACAGAACGGATAGTAATTTAAACAGTATACTAAAGACAGTCAACACAATCCAGTAATGATTACTATAATTATCAAGTGAACCAGTGCAACGATCAGTGATTTTTGTGGTCTTTAACGAAATTATCAGCATCACTATTGATTTTAGCGATATCTGCTTCTGATCTAATGGCAAAAGCAGCTTCGCCGTCCTTCTTGCGGACAAGAATAGTGCAATTTTTAATCCAAACGTAATTGAACTGATGAAGCTTTGCAGCTTCTTTACATTTACGAAATAATATTTTGTTTTTTAAAGTTAAATGTTCGTTAATGTAGACATTTGTTGAAGACCCAGTTATACCTATTTGATCCGTTTTCAGTGATTTAGCCTGCCGGAATGCGCTAAGAACATTATCGCGTAATATGCGCGTGGAAAATTTTACAATAATATTCTTTGGCCTGTTTGTTTGTTGGTGGGCGTGTGGTACTCTGTGGATGGATATTATGTCCTTTTGGGGTATGGGAAAGCCAATGGCATCTCCAACCGCCCCCAACAACTGCAAAAGGTTTTCACCACGCTTGTCTGGTACGTTGCAGATTTCCAGATTGCATTGCCTTGCTTGCTGTTCAAGGGCTTCAATTTTGGACTCCAAATAGGTCGTGGAAGTGGCTGATTGTTCAGCCTGCAAACGTGCAATTTGTTCAACTCGTTTCTTGAGGTCATTCTGTTCGCTGGCGTGGAACTGCAGCGAATGCTTGAGACTGGACATATCATCGTTCATTTCCTTCACATCCTTTTTGAGGTCAGCCTGGGCAGCGCAAACAGAGCCCAGCTCCTGCTTCATAACAGCCAAACTGTTTTTAACACTTTCGTGATAACTGAGCATGCTAGTTTCCATCTCATCTCGCCAATCTTTCAAGGTGTTTTTAATGTCTTCCTTAAACAATGTCATAGTGCGATCGATGTCAGATCGCCATGCTTGTAACGTTTTGTTCAATTCTAGGGTGAAGGACTGGATTTGGTTGTCTACAAGCGCTGATGTGGAGTTATTGTCAACTCTAGTAGACAGTGACGTGTACGTACACAGCGGCGTGAGAGGCGAGGGTGGTCGTTGGTCAATGTTATCGCACGACATATTCATGGAATTGTCATCATGTACTTGTACTTGCGTGCTGGAACGAACGGGAGTGTCCAAATTAGGACGGGTGCGACGCGTAATGTTACAGCAGGGGGGACATTTCCAACCCGTCTTGAAATCATGCGTTAATGCCATAAATTGTTGCAGAGAGATGTTTAGGCACTCGTGATGATATCTACCCTCGCACAAATTACACATCAGGTAGCCAGCATCAGAAGCCAGCTCAATGTTACATCCGTTACAGTTCATCCTGAATATTCAAATAGTTGAGTAAAATGTTGTTAACCAGGAAGGTAAAAGTGGCGCCACCTGACGCGAGGACTAGAAAACTGATTGATCGATCCCTCAGTCGATTCACGGCAGTGGTGTGTTTAGCCTGGCTGTAACAAGATACACGTTAGCGCCACCTATCTTAAAACGATGAAGTTCGATGAAGATCAATCAGATAATCAGCGGTGCGAGTTACACAGATGCTCGGTAACTGATTTCAATGCCGCTACATGTAAGGTTGAATAGATGGCGCTGATTTAAGCTTTATTGTCTATGAATGATACGGCAGAATTTGAAAGCAAACGGTTGGCACAAAAATCGAAAGTCACTGTATTCGACAAAACGTCTCAATGTTAAAGATTTATATTGCAGATCGTGTTAACACAGTCCTCATTCGCCGATATTGACACTTTCACACCAATACAACGGTTGCAGTCAATGTAAACACAATCAATTTTGTTACCACAATAACACTGATTTTAGGTAATAGGGCGTAATGACTCCAATTGTCAGCAATTATGATGTCTTTTTCTCACTAATAACACGAAATACACTGAACTTTGAGTACATTTAATATTTTTGAAAATAAACTATCACAGCGAGTAAAGTTATGCTAGTTGACACATACAGCGCCACCTAGCGATGTGTGTGACAATGGAAACAAAATGTTGTTTTATAAATATAAATCTGATACGTAGAATAAAAATATTGGTACCTGTGGAAAGCTTATTTAATGCTTCAACTTTGTTATAAAAGTAGTGGTATTAGAATAACACACTGTACTAAAATAAGGATCTGAAAACACATACACGTAATAACAATAAACATGAATCGGTCAGCGCCGGTTGTGGAATAAAACCGAAATTACGTAATATTTTTTCACTCACCGACCTTGAAATCCTGCAGTAATTCACTTCACTATAATATTTATCACACACATAAACAGGCCATAGCACTTCAAACACTTGAAAACCCACTTAAAACACAAATTATTTATCATGTAAACAAAACACGCGCGACTCCGTACGCCACTGACAAGACGCCATATTTTTTAAATTATTTGATTTTTTTGGTTGAACGCTTGTAGTGTTGTCATACATCTGAATACGCGGCTTTTAAGCACGAAATCGGCTAAGCAATCGGATACAGTGTACCACAGATCTTTTAAAAATGAAAAATTGAATAAAGTTTATCGGATTTCGATTAATTAAAAGGTTACTTAAGTGAGAGCAAACATGCGGCGCCACTTTCTATGCGGCGACTTAAGTCACCTCAAACACTCCAGCGGTTGCGGAAAAGTCCGAGAGGGATACCGTGGCCCCTGGCACAGGTAACTGAAGGAACACGGGTGGGTTTTAGTCAGTAAGAGTCTGACACGCCCTCCTGCTCTGCCCAGAGCGGGAGAAATAATTTGATGATTTCCCAGCCTCAAAAAAAAAAAAGACACCGATCTACATTGCCTTCACGTGATCTGACCACGATTCTGCCTGGACTTTATAAGAGACTGTGACCTCTGAGTTTGTTTCGGATTTTCTTCTCAGAGTAGTCAGATAGGAAACGCCGACCTCATCTAGTTTAAAAAAAAATATGATTGTCGTGTAAAAATGTTTGTAAAAACCTACTTACAGAAATAAAATCATTCATTTTGAGCGACTGATTGCTGGCTTCTTCGGAAACCACAATTCAAATGGTGATTTTCCATTTTCTGAAGTCGGACCAGTTCTGTTTAACACGTAGGCAGCGGTATTTATCAATTCTGCCCATGTAGCAAACGGTAATTCTTCATGAGCATGCATCATTGTACGAGCGGCTTCAACTAAGGTTCTATTGTCACGTTCACTAAGACCATTTTGTTGTGGTGTATAGGGCATCGTAAGCCTTTGTCTAATTCCAGCTTCTTGTAGAATGCACCTGACGTTGTGATTATCAAATTCACCTCCGTTATCGCTAAGAAATTCTTTAACAGAGTATCCAGCTGCTTTACATTCTTGTAACATTCATCGGAGTTTCAAGTAAACTTCCGATTTTTGTCGAATAAAATAAATGTGTCTGTACTTGCTGTAGTTATCTTTGAATAAAACGAAGTAGCGAAAGGAGACGTTCAATAAATGTATGGGGCTTGGTACTAAAATAATTGAAAATTGAAACAGCCTTCTGAGCTATATAGGCTGAAAGAGGGTAATTATTGTGATGTCTTGGGGCATTCCATTTTTTTTACAGTCGCCCGGTTTTTATAAAACAAGTGTTGGAAAATAAAATTCTGGCATCACTAACTACAAACATTATTTATATTTTAGGGCTGGCAGCCCTGTGGCAAATGTCAACAATGTCAATGTCATTGTCACTTGTCAGTGAGGAGCAGCTCGGTCCAATTTCCTAGCTTAATGGTCCAAACCGTTAGACGGCTTACCGACATATTTTATTAAGTACATTAATAAATTTTTTGATGTATTTCTCTACATAAATACATATAAAAACTCTCAGTATACTAAAAAGTACTCTGTGATAAAAACACTCCGCCCCGCGAACTTTACCAGTGCAGTGGAGGTGTTTTTTTTATTTCAACGTAATCAACGTCATTCTGACATTTACAGATTTTTGACTTCCTATCGACACGTTTTGATATTGCGTTGTCATGATATTCAATATTTTTTGTCTCAATTTCTGGGAGCTGCAGCTAAAATTATATAATAAAATGCCAAAGTATTTAAAAAACCAAAACTTTAGCCACATTTAAAATCATTATATTGCATAGAAATGAATAAATAAAGGCTATGTGCGTTTTGTTTGTACTGAAACATTTTTACTTTTTCACAAAAACGCGCGCCTGAATAAATCATATTTAACTATAATCGAGTAGCTTAATAAATAAGCTTTCTAAAAAGGTATATCACATTAGCGTTTAAAAATCTTCGGAATATTGTACCAATTTTGTCCTCTCCTTTGTTAAAAGAAGGAGGGAATGGGCCACATACATCAGCGTGTAAAATTTCTGCAGGTAATTTAGCTCGTACTCTTGTTCCGAAAGACTGTCTGTGTGTTTTACCATAAATACAGCCAGTACACAATTCTGAATCTAGTCGAACTTTAATTCCTACTTCTCGTTCTATAACACCTTTAACGTGTTTTTTATTCTGATGGGCTAACCTTTCGTGATACAGTTGTAGTATGTTTTCTGTTGACAAAAAGTTTACATTTGGTGTTGACTTTGTAATAGTCTCTACATTGAGCTTGTATAGGCCACCATTCTTGACCCTTTTGCCAGTCAGTCTAACTTGTCCATCAACTTTCAGCGAGCAGTGTTCCCTTTCAGACATGAAAACACTTTTATTTAGTCTGTCTTGAGTGGCCAGTACCTACAGAGAATAGGTTTCGCATAATATCAGGTACATACCATACATCACAGAGTGTTACTCTGGATTCCTTGCCATTGATAACTGTTTTCAAGTCAACAGTACCCTTGCCAATTGCTTTGACAGTAGCTCCATTAGCAGTAGTCACCATACGATTATCTTCAAAATTCTGAAAACTAGAAAATAGTCGTTTCGGCAGGTGACATGATTAGTTGCACCATTGTCGACGAACCAACTTGATGTATCATAGTTTGTATGCATTGAATTTACATCTGTATTGACTTGTATGAGCATTAAGTTCAAATTTGTTGGGGTCTGTTTACTTTCAGGCTTGGCTGGTTTACCGTCAGCTTTCCATCTATGACATTGCCTCGCTTTGTGACCGACTTTTCCACAATATCCACATTTCTTCTTTACTTTAATATAATTCTGTAAGACTAGAGCTTCTGCAGGACCTTCACTTTTCAAAAAGATAGAGCGCTCATAGGCACAGAGCTGTGTAGTCAGATTTTCTATTGCTCTATCTGTCTTTGACATCAACATCCAGCTTGATTTGAATGAAAAATATGGTTCAGGTAGAGCATCCAGAATTTTGCAGATTAATAGGATATCTGGTAATTCAGACTTATCTATCTTCATTCATTCATTTATCAAATCTGAATAAATGGTTTTTATTTTGGAGATATGAGTTGTGATGTCGTATGACGGATCTTTTGAATAGCTGAAAAATCTTATACATAGATCATAACTTTTATCTTGTGACGTCCCATCGAACAAACGATGTAGTTCGTCCCAAACTTCTTTAGATGAGTTAAAACGCATGATTTTCTGTAGAGTTTCATCTGACATATTTGCGGTTAGCAGAAGTAATGCAGAACTATCAATTTTATTATATTTTTGGAGAGCAGTATTATATTGAGAAATTTCGTCGACATTCTTGGTAATAGGTTTCACGGGTTGTATTAGAGCACCGTTTACTGAATCCAATCCTCCGGGCATACCTCTTAGTAGTCATTCATTTTCAAATATCCTTATTTACCAAAGGAACAATAAACAAAATGCACTTACCCTAAGTTACATTAACTCATTACAATTTAGGCACTTTATGAGGCTGATTCACCTTTCAAAGCTTATTACAGATATGTGGGATAGTGGGCTCAGAGTGAAACAAGTGGTTACGATAACAAATCAAATTTATTTAAGTTAGAAATCTAAGTGCGTCTTCGTCGTTACGGTCCTTTACGCCATCTCCTTCTCCTCTCCCCCCTCTCCCTCTTACATACATTCGTCCCTTTCGCTCACTCTTACATTCCGTTTCCCACATTCGGCCGTCCTGCTCTCTTGTCTGTCCTCAGACACTGCTTTCCTCTTTCATTCTACAATGAAAATCACTATCTTACTTACTAAGTACATAATGGCATAACTCTAACACGGTAATAGTAGTTTTTTTTTTAAGTTAAACAGTTTACAATTCGTCATGTTTATCAATACTAAACACATACAAACATAACCTAAGACTACACAATACCACATAACTTAACCTTAATATAACATACCTTAACCTTGGACTACATAATACAACATAACTTAATCTTAGGATACATAATACAACACTATATAAGTACTTGCACACTATTCATCACCTTTCAAATAACCATTTGATCTACTCACTTGTACAATAATTATTCAGAGGTATCTCCGTATGGCCACTTCTTCATTTGATCAGCTGAGCTGGAAGTGCGGTTTGGACCTTCAGTCGCGCTATCAGCTTTTTCCATCTCGTAGCGGTCATTTGGATGAACATTGGTAATTTGATATGGTCCTAGGTACTTAGCCTTCAGCTTGAGACCTGCACCAAATTGGGTTCTCTTAATGGCCACTAAGTTACCTACTTGGTACTTATGACTCGGTTTCCTTTTCTTGTTATAACACTTTCTGTTTTCTTCTTGTACAGCTAGTATTTGCTCTTTCGCTTTTTGACGTAACTCTTCTCTATTACTCTCATACTGTCTTGCAGTTAATTCTTGAAGTAGTTTTAAAACTTCAATGTCTTCTTTACACCTCATCTTGGTGCCAATTAATAAATCGTAGGGTGTGGTATTAATGCTCCTCTGGAATGTGCTGTTCAATGCTCTTTGCACTCTGCTCACATGTTTATACCACACGCCTGTGTTTTCAATACAAAGTTTAGTCAACATAGGGATTATTATTCGATGGACTCTTTCCACTTGACCATTTCCTCTTGGTATACCTGTGGTTATTGTAACATGCTGAATATTTTCTTCATTACAATACTCCTGGAAATCGTGACAGGTGAATGCTGTTCCCCTATCTGTTATAATTCTTCTGGGATTTCCAAATATTTGCTGGTGTATTCTTAATTTATTCAGTGTCTCTGCACTGGACGTGCTCTTTGTAGGGAACAACCATACAAATTTAGTGAAAGCATCAATTACTGTAAGAATATAATTGTACTGTTTCCTGGTCTCCGTTAATGGTCCAACGTGGTCCAGATGCATGGTATCCAAGGGGATACTTTCTTTTTCAATGGGGTTGAGAAACCCTTCCTGCTTGCCTTCTTTCCTGGTAGCCAAAAGACATGGTATGCAGGCTATTACGAATTCTTCCAACTTCTTATCCAAATCTTTTATGTAGTAGTCTTGACATATTAAATCTTTCATTTTCCTCTTTGAAAAATGCCCCTTACCATGGATTCGCCTTATAATCTCCATTTCCAAGCTTTTAGGTATAACTAACAATTTGGCAGGGCCCTTGTAGAGTATGTCTCCATCCATAAAATAATCTTTGTAAGATTTTTCTTTCAGTACCTCTTTAATTGCCCTTACGCCGTCGTCTTGATCCTGCGCCTGCTTGACCTGATCAATCAAGGATGTAACTGCAGCCACATAGGGGTTACGGCTGAGTGCATCTGCATGCCGCATCTTTTCTCCAGCTCTATGCTCCACTTCGAAGTCATACTCATTCAACATTATCACCCATCTAGCTACCTTTGCTGTGAGGTCCTTCTTCATCAAGGTTTGCTGAAACGCTTGACAATCAGTTACTATTTTGAAGTGTTTTCCATATAAATAATGGCGGAACTTTTTGACACCTTCTATTATAGCTAATGCTTCTAGTTCATAACTTGAGTACCTACTTTGTGCTTCGTTAGTCCTAACACTCATATATTGAACTGGATGCAAGCCAGTATTGGGGTGATACTGCATAAGGATAGCTGCTATAGCTATGCTGGAAGCGTCTGTGTGTAACTCAGTTTTTAAGTTAGGATCAAATATTTTTAATACTGGGCTGGTAGCCAGCCTTTCTTTTAAAATATGAAAGGCTTCTTGCTGCTTCTTATCAAACACAAAGTCCACATCTTTCTTTAATAAATCGTTCAAAGGCTTGGCAATAACGGCATACCGCTCTATGTACTTTCGGAAGTAAGAAGTCAATCCTAGAAAACTTTTAAGTTGCTTACTTGTTCTGGGTTCTGGAAATCTGGCCACTGCATCCGTTTTCTCTGTACTCGGCCTTATTTCACCGCCTTTAATTATATGGCCCAAGTACTCTATTTCGCGCTGTATCAACTTTGCCTTCTTCCAATTGATCACCAGCCCATACTGAGCAGCTGTTTCCAGAACTAGCTTCAGTCGTTGTAATGCTTGCTCTTCATCAACAGCTGGAATTATAATGTCATCAATAAAAATCATCATTACCCTCTGAGTTAACAGCTCACGGAAAATCATGTCGACAAACCGCATAAAATATTTTGGGCTGACCGAAAGCCCAAACGGTGCTCTTAGAAATTCGAACTGTCCGTGATGGGTAACAAAAGAAGTGTATGGTATGGATTCTTCACTCATTTTCAAATGGAAGAATCCATTCTTCAAATCAAGGACGCTGAACACCTTCGCTTGAGATAACCTGTCAATCAGGTCATCTATAATAGGAAGAGGATACTCGTCTTTCACAATCTTTGCGTTAAGCTGCCGATAGTCAACACACACCCGTGTTGTCCCATCCTTCTTCTTGACCAACACCAGTGGACTAGAGTATTCAGAAAAACTTACCCTTATTATGCCGTCTTTCAACCATTCATCAACTTGATTTTCTACAATACCCTGCTCCATATATGACAATCGCCGAGGCCGTTGTGCTACTGGCACATCGTCTTTCAACACAATCTTGAGCTCCAATGGTGCTTCCTTCACTTGGATTGGACAGTACATATCAACACACTGATAAGCCTCCTGTTTTACTGATGGACTGTTGACATGCTCTAAAAGAGATTCGGTGCCACCTGTAATGCAATTTACTTTATTTAACCACTCGCTTTCATCCCTGAATATTGATACACATCCATCGCTCATCAGCACTGTCACCCTCCTCAAAAACTCGTGACCTATTATAACATCGTAAGGCATACAGTCTCTAGGTATAATGTGGAATGTAACATCGTTGTAGCACTGTCCGTCAATGACGATTACCGTCGTAATTTTACCTAACGACCGCACTTGTGATTGTCCTAGTCCCGTCAGCGTTAGCCCGCCGACGTTGAACTCAACATTAAATAGTTTAGCGCACAGCTCTGACGATATGAGATTTACATCACTTCCAGAGTCGATCAATGCGCTAGAGCTGTGATTGCCCGCCACTTCTATGGTTTTCACCGGTTTTCGTAAGTTTTTAATAGCTAAGTCTTTGTTTTGGTTTATCTGCATAACCTCATTGTTTGGCACAATCAATGGCACAATTGACACTGTATTTGACGTATCGTTAAAATATCCACTATTAACATCATGGCCGCTCGTACACGCGCACTGATTGGTCGGGCCGGCCGCAGTCCCGAACATAACCGAACGTTGTTTTACCGACTGAGCCGCGCTCGCTGCTCCTCGACTGTTACCAGCTTCACGTTGTTGAACTGCCGGCTGCTTTACCGACGTGTTGCCGCCGCCAGCGCCAATAGTAGGACACTGTTTTCCAATATGGCCAAATTCGTTGCAGCGAAAACATTTAATCCCGTTTGCGCACTGACTGGATAAATGGCTCATCTCCCCACAGTTGTAACAACGACGCGTGGAACTGGGATGCGTGGATGCTTCTTTTTTCCTTTCAGTGGCTGGGTCAGCTCGTCCCTCTTTCTTCGTGTTACCTTTCATCTTTTCGTAGATTAATAATTTCTCTTTGAGAGCGCCGTACGTCGTAACGCCATACAGTATCGCCTTGTTCATTTGGATGTCTTCGATGCCGTCGATGATGTACTGAATGGCAACGTAGTCGGGGAATTTAGCTCTCTTACCCAACTCTTTCATGGTGAGCATATATTGGTAGTAGCTCTCACCTCGCCGTTTTTTACGCGCTGCCATCAGCTCGTGCATCTCCTTGGAATTTACAGCTTCAGGAAATTCCTTAACTAAAGCCGTTTTGAGGTCTTCATACGTCTTGAACACTTTTTCCGATTTGAGCCACAGCCCCGCCGTGCCGATGAGGGACCGCCGCGCAATTATCAGCTTTTGTTGCGGCGTCCAGTTGAATACTTCCGCATTATCCTCAATGTCTTGGGCCCATTTCGTGGAGGAATAAGCTTTGTCCTCGCCGTCGAATTGGGCGATACCGCCATCGAAATTGTAAAGCATGGCCGCCGCTGCCTGTGAGCTCGCGCCACCACTTTTGCTGCCGTCGTCCGGCATTCTCGTCCTCGTCTTGGTAGGCAGGCGATCCGCCGAGGTGTCGTAGAAGATGTCGCCTTCGTCTTCCGTCTTAACGTCGTTTTGTTCGAACACCGTACGTGCACCACACCACGTGCACACCGGCGTCCGGTCGTTTTCGTATTTATATTTAACCTTCTTTCTCGTGACTCTGGCCGCACAAATCCCGGACGAGCCCCCAAAATTTGTGGGATAGTGGGCTCAGAGTGAAACAAGTGGTTACGATAACAAATCAAATTTATTTAAGTTAGAAATCTAAGTGCGTCTTCGTCGTTACGGTCCTTTACGCCATCTCCTTCTCCTCTCCCCCCTCTCCCTCTTACATACATTCGTCCCTTTCGCTCACTCTTACATTCCGTTTCCCACAGATATGTAGTTTTAACTGTTTACAACATACACTTCACACACAATAATCATGGGCACATGATAACAATTTTATTATGCAAATTATTTAGTTATAATCTACTGATTGCAAGGTATAACAAAAACTTATTTAACTAATTTGCGGATCACACGGTGTACCTACGTACTAGCAACCGCGCGACCAGTCAATGATCAGCGGACGGAGCCTCCCTGCCGCCCGCGCTCCGGTGTATCTGCGGCCGGGGCCGGGGCGGCAGCGAGCCTCTCAGGGGTCAAGCCACTGGTCACTCGCTCGAGTGGAGGGAACAAAAGGTAGTGATGCGGTAGACGGTAAGTGCCGTATCTATCGATATATGGTAATTTGTCTAAGGTTGATGAACAGAGATTTGAAATTAACGGGTTAGTAGTATTAATTTTGATTTTACCATAAAATCTTGATGATATTTTAATTATGTGATTGAATAAAAAGGGAAGTTTAATTTTTTTATGTAATTTTTTAAGGTTAGTTTTAAATTTGGTACTGTAGGATATTTTTACTGCTTTATTTTGGACACTTGCAGTAGTTGATGGTTAGAATAACATGTGCTACTCCAGACAGGGCAGGCGTAAGTTATGCACGGACGGACAAGCGTAGTATAAATTCTTAGTTTAGTACTGCTACTTAATTTACTTTTGCGATTCATTATAGGGTTTAAAGCGCCAAGGGCTTGGGCGCCCCTCAATCGCAAGTCGGCGATATGTTTGGACCAATTTAGATGATTTTGATTTAATTAATCCATTTTGATCCCAAGATAACGCACACAAGTTTTCCAAGGCACTGTATGACCTGCTATTTTTAAAGTTCTTGAGGGGGGTTTCCTAGCACGGGAGAAAAATATTGCTTCCGTCTTATCCTCATTAATTTTGAGTTTCCATTTCTTGAAGTTGTCAAGAAGCAAGTCTATAGAAGAAGAAGAAAGAAAGAAAGAAAAATAGATTTATTCGTCACAGAAACACGTGCATACAAAAAGATAATTAGCTCTAATATTAAGGAAAAAGTTAAAATAACAACGAAGATATCTCTAATCACGAGCACAAAACAGAAATCGTCGACAGCTGCACGTCATGACTGTGACAAGAAGGCTTCCACTCAGCATGATGCTGTGCTATGGGGGACCCACAGCACAGCGCTGATTTTCAGTGGTTACCCGAAAAGGACGTACGGAAACCAAGTCAGGTTCAATGATTGGTACTACTTATAACGAAATAAAATAAAACAAACAGAACATTCTTAGAATATAAAACAAGTACGAGTACATAAACAACCAATTATTTGAACAGATATTGGAATGTAAGTATTTTTAATCCGCAGGTATTACCGTGCGCGCACAATTTATTAAAGTACCCACCCAAAACATTAATTACACAGGAATATCATTATCCAGTGTTCAGTGCCATGTCTCGGTCCCACAATCACCGCCGCGTCGCGGTCGTCGCCGCCGCCGTTGCCCGCGCGCGCGCTCACGAAATCTTGTTTGTAGTACAGTAGCATAATCATTGCATTTACCTATTGCGCTTACGAGCGTGATGACGTACTGTGACTTGTGAGTCATCGAGCCGGGCCGGGTGCAGCCAGTCTCGTGCCCCGCGGCGGCCGGACGGTCGGCGGGCGGCGCGCGCGGCCGCCGGGCCCTGTGAGGTCACGTGGTGTGTCGCGCGTAGTGAGTTACTATCGCCAAACGACACACCGACAGTGGGCAACTGGGTTGCGCTTGCGTCTCAGTCGACGCTTGATGAAGACGTGAGGTGTTTATTGTGAACAGCTTACATATTAAGTGCACATCGCTATCGGCAAGAGGGAGGATGCCGAGACGCATACGACGCATCGCCATACCGCCTCGAGCCGACTGAATGTTGATATACCTTGCCCATAGATGATAAACCTGAAGTGAGTGTTTATTTATAAAATATTTGCTGGTCATACTTTTGTTTTTCTAATAGGTTTTTTTTCAGATGTAACTTAAAATTTTGTTTTGTTTTCAGGGATCTTATGGGAGGTGGTATATCATTCCAGCAGCGAGAAGCGGCATACTTGAAACATCCTCTGAAGGCTGTGGTCTTATGTCGAGGCATCGAGATCGGGTTGGACGTGGAACGAGCAGAGTAGCTGTAGTGCTCGTGCCTCCAGCTTATTTTTTTAAACAGGTATTCCGGTTTGTGTGTCTGTATGATACCGAACATTAAAACGGCTAAATGTAGTTTCCGTCGTGCAGCCATTTTTAATATATTGTGTTCATTTAAATACGGTGTGATATGATGCCTCCGGGGTATGCCAAAGCAATAACGAGCACACGCATTTTGCACACGCTGTATTAGACGTTCTGTACGGGAAAGGAGACATGGCCCGTACACAGCATCACAATAGTTCAGTTTAGATAGTACTAGGCTATCCACCAATCTCTTCCTCAATGTGATATTAAGGAAGTCCCTCACCCTGTACAGAACCTTCAATCTATAAAAACAGTTTCTTACCACGTCATTAATGTGCTCCTCAAAACGAAGTCCCGGATCGATGATTAGACCTAGGTTACGTGCGACTTCTACTGTTTGTATACTTTCTCCCGTGATTTTTACATCTGGTTTCGCAGCTAGAATTTTTAATATTTGATTTCTGCTCCCCATGACCATGAACTTAGATTTTTGAGGGTTCAGTACTAGTGAGTTGCCCATAGACCACGAAGCAATTCTATCAAGTTCCTCATTTAGGGTACGTACGGCGGATGCTGTGTTACTGGCGTTTAACGAGACATACAATTGAGTGTCATCCGCGTATATATGATATTTGCAGTTCTTAATGCACGCAGTTATGTCAGCACTATACAGTATGTAGAGAAGCGGGCCGAGCAGCGATCCCTGAGGAACTCCCCTTGTTATCAATTGTGGGGAGGAAGAGACCGTAGAACCATCTTGCATGCGTATCTCAACCCGCTGCGACCTACCCGTTAGGTAACTCTTAAACCAACCTATTGTTCGGCTATCAAAACCGTAATACAATAGTTTGGACAACAATAGACTAATATTAATTGAGTCGAATGCCCGCGAATAGTCTAGCAATACCAGAATAGATCCCTCACCACGGTCCCGCGTTTCAAGGATATTACCCAAGACGTCTGCCAAGGCAGTTGTGGTTCCACGTCCTTTTCTGAAGCCCGATTGCAGGTCAGGTAATACACCATGCGCTTCGAGAAAATCGGAGACCTGCAGATACACCACTCTCTCCATCACCTTGGACAAACATGGCAATATGCTTATGGGGCGGAGATCTTTGTAACTTTGTGGGTTATTATTTTTTGGAATAGGCCGTACAATTGCTTTACGCCACAGATCAGGATACATATTAGATGTAATGGATCTATTTACTATCTCAGTTATAGCAGTTAATGATTGCGGGAGTGTAAGCCTTAACATTTCCACCGATATACCGTCAATCCCTTGCGCATTTGTTGATATGTTTTTTAAAATATTGAAAACTGTCTTCGAGTCTGTTGGCATCATGGTGAATATTGCGTTCCCATACCGATTAGATTCAAAAAAGGATTGCTGGGAGGTGTTCACATTAGGGTCGCCCGGTACATCTAGGAATGCTGAATTTATCCCGTCTGGGTCGTTAAATCCCTCTAAGAGCACATCGTCGTCCTTACCCACTGGAAGCACATGCTTTTTAATATTGTGCCATAATGATTTTGAGTCGTTAATGTTATCATTTACATGCTTGGTAAAGAACGCTTTTTTCTCATTGAATAAGCCAATTATTGCTTGGTGCTTAAGATCTAAGTAATAATGTTTGTGAGCTTCCAGTTTGGTTTGACGATATCGATAGCGGGCATCGTTTCTCAATTTAAACATTAATTTTATAATGTCTGTTATCCAAGGCGTTGGTTGCTTTTTGAAAATTCTAGTTTTTAAAGGTGCGTGGGCATCGAACAGCCTAATGACATGTGAATTAAAGGAATTCACCATGTCATTTACATCTTGTAGTTCGCAGATTGAGTCCCACGGGATTGCCTCCAAATCTCTCCGGAAATCATCAGCCAATATATCTCTAAACGGACGATATGTTACTTTTTTACGTAACGGTTTCTCTTTTTTAAAAACAATTTCGCATGATACAAACGAGTGATGACCTAGTTCCGCTATGTGGTCCACAACAACGTCCCGATACCGTGCATCCGTACATATCACATCAATCAGAGTAGCACTGTCTCCTACGAAGTGCGTAGGCATGAGCACAACTTGATTCATGTTGCAGTACTTTAGAAATCCCGTGAGCTTTTTTGTTTTTGGGTTGGTTAAGTCAAGCATATTAACATTCAGATCGCCTAATAAAATAATATTATCGTACGGAGCCAATGCACAGATGCTGTCCGTGATCGCATCTAGGTATATATCTAAATCTAACCAAGGGGGCCGGTATGCAGTTCCTATTAGCATTTTTTTTTTCTTAGCAGTTATAGTAAGCCACATTTGCTCCACCTGCGGATGATGCGGGTGAGCTCTGGTTCGAGCGCTAGTTCCCGTTTTAATATAAAACGCGACCCCGCCCCCGCGCCCCCCACGAATTGTGTCCGGGCGTGGTCTATGACGCAACTGATATCCAGGAACCACTGGCGCCCGGCCCTCCTCCCCCTCCCGCAGCCACGTCTCATTTATTGCCATGACATCGACGGAGTGATGGTTCATAGCAATAATAAACTCATCATGATTTGTTGATAATGAGCCTGCGTTCAGAAGTCCAAACTTAATGTGTCTATTGCGCGGCATTTGTGCATGAAATACACACTTTCAAAACTAGGGTTGAGCGAGACAATACGTGAAGGAACAAAACATACGAGCAATAATAGTACACATAAACAACAAATTGAGCAATAAATAGGTACAGTGACGTAATAAAAAAGTGAATTGATACTAAAAATGATATAAAGAAGGCATGATAATATCCGTACCCCACACCCACAACAAACGCACAACTGTTCCTCCCACAGACAAAACGTGCAGCGCCAAACAAAGTACCATTTAAAACAAGGATAACCCGACTTGACAATTTTATGAAAATAACAAAA
This sequence comes from Brachylomia viminalis, assembly GCA_937001585.2. Lineage (NCBI taxonomy): Eukaryota > Metazoa > Arthropoda > Insecta > Lepidoptera > Noctuidae > Brachylomia > Brachylomia viminalis. The sequence goes on from OW443317.2 coordinate 338,966, forward strand.
CTTAACACAAAAACTAAACTGAACTTAATATTAACGGAACTAATTCTGGGGGAGTTTTTCACCGTCCGGTCCAAAGACTTCCAGTAGGTCTGTCTCATTGCGTATGAGCCTCGCCTTGTCACCGGGCTTAGGTCGTGCAAGAATACGGCCATGCCTTGTCCACACAAATTGCCAACCGAGACGTTGGCCCGCCTCCCGTGCTCTCCGAAATAACTGACGGTTCAATTTCGTTAGGCGTTCATTTAGGTAGTACCTACTTGATGGACCAGACATCCCGAGATCCGCAGTGCTCGTCCCGCGTCGCACTCGCGCGGCGCGCATCAACTCGTCACGCAGGTCACGGCGCACGAGGCGCACGACCACAGTACGCGGGCGGATCTCCACCGGGCCCGCAGCGCTCACAGCATTCACTTGCCTGCCGCCCATGCGGTCCACGCTTACCAAGTCGCGATCTTCAATTGTAACGCCTAACTTAGTGGCTATAAGTTTCACCGTATGTGTGAGGTTTTCTGAGGCTAGTTCCGGCAAATTTGAGATTTCCAAATCGTTGGATAATAGTTGTTGGTCCCGGTCATTTAGTTCTCGCTTCAATTGAGCAATTTCCTCGATCGCTCCCGAACCATTAGTGGCAGTTATTTTTTGCTCCAGACTATCCATTCTGCTATCCATGCTATCCATTCGCTTCTCGTAGTGATCAATTGTCCCCTTCATATGGTCTCTGTCCGCCTGAAGCTGAGCCAGATCTGTACGAAGACTCTGAAATTCGCACTGGAATTGTTTTTGTATCGCCTGCAATTCTGCACGCAACTCTTCCTTAAACATTAGGCGCAGCTCAGCCTGCAACTCCTCCTTAAAACTGCGTAGGATGGTAGACAAACCCGGGGCAATATCTTGAGTATCACCCAGTGTGCTGCAGCTCATACCGCTGGTATCCATAGACTCTTCGATCTCATGCGCCTCCGTCGGCGCAGCATCCGCCTTGCCCATAACCGATGTGTTTTTACAGCCAGGGCAGACCCAGGTGGGTTTAATAAAACCCGACAGTGGTAGGGAAGCGCATGCTCGATGAAAGAGAGCGTTGCAGGTGCAACACCTAGCGGCCTCTAGTGGCGAAATAAATTTTGCGCAACCACCACACTTCGCTGCCGGCATGTTGATGAAAATATTTGCTGTGCACTTAGTGGTCGATCCTGCTGTCTTGGTACCCTGGAGCGTCAATAGATGGCGCTATACCAACAAATTATGTTTATGGTGGGTTAAGTCTAATGGAGTGACAACACCATAACGCTGCACTGCTATCAACACAACACACACACCGGATGCACTCCGATTGCAGGTCTTTTCAATGTTTGTAAATAACTGTTATAATTTTCACTTTTTGTACTAGTAGGTAGTTTTTGTTTGCACTTTAGTTTTTAAGTTTATTGTTTTGCACTTTTCCTGCTTCCCTGTAGCACTGTTTCACTATATAACAGCCTATATTGTTTATGGTTGTACATGTAACACTTTAAAATTATAAATACTTGCAATGGACAACTTGTTTTATTTTAAAAACTAAAAATAATCAGACTTAGCTAACACCCGCTTGACGTCCGTACGTCATCCCAAATACTCTATATAGAATATTCTATATAGAATATTGTAGGCGACCAATGATCAAATCCGTATCATCCGAAGAGGTATAAGATGCCATATCGTCAGCAAAGCAAGCTAATTTGGTTCGAGGTTGGATAGGTATATCATTTAAGAACAGGAGAAATAAATAGGGTCCTACAATCGAGCCCTGGGGAACGCCAGCTGGGACATTTTGAGGTGATGAAGTGGTGTTTCCGATGTGAACCTGAAATTTACGATCCGCAAGGTACGATTGAACGAGTTTAATTAAAAGCATAGGCACATCCAGGGTGAGCAACTTGTGTAGCAGGCCTTCGTGCCACACGGTATCAAATGCTTTTTAGATATCAAGCAGAAACATACCTGTAGACTGTTTGAGATTTAGGTGATGGGATATATGTTCTGCCACCCTGGCTAGCTGTTGGATAGTTGAATGAGTGGCACGAAATCCAAACTGCTCCTGGATCAAAAACTGCCCAGTGGCGCGTAATAATCTTGTATAGATTAAAGACTCAAAAAGTTTACCAACAGAAGGTAGCAGACTTATGGGGCGGTAATTTATGGGTAAAGTACTGTCTTTTCCAGGTTTTTTAAGGGGTATTGTTTTAGCATTTTTCCAGATGTTTGGGAAATAGCCCAGACCAAAACAGCCATTGAAGATTTTAGTAACATAGACTATCGCTTTCTGAGGCAAGTTCTTTAAAAGCAAGTTATGGATCCCGTCATGACTTACAGATTTACGTGATTTTAGCCTAGCCAAAATTTTACGAATCTCAAATGGTTGCACCGGCTTTATAAAATCAGAAGCAAGACTGTTATTATTAATGGTAGACATAGAGTGCGATACCTCATCCTTGAGTTTTGAGTCACAATCCCAGTTAGTGGTAAGGCTCATATTGATGCAAAAGGCATTTGCCAAAGCGTTACATTGTTCAGCCTTGTTTGCCGTCAGGGACCCGTCCGAAAGTTTAAGCGGAGGTATGTTCGCAGATCTAGGCTTCAGAGATTTAGTTAGTCGCCAGATATCTTGACTGGGGTTATTAAATTTTGCCAGTTTAGCATTCCAAACATTATCGAGGTAATTTCGTATATTACTGTTAATGTATGTTTGTAAAACGTTCATATTACTACGATTGAGCCTTCTAAGGTAACCATAGGGCAGTTTTTGTTCAATACGACGCAAATGGTTTTTGTAGCGGATTAAATTCTTAACATACCTAGGAAATTTAGTAGGGATATCACTAAACACAGCAGTCGTGGATGGTATGGAGGAGTCTCTAGCATCGATAATAGTTTGTTGCAAATGAGCAACGGCAGTATCAATCTCTTTTTCAGTTTTAAACGTCTTAGAGCTAAGCATGATGTTTTTATTGAGGTGAGAACGATATTCAGTCCAGTTGGCGTAGTTAAATTTAAAATATCGAGTTTTAGCCTCTTAGTAGTAATGTCGCTTTAACTTTCCAAGTCGACCAGTTCTCCACACCCTCCAGGTGACCAATATCAATTTTACAACTTGGTGATTGCATTATGAATATTTGTGTTCCCGGATTATTTTAAACTTGGTTGGTGACTTCTCTCTAGTTACTTTCACTTGTAACCACGCTCTGCTACCATGATAAAACTATTTTATCAATATAAAATAATACTCGTGGTTGTGACATGTAAAAATATATTTTAATTAATAACAGCGGTTGCTAAGCAATATATCCGACATAGGTGTAAAAGGTTTTCAAAAAATAATAAGGTTCTAGTATAACATACCACTCCTTAACAGCTGCAAGGATTAAGACGACTTCAAGATACGTTGCTCGCTGCATTAACAGACACCTACCACGGTCAAATAAGCAAACATTTACTGCCACCAACGCAACTTAAACGTGAGCTCCAAACTATATATGGCCAGATGCCAAGCAAACTCACGCTACTAATCACTAATTTAGACACTGATTTTCAGATCTTTACAAACTACTGAATGTCAAAGCCAGGGCGACGCAATTTGTTATAATTGAAGTTACTTTTCCACTTATATCCAGAGAAAGTTTCAAACTATAGAAGATAATACCTGTACCGCACCAATCAAACACCATTATGACCATTACAATAATAACAGTTCCGAATATGTCGCAGTCAACCTAAAGAATGATTCCTTCTTTAGCATGTTTACACAGGAACTAACGGCATTTATACATCATGGACCAACTACATGTGTGTCAGCTGCTAAAACCAATAACAGACCTACAAAATGACGAAAGCTTTTGCAACAAAAAATGGGCAACCAATAAATGTAAAGTAGACAAAACCAACTGCACTAACGTATGGCTTGAATTATATTTGACTTCTCAGCTTTTGTTGTAACAAATAACCAATAAAAATAATATGCAGCAAACTCAAACTCAAAGCATTTATTTCAAATAAACCAATTACAGGCACTTTTGAATTGTCAAAGGGTCGGTCAGTCAGAAAGATGAAGCTAGTTGCCCATTCCAAAGCTTAGTAGGTACCTATGGAGAAGAACGGGCAAGAAACTCCATGGACACTCTTTTAAATCAAAATATTGTTACAAAAAAGTGGTTACATCATTCATGTTGAAATTATACATGTGAGAACGATGTAGAAAGACACGTGCACGTTAAAAGCGTCCGTAATAAAAAGATAAAAACAATTCAGGAATCAAAATAAGCCGTGGCAGCTAAGACATGACCAGTGCCTACTGACGGCGACCGTTCACGAACATGACGTATGCATCAGCACCATTCAGCTCAACCATTTTGAAGGGAACTCAATGATCCAATACACACGCCACCACCAGCGACACATTTGAGTGAGCATGACATACTCTCAGCCACCAGGGCACATTCAAGTCAATGAAATACGAACCCAGTAAGCTTTATAGTGGGTACATATTGCTCACATGTGCTATGCAATTATACAATACGAAGAGATTGAATTTATACAATGCAAAGATAGGTTGTACAATCTTCATCAGCTCCAACATTATTTTCGAATGCTAATTAATTCGTTTACGCGCCCTTGTGGAGCAGGACCAGCCATGAGCCAAGCGTTTTTGTCCGCGATATAATCCCCCAACTTATAATATGCTTGGCTGTATAGTGTGCGTTATAAACAAGATTTAAATTTCGTTTCATTCAGTTGGAGTATGTGGGGAGGTATTTTATTGTAACATTTTAAACAGTACTCCATGAAGGATGAGTCTACTTTAGCCAGTCTGAAACCTGGTTGAACTAATTGGTCCCTATTTCTAGTCCTATAATTGTGTCTTTCACCTCTTTTACTGAAAAGATTTAAATTTTTCCTTACGTACATGATGTTTTCATAAATATATTGACAAGGTACCGTCATGATGTTAATGTCTTTAAACAGTTCCCTTAGAGAATCGCACCTGCGGAGGCTGTATATTGCTCTGATAGCTCTTTTCTGCAGAATAAAAATAGACTCAATATCGGCAGCCCGTCCCCATAATAAAATACCGTAAGACATGATACTATGAAAATAGCTGAAATAGACTAGCCTCGCGGTATCTACATTAGTAAATTGACGGATTTATCTTACAGCATATGCTGCTGAACTTAGCCGTCCTGCAAGAGATGTTAAATGAGGACCCCATTGCAGCCTTGAGTCTAGCGTTATTCCAAGGAAAACAGTTTCATCGACAAATTCTAGTTTCACGTTATTCAATACTATGTCACAATCACTACTTTTAACATTCGGTAAAGCAAATCTTACGCATTTCGTTTTTTTCCCATTTAATACTAAATTATTAGTAGTGAACCAATTATGTACCTGCAGTAGGGCATTATTTACGTCGTCAAGATTTGATGCACGTCTATTTATCTTAAAGATTAAAGAAGTATCGTCAGCAAATAACACCATTTGTGGTTGGTTTTTAAATAAATGGGGTAGATCATTAATATATACTAAAAAGAGGAAGGGACCTAATATCGATCGTTGTGGAACACCCATTTGTACTTTTAAATGAATGGAATTGACACCATTTATTTGCACTTTTTGTTGTCTATCATTTAAATAAGATTGTACTAAACTAAGCGCGAGTTTACCTAGTCCGTAATGCTCAAGTTTTAAGAGCAAGGTTTCGTGATCAACGCAGTCAAATGCCTTAGAGAGGTTACAAAAGATCCCTATGGCATCTTGGGCCTCCTCCCACGCTGTAAATATGTGTTTTAATAAAGTGACACCGGCGTCAGTCGTACAACGTCCTTTGGTGAAACCATATTGCTGACCGTGTAAGATTTTGTTGGTGTTAAAATGATTAAGCATTTGATTGAGCATTACCTTTTCGAACCCCATGCTGAATACTGGCAACACAGATACTGGTCTATAATTGTTGGTGTCTTTGCTGTCCCCAGATTTAAAAAGTGGTATAACCTTACTGTATTTCATTAAATCCGGGAAGACTCCTTGATCTACACACAAATTAAATATTAAAGCTAAGTATGGTGCTGTAGTCTCGATTATTGATGTACAAACTTTGATAGACATTCCCCATAGATCTTCGGTCAATTTGATTTTTATTTGCCGAAAAGCTTTTATAACTATCATAGGGTTTATATGTTTATATTGAAATTCAACCGGGCAGCCTAAAACGTTCGCTCTTAATAAATCAATTGAGACATCAGGTGAGGAATTTAAAGCTTGCGTCGTTTTAGCTGGTATATTAGTAAAGAAATTAACAAATTCTTGAGCGACTTCTAAGTTAGAGCTTATCCGCTTAATAAATTTAATGAACGGCTACTTAAGTGGGCGCCTTGCATCGGGCGCCCATGTGGGAGGTGCCCTCTTGCAGTTACTCAGGTGGCCGGCGTTCTTTTCAGCGGGTAGTATACAGTATGGCACCACGTGAAGTCTCCAATGTATAATCTGTGCTTCGTATTTTTTCCTACTAGTTTCGTTATTTATAACTTTCCAAACTGTTTTTATTTTATTTTCTGCTGATTTAATCTTGTTGCTAATGTACTGGGCTTTAGCTATCTTGCAGGTATTCCTAAAATTTTTTGAATATGTAGCAACATACTTGTTGAAAGTTTCAGTGTTAATGTAGGGCTTAAGGCCGTACAGATCAAACAGTCTTTCCCTACTTATCCTAATACCTCTAGTTGCCCAGTCACTAAAAATAAAATTAGGACAAATATTTTTTGTTTTCTTTTCAAAAGTTTTATTGAATTCATTGTGCACTACTGAAAAGACATTCTCATACAATTTATTTGCATCGTCCCTAATATGACTCAGAACATTTAACTTATTGTTTAGGGTACTATTGAATCTACTTAATTTGCCAGTCGTTATTGGTCTAAATTGTATTTGCACTTTTTGCAAAGGTGTTTTAAACTTAAAAGTTACCGTTTGTCCACTATGATCAGATGGCAAATAATTTACGATGGCAGCGATCATGTAACAGTTCGTCAGTTCGTCATTATTAAAAAACCAACCACAAATGGTGTTATTTGCTGATGATGCTTCTTTATTCTTTAAATTAAATAGACGTGCATCAAATCAAGACGACGTAAATAATGCCCTACTGCGGGTACACAATTGGTTCACTGCTAATAATTTAGTATTAAATGGGAAAAAAACTAAATGCATAAGATTTGCTTTACCGAATGTTAAAAGTAGTGATTGTGACATATTATTGAATAAAGAGAAACAAGAATTTGTCGATGAAACTGTTTTCCTGGTGATAACGCTAGACTCCTCATTTAACATCTCTGGCAGGACGGCTAAGTTCAGCAGCATATGCTGTAAGAAAAATCCGTCAATTTACTAATGTAGATACCGCGAGGCTAGTCTATTTCAGTTATTTTCATAGTATCATATCTTACGGTATTTTATTATGGGGACGGTCTGCCGATATTGAGTCTATTTTTATTCTGCAGAAAAGAGCCATCAGAGCAATATACAGCCTCCGCAGGCGCGATTCTCTAAGGGAACTGTTTAAAGACATTAAAATCATGACGGTACCTTGTCAATACGGATTTTTTTAATCTATTCAGTAAAAGAGGTGAAAGACACAACCATAGGACTAGAAATAGGGACCAATTAGTTCAACCAGGTTTCAGACTGGCCAAAGTAGGCTCATCCTTCATGGGGTACTGTTTAAAATGTTACAATAAAATACCTCCCCACATACTCCAACTGAATAAAACGAAATTTAAATCTTGTATAAAACGCACACTATACAGCCAAGCATATTATAAGTTGGGGGAATACATCGCTGACAAAAATACTTGGCTCAGGGCTGGTCCTGGTGGTGCCTGGCAGAAAACCTTCCAGAGTGCTCAGTGGCTGCTGGTCCTTTTGTTTTCATAAGGACGAGCAGGCGCTGGGCCGGTGCACCCTGGGTGCGGGCATCAATCTCCTCGTGAGGGGTGGGAAAGAGGAGATTGTTGTCCGTGGCGAATTTCTGCCGGAGTGGAGGAGTCGCTCCCGAGGGCTCTCCGTCTGCTCTCTGCAGCTGCAGAGTGCACGACTAGAGAGCAAGGTGGGGTAGACCACGGGCCGTCTTACTGTCCGCGGTCTAGGGGTCTCCGCAGCGTGTACGTCGCGGTGACCGAGTTGGGGAAGACCGTGGGTTGCTCCTCAACCTGCGGTCTAGGGGCATCCGTGGCGAGGTGTTTGAGCCACGGTGCCGGGTGGTGGGTAGGTTAAGTTAGTTATAGGTTAGCATAGGGGGAGAAAAGAAAAAAATAAAAAAAATTATAATAAGAAAAAAATAATGGACATAATATTCATAAAAAACTGCCGATAATTCAATAAGAAATAGAAAAATGAGAAGATGTTGACGACACAAGCCGCACGTCAAGCACGACCACCACCTCCGGACTCTTCGCTCAGCTCCGCCTCGCCGCCGCCGGTATCCAGCCCCTCTGTGAGCGCTGTGACGACACCGGCCGCGGCAGTTGCGTCGAGCTCGAGCGACGAGTATTTCTCTCCGCCCACGTCGCCACCACCTGCTCGTCGACGGGGAGGACGCCGGCTGCCGGATAGCTTAAGACCTCGAGGCCCAACGGCCTCTGATAGGGTCCCAGCTCCCGGCGGAAGTGTGCAGCGCATGAGATGGACGAGATCCATTAATGAAAATGTCATGCGCTCATACTATGGGGCTACAGAGGGGGGAAACAATCTGACCGCGTACCGTGTTCGGATGCTCTCTCTTTTTCAGGTGCTTGAGCCAGCTGTCAACGTTTCGGCACAATGACTGTCGGATCAGGTGCGAGTCATCCAGCGTAATCATATGTTGGATGACTCTGTACTTGATCACCTGCGAAGTGAAATGCAGAGTGGTCATATCATCGCCCCCCAGTCGCAGACTGTTGTACATCCGCAGCCCAATACAACGCATGCTGACGAAGGGAGTAATGATAGGGCTACAAATGTAAGTAGCCAGTGCAATGAGCAATTGAGGAGTGCTTTGGAGGATGCGATTCAGGAATATCGCTTCATGCCGCCCGAACTTAGGCCACGCTTACCTCGTTTGCCCATGCATAATAAAAATAGGGCGCTGGTGGCGGTCCTAGATTCGCAGTTATCAAACTATTCTGATACCTGCGAAGACCTCGTCGATATTTATTCGATTCTGTACTGCGCGGCAGTAGCAGCATGTCGTGTAGCTCACGTCAAATTTGCAAATGACACTAGAGCTACACGACCGAAACTAAACGTACCAGCTTGGCAGTGCAGAATTGAACGCCGTATTGGTGGGGCCAGGACGCTCATCGGCAAACTAATCTGCTTCAAGGAGGGCAATACTCGCCCTAGAGTGATGCGCTTTGTGAGACGGGCATTCTCAGGGACTGATATCAGTCCCCAAGACTATAATGTCTTGTGTCACAGAGCGCATCGACTTCCTGAAGCAGAAAGTGTATGCATGGGCAAACCGTATTCGTCGGTATAGGCGGCGAGTAGAGCGATACACTCAGAATCGCACCTTCCAGAGCGATGAAAGGTGGGTTTATAGGGGTTGGGAGCGACCGGACCATGGTGTGACTGAGACGTGCCTACCGGATGATGATGCCATGTGTTCCTTCTGGCGCAGCATCTGGTCGGTACCTGTCAGTCACACCGAAGGTGATTGGACTCGGGAAGTCGAGCGAGCCTGCGATCCGATACCAGAAATGGGGGCTATTACTATCTGCCCCCAAGATGTAGCTCGTGCAGTCCGTCCACTACCCAGATGGAAGTCTCCAGGGCCGGATGGACTGCACAACTTTTGGATTAAATGGTTCACAAGAGCGCACGCTCGCTTGGCATCTCAGTTTCAGACTACTTTGGAATCTGGTTCGCTACCCCAATTCCTAACGACAGGAATTACCCACCTGCTCCATAAGTCAGGTAGCACCGCGGAACCCAAGAATTATAGGCCGATCACGTGTTTACCGACTGTCTATAAAGTTCTTACATCCATTTTGAGAGCTAAAATTAATTAATTATTAATTAATTTTATAGACACCAACTCCATCATGTCTGCCTCTCAAAATGGATGTAGGAATAGGTCCCGCGGTACTAAGGAGCTACTCCTCATTGATATGACCATTAGCCAACAGGTTCGTTGTTCCCGAAAGGATCTGTCGACATGTTGAATAGATTATAAGAAGGCCTATGACTCGGTGCCGCATACATGGCTCGTGAGGGTGTTAGAGTTGTATAAAGTAGATACAACTCTTCGCACCTTCCTAATGTCATGTACAATGGAGGACGGTCCTTCACTATCCAGGATGTCGAAATATTCACGGGAATAGCGAACCGATAAGGATCGAGCGAGGCATATTTCAGGGCGATAGTTTGAGTCCACTTTGGTTCTGCTTAGCCTTGAATCCTCTAAGCACATTGCTGGAGGATTCAGGTCTAGGCTATAGGTTGAGGAGAGGTAGTCAGGTTATATCGCACCTCCTCTACATGGATGACCTAAAACTCTTTGCCCCCAACAATTTGCAACTGATGGAGCTAATGAAAGTAACTCAAACTTTCAGTAGCGCCATCAGGATGGAATTTGGTGTGGACAAATGTGCGGTCATGCATGTAAAGCGAGGGGAGATTGTTGAATCCGTGGGAACCCAACTCTCAGATTCCACAAACCTTAGAGCCCTCTCCGCATCCGAAACCTATAAGTATTTGGGTATGTCGGAAACGTTAGGCATCAATGTTACTGACATGAAGCAATCGTTGAAGGAACGCTTGTTTGGCCGCCTGAAAAAAGTACTTAATAGTCTTCTATCAGGCGGAAACAAGGTGCGCGCCTTCAACGGTTGGGTCATGCCGGTTTTGATGTACTCTTTCGGCATACTCAAATGGACTCAGACCGAACTCGACGCCCTGGATAGGAGGGTCCGTACGCTGCTGACTGCAAATCGAATGCATCACCCACGATCATCGGTAATGAGGCTGTATATCCCGCGAAAGTGTGGAGGTCGAGGCTTTTTAAACGCTAAGACCCTCCACAATCGCGAGATATGCAGTCACAGGGAATATTTCCTAGAAACCGACGTGGGTATGCATCGAGATGTAGTCACGCTGGACAAAGGCCTCACCCCGCTCTCCTTGGCTAAAGAGAACTGGCGCAAACCTGTAGTGCTTGACACTAATGATCGCATGGAGGTATGGCAGAGTAAGGAGCTCCATGGACGCTTTTTCCGAGCCCTACATGGACCGGATGTCGATCTACTAGCGTCCGTTGCCTGGCTGCGTTTCGGTGACCTCTTTGGAGAAACCGAAGGTAATGAGGCTGTATATCCCGCGAAAGTGTGGAGGTCGAGGCTTTTTAAACGCTAAGACCCTCCACAATCGCGAGATATGCAGTCACAGGGAATATTTCCTAGAAACCGACGTGGGTATGCATCGAGATGTAGTCACGCTGGACAAGGGCCTCACCCCGCTCTCCTTGGCTAAAGAGAACTGGCGCAAACCTGTAGTGCTTGACACTAATGATCGCATGGAGGTATGGCAGAGTAAGGAGCTCCATGGACGCTTTTTCCGAGCCCTACATGGACCGGATGTCGATCTACTAGCGTCCGTTGCCTGGCTGCGTTTCGGTGACCTCTTTGGAGAAACCGAAGGTTTTGTCTGTGCAATTATGGACGAAGTTATGATGACGAACAATTACCGGAGATTTATTGTGAAAGACGGCACGGTTGACATCTGTCGGGCATGCCACCGGCCGGAAGAATCAATCAGGCATATCATCTCCGGGTGTTCTCGTCTAGCTAACGGAGAGTACTTGCATAGACACAACCTTGTAGCCAGGATAATCCTTAAAGAGAGCCTCGTTACAATATTTGCGTTTTTCTATATGTTTTTCTATAAAAACATATGACAAATTATATATTTTACATTCTATTATCTTATTTTTATCTAGGAAAATTAAATTTAACATGAAAACTGAACATAACATACATTGATAACGAAAAATCTACTATATAAACACTATAAACTATTACTATACTATTAGATATCACTGTCCTTATCAGCTTGTTTACACTATTCACTTAGAAACACTTAGATATTCACTATATACACGATTGTTCACTTGTCCCGCACATCACTCCCGCCGTGCGACTGCGTCGCATCTCATTCCGGTGCGGGCACGTCGTCCGTAGGCAGGGGCAGGATCACCAGCTTCCTCACCGGCCGGTGCAGGACACATCCCTTGGTCTGCACGTCCAATGTCCGCACGATACTGTCGGGGCCAGGATACACCGCGATGACTCGTCCTCGTATCCACACATTGCGGGGCAGGTTCGGGTCGACCATCTGCACGAGGTCATTCACCTTGACCTCTTGACCTCGTCCGTGGGGCTCCCGCTGGTGTTGGAGCTCGGGAAGGTACTCCTTCACCCAGCGGAGCCAGAAGAGGTCAGCGAGCCTCTGTGCAGCTCGCCAGCTGGACCGGGATATGGTGTCTTGCTCGGAGAATGTGCCTGGCTGTGGCACGCGCCCAGGACCCCCCAGCAGGAGGTGATTGGGAGTCAGGGCCTCAGGATCTTCTGCGCTGACGGAGACGTGGCTCAGCGGGCGACTGTTCACGGTGTACTCTACTTCAGCTATTAGAGTGGCGAGGAATTCTTCGGTGGGGTGGCGCTCGTGCAGTGTCACGTTTGTGGCGTTGTTTCTGGCGTGGTGTGTCACCTTTATTTGCTCTGAGAAGGAGAGATGTCTGTCCAGTGTTACACCCAGATATTTGGCTTGCTTTTCCCAAGGGATCGGCTTGCCGTACAACTTGATCGGTCGGGGGTCGTCAGGTCTGAGTTTGAATCGCGATTTCCAGAAGAGAACCGCTTGACTCTGGTCGGGGGTGACTACGATTCTCCACTTTCTAAACCAGGCTCCGAGCTTGTCGACTGCGGTTTGGAGAGTACGAGATATCAGGTCTGCGAGAAGCCCAGGGTAATAAATGGCCGTATCGTCTGCGAACAGAGCCAACTGCGCATTTTTACACTTGATATATCGCTGGTGAATAGGGTGAATATGAGGGGAGCTAGCACAGAGCCCTGAGGGACACCAGCGCAGATAGGATGGGGGGAATTGAGCTCAGCTTGGATTGCAATGCCATTTATACTCTCTTGTGTCGCGTCGCGTAACAAGCACGACGAGTCGTCGCGCCCGTGACGAGTGGTTGCGCCAGTGTGAACGGTGTTACGACGCCTTAATATCGCAGAATCGCCACGCGACACATCGCGCGACATACGCGCCTGTTTGCACGAGCCTTAAGGGTTTTATGCAAAACATATCAAGCAGTTATAAAATTACGTAAAATAAAAAAAAAACATTTAAGATTATCGTGTCTATAGGTTCTGTACCAGCAGCTATAGGCGTGTATCTTCAAATATTTCGTGTATGAATAAATAAGTGTACTTATTTTTTTATGCGGCGACTTAAGTCGCCTCAGTCATTCCAGCGGGTCACGCTGAGTACATCTCTTTATCTACTCTCCTATCGCAAGTATGCTGGAAGATATTTCTTTAGAAATAAGCATCGCCTTTGCACTTATTTTTCTGTTCTTTTATTCTTGTCTGTTTATATGTATAATGTGTGTACATAAATGGTTAAATAAATAAACAAATTACCTATTTTATTTTCAAACATGACACGCGGACGAAGTCATGCGTTGAAGCTAGTTTGGTGTGATATAGGTAGGCTAGATAAGTAGGTAGTCAGTGATACAAAATTAAATGATAAGACATGTTTGGTGGTAAAACGTTTATTCGCCGAGTCGCCGGTGCGTAAATAAGTTATGTCTATCGGAATGTTCTCTCTTACGTCTACACAAACAATACTTACAGCTACCACGTATTAAAGCCGCCGGTACTTACAGTAAATGCACATCAACCCTCGCGCTGACAACTATACATTAATACAATCAATAGAATTTCACGAAATATCAAGATCAGACACAAATCGTAAGGCAGCGCACTCGGTGCCTTACGATTTGTGTCATTTCAACGAACAATACTCCGTACAAAGCGACGGAACCAGTCACGGTTAAATTAGACGGGGGTCGTGCCATTTGTGTATTATCTCAGCGGACCTTGGGTCGCAGAGTGGCATTATAGTTATGCCACGCGTATTTGACATGTCCGTCTAAATGTCACAAATTAATGTGGATTATGTTATCGTCAGTTTGTTCAAAACAAATGCCAATCAATGACGCATGATACCTATATTATTTCAAATTTGATTATATAAGTACAATCACCTTTTGGGAAATTCCACTGATTTATTCTATTATACAGTAGGTAGTGGTAGTACACACACATTCACTTGATACTCGTATTATTATATTTACAATGCAGTATTAAAGCGACTGGAGTTAGTAACTATTCGGTAAGCACATACACAGTAAGTCAATCCTTTATAATTGGTTAATGAGTATACACACTGCGGGGGTTATGGTATCGAAGATATTGTTTTCTTACCAACAATTTGTTCTGTAAGTACAATCAACCGTACGTCTAAGGTAACAGTTTGACTTTGACAACGCCTCTATTTCTTGTAAGTGGGACTGTTTTCGTAACTCAAATGTTACTACTGACGTGCAGCTAACCGTACTTTACTTACATAGTTGTTTGAAATGCTTGGTGTGTACACAAAAAAAATCAGTTAGACGGTAGTTATGTGATAGGAATGTGAAAATGTAGCGCTGGTTATAAATAACAAGTTACATGAAATATTTAATGATCTGATGCATAACATAGTTAATTTTTATCAACATTAACAAGTACAAAGGCAAGTTACAGCAAAATACACTTTCTATACATTTTAGAAACTGTGAAACAATTTCTACGTCTCAAACTACATTCGTCATTCATACTTATTTGATTAAACAATATTAATATTATGCTGTTATCACAAATATTCACAATATCGTCACTGTTCTATAAATTACTTAACTAATTATTAACACTATTTTCATGTCCATTTACAAAATAGTACGTTGTAAAATAGTGCAAGATACACACGTACGTAATAATCAAATTCCTGATCTTGCGAGTATATTACTTTGAGTCCTGACTGTTTCGCGATTACACTGGAAATACGGTTCAAGGTGGTAACCACTTGTGCAGCTACTTTCTAAGGCAACAATTACACGATCAATCTTGTAATCAAAATGCCATGATGAAGGTATTTTTAATATGATAATGGCGTAACAACCTGAACAGACACTCATTAAAGAAGACTGAATCACTGGCTTCATATGCGGTCAGTTGCAGACGTGCGTCTCAGTGCGCGCGACGCAGGTGTCGCAGGACACGCGGCAGCACCAGTGGAAGCGACAGCGGCATTGTCGCGACAGCGCGCGCCGCTCCGTGCTGTACCCCCGTCCGCAGCACAGCATAGAGCAGCCGTCCTCGCCTGGACAATAAACATGGCCATATAGCAACAAAAACGCACCTTGAACGTCCTGATTGCTCCGGAGCCGACATATTTATGTACAGCAGTAAATCTGTTTCATTTTGGACGACTTTTAGTTCAATGTTATGTTGTTAGCTTGCTGAGCACTTTGGTTTTACTGTAAGTGTAGCAAGCAATTGTTATATAAATAAATAAAACAATAATACATACAAAATGTCAAACGGTTTATGGTATTTACATAGCTTTCCGTTTAAATTCGTACAATAACAGTATCACACTTAGAGTAGGTTAACGAATTTTTAGTTGAAAAATCAAATTAGAACATAATGACATTATGGCTGAAGACAATGACATCTCGACAAAGATGTCATCAGTAGAGCTTACACCGCTTACACCTACGAGTACATCTAGAGGTGCCAAAGTTAAGTTGTTATTTTTATAAAATCTATGGTATAAGGTGACGAGAATGTGTAATATTTAAAAGCCATAATAATTTATTTGTATAAAATTAATATAATAATCGTATGAGCGTTTTGGAGGTCAATTCTGTTAGCTCGTAAGACATATTGAATAATAAAGATATTGAAAATAATAAATAAAGAATCGGTAGCAAAACACTTGCATGAACCCTCTTGCGTGAAAACATATTTCCGCGAATGCGCCCTCAAAAACCATGAAAACGACACCTATGACGAAAAATTTGTAAATTTTCGGTAAAGTGATCTTGAATTTTGATTTTGAAAACCAAGAAAATGATATCCATGATGAAAATTTAGCAAATTTTCGTTGGCGAAATCTTGAATTTTGATTTTAACTCCATCTTCGTTGTCAGCGCCCTCAAAATTACACTCATGTCTAAAAATGAGCAAATCTTCGGTAACGCCATCTTGAATTTAGATTTCGACCACATTTTTGTTATCAGCGACTTCGAATACCATAAAAATGAAACAAATGTCGAAAAAAGACTATAAAAGAACTACGACAATAGATATTGACGCTTAATTGGACTACTTACTTCTTTTACTCTGTCTGTAACTGGCCAATTGTGTACTATTCACAGTATATACCCCTTATTTTGTTTTGTTTCCCGGGTGGAAAATGCTCATGGATGTCCGCCGCCCGGGGGCGGGCGGCGGGGTCTGTCAGACTGTTACTGGCTGAAAACCACCCCGGTGTTCCACCTCACACCTACGCCGGGTTCGCGGGAACGTACTATCCTTCCGCAACCCCCGGCTGGTGCCGGCCCGCCGCTGCGGGCCCCTTCGGGAAGTGAGGTGTTAGACTCCTCCCGCGACGTCTAAGAGGGGCGCGCGTGGGAAACTACGCGCCGCCACCTCGGGACAGTATATACCCCTTGCCCCAACCTTTTGAAAGAATACAGACGTAATGTTATGAAGCAAGTGTCATTCGCGCAAGTGTCCCTTTGCACAAAAGGCCATACACGATCTATAAATATCCGTTTCACGCCAGTGTTTTCCATGCAAGTGTCTGTTCGCGTAAAAGACTATTCCCGCAAAAGTCCACGCACAATGGTTCACCTGAAAGACTGAGTGCGAAACCCTCTAACATAAAAGTCCATTCGTGGAATTTATTTTCACGCAAGTGGGGTGAAAGTGTCTTGCGCAAGTGTACCAGATCCCAAAGAATCCCACCAGTGAGCGCTGGCAAAAAAGTCTGTCTAATGGTATGCCAACTAGCTCAACCATAATATATTGAATTGACAAAGTTACGGGCTGGAGTGAATACCTACTGCCGATTATAACATCATAAGAAATGAAACTACATTACCTCTGGAAGTCCTGTTGCAAGTCCGCGCATGCGTGCCGAATGAGCCGGCGGCGTCGTCGCGCTCGCAATACGAAGGTGATGGCTCCAGGAACACCAGGTCCGACTTGCGTGGCACTCGCACCACGCTCAGGTTCTGCTTTTGTCTGTACATAACACAGCAAACGTTACTGATAATAATCAGTCAGTAGGTAAGTTTCTCTTAGGATGAAGTTTGTATCTCAGTGAGTGGTAAATGTTTAGTTTTTATATATTGACAAATGAAATGATGAAGCTGCGTCCACATTTGTGACATTTCAACGAACAATACTCCGTGACAATGCCACAGTATTGGCTACGCTTAGCATGTTCGGCAATCGTGATATAGTCTATATTTCGTGTGTATCATATCAGACCACCTGAAGCCTCGCAATTACATTCTTTGATCGCACTGTGATATTCGTATTTAGCCACGCGTATTTGTCACGGTGGGTTGTCTGGGCTGTTGAAATGTCACAAACATGAACGCAGCGTCGCGCATTGGCCACGAGCTGCATGCTCAAGCGACACCGCGACGCAACTTGTAGAACAACAGGTGGAAACCAGAGACGCACGCGCGTGTCGTTTGATGCAAGTCGCATCGCTAGAGGCCGTAAACGGGGCCTTAGGGAGTACAAATAATAGGACCAGTTTCGTTCCTTACCTCCGTACAAGCATAAGTTGTGTCTGCCGTAGCGGTCGCTCCCGCGCGTGGCGCTGCGAGTGTGGCGCTACCAGCTTGGCGCGGTCGTAGCGGTCGCGCAGCGCGGCGGCGGCGGCGCGGAAGGGCGGCAGCGCGCGCCAGCACGTACGCACCGCGCACGACCCCGACACGCCGTGGCACTTGCACTCGCGACGGACCAGGTCCTTCACTGTCTATAACAATGAAAACATTTCAATAATAGTCAACTATAGTTGCACATTTTCACAAATACTTACCAACAGCGCACATCTGCCAACGTCAGTCAAGCACCAAAAGATCCTTGTATCACGTATGTGGCAAGACACGAAGGACTTACATTCATAATACCAAAACATGATCATATCTTGGTAATGTAATTTTAGAAAATAAATGAAGTATCTATTAATGATCAAAGATTGAATACTTAGTGATCATTCAACTGTCCACTAACAGAAGCGAGCAAACGCGCGTTTAAACAGACGAATCTTTAATGTCAGTTTGAACTTATAATCTCTCACACACGAATGCCCACATCGTCACATAATTATGTAAAATATTACAGAGTCAACACGTGAGGCCAAGTATATGTCACGACATTTGAACCTAGCCTTAAATGGCGCCTCGGCAGTTCAGGAGCAACTTGGCATACGCACACGTTGCAATTTTTATTTCATGAAATAATAATTTCAAAACATATATTAATAAAATAATTTGCAATAGTAACTGTTGGCGACGCCGGCTGCAACGCTCGGCAAAGTGATTAGTGCGTCGTGTGTGAACAATAAACAGGGTGTTGGCGACGCCGGCTGCAAAGCTCGGCAAAGTGATTAGTCCGTCGTGTGTGAACAATAAACAGTGTGTTGGCGACGCCGGCTGCAAAGCTCGACAAAGTGATTAGTGCGTCGTGTGAACTCGTGTGTGAACAATAAACAGTGTGTTCGCGACGCCGGCTGCAAAGCTCGGCAAAGTGATTAGTGCGTCGTGTGTGAACAATAAACAGTGAGTTGGCGACGCCGGCTGCAAAGCTCGGCAAAGTGATTAGTCCGTCGTGTGTGAACCATAAACAGTGTGTTGGCGACGCCGGCTGCAAAGCTCGGCAAAGTGATTAGTGCGTCGTGTGTGAACAATAAACAGTGTGTTCGTGACGCCGGCTGCAAAGCTCGGCAAAGTGATTAGTGCGTCGTGTGTGAACAATAAACAGTGTTAAAGACTATTAAGCAACGTCCCAATAAGTGAGAATAGTGAAGGACTCTAGTAATAAGAATTGTAAGTAAAGTGAATATTGTTATATTATTGTTAACATGTGTTTTAATATGTTTATCGTGACGAGGTACCTAAATAAATAAGAAAAAGCGTAACGGGCCTCGTCACGGTAAAGTTTTGACCCTAGATAGGGAATTGTGCAATAATTTGTATTATTTTGTGCTGGCCTCTGATTGGTCAAAGTAAAGAGTTTGTATAATTAAAGAAAATAATAACGATAAATTTATAAAAGAATTATGTGAGGAAATAGATAGTAGAAAAGAGTGGTCCGGACCACCGCGTATTCATATTTTAAGAAATGTTAGGAGAATTTTCGATAAGGACGACATGACAGTCATATTAAATGATTATCATTTATTGCCTTCGAGCGGACATGCTGTTTTGTTTGAAAAAAAACAACATTGTTCGACGAATGGTGAACAACATTAAAAGTAAGTACTACTGGCCAGGACTAGAACACGACGTCAGAAATTACGTAGCTAAGTGCACTAAGTGCCAGGTGATGAAACATTCACCCAGTTGCAAGGAACCTATGGTGATAACAACCACGGCAAATTCAGCGTTTGAAAAGATCTTTCTAGATCTTGTGGGACCCCTGGACAGAGATGATGAAGGTAACCAATACATATTAACCCTTCAGTGTGAACTTTCAAAATATGTGGAAGCTTACCCTCTACCAACAAAGGAGACAACTGTAGTAGCGAGGTCTTTAGTAAGTAATTTTATTTTAAGGTATGGCGTACCGAAAGCAATAGCAACTGATCGTGGTACTGAATTCCTGTCTTCGACCATGACGGAAGTATGTAAGTTATTGGAAATAGAAAAAAATAACTCCACAGCCTATCACCACCAAAGCTTAGGAGCTTTAGAAAACACACACAAAAATTTACGTAATTTCTTACGTATCCAATGTGAGGAAAGCTCATATACTTGGAGCCATTGGCTTCCCTTTTGGTGTTTTTCTTTTAATACTACAGTTCACACTTCAACTAACTATACACCGTATGAACTCGTATTCGGTAAGCCATGTAATATTCCAAGTAGGTTAAAAGATGATCTAGAACCATTGTATAATGTAGAAAATTACGCTTTAGAATTAAAATATAGACTCCAGTTAGCACATAAGGATGCGAGGAAAAGATTAATAGATGATAAGTTGAAGAGAAAGGTCATTTATGATAGAAATGTAAACCCTGTTAGTTATAAGAAAGATGATTTAATTTTAATACGGAGTGAAAACACTAATAAAATGAACAGATTGTACAATGGACCGTATGTTGTGGTTGAAGAAGTTGGACCTAATGTTATGATAATAAAAAATAGTAACGTGGAAACGGTTCATAAAAACCGTACAAAACCATATATAGTTTAAGGTAAATACGGTAAAAACAGGAATGAAAAAAAAATGTTTAAGTAGTAGTGTAGTATAAGTTTATTTTTAATTTTTTTTTTCTCTTTTAAGGAGGGTGATGTAGTGTGTAACATTAAGAGTAGGTATACCATGTACGTAGATTAGCGCGCAGTCAATAAATATACATCGTACAGAACAGACGCCTTTTAATTCACTCACAAGCACGTCCCTCTACATTGTGTTCCACGCGCGCCTTAAAGAGATGTCAGCACCATTGATGAGGTCCGCTAGGGCCGATGCCTTCCGGGGTTGCAGGAACGGCCGAAAGGGTTACCATGGCCCCTGGCACAGGCAACTGAAGGAACACGGGTGGGTTTTTGTCAGTAAGAGTCTGACACGCCCTCCCGCTCCACCCCGAGCGGGAGCAGTTATTTGATAATTTCCCACCATCAAAAAAAATGGTCCGGATTTGCTCGCTTTCTTGTATTGTTACGCAATTCGTGCCAAAAGTGTTCGATATAAGTGACATCTCAGGTTAACGAGCTTCCTGATAATATCTCACGTAGGTATTACTTTACATAGTTTACGAAGCTTGACGGACGATATATTACACAATTTACGACGCGTCGAACAAGATATGTGTGACAATAAACATGTGAAGGCGATGTCAGACGTAACGTTTTAAGGTGTTGAGATTATTATCGAATAGCGATTATATCACTAAGAAAAATCTTACAAAACTCACTTTACACAAATTATTGCATATACGAGTATGTTGACACACTAGTAACAGGGTTTTAATAAAATTTATTTTTATAAACGAATGGTTGCGTTTGATTTACAAGAAGCACAAGACCATTCAGACGCTGTCTGTACCACGGAGCAGAAACAAAGAGGAGGTGTTGCAATCAAAGTAGTCCATCAGCCACCAATGTAGTCGTTACGTCACACGGTAGTTGCACTACTTGCGACCAGGCGGCGCTTTCGTCAGTACAACTGTCGTTGTGAAGCGGATAGGTTGTCATGTATTTGTTTAGTCTTTTAAACGATTAAAAAGTATTCCCGACCCATACATTGCATTAACATGAAATGCTGTTTTATCTTGCAGAAGTTATACGGATCAATCAAATTCAAACGGAATAAATATATCTTTCCACTCTTAAGTAAAATTAAAATTAAATTTGTAATTTATTTCTTCTCGAATATTCGGTAATTGCCGCCCCCTATCGGCAAGTAGCGGAAGTACTGACAAATTGCAGGTCCGCACTCAGACTTTTTTGATAAGCACATACCTACATATATGCTATATGAAAAGTGAAGTCAAATAGATGTCGAGTTTCGGCAAAAAACGGAATTCGGTTTAGTTTCGGTAACTAAGTTCAGAAGAAAAATTTAGAAGAGGAGAAGATTTAAAGATAAAAAAATAAAACTATGATTATAAAAACGTTTTCTTTATTTTCCCTGACACTTGTTAATTTCTGGAAGTTTCGGTTTCGGCCGAATCTGAAACCGCTGCCGAAATTCGGTTTCGGTTTCAGTCAAAAAATGTATTTCGGTCGGACATAATAGAAATAAAACTATATCGGTATATTATAAAACTATTAAACCTGAATCCGGCTCCTTACAATAAAAGTGACACTTAATGAAACATAGCAGAACTCTTACGACATCTTAGGACATCTGTCTAATTTGCCTATGAGTTGATTTTGCTACTAGCCACTAGATGGCTTTCTGCTGTTTGGGCTCCCCCCGCACCCCGCGAGGCTGCGACACTACTTTTGTATGGAGAATGACTTTACAACACCTCCTCTTTGTTTCTGCTCCGTGGTCTGTACCTAATCGTAAGAGCGTGTATACCTTATGAGTGGCAACGTCGCAATTTAGTGTCATATTTCGTCGTTTTCAATTTTTATCATTTAATCGGAGCTATATTAAAAAAATCTGTTTAATTAACATTTTAGAATTATGTGAAAACTGTGTAATAGGTAAGAAATCGTTGCGTTTACAGTTCTATTTATATGCAAATAATACATTGGAAACTTGCAGGGCGTTATTTTCATTGTAAAATAACTGTAAGCAATACGGTTACTTACTTTTTAAACACTTTCACGTAATTCTAAAAAGTTAATTAAACGGATTTTTAAAATATAGCTCCGATTAAATGATAAAAATTGAAAACCACGAAATATGACACTAAATTGCGACGTTGCCACTCATAAGGTATAAACGCTCTTAAATCACAAGAGACATTATTCACGTTGACAGTAAAAGAGAAAATGGCCTCGAACTTGCCTAAGGGAGGGTTGTCAGACTTGTCAGAAAGTTTCCCACAATTTACTTTTATGATGTACTCGACACGGTACGTGAAGATTAGCAAAGCTATTTACAAGAAATCAATAATCATAAACAGAAGACGCATTATTGTAATAGCGCCTGCATCGACGGCGGGTGCACGTTATTGAGATCACCTACTCGCGGCTTGCGTCAGGTTTTACCAAAAGAGAAACAAAACACGCTCGCCGGTGATTCCGCAGAGTTGCCTCGTAAACATGGTAATAGTTGTATGATTGTACGAGTCGTAATGAGACGTGGTCAGAACGTTTATACGATACAATTATAAGTTCTGTGGGAAGGCTCGCCAGTCGCCTGGAAGGTATTGTTAAGAGTGTCATTATGTTTTAACTGGTGAGATAAATGGGCGCAATCAGCGAAACGCATTAAAATAATATCAGTAGGGATGATCTGCATGTTTTGAAATAATATCTCGCACATTACTGACATGACTCATAATCAGCATAGCTTAATGGTGGAGCGGTGTGCTGTGCATTTCGTTTTATTTACATATTTGCCATTCGGGTGATTGGGTCGTCTTAGGGGCGGAGTTGTCAAGGGGTAGGTATTATAATTTTCACCAATACGTCTAAGATAATATAAATACCCTTATAAAACAGTCACTACTCGCATCTTTATATTATAAAGATCCATTTTCTGGAAAATTACCAATGGCATTCAGAAATAGAAAACCATTCACCATAAGTGCCTACTGGTAATTCAACTGTTACAAATTCACAGTTTAAACGTAAATGAGTGTGAGCTGTGCGGGCGCCGCGGGTTATGTGCGCGGCACCTGGTCATTTCGCACAATACGTAATTGTGCATTCTCGTGTATTAGCCGGCCTGATCTACAGATACTCTAATGACCGGTGTCGTGCCGCGGCCGATCGCCGCTGGCTGTCCAAACCGGAACGATTCCAACTTTAGCCGATCATTAGATGGACAGATAAACTGACTGTGTCGCTTGTAATAACGTGAGCTTGCGTTTGATCCTAGATACTGCCGGCTCAGCTAGCTGTCATTCATGTTCTTCTGCTACATGTAACACGCACGGTACCTACGACTTTGACCGCAGTCTTAGTTGTAATGTGACAATGGTGCCGATTCTCTTGTCGCAAAATTCTCTAAACTAGACTAAAAATCACCAAAATTTAGTTTATTCCTGTCAAACGACGATTTCCCATTCTGAAATTGACTAAAGTGACACAACTTAACTATATTTTAGTTTGACAGCACTAAGATGGCATTGAGATTATAATTTAGTGAACATGGCGATTTTGCAATTCTGAATTTTACGTTTTTCACCTAAAATTTTGATTGCCTTAACTAAATCTGACTATTTTTAATCGCGATTAAAAAGGTGTGGAATAAAATTAGTTGTCATGAACTAAAATTCTCAGATTCACACCAACACCTCGACTTCAGATGCAAAAACAGTACTATCTTTTTTCTTTTCTTTTGCTTATATCTCGAAAACGGTGTGTCCTATCGCAAAAATAATGAAAATTTGGCCCCCCCTATATAGAACCCCACGTCTCCCCCACTCTAAAATCCAACGTGTTGGTAATAATTTGAAAATTAAAAAAAAAAAAAAAATCCATACAAATCATGTCGAGGCTGAAAATAAAACGCACCTTCGGCTGTAAAACAAAAATCACGTCGTACGGCAAACAAGAAAATAAAGCGCACCTCCGGCTGTAAAACAAAAATCACGTGGTACGGCAAACAAGAAAATAAAGCGCACTTCCACACATAGACACACACACACACACGCACACTCACAATCTTTAAGTATACTCTTTGATTATTTTTTATTTTTTAATTTCTTATTTTTGTTAGCCTAGACTTAATATTCTTTTACATTTTAAAAATATTGTGTTAATTATCACGCTATACAAAATAGGGAGGGGCGGAGTCTTCTACTACAGGCATTATTTGTCTAAAAGAAGATTCCGAACACAACAATTTGTAAACCAATTATTTGACACAATAATTTTTTTTTTTTTATTTTTTACTTCCGGCTGTAAAACAAAAATCACGTGGTACGGCAAACAAGAAAATAAAGCGCACCTCCGGCTTTAAAACAAAAATCACGTGGTACGGCAAACAAGTACCACGTGGACTCGCCAAATTTGATTTTACGTGTGTCAAAATTTATTTCTAAATTTAGAAATTTTATTTTGCAGCTAATAGCGTTAAGATTCTGATAGCCAAAAGTAAGGAATTTTAGTGATAGTTTAGTTAGTTTAGTTCGGTGTACAACAGAATTGGCACCAATATCTCTACGAGTTATACAGTGTCGGCGACGAGACCCTATCTGAGCACTATGGCGCAAGTAGTGGCGGGACCGCCGTGCAAAAGTAACGTAGATTATTAAGTTCACTAGTTAGAAAAGTTTAAAAAAGGATTTATTTAATGTTTCTATATTCTAATTAGTTTATTTAACTCACATTTGTTATTAGTTTTTGTATTCCAAACAAATAAGACTGTATTGAAAGGATTTCTTACAAGAATAATGTTGTTCAGGTATAATTACGTAACTTGAAAACTCACTTTTTTGTTTATGGACGGATTTTGATAATTTTTGTTTTCAAAGATAGGTTTAGTCACAAAACTAATATATACGTTTGAATTGTAAGAATCGGCCATTAGTTTAGAAGCTAAAAGGGATTTTCTATAGTGAAAATGTGCCAACCTATGTTTTTAATAGTTTTTGTTCTAGAAACTTAACTTTATTGTTAATAGTTACGTCCCAAATTATTAATTAATTAGATTAAGGACTTAATAAGGTATAATATATACACAAATTGTAAGGATATATTGATAAAATATAATAAAAAACGGCTTGACAGATTTCGGCTATAGGGAAAAATTGCAAGCAAAAGGGTCTCAAAAATCGCGGTCCTCGTTAAGGTAACGTAGGCCGGCCGCGCCGTGTATAAATTCAGGGCCATTTGCCGGCAAAAATCGGCATTCCACGCTCGGCACCGGTCACGGACGGTCACACGTCCCGCTGCCCCCGCTACAGCTTGGTGAGTCACCCGCACCCGCATACCGCTACGATTACGTAGCGCGTCTAGTAGTCACCTGACTACTCCGATCCTTCGATCGATTAAATTTATTTAATCGATCGATTTTTGATCATAAAAAGTGCCTTTTTCAAGGCAACCTACTATTTCTTTAACAAGTCGCGTTTTGCTGTGTAAATTCTCCAGGCCCCTTCCGGGCAAATCCACAGTTTAGTGGTCCTCGGTGGATACCATACGGTGCCAACGAAGCCGAGTGGGGTGTTGACCCAATACACCCACCGAACCCCTTCAGGGCGAGGCAGACAATTGGACGGGTCCCAGAGTTAACCGGCCTTGGGGGATCTCCTAGTCGGCTCTGGTGCACAGTTTTCCCTCCACAGCAACTCACCTAGTGTCTCTAGGGTGTGTCTACACCCTTCGCGCTAGACTGGTCAGGACCCTGTTGCACATTAAGACTGGCAACAGGATTACAAGCTCAGGGCTCACATTGAGGCACTCACCTCCCTGTCTGCACCCGACAGGGAGGGTACACATCCCCGGGCCAATCCACCCGGGGAGTTAGGTTTAGGGCCGATAGGCTGCATTTGATATCTAGGTTTGTTTAGACCCCTCAGCTATGGCTGACGCCCTCCTATGGGCATTTGTAAAGGAGGTCCTCCTCAAGGACCCGGACTTCGCCGCCAAATACGGAGCGAAGTTCGCTGCTCTAGAGCAGTCCCTCATCACCCCCACCCCATCTCCTTCCGCATCCATCGCTGACTTCAGCGATGTGATGACCTTAGACCCCGTGGCTATGGACACGGAGGATTTCGCGTCCAAACGCCCCCCTACGTACGCATCTGACAACGAGTCCGTGAACTCGTCATCAGAATGCCCCTCTTCTACCCCTTCCGAGGACGACGGCTTCACGGCAGTCCAGGGGAAGGGGAAGAAAAGGAGGCAAAAAAAGGCCCCGGCTCTCCACGTGGAGAAAAAGGCCAACACGGTGTCCACCAAGTCCCCCTCTCCCACCGCATCCCCCGCGCCCCATGCATCGGCCCCTCTGGCAACCCCCCCCTCTGTTAGCCCGTCGCAGGGCCCGCGCCCCCCCACCCCGACTACTTCCGTCCCAAGGAAGCTCCCCTCCCCGCCCTCGGTGTTCATTCAGGACAAGGGGAAGTGGACCGAGGTGTCCAAATGGTGTGTTGACCAAAAAATCAACTACAGCAACGCCAAATCTACCCAACAGGGTATCAAAGTGCAAGTCCCTACGTCATCGTACTACAGGGACTTGACCCGTATGCTCAGTGTGAGAAAAGTAAGTTTCCACACTTACTCGCTCCCGGAAGAGCGTCAGACCCGCGTGGTCATTAAAAGAATCCCACGCGAAATCCCAACCTCGGACATCAAGGCCGACCTTGAGGCCCAAAAAATCCCCGTCGATGAGGTCCACAGAATGCACCGCTCTCGCGCCAGAAGCGGAGAGGCATTCGACATGGTCCTCGTGCTCTGTCCCCCGGTCGAAGGACATCACCCCATTTTTCAGGTGCGCACCATTTGCGGCCTGATGGGGATCGACCTCCAGAAACCCTGGAAGAACGGTGTCATTGGCCAATGCCACCGTTGCCAATTATATGGCCACTCTCAACAGCACTGCCATGCGACGCCCAGGTGCGTCAAGTGCCTGGGCGAGCATGGCACTGCAGAGTGCTCCCGGCCTAAGGACCGAACGCAATGCACAGAGCCTCCAAGCTGTGTGCTTTGCGGTCAGACCGGACACCCGGCAAACTACCGCGGCTGCCCGAAAGCCCCCAAGAAGTCGTCTTCCTCAAAGACGACCAAAAGGTTCAATGACAGACAGACCAGACTGTCCTCCCCCCCCCAGGGATACCCGGTTCCCTCAGCCCAGCTTCCAAGCAGGCTAAGTCCCCAAAGGGCTAGCCCTTGGAACCTGCTCAACCACCAGCAGGCTTTTCCTGCGCTGAGGACTCAGGGCCCCTCCCCGCAAATCCCCCCCCCTGATGGATCCGCGTATCCGTGCCCCCGCGCCCCTTCCCGCGCATCCCCCCAAACCCGCACCTGCTCCTAAAGCAGCCCCCGTCGCGAGAACACCCGCCCCCCTTCCCCCAACCACTCCTGTGGACGCATTCAACGTGATTGCGTCCACCTTCACGGCCTTCCTCACCCCCCGCGCTAGGAGGATGGCCAGCGAAATCGTTGCCGCCCGTCAGGCTGGCAACCTCTTCCAAATCCAACAGATATATAATGCGTATCCCGAGATTACGCAAGCCCTCGTGTCCTACACCAATGTAACCTCATAATGAATATTACACCCATTACGAGAACCAAACCCCGATCCCTCAAGTTAGGCTATTTTAATGCCAATGGCATCCAGGGACAACGCGACGAGATCGCCGAGTTCCTGCATGTCCATAAATTAGATATCCTACTTGTACAGGAAACCTTCCTCAAGCCCCGCCACCGAGACCCGTCAATTGCGAACTACCGTATAGTTCGCAATGACAGGACTCGGTGCCACCGAGGCGGTACCATCATATACTATAGAAAGAATCTGTACTGCATTCCTGTGGACGCGCCCCCTCTCTCGCGTTTAGAAGTGTCTGTCTGCCGGCTCGGCATGACAGGTCACCAGACGATCACTCTAATATCGGTCTACATCCCCCCGCAACTATCAGAAAACTATTCAGAGTTATCTGACGACCTCGCTATCCTATTTGGCTTGAGTGACTCCGTTATCATAGCGGGCGATCTCAACGCCAAACACAGCCTGGAACAGTAACAGGATCTCGACCAGGGGCAAACATCTGTCTGACCTCTGTCCCATCCTTAGCTTCGATGTCATCGCCCCGATGACTCCCACTCACTTTCCCCACGCGCCCCTTCATGCCCCTGACGTCCTTGACGTGGCACTTCTAAAGAATGTCAACCTTCGGTTGGATTCTATAGAGGTGGTGCATCAACTGACATCCGACCACCGACCTGTAGTTGTGACATTAGGCCCCCGACTAGGACTCCCCGACCCCGACAGACCGCCCCTTACCAAAGTAGTCACGGACTGGAGGAAAGTAAGCGAAAGACTGAAATCCTCCACATCCTCCTGCCCCCGACTAGACTCCATTCCCGATCAGTTCGACTCGATCAATGACACGACAGCCGCGATCGACTCACTCACGGATCACGTACAATCCGTCCTGAACGAAAGTTCTAGGGAAGTTCCAGCGATGGACGACCATCGCTGGAAGTTGCCGGACGATGTGCGTGAACTGCTGACTGAGAAGAACGCGGCTGTACGTGACTACAGCAACTTTCCTTGCCAAGCTAACAAGGCCCATATGCGCTATTTACAGAGATCTGTAAAGAAACGCATAACGGAACTGCGTGACGCTGGCTGGAACAAGATGCTGAGCGAGTTAGAGCCCACCCACCTGGCCTTTTGGGAACTGCAGAGGAAACTCCAGTCCCAAAATGTAGCCTCCATGCCCCCACTGGTGCGTCCCGACAAGACCATCGCGTTCGATGACATCGACAAGGCCGAGTGCCTTGCCGACAGTCTTGAGGCCCAATGCACACCCAGCTCTCAACCAGTAGACCAAGCTCACCTCTCTGAGGTTGACGCGGAAGTCGAACGTAGAGCCTCCCGCCCCCCCGTCGAAGACCCAGATAATCCTCTGCACCCCATCACCCCAGACGAGGTGCACGATATCATCAAGGGTCTGAAACGCCGTAAAGCCCCCGGCCCAGACGGAATCACGAATAGGGTGATCCAATTGTTCCCCGCAAACCTCATAATGCTCATGACCATCATCTTCAATGGTGCTCTGAGCAACAACATCTTTCCCCAAGCTTGGAAAAGGGCCACTGTCATCGGTATTCCAAAGCCGGGCAAGCCCAAAACCGACCCCTCTAGTTACCGCCCCATCAGTCTGCTCAATGTTCTGGGCAAAATCTATGAGAGGCTTATATACAAGCGACTCAGAGATTTTGCCGAGACCAAGGGCCTCATCCCCGACGAACAGTTCGGATTTAGATCCCAACACTCGAGCGTCCAACAGGTACACCGCATCATCGAACACGTAAGCGCTGGTTTCCAGCGTGGGTTCATGACGGGTGCTGTGTTCTTCGACATAGCGAAAGCGTTCGACAAAGTCTGGCACAATGGCTTATTATATAAGCTTTACCAACTCGGTGTGCCAGACCGTCTCGTACTCATCCTGCGAGACCTTTTGGCTAACCGAACCTTTCGCTATCGTATCGAAGGGGCGCTTTCCTCCCCCCACCCTATCCGCGCAGGAGTCCCTCAAGGCTCTGTGCTAGCTCCCCTCATGTTCAACCTATTCACCAGTGACATCCCGAAATGTAAAAATGCGCAGTTGGCTCTGTTCGCAGACGATACGGCCATTTATTACACTGGGCTCGTCCCCGACTCGATATCTCGCACTCTACAAACCGCAGTCAACAAGCTTGGCGAATGGTTCAGAAAGTGGAGAATCGAAGTTAACCCCGACAAGAGTCAAGCGGTTCTCTTCTTGAAACCGCGTGTCAAACGCAGACATGACGACGCCCGCCCGATCAAGATGTTTGGCAAGCCGATCCCTTGGGAGAAGCATGCCAAATATCTGGGTGTGACTTTGGACAGACGTCTCTCCTTCGCAGAGCACATAAAGGTGGTTCGTTCGCGAGCCGCCTTTGCTCTGAGTAGACTACATTCCGTCCTAAATGCAAGCAGTAAATTGTCACTCAGGTGCAAACTGCGCATTTATACGGCATGCATCCGACCTATTATGACATACGCCTGTGCTGTTTTCGCACAGGCCCACCCCCGGCACATCCACAGGATGCAGACTCTACAGAACCGTTTTCTACGTAAAATCACGGGTTCCCCCTGGTTTGTTCGTAACATAAACTTACATTTAGATTTGAAAATCCCCACCATTCAACAATTCATGAAACGCGCTTGCAAGCGTTTCTTCGATACCGCTGGCAGCCATCGCAACCCTCTGGTTGCGAAGGCCGCCAGTTATGTCCCCTCTAGAATCAGTAGAATCCGCCGTCCAAGGCACGCACTGACCGACCCCGACGACCCCACCACCCTCCTCCAGGAAAGCAGTAGGGCCACCAGTACAGTATACAAACACAGACACAAAACGAAGTTCCGACCTCGCCGCCGAGGTGCTTCGCATCCGCGTCCGCGTCCGCGTTCCTCCCCGATAGATTCCTCTTCCCCTCCCTTGATCGGATCCACAGAGCCAGCTGGTGGCGTAGCTGAGCCAGTAGTTTTACCCCTTAATAATAATGAACCCATTTTGATCCAGCCTGTCCCCAACTTGCTGTCCTTCCCCAGCGACGCCCTAAGCCGAGGTCCGTACCCCACAGGGGGTGCCCTTAGGTGATGGTCGCTTAGTTTATAATTAATATTATGCCCCTGGCTGGAGGCTTTGAGTTAGCTCGAAGGCACCACAGGATTGACCGGTTAAGCAGTCACGGCCTCTCAAGGCCAACTGCGAGATGCCATACACAAAAAAAAAAAATAAACCGGCAAAAATCAGTCGCAGCTCAGCCGCCGAAGAGGCAACAACTAGCAAGAAGCCGAAATCTGCCAACAAAAATTAAGAAGAAATTCTGCATTTTATTTCACCGCCTCTTCGCTGCCCGTCTCTCCGAGGTCCTCCTAGTGGGTGTACCCCTATTTACCTACGCATTCAGGGGTGCGTGGTGACGTGTGTCGCCAGCGAGATAATAGGGAAACATACGTCAAAAACGTGGGAGACTGTCCCAGGCAACCGTAAGGTACTGATCATACCCCGGTAGCCGCAACATACAGCATGTTGAGGAAACAGTGTTTCGTAATACGTAATTATTGGTTTAAAAAAATGCGTTTTATTTCAGATATACTTACAATCGAGCACAAAGTGAAGCCACGTCCAAATACTAGTATATTAAGCAAGGAACACGTCCCCTGTTCTTAAGTAGGTATTCAAGTAAATGTCAGTACATGAGGTGGGCGGTGCTCGGCGACTGCTGAATTTTTCACAGTTGCGCAGGAGAGTGGCCGCGTGGCCGCTCGCAATCATTAAATTATGTTTATAGTGATGTGCACTAACACATTTCTGGTAGATTGTTAGTTAACGATGTCATTAGTTGTTGTCAGCACTGTGTTGTTCACAGATGTCTTATTATTATGATAATTATAATTATGTCATATTTTCAATTTCTTAGTCTATTTTGTTTAAAAATAAATAAATTAATTTAGCCCGGTCCTGGCTTGCGCCTGCCGCAGTCACGGACCACCTGCTTTTATAACTTTTACGTACAGCTACCTTATTTACTGCATATCTATGCATTGTTCTATGTATGTTTATGTTACTTGTTCTATTTGACATGCAAGGGAACAATCAATCTGCATTGACTTTCTCCAGTTATGGGGTCCGCATAGGATGCATCTCAATACTAGTATTTTAAATGGTGCGACATGCAAGGGAACATTATAATTAAATTTCTCCAAAAGTAGCTGAACTAGACCACGTCATAACATAATACAACGAGCAGTAAAGATCGTAAGTTGGCAAGACGTTAAGTTGCACAAGTTTAAGTTACAGACAGAAACATTTTACGAAAAAAAAAAACGACTGTCTTAACAAAAAAAGCTACGAAGTGAAAAATAATTCTAGTTTCGAAAATCGTTGGCAAATGTACTGTTTGGTATTGTTTGTGTTTTCGTCTACTGCCGAACTTGCCACCCACTTTCGAAACTAAAATTATTTTTCACTTTGTAGTGCTTTCTTTTTTAAGTCTGTACTTTGTTAAAAGTTTTTTGTGTTTTCTACAACTTTAACTTTTGCACTACTTACTGTGTGAAGATAACAACATCATCAACATAGGCGAACCGGATTAACCTTTTATTGAAGCTAACTGAAAAATAATCAATTAATCGAGTTTGGGAATGAGAGGTGGTCACCTTACAGTGAACAATAACACTAAGTACTCTCTTTTATTCCCATAAAAACAACCATTTATACCTACATGTTCTAAAATTCTACTGCAAGCAGAAAAGCACATCATGCATTTAGTTATGGCCATGTAAAAATATGACACATTGAGTTTACGAAAACGTTCGGCTTTGTAGAGGGTCATCTTTGTCACTCATGACTGTGTGACAGTCTCTTTCTAAGGTCGTCCGCTGCGCTCTTTCAGATATCTAGAAATGACGGACGAACCGCTTGCAATCCGCATGCGGATCGTCAGTCGCTGGCGGCCGCAAGTTCAATGTGTCATGTTAACACCCGGCTATTTTACAGTGCTCGCAAGTGGCAGCTAAAGCAGGCGGTACATGGGTGAGTACCTCGCTCACCTTCCGGCCCACGCGGTTGTTGTGCAGGTTCATGAGCGCGCGCGCATCTCGCTCGAGCTCGCGCGCGTCTAGGAAGCGCCGCGCCAGCCGCGCACCGTATGCGCCCTCGCCGCACCCGCCCCACTCGAACTGGTCGGCTGTTGACGTGCCGCGGCGGCTGAGAATAGGTTATGCTAACATTAAACACATAGTGACCTTATTGGTGACGTTCTTCACGAAGGTCAGTGCGTATTGCTCGCAACCGGAGTGCGTGTATGACCGAATGTGTGAACGTAAACACAGCAAAAGGAGTATGTAAGGATCGTAGCCTGCCGGTGGCGTTCTGTAGTCACTCCCACACCTCAACGTACGTACATGGGAAGAGGGCGTGAGTTTATATATGTATTATGTAAATACTAGATTTTTACGTCCACGGTTTTCGACTGATCAGAAGTGATGAGGATTGTTAGAACATTAGTAAGATCGGTTTATGTGTTGCAGGTGTTACCACTGATGTGCGGTTGACTATTCTACTGAAATATGTATTTACTCCAATTAGACATCACAAATTTTAAATTTTCAAGAAGACGCAAGTTGTCACGGATTGGAGAAGAATGGTCAAGAAACTCCATCGTCACATAACTACAGGCAGTTATATAGTGCGACATACATGTACATCAACGTGATGGCGGCTACTTGTAAAAGGTGTCAAACTTACATAGCTTACTTAAATGTCTTACTTATCTTTTAATGTGCACACGTTTCTGTGGCAAATAAACCAATTTTTCTTTGTTTCATTAAAATACCATGTCCATTATATCTATGTCGCACTATATATCAGAAGGGGGTTCCATATTATGGAGCAGTTAACATGGTACGTACCGGTTGGTGGTGCACTGACAGGCCGGCAGGTCGCCGCGCGCGCACGCCGCGCTCAGCGCATGCGTCACGCCGGCCGATGTGATCGCGTATGTGAACGCCGCCTCCTTCGTCGCTGAAGCAAAAACAAATGTTATTATTAGAACATTAAGTTATCTAGTTAAATAAGAGAAGGTGGTGAGTATATAAGGGGAAGTCTGAAAGTGGGACCGGTGACTGGCGTTGTCACGGTATAGGAATGAGATGCGGACCAACGAGGAAAAGGTTGTGGAGATAGTTTTGAGTATGAATTTGGATGGCTATAAGAGTGGGGGAAGACTAAAGAAACGATGGATGGACGGTGTGGACGATGATATGGCTAGAAAGTAAAAGTATGGAAGAAGAAGACATGTTGCGTGGATTCTAAATAAATTAGGATAAGGGTAGGATCATGATGAACTACGTAGTTAATTAATGTTAAAAGAAAGAGACCTGAGCATGGCCGAGGCAATGAGCGCTTTTATAATTTATCGTAGCAAAGCACATAGTCACGTTATTAGCATGGAGCATGTGTGAACTGTGTTCATACGTTCCACGTCAAAAATTTAATATTTTCAATCTCAGAAAGTTTTGTCCATGTTGTAACAAAATCAACATCAAACTAAAATTACAGTACACGATAATAATGTGACCTGTAAACGTCAAGTGCGGCCCTGGCACATCACACTCAACAAAATAATTATTCACGCTCGGCACTCAATTGCGCGTCTATCAAATTTTAGCAAATGGTTCGAGTGTTCAGCTACAGCGCTACGATCTGACCATATCGAGCCTCAAATGTTACCACCGCTGCATATATGAATAACATTAGCGAGACGAGTGCTAGTGACGTGATAGTATGGCGCTGAGGGGACTTAGTGGAGGGTCAGAAATCACTGAGCGTTTGCATAAATAGTATTTGATTTGAAGTAGAAATTAGTTAACGTGAGAGTTCTTAGAGGGCTATAATACTGGTTAGCGTTACCCTTTCTTGACCACTGTGCCAATTTGGGAACACTTAATAAAAGAGGGTAGATTAAAAAAGTTTTGACAATAGTTAATATTGTGTTACTTTGTTGTGCAGTCGAAGGTGTGTTCATTCGGTAAAAACATCGGATTATTCTAATTTGTTCAAAAATCTTTCGTTTTGGATACATTCAAGTTCGTTATCCGGAGTACACTACAGGTAAGTGTAATTTTGTTCTTATAATTTATTACAGATTATGAATATCGTGAATATTGTTTATATTTTCGTAAAATAGGTACCTAATCTAACATCTAAAGTTATTTTATTGCAGTTATTTTACATGTATATAAAAACATAGTTACATAAATATTAGTGTGCCAATTTGGGTACAATGGCTACAAGTGTACTAAAAATAACCATTGTATTTACAGAATCAATATGAATTGCAAGCAATATTTTAGTGGTACTAATGACTTCAGGGGCTTAGAAGAAGCTATCAGCACAATAGCTGAGGATAGCGACGACGGCTTGGAGTAAGATTTAGCCATCATTCCACCAGAGCCAAGCGTTGTGACTGACGAAGGAGATGATGATATGGCACCTAGTACCCTACCAAACGATGTCCCAGGTAATATTGAGGTATTTGTTCGCAATGTGGGTACCCTGGAATCAGAGGATAGCAGTGATGATGAACCTTTGGCTGTTAAAAGGTCACGACCTTCCTTTAGATCAGCCCAACCAGAGCAGCCCACTGTCTCCGCGCGCCAACAGTCATCCAGTCTTCCGCTTTGGCGAAAGTGTTCACCTAATTACTCGACAACCTTTGAACAAACTGACGATATATTAGCTCTCAAAAATCGCGTCTAACAGGAACTACAAGGTTTGACACCCGTTGCAATATTTGAGAAGCTTTTTGACGCCGAAGTTTTTACAATGATTGCTGAGTTTAGCATCATGATGCTATGATTGATGCACCAAGTACACTAGACAAGATGTTCAAAGTATGAAAACTCAGTGACATATTGATGAAAAAAATTATTCAATGGGGTTTTTCATGAAACTTTGTCAATTGATGAATCCATGAAAAAAATATTACGGCCACCATCCGGCGAAACAGTTCATTCGGAGTAAACCTGTACGATTTGGTTACAAGAATTGGGTTGCAGCAAGCTCGAGCGGACCTTCGATATATATTGTGAAAAGTCGACTAACTCTAACACGGAGCCATTAGGTACTAGAGTTGTAAAAAGCTTGCTCAATAAATTATTTACAAATCCTGCAAACCACAAGGTATATTTTGATAAATTTTTTACTAGCTGCGATTTGCTGTGTGATCTACGGCAGTTAGGATACCGTGCCACTGGAACTATCCGTGAAAATCGCACTAAAAAATGTCGGCTATCGAATGCAAAAGAGATGATGAAGAAAGCAAGAGCTGAATTTGATTACAGATTTGATAAAAATAATGAGCTTCTGTTGGTTAGCTGGAAAGATAATAGTACTTGCACAATGGCGACCAATCACGATTCTTATGAGCCAGTAGGTTCTGTAAAAAGATGGTGCAGCGAAAAAAGAGAAAAGGTCGATGTGAGCATTCCTCATCTGTTCCAAAATTATAATAAAGGTATGGGCGGAGTGGATGAACTAGACCAATCCATATCTCTGTATAGAATTGGCGTACACGGCAAAAAATGGTGGTGGGTCTTATTTACTTATATGATTGATATGACCATGTCAAATGCATGGCATTTGCACGTTATCGCCAAAGAAGAGCCAATGGACCAATTACTATTCCGCCGAAGTGTCGCCAGACACTACCTCAAACGGTCACCCCAAAGATGTTCTGCTCGCCCTTCATCATCCAATATTGAAAGTTTGCAGTTGGATGGGGTTGATCACGTCCCTGAAAAGCTTCCAAAACGAGTGCGATGTGCTGTGTGCCATATCAGAGGTCGCTGGAGTTGCAAGAAGTGCAAGAAAACCCTGTGTATTGAAAACTCATGTTTCGCAAATTTTCACTCATAAGGCACCATTGTGCCAATTTGGGAACACCACAAAAAATTATTGAAAAAAAAATTATTTGTTTTTTTTGTGAAACTATTTTCTCTTGTAGCTACTAAATTTCAATTATTAAAAGAATTTTGAAAATCCGGTCTGTAGTTTTGATTTGGCCACTAATGGGTGTTAAATGTTGAAGTCTCGGACCAAAGTCGTGTTTGTGGATCGTTCGTAGTGCGACCTTTTCCGTCGGATATTGGGCAAACTCTACCTACCTACCTATTCCTAATTTGAGTGTAGGATTGTGAAAACGGATCATTATAAAACACCGATTCTGTCCGTTAGTGCATTTAGAACTCAAGACGTTTAACTTGAAATCATAATTATGTTCTTCGGGAACTAAATCGTGGATAGGAACATGAATTATACATTATTTGAGCAGACTTTATAATCATAATAAAAAAATATAATTATAAAAATAATAGATAAGTCAAATTAAGTCATTCACCGAAAGCTTTCTGTCGAGTATTATTGTCCAGCTATCAAGCCGTCATTCCCGCCTATCAAGCCTGTCAGTCAGTAAACGAAGGTGTCTGTTCGTCAGTCTGTAAGTTATTCTGAAGTGTGGCGTGCAGCAAATGCACTGATAACTACTGCATACTAATCGAATGCTTAAGCGCAACCGATCTTAACAAACCAACGCAACAGTCGCGTTATACAAGCCTTTGCAAGCATTCATTGCTGATGGAAATAGAGAAATTAGAAATGATCCCATATTGAGAGCAAAACTATTAGGGATGAAGCAAAATAAAGAGTACTAGGAGACCATAAGAAGAAATCAGCTACTTGATAAGATGACCTTTTTGCCAATGAGAGCAACGTGGAAACTAGGAAAATCCATATTTAGAGTATTTAATTTGGGCGAAGCAACTATGTAGAGTAATAGAGACACAGAAGAACGAATTTATATCGCGGTAATGAGTGACCTAATTGCACAAAATGAGAGCGTGGAAATGAGAATTAAATATACTTAAATAAAAAAATACTTTTCACACCACCTGCTCGACAATATTATAGTTATAAAAAACTGCAGAGCCACTATTATAATATGTCATGCAAACCTAACATAAAGTAAGTCGTTAACAGTGTTCTGAATTTCATTATGACCCGCTATTAATATTATTAATGACTAATAAGATTTGAATTTGGAACTTTGAAACCTCGCACGAAAAATCGCATACATAAACATTTTCCATAGTATACATAATAATCCCATGCATTCAACATTGAGACATGCACTAACAAATAAAAATTGTTCGGAAATCGAACTGGCCACCGAAATAAGAAAACAAATAAAAAAAAATTACGCAAGTTAAAAATGGCGTGAATACTGCGCTTTGCTGTTTAAAACAACTAATTAAAATACAAATTCTCACAAAAAGTTGAGTGAAAAAAGTGATTTGACTCCGGAGTACATTAAATCCGAAGCCATTGGCATTGCCAACAATCTACTCCCAGAAAAGTCCAAGGAATCAATTTAAAAGAAGGAAGAAATAAAAAGAAGGAAAAGGAGGAAGGAATTTTAGTCTATTTACAGCATTTATCATGTACAGAGAAGTCGAGTAGCCTATCTATGGAGCATCTATTCGATGCTCTGGTCAACAATATTATAAGCATTAAACATAATATTCAACTAATAGTTACAACAAATTACTGGCATTTTTTGAGTTCCGTAGTCAACAAGGAACCCTTATAGTTTCGCCATGTCCGTCGGTCCGTCTGTCAGCTTAGCTTAGCATTACTCTTAGTACTAGAAAGCTGTAATTTGGCATGGATATATAGTCACGCCAACAAAGTGCATAATCAGCCTATAACGTTCCCACATCTGGGATGCCAGCCTCCTCTCAGTGAGAGGGAGTGTCCACCACGTGGGCCCATTGCGGATTGGTGGATGTCACATGTCTTTGAATTTTTGGTTCTAGGTTCTAGGACACGCCGGTTTCCTTACGATGTTTCCCTTCACCGTTTAGAGAGCAGTCGTGATGAAATGAAATACACAAAGTAGTACCTAGTGCCTGTCTGGGTTCAAACTTGCTACCTACAACTCGTAAGTCGGGGCCGATACCACTGGGCCACCACTGCTCACCTCGCTCCGCTCGGGAGTCAAACCGGCGCCCGCGACATAAGACACGGCTTTATCCCCTTGGTGCATAATCTACTATTTTGAACTGTGGTTAGTACGGTTACACCGATTCGTCATTATATAATAACAATAATAAAAGCTTTTATTGATTCCTTACAGTTAAAATACATTCCAATTCAATTATAACAAAATCATAAATTATTGTTTACTTAATACAAGCTCAATCAGCTTAATAAATGTATATCACAGCTAATAGAGTAAATCCAAATTGTAACACCCAAATTGCAACCCCACGACTATAAAACTAACAATAATGTTGGCCGCGCTGTTAATATTATCCAATATAATGATCGCGGAACACTAGAAAGGTTGGCGCCACTGATTGTGACAACCAATCACGTGCCGCTATTGTTCCCGCGCCCCCAGCTTCCAGCACCACTGTTGGGCAGGTGTTTTCCGCAGGACAGTCTCGGCAGTCCAATCTCGACACCTGTGTAACGCGTCGTGTTTCAAGCCGCACTCGTAGTGTCGGCCATCTTAGTCCTCTAGATGTGTTGCTCTGTTCTCCGATTATTATTTGTCTTGTCCCCATAACGCGTATTGTTGGTGATTAAAGTGCTGTGTTAAATTAGCAAGGACTTTCACCCAGAGGCCCGAACCCTATGCCCGTCGGTTACAAAATTAATTAATTTCAAATTACATTCCAACCAAACTTTTGATTAAATAGGTACGTGGGTCACACTGAAAGTTTTTAGAAAAAGAAACGGGATAATGTAGAAGCCTGTTAATATTCTTATTGCGTTTCGAAGTAGTCTTTGTTCCTTTCTAAGCACCGTCGCATGCGATGGAACCATTGACTGAAGCAGTGGGCCCATTCTTCTTTAGGGATTTCTTCCACGCCTTTTTAATCGCAGCCACGGCATCTTCAGGGTTCATAAAACGAATTCCTCTAAATTTATCTTACTAACTCCACACTTTCGATAGAAAAATATTCGATAGTCCATCTGGCGGAGTGAGCTGGAGCGTTGTCGTTGTGGAGGAGGACCCTGCTTCTTGGGCGCTGCTGTCTAACATTTTCCGAGGCGACTGGTAAACAATGACTGACCAATCTTCAGTAACAGTCTTTTTATCTTCTAGCACAATTGTTGCGAAATGACTCGTCCGTCCAGAGAATGTGGCAATCATCTTTTTCCCTTGACTTCTGCCTTTCTTTACTTTTTTCGGCAAACCTTCGAATGAAAACATCCATTGTGCAAATTGTCTTTTGGTTTCGGGTTCGGAACAATATTATTTATTTATTATTTATCTAACCAGCTTTCATCACCTGTGACGATGACATATACAGCATTCGATTCACCTCCGTCATACTTTTCAAGCATTGAGCGGCACCAATCCAAACGACGGCGTTTTTGATCTTCCGTCAAATTATGAGGTATCCATCTAGTACAAAGCTTTCAGACGCCTAAATGTTCGTATAAGACCTTTTGTACTTAACTCATACCAACGCCTAAAGCGGCTCGAATCTGTTGATATGTCACCCTTATATCAGCTTTTATCATTAGCCGCACAGAACTCACGTTATCTTCAGTAGTCGCCGTAGAATGACGTCCTTCTCGCGAGTCATCAATGACTTTGCTTCGACCACGTTTAAACTCATTAAACCAGTTGTAAACAGTGGCACGGGATGGGGCTTCGTCTTGTAATGCTAATAGAAGTCTATCGTAACATTTTTGTTGAGTAGGACCGCAAAGAAAGTCGTAATAAATCATTGAACGAAAATTTTCTCTAGTCAAATCCATAGCGACGCACGACAGACACTTTTAAAATGACCGCCGATTTGTAAAAACAAATTACTTATGAATTCATTACACATCTACAGATTCCCAAAGAGTTCCTAATACGAAATTAAAAAAAAAATCATCGGCTGCTTTTCTTGCTGGCCTTTTCTAAAAACTTTCAGTGTGACCCGCGTACATTGTATTAGTTTTAAATAAAATCAAAATTAAGTTCATTCTAAAATCGAACAAATTAAACATTGAATTTAAGTACCTATTAGTATAATGAACAATTAAGTATTATTGTTAGTGCATACATTCATAATAGTTAGTAGTACTTTTTTTTGAGAATTTTAATTTAATTAATATTCCATTATGAGGACCGCCCAGTCACTAGTGCGGTAAAAACCTCTGTCATCTCATCTGTCTCCATCTTGTTCTATCTCCAACTAGTCTGCTCCATGTTTTTCTTATTAAGCCTGATAAGTTATCACTGCATCTCTTGTTGGGTCTACCACGTCTTCGTTTTTTGTTATTATGGTACCAGTTTTTTATGGTTTTCGTCCCTCTATTATCGCTAACTCTTTGTAAGTGTCCAGTTTATTTCCATTTTAGTCGTAGTGTATGTTTGATAACGTCTTCAGCAGTCTTTATTTCTTGTCGTATTGCGCTGTTTCTGACTCTATATCTTAGTTTATGGCTAAAGTTTATAACTTCTTTCTATCGCTCTCTGGCCAAGTTTGGCAGGCGTATGTTAGATACGGGTCAAGCAGATCTTCTTTAAGTTAGTAGGAACTGTACTCTTGAAGATTTCTTTTATAAAACAGTACTTACTCACTTGCTGATTCTCAGCCTAGTTTGAATAAATGAGTTTTGATTTTGTTTTTTATTTTATTATTCTGACTATTTCCAACTTTGTGCAGTCTTTGTTAGAAATTAATTGTCCGAGATAAACATATTTGCTGACTCATTCAATGGGTGTATTGAATATCGTTATCTTTTCAGTCCTGTTTGTCATAACCTTAGTTTTACTCTCATTCACTTCAAGACCCATTTTTTTGCTTTCTTCGTTGAGTGTTTCTAGCGTATACTGCAACTCGTTTGGGTTTTCAGAGAGTAAGACCAGGTTGTCAGCAAATCCAAAACGCGATAGGTATTGTCCGTGTATATTTAGGCCAAATTCATTCCAGGACAACGAACAAAATATGTGTTCTAGGACAACTATAAAAATGTTAGGTGATAGTGGCTCCTCTTGTCTGTCAGGTCCGATACAGCCCAGTTTAATTTTGGCTTTGCTGTTCCTATATATTCCCTTTATTATGTTGATATACTCTGGATGTACTCTAGATGTAGTCCTAGCACTACTAACGCTCTGCATATGAAGCTGTGGGAGATAGAGATGAACGGTTTGGAGTAATCAATAAAGCCAATGAGTACAGTGGCATGTTGTATTCGTTGTGTTTTTCAATTATTAATTTTAATGACTGGATATGATCTAACGTAGATCGGTTACTGATGAATCCTGCTTGCTGCGGCTTGGTTTTCGTCGACTACTCTAGTTATTCGTCTCAGCAATGTTGAAGAAAATACTTTATAAGGGAATGACATTAGTCTTATAGGTCTGTAGATTTAAAATCAAAGTAGGATCGCCTTTGTTATATAACTGTATAATCTCGGAACATGTCCACTGGCTAGGTAATTCTTTCTTCTTTTTGATATTGTTGAATCATTTAGTTAGCGGTGTGATCAGTTTGTCTTTTCCTGCTTGTACCATTTCGCTTGTTATGCCGTCTGGGCCTGGGGATTTTCTGTTTGTAATTTGCCTATTGAATGTTCTATCTCGTTTTCGTTAACTGGTGGAACAGGGTTGTTATGTTGTGAGTTTTCTGACTCATTCGTCTCACTGTTTGAGTCTGGGTTAGAGTAAAGTGTTTTGTAGAAATGAGTAGCTACTTTCGAGTAGATCTTGTCTGTTTGTGACTTAAAATAAAACTACACTACTACTGCTAGTACTACTTTGGCTCCTGATGAATTGTGTAGCTGGGTCATGGACCTTGTGTTATTTAGTTTCTTGATCGCTTTTTTGACTTTCCAGATTTTTGTATGTATTTTCTATTGTGTTTAATCGGTAAGTTTTATGTTCTGTGCTATTTTTTTATTTAAGTTTTGTTCAATTGGTTTAAATCGTGCTTAAATAGTATTTTCTATTGTTGGTTTTATTTCAGTATATTGTCTTTGGTTTATACGTTCTGGTATCTCTTCTGTTATAATTTAATACCTTGTTTTCTTATAGTCTTACTTGATACAGTTGATTGTATTGCACAATATAATAATTAACTTTTTAAAGAGTTGTGTTGTGTCTGAATTGATTCGCTGCTCATATCTTGGCTGTTTACGGTGTAAAGTTGAGTTTTGAATCATTCGTGGTTGATTTGATTTATTGTTTTTTTTTTTGTGTATTGTTGAAATTTTTGTGAATTCTATTAACATTTCTCCTCTTTGATTTCTGTTACCATAACCAAATTCTCCAATTATAAGGTTACATGTGGCATTGGTTGTTCAACTTTGGCATTTAGGTCACCCATTATTATGATGGTTTTTCGTGCTTTTTTCCATTGCTTGTTTTAGACTATCATAGAATTGTTGTATTTCAGTTTCGTCGGCGCTCTCTGTGGGTGTATAAACTTGGTATTAATGTTTATGGTTTGTCTTGTATTTTTATGTGAAGCCAATTGTTCATTGATATTGTTATGCTTTCTTTAAAACTCTGAATCTCAAGTTTTTGCTCATCCATGCGATCTTGAATATTTTTAAGTATGTTGGTGAATTCTTTCATTTTTTAGTAACATAAGGTCCAGTTGAAAACCAGCGTCAGGCACTAGTTGTCTGGCATTTATGCCGAACTGGGCCTATTTGGCGCAGCCGTGAGGCACACAATACTATTTTAAGTACTGTTTGTCTGTCTTTGTGTAATATTGTGTGCTTTAACCTGGGTCAAATAAATTTATTTTCTTTCTTTTCTTACTTTCTTTTCTTTAGTGACCTCTGTTGGCCGATAGCGGATTTTATGCGTTAAATATATAGCTTTGTTGCTGCTACTGCTGCTACTCCTCGCTAGATGGCGATGTAAGGGGTAATTTTCGAGTATGAACGGTAAAAAAAAATATTTCGGGGTTGTAACTATTA
Source organism: Brachylomia viminalis (assembly GCA_937001585.2). NCBI lineage: Eukaryota > Metazoa > Arthropoda > Insecta > Lepidoptera > Noctuidae > Brachylomia > Brachylomia viminalis. Next base: position 383,213 of record OW443317.2, read on the forward strand.
TTGGGGTCACTTTCACACAGTACACAACGAGTTTTGATTGTTTTTTGCACTTCACTTGAATTTTTCTTTGTTTTGTCTGTAACTTGATGGGTCGATTCAAATCAAAACATTGTCTTTTCTATGGGTAGTTCTTGAGGATTTAATGTTTTGCGTACAATCCTTTGAGCATTTTTTCACGTTGTCAGTATGTAAACAGTTCTAAATGTATTATTATTTTAAATCAATAAATTTTGCGGATTCGATGTTGAAAGTGTGACACTAGCGCCCTTACAACGTCCAAACTATGTCACGTCAGCGCCGGACTAGGCGGTTTGGCGATGTTTGGATTTTCTTTCATTCTTTGCTTTCATTTGATGTAACTTCTTGCATACCATCTGTGGGTATACTCATGTTTTGGACAAATAAATGATCTTATCTTATCGTTATCAACCACTGGTCACATACTACTGGTCATAATAACAGATATCTGCTATGCATCATATGATGATGATGAAGATGATATTATAAACGAATTGCTGCTGATTCATCGAGCGTGCAAAAATTGACTATGACAATGTACTAGGAGTGCATAAGAAATTCGGGTCTAGCAAACATTATAAAGACTACTAGAAGATATGGCTACACTAGACACGTGGGCTTCGGCTCAGTGCTATCGTGGGAGATAATTACTCGGAGTCGGAAGCGGAACTGGCTGAGTGAACCCGTTTCATTCACTGACACAAACAAATAATCATTCCAACTGTCTGTGGTTCAGAAATAACAACTAATTGCTAAAGGCAGTTTAGTTTATACGAGTATAGTGATCGATTTCGACCAGAAGGATCAACATTTTGACATTTTCCCCGCATCCTTATACTCGTATTGTCGATGAAAGTTCCCAAGTATGACTCGATTGGACGATTACATATTTGGACGTTTTGTTTATCCACTTTTCGTGTTCACGACACTAATGTCTACATTCCCTCAACATATAAATCGTTCCTCGCTATCGCAGCAACACGTTGGAGCAAGTCGTCCTTAGCGCGCCGCTTATCACCGGTTATCAGCGTCTTACACGCGCAACACGCTTCGGAATCACGCTGTATGTATCTACTGACAACACCTCACGACGCGCCTAGCAGTCAATTAGTAGGAATACGTGTTAGATAACATACAATAGATAGAATATAGAAAGAGGTCCTAGTTACAACATGTTTTGAATGTGTAAAATTATAATCAACTGCGATGAACCAACTAGGAACATGGAGTTTAGGTACTAGACGTTGGCGAGTGGATATTTCGTTAAAGCTTAATAAACTACGTAATTAAAAGTCTGCAAAAATGAAGGATTTTGGTAGGTGATGCCGATTATTGCTGTGTGTTTTATCTGTATTGCTCGCTAAATTGTGCGTACTTTCGTCGTTTAATTGTAATGTGCTTTTATGTTTCTTCTTCTGTGTTACAACAAATAAATGATTTATCTATCTATCATCGAAAAGTTATTTCCTAGGGAAGGAATCCGTGATCCATCATCATCTTACTTCGCGCTGTCCACTAACAGACAGGCTCGATATTATTACGACCGACATTAATGTTCAGATGCACAGCAATCAGAGGAACATCGATTGCGGTGTCTGACTATCGGGCAACGCATAGAAATGTTGCGTCCATATTTGTGACATTTCAACGGACAACGCCACGCACGGTAAAAGGTAGATATAACTACGATAAATGTGGACGGAATTCGTCTGAGTATTAAGTATCTCGTAAGGCGTATGAATGGATCGTTGAGTGGCGTTAGGTTTTCAAGACTGTTTTGTTTTGTATTAAGTTAAGGTTCCCTAAGATTGCGGCGGCCGCCACATAGCGTCCGCCACATAGCATCCGCAATTTACCGGTGACTGACGTCACTGAAACATTCTTTATGAAAGTAAGTTGCTGTGTTTTCCTAGAGAGCGTTACAGTAAATAAAGTACAGTAAAGTGATACCGTTTGGTCAAACCCCAGTGCTATCATTTTCTTGACGGCCGTCACTGCAGCCCCCTGGCGACCACCACTCTTCTAGAAAGCCGTAGCCTATTCTCTGTTACGGTGTCTGACACCACGCTCGTCCAACCCGGCGAGAACAAACGTGGACACAGCTTTACATCCGCAACAGGCAGGCGCCAGACATGGACAGGTTCACAGTTAGCAGATGTGATGTTTAAATTGAGATAGACCGGGGAAATTACTGAGTATTTAACTGTCTATAAGTGTCGGTTGCATTAGAATTCAAGATATGGTTCCAACTACTTATAATTGCGAATAACAGATATGTTGCTTTCTTGGATAGAATTACGTTTTCGATCAGCCCATATTTCCCCACAGTTCCCCTTCCCCGGGTGCAGTCCGAGAGTTGTATTGATGATTCTAATGATTATAATTCTGTGACATTAGTACTTACATTGTTACGGTCACGAATCATCACCCAATCATTTTGATCAACATACAACCTAACAACATTTATCGAAGTTTTACGGGCTACTCTAGCGCATCCCCTTTAATGGGATAAAGTCCAAAAGTGATCAACGTTTTCCTGAAATGATTGAACGTTCTTAATTCAATTAGTTGATATAAGTATGAATAAGCTTCTAACCTACAACCGCTGTTAAATCTTTGACAACCACTATCCATGGTCACAGTAATATAAACAAATTGCTCTCCATTGCTTATGAATACAAATCCTGCAGTAAATTGACCTCCTAAGAAAGAATTCGTCACTATCATAGATTTTAACAGAAGCATTTAACAACTTGCTAACGCGGACTGACACTGTAGTGTCAAACATTGTTATTAGATGTGGTCAAACTATCATGGCCACTGCCACGTCATACTCATTTATTATCTGTGAACGCAGTACACTCTAGCGCAAGGGATCCCAGGTAAATACTTTTAATGCTTTTTATCATTCCTGCGCTGATGCACTTACGCGACACTTGAGTATTTAACGTAACAATGACCTGTGCTTTTGTTTTCGAACTAATGCCGTGTACATCACAAATGCAGATTGCAATCATATTTCTGACAAAAGCGGACCCTTATCAGTTAATACTGCGCGATCTTGTATTCCTAACAGGTTGCCCTACAGTTTACCTGTCGAACAGCTCAGCACAATTAACGCGCGTTACAAAAAATAAACAAGCGTCGTTTAATTGACGCGCGACGACGCACAGTGGGCTGGGATTACAAGGTTGGGTCTTAAGAGATCAAATGTATTTTTTTGGTATCTAGGCATAAATTTAAAACGTTTTTATTCTTTGACTTTTTTTAATTTAACGAGTACTTTCGGAGATATAGCCATATCAAATTTGTATGAAGAGTCATGTTATTTTAGTTTAGCAATTTATTCCAATTAAATTGAAATTGAAAATAATGTATACTAAACGGCCTGAAAACCTCAATACCTACTTAGTTCTTAAAAAAAAAAACAATGTTCGACATTTTCCACCACCATAGGTAGGTATGACGTAATTTGTTTTGAGACTTATTTCCGGGAATCAAGGGATAAGAGTGCGCGAGCGCAACAACAAGTTATGACGTGTCGTAACGTGATTGGTGCAACGATAGGGTATCTACGGAATATTCGGTTGCATTCAAACGTACTTCAGTGTTCTATTACCCACCATAATAGACGCACTACCCCCACACATTCATGACTTACCTAATTGTTATTTTGTATTTGTGAAATGTTTGAAAATTTAGTGGCAAACCTTGATCTTTTCGTTATTTTAAAAAACAGTGGCAGTATTAAAAATAATGACAGTTTGTGTAGTGAGATAAGGTCTAAATTTTTAGTCGAATTAAGTGATGATCACGAAAAGACCTTAAAGTTGTTTTGTGCAAAATTTTGTTATAATTTAAATAGAAGATGGGAAAACGCTTATCGTAAAGAAAATATAGTAGTGAATGTGAATGGTTACATATGGTTAATAGTGAATGGTTACAAGAAAACATAATATGGCCAGACTTTATTAAGTGTTTAATAGGCAGTAATGAAGATCAACCAGCACCGAGTACATCAACTCAGTATGTATCACCATCAAAAGTTTCTGTCGGTGTCTTCACCGAACAAAGCCCAAGAAAACCTTTTTGTGAATTAGCGCCTAAACAGAAAAAAAGACGTGCAGAAAACTTTCATTTATCTTCGGACGAAATAAAATATGCATATTTTGAGCAGTTGAAAGCGGATGGGAATGAGGAGGTTGCTAAAATACTAGAACATTTACTAAAGAATCCCCAAGATGTAAAAAAAGTTAAAAAGTGCATATGTGTTAAAGAAACAAAACCTGTGTTTTCTCCGGATGAGGCTTTAGGGTTATTTTTATCACTTACTTTAAGAAAAAGTGTTAACGAAAAAGACAGTAATATATTTCCATCTTATTATCAAGTGCAACATGCGAAACAGAAATGCTATCCACCAAAAGATGCTATTACAGTGACAGAAACCTCAGCTAAAATAAAGTTACAAGCTCTATTGGATATAACGACAACAAGAATAATGACGTCACTCGTCATAGATAGTGGTTGTAAAGAATTTACACTAATCAGTAAGTGGGGATTTGACGGTGCTTCTAATCAAGCCAATTACAAACAAAAAATGCAAACAGACGATGAACAAGAAAGTCAACTTGACGATTCAAGCATATTTATGGGTAGTTTAGTGCCAATAAAATTAGTGTGCGGCGAACAAGTTATCTGGCAAAACGATTCACCAAATTCATCTTACTGGTGTCGTCCAATCATTTTCGAATTTTTGAAAGAAAATAAAATAACGATATTGCGGGAAAAAAGTGCTATTGAGGAAGAGATTGTAAATTTAGTGAAAACAGAAGTTGGAGAAATAAAAATTTCACACTCTTTATTAATGACTATGATAGACGGAAAAGCAACATCAATTTTATGTGATACTTCATCTCAGAGATGCGACATTTGTAAAGCCACTCCAACAGAGATGAATAATTTGCCCTTAATTACATCAAAACCGACTGATCCAGATCTCTGTAAATACGGATTGTCAATTCAATTCAATTCAATTCAATATTTTATTGCATACCATATGTTTACAATAAGGTGTTATAATAACAGAACAGGAAAGTACAATATGGACCCTGTCGGGCACAGCAAAAATTAGAAGAGAGGAAGAGAGAGCTATATTATATCCTTTCATTAAATGGGTATTAAACTAAGTTTTTGCACTTATACTATAATTTTAAATTAGGTATTTATATATTATATTTATATGTTTATTATAACATAAATATATTTTATTTATCTCAATGATTTATCATCAAAAAATTCCGTTAAGTATACTACACGTATGCTTTATTTTCCAGAAATACCTTAAGTTTATGGGTAAATGTGATAGTTTTGTTTTGTTCTCTAATATCCTTAGGTAAATTATTATAAATTTTTATAGACATAACTAAAGGGCTGGTGGAGTGGATTTTGAGTCGAGATGGTGGCTTATTTAATTTGTTTTTATTTATGTTCCGTAATGTATATTTTGTTCGTGTTTCCTCGCATTTTGTATAGAGTGTAGGGTTGTTTTTGACAAATTTACATAGTTCTAGAATATACAAGCAGGTAAGTGTTAGGACTTTATGTTGTTTAAAATAAGGTTTGCAGCTGTCTGTTGGTTCTATATTTGTGAGTATTCGGATAAGTTTCTTTTGCTGGATAAAAATAGTATGGGAATCTGTGCTGTTACCCCACAATATAACTCCATAACTTAGTCGTGATTGGGCATACGCATAGTATGCTACAAGCGCAGTTTTAAAATCTGTAGTTTTTTTTATTTCGCGTAAGGCGTAAGTGAATTTGGAGAGTTTTGCTCTAGTTTTCTGAATGTGAGATTTCCAATTTATGTGCGTGTCAATAGATAAACCGAGAAGGGTGAATTCGTTTACTTGTTCTATTTTAGTGTCTTTGAAGGTTAGATTTAATTTTAATGGGGCTTTTTGGTGGGGGTGGAAAGTAATTAATTAAGTTTTAGAAAAGTTGATTTCTAGGTTGTGGTTGTCCATCCACTCAGCGGCTAGGGAGAGAAGGGAGTTTAGCTTATCATTTATGTTGCTGTTGTTTTGACATGAGGTAAGTAGGGATATGTCGTCTGCAAATAATACACATGGTCCGTGTCATCATTGCATACCTGGATACGAATGATGGAATGCATTCTGCATATAGCCTACAGATTAACGATACAGACATGGACAGTAAAGGGAGACAACAAGTGCATCATGGAAAGAAGAAAGAAAGACATACAAGACGCTTTTAAAAATAGAATGGGACTTCTGATTGATGTTGTTAAACAAGGGCACGGCTCCATGAATGGCGGAAATACTGCTAGAAGATTTTTTGCAAATCCAAACATGACTGCTGAGATAACTGGTGTTAGTGAAGAATTAATAAGGCGATTTGCAATCATTTTAGAGGCAATTTCATCAGGTTACCACATTGACACAGCGAAATTTCACGAATATGCTCAAGTGACCATGCAACTGTATTTGGAATTATATAGCTGGTATTATATGCCTTCAAGTGTTCATAAAGTTCTTATGCATGGTGCGGTGCAGCTATTATTGAAAGTTTTGGTCTAATACCAATTGGACAGCTATCTGAAGAAGCTGCTGAAGCTAGAAGTAAAGACTTTCGTAGGTACCGCCAACATTCCAGGAAATGCAGTAGAAAAACTACAAATGAAGACATTTTAAATAACTTATTGACCAGCTCTGATCCACTCATCTCAGCGAAACGTCACAAACTTCGCAGAAAACATAAAACTTTGTCAGTAGAAGCACAAAGTTTATTAGTAATTGAACAAGCGGAAACATTTGATGATGACGAATACGAAAATTTTGCATTCGTTAATGTGGATACCCTTGACAGTGATTAAATTAAAACAGTGCAGTGGCCAGTAGTGATTGTGATTTTTACTTGTTTATTTATTTATTTTATTAGTCCTTAGTAGATTAGGCCTAAAGGGGAGACCACTACATAAAAAAAAACGCGCCTAGTTCTTAACCTCTATGGTGGTGTGGAATAGAGAACAAAATTTGAAATTGCGACCAAATCGCAGAAAATCGCAACCCGAGAATAGGCGCTAAAATAGGACAAATATACGTACTATGCATACGTAGAGTCAATTCTTTGAAAAATTTGAGAATTTCGAGATTTTCACATTTTTTTCTTTTGCTTCATACAAAAATTACTTTGGATATTTATAACTCCGAAAATACTAAGTTATCTGAACGACCCTCATAGAAATAATTACTTATAATCGATAGATAAATCCAACACAATATTAAAAATTTCAGAAAAAGAAACTTTTTTTTTTAAAATGCTAAGTCCTTTACCGGCCCGTTTCAGCCCACTGTGCGACGTCGTGCGACAGACCGACGAATGCGCTGTGATGATAGATACTGACTTTAACACGACACGGTACGATATGGTAGGTCCGTAGTCGTTGCTGACGAAGACAATGGTGGTTAAACTTAAACAAGAAGTTTAAGTAGAGTGCATCTTTAATTCCGATCCAGCCTGTTCATTGCTGCCCTCCCCTAGCGACGCCGTAAGCTGAGGTCCGTACCCCACAAGGGGTGCCCTTAGCGTGTAGTTGCTTTAGCCCTGGCTGGAGGCCTTAATTTATTAACGTAACCTCAGGCAAGCTCGTTTAAGCAGCCGACAACCTCCTAGGTTGACCTGCGAAATGCCATATTATATATTTAAAAAATAAAAAATAAATACAGTGAATTTTTGGCAAATAGGGGGGCATTGTTGGTAAACATTTGTGAATTTGTCACCGAAATTGTATTGACAAAACAAGACGGCGGCGGCGGCGTTAGTTATTTATTTATTAAGGTACACCAACAGCTTCTGTGTATAATATATCTTAAGTACTATAGGTAACAATAGCCTCGGACTTACACAGTCGCCAATTACAGGATAACCAGCAATCTCAGAAATAGGTGGTAACACATAATAATAATAAAACCAAAGGCTCTAAAATTTGAAATTATGGCAAAACACATCTTAAACTTAAGATTAACAACAAAAAGGAAAATAAAATTACAAGACGAACAATATTGCAATTTTACCCACATACTTAAAAATAAGACAAATTAATTATATAAAAATGAGATAATAAATATAGCTTCTAAAATAAAGTATACAAAGGTGAAGAGTTCCCAAAATATACTAACATAACAAATTAGATTGCGTTTTTCGAAACTTCACTATTTTAGCTTTGAAGACTTTTAAGGCATCATGGTATAAGTCGACATCTGGTACAAGTTTTATAAAAGAATTCATTTCTCTACTGAGTCTGTTTAGTGATGAATTTGCCACAATATTTGTTTTAGTTGCTTGAGTGTGGAATTTATTAGTTATAGGATATCTGGGTATTTTGTAAGGGACTTTTAGTCCTATACGCTCAACTAATTTTTCACAGTCTCATTTATTATTGACCAATTTGTAGAGGTACGATAGATCCTGTGTCAGTCGATGGTCGCGCAGAGAATCCATATTGTAGCACCGACCACGTTCTTGATATGACCTGGGAGATATTTTACCGAAGGTATACACTAGGTATTTCGTGATGGCCCCCTGAATGCTTTTGACTCTTTGTGAGTGCACAGGATAGTGCGGGTTCCACACCACGCTAGCAAATTCAAGGTGGCTCCGAACAAAGACTTTATACAGGCTGTTTTTGACAGCCCTCCACAAAAACACAGGATTGATTCAGCTCCTTATTCTGAATCATATCCCACTGGAAATTTTCTCAGGAAAAAAAATATATGCCGTAACGTAACGTAATAAAAGACGCGGCCCAGGTGCGCCGGGGAGCGCGCGGGGGGCGGGGGCAGCCTCGCTCAAGCTCGCTGCGCTGCCGTCCGCTACGTGCGTTTTGCCACGGTAACGATACATTGCGTGTGAGGTAAGTGATCACGATGTCCCCCCATAAAACAAATCTGGTTTTTTGGATTCCCTTAATGTTCCTGAAAGAATTTCATGTACCGGTCATCTTAATATGATGTACTGAAGCCACCCTATTAGTTTGCGGAGGGCTGTCAAAAACACCCTGTATACGTATAAAACAATTTTAGTTCTAGCCAGCTTGAAGCCTTTCATGCTTCTTTTAAGCCAAATTTAGCCGCGCACCAATAGGAACTTGTAGCATTGTAACTGCCTATTTAGAGTGTCAATCGTAAGCGACTTGTTAGGGTAGATGAGAGAATTAGAGTTAGAGTTTGCTGCACACCTAATGGGTGCTTTACTGGAAGGAATTAGCTTAACCGCGACACATTTACCGTCTTAAATGATAACTCTGCCAACTAATTCTCGAAACGCTATGGGAAATATTAACACGATGCATTCTCATAACATGACCAATGCCAATATTTCAAAGACTTTACGCTTTTCTCTAATGCTAAAATCCTAGAATCTAAGTTTACTACTGGTTTCGGTAATTCTGAAAGCCTATTGTTTAAATCAACTTCACCAATTTAGCTGAAGTAACAAATGACAGTGCTATTAAAATCATCCTAATTGGCGCCAAACTCTAAGACAATAAAGCTCCTCCCACGTGTTGCGCCGGGTATCGCACGACGAGTGCACGACACGTCACCGCGACTGTCTCCCACTTCAATCGTTATTTAGTGGTGCCTTACCTCCTACCTCCGAGATCGTACTCCTATGACATGCTCGCGAATCGTGAAACATTGCTAAAGTGTTAATAAAATACCAACTCATAAATAATATTCGGTTTATAAAAGTGTTGGCACATATGGTTTTTTGGGCGTGTGGTCAAAATCGGAACTAACACCGCCATCATGCTTTTTCAATAACATTTCTGTGGCTATTTCACAAATGTTTACGAACAACGCCCCCCTGTCAATGTCATTCAGGCGCCAAAACATACTAGTAGCACTCTATTCATCACTGATCATTATTTCATGACACGATCATGATGTCATGACGAATGTGTGTAAGAACGTTGTCCCGTGGGGTGTGAACGGGCTCGCGTTATGCAGAGGAGCGTCGCTCAATTACGACGCGAGGGGCATAAATCTCGCATCGTTATAGGTGTGATACATACAGGTCGAGCGGGAATTGACACTTTTATTTGAGTTTCGGTAATTTTGCTGTTCTTTTATTGGTTTCTGATTGGTCTTGGCAGGGAACATTAACTTTTGTTAAGTTAGTTTTCGTCCTAAGGTTGGAAGGAATTTCATCTAATTTAATCTAACTAGCCTGTATTGTCTCACTGCAGGGCAAATGCCTCCTTCTCCCATTTCCACACAATTCTGTCTTTTGCTAGTCTTTTCGGTAGGAGTCAAGCTTGTCCAGCCATCTTTGTCACGGCCTGCGACGATGGTGTCGTAAGTTTAGTGTTATCTGACATGCGGCAGACATCTCCGACCCAGTCCCACTTAAGCTTAGCAGCTTTGTGATTAATGATGACTGATCTCGGTTTTGGCGCGCAGTTTTGTGTTCCTTAGGCGGTCCGAAATTCGAAACCTGAAGATACTGCGCTCCATGGTTCGCTGGCATACCTCGACCTTAGAACTCTGTTGAAGTGTCAATGACCAGCACCATATCTGAGAATGGGGAAATACACATGTCCATAATTCTCCGTTTGAGACATAGTAGTATATCTCCTTTTAAAAGATCTTTCATTGACGAATAGCTCATACAAGCTCTCTCGGTGCGTAAAACCAATTATGCATGTGCACCCCAATGTAATATGCAAGACTTCTATTCTGAGAGCAGAGAGAGCTCAAAGAGCTGTACTTAAGTTTATGACCAGGAAACCGTTTCGATACCCCACAGCACAACTCTATTCTGACTGCAAAGTTCTGACGGTACGTCAGCTGTTTGTTCGTCGATCTATCCTCAGAGTAGACCTGTTCCAAGGAAGCGAACATATGTCCCCTCTGGTGTACAGCACAAAACCTCGATTGCAAAACACCAATACTACGTGTTAAGTATTCACGTGTATAAAGGAGAATGAGTAATGATGGGCCCACCTCTCAATAGGAATAAGACACTCATAAATGAATAGGTATGTTTATGCAGAATAAAACTTATTATTACGACTAAGGTCAAAAGTCAGTACTTTCGGAGTTATACTACTTATTATACTGCCATAAAAGTGATCGTAGTTTACCTACTTCGTTAAAAGATAACTAAACTAAACTATGGCTAGACTCAAAACGGACGGCATCTATCTGCTTGCTCCTTACCTGCGCCCCCACCCTACCCGCTGCGCCCGCCGCTTGTCCAGGCGCATTTGCAAATGGCGATCAGTCATATTGCAGTGAACATCTTCGAGACGGTTTATACGTTATAGAAATATACAGACAAAACGATTTACATGATTTAATAGAATATAATATACCAGCAGAGAATGTGTGGTTGCTGCGTGGTAGGATACAGTCACGCCACGTAAGAGCAAGAATATACTATTGCTATATATTAATTGATCGAAACCAAGTTGGAAGAAACGCGATATCACAATATTATTGCTCTTGCTTGACCGGACGGCGAACTGTAGGAAGTTGCGCTCACACTATTTCTTTGATTTGGTACCTAGGAGTTAGGAGACATCAACCATTCGTGGCCCCCGTGGGTTTTTTAAATGATGTAATGGTCTTTGATGTCCAAGACGAATAATAATTCTCTTTTATTTTAAGTGTACTTATTATTACTATTTTACCTTATAAGTATCCATAAAGAATATGTTAGACTGACGACTTTAAGACGTCGTATCTCCGAAAGTACTAACATTTGACCATAGTTGTATTAGTAACTAATGTTCCACTTAAAAAGCCCTATCCAACGGTATATCAGATGTTACTATTGAAGGGTGGGCCCAGACTCCATACATTCATTTCCCATTGTCCTTTATACAAAAGAAATAAAATAAAATAAACTTATATAAATTCAGTATCAAATCTAACATTACAGACTGGCTCATACAGCAGGACTACAATAACACCAAATCTCTACTCGTACTGGCATACATCGCTTATCAAATCACTATTAAAGAGGAACACAAAACAATACACACAAACAAACACCTCATAACACACAACCCACACCCATACAACGCAACTAACATTACACTCACGAACACGAACACACACACCTACTCTCTCCCATTCACACCCTCACTCTTTCTCCATGCCTGCATCCATCGATCCATGCTCAAATAAATCTAAAATTAGTTACTCAGCTAACTCACATTTTCGTTTTATGGTAGATTAGCATCGACACTCGAAACCTAAGGTCAATCATTAATTTACAGTTCAGCTCGGTCTAATGACTGTCTCCTAAGATACGGATAGGCGTAAGGCTGTCTCCTAAGGCGTACGAGAAAATCCCTTAGAAAATTTTAAGCGTTGAGGCACCAATCGACGATTATACCTGTATGCAAAGTCAAAGTCAAAGCATTTATTTCAAATAGGCACATAAAAGGCACTTTTGAACGTCAACATTTACATTTAAATAGAATTGATTCTAGTCGCCCCTTCCAAAAGGTAGTTTCGTATGGAGAAGAATGGGCAAGAAACTCCATCGTTACTCTTTTAAAATGTGTTACAATACTTTGTATACATTAATTATATAATTATATGTGAAGACGATGCACCTATAATAAAAATTACCTTACCAAAATAGGTAAAAAGAATTTAATAAACGTAGCAATGATAAATAAGTTAATTAAATGATAGATACATGGTGTTCACATATTTACAAACATTGTAAAAGTATACGATTTCCCAAATTATGTAACCAATTAATATGTCAGTGTGTGAGTTAAAGTAATCACAGAATGTAAACCAATGTCATAAAAATAACAAACCATACAATTAAGTAGCAACAAGTTTTAATTTTGTCAAGACCCTAGATTGTCCTGTGGAGCTGGACCAGCATGTTTCCAAGCATTCTTATCTTGGATATAATCCTCTAATTTGTTATATGCTTGTTTACACAGTGAACTTTTCATATGAGTTTTAAATTTTCTTTCATTTAATTGCAATATTTTACAAGGTATTTTGTTGTAGCATTTAACACAGTACCCCATAAAAGATGTACGTACTTTAGCTAATCTGAAAAATGGTTGATCTATTTTATCTTTATTTCTTGTATTAAAATTATGTCTATCACTTATTTTATTAAAAAGATGTAGATATTTTCTTACGTACATAATATTTTCATAGATGAATTGGCAAGGTAGGTACCGTCATAATATTAATCCTTTTAAATAGTTCCCTGAGAGATTCGCGTTGACGTAGATTATAAATGGCTCTGACAGCTCTCTTTTGCAAAATAAAGATAAGTTCAATGTCAGCAGCCCGACCCCACAGTAAAATGCCATACGACATAATGCTGTGGAAGTAACTAAAATGCACTATGCAAGTGCACCCAAGGACAACCCCCGGTTGGTGTACGACTATTGCAGAATATGGGAATAAAACATATTGGGCTATGGGTTTGGGTGGCTACAGTGGATTGGTTACCTAGAACTAAGGAAGGACTATATCCGCTGCCTAATCAATGACATGTAATACACGGATATAATGGCAAGGGGTGACTTGCATACTCAATAATGGGCCCCAAAAACGGTCGCTAGCACATAGTGCCGTAGCAACAAGAGGGCAACACTTCCTGACGTGCTCGAGGAGTGGAGGGGTATTCCTTACCAGCATCTCACTGAAATACTTCCGTCCTCCGAACTCGTTTTCTCTTACGAATCTCCACTCAAGCCGGCCAATAAAGGCAAGAATGAGGTGGAAGCTCTGTTCCTCGTCAGTGTTTTCTCCAGCCAGCCAATAAAGAATAAAATTTGACGACACGGTTGGCGCAGTGGTTAAGCGATTGACTGCTGCGTTACGTGTCGCGGGTTCGATCCCCGCAAAGAACAAATATTTGTATGACCTGCAAGTAGTTGTTCCGGGTCTGGCCGTTTGTGTATGTAAGTTTAAATGTTTGTAAACGCACCCACGATACAGGAGAGAAATTCCAAGTGTGGGGCAACGTTTAAAAAAAAAAAAAAAAAAACGAGTGTGCTTTAGACCACACAACTGAAGTAAAACTTCTTTAGCTCCATCCATATGCGTTCGCCTCGCCCGATCACACTTTTCGTAACGCTCTCGTCATGCATTCGCCAGCTTACTCCCCAAACCAAGCGTGCCTAAAGAAGTTTAACTTCAAAAAGGCAAGCCAGAGGTGAGGAACAAGACTTCTTCCGGGGGATAGGGTCCGTGGGGTCGCTACTGCCCAACAGCTCGCCACATGCTGCCCTGCGGATGTACCTCTGTATCTCTCTTGGTCTGGACCTCACCTTAGACCTGTTTCGGCAAAGTAAACTCTACCGGCACAGACCCAGAGTGTAGTGTAGCGCGCAAGCCGCACCACGACGTCAACGTAGAGATACGGCGGTGGGGTTATTATTATTATTATTATTATTAATGCATATTCTCCTTTTAATACTGTTTGTCATGAGATTGGTTTTTGACATGTTCATCTACGAAGAAATTCGTATTTTTTTCAATAAAATCAAAGTGTAATAAAGCTACTTACAAATAAAATATCTGCTGAATTTTACTCGTTACTTGAACGTTGAAATCTTAATACTGAAAATCAGCTCCCTCTGAAAATCAGGACAGCAACCAGTCGGTTATCTTTTAAAGTGAAGGCACGTGAACATATCCGTCAGAAGTTGGCTGAAACACCCCAGCGTTGAGTTGCTCGATCCGTTTTCTCCTCTACCGATCGTTATTTTTCCTGACCAAGGTTTTGTTTATATGTATGTATATATTTAGTAGTATTTATTCTTGTATTTTATAGTCATTTCCGAGCTATCTATCCCGTATGTTGCACCTGCCATGGTATAACTCTGCATCACCCTAAGGTTGACTGGTAGAAAATGCCTCAGGCATGAAGTCCACCTTTGCACAGTATTATTTTTTACTTGTGCATAAAGTTTTAATAAATAAAAATAATAAATACTGTAGACATTAAATATGTCTTTACAGCTCCTTTAAGGGCGGACTCTTATTATTCTCAATCTTATCTTTAAGGGTGGACTCTTATTATTCTCAATCTTATCTTTCTCTTATTATTCTCTTATCTCTCTCTTATTTATTAACGACACTGACGGTACTATATTTCTCGCCCTTCTGTAAAGCTTTAATGCCGTCATGTCTGGTCCTTTTATTGTCTATGGAGGCTTTACTTTTCCCAAAGTTAGAATTTTTTTAATTTAAGAGGTAGTTAAGCTTTTCTATTATGAACTACCCATGACGATGTCTGACATGCCAGATCAGAGTTGCAAGATTTATAAAGGTACCATCATGAATGATTCGTATTTTGATGTTATTTCAGTATGTTCTATAGCTGCAGTGAAAGGCAGTTTCTTCTTGGCTTGTCCTACACTGATTATTCTTGGTAATTATAATTAGTGAATAATTAGTGGAGGACACCACTTATTATTCTTGGCTTGTCCTCCACTAATTATTCTTGGCTTGTCCTACACTCATTATTCTTGGTAATTATAATTAGTGAATAATTAGTGGAGGACACCACTTATTATTCTTGGCTTGTGATCCACTAATTATTCTTGGCTTGTCCTACACTGATTATTCTTGGCTTGTTCTCCACTGATTCTTGGCTTGTCCTCCATTGATTATTCTTGGCTTGTCCTACACTGATTATGCTTGGTTTGTTCTCCACTGATTCTTGGCTTGTCCTCCACTGATTGATTAGTGAATCATTCACATTTTATTAATATTTTAATATCAAATGTGTTATTAATATACAATTATTTGGGTGTGACCGTCGTAAACACTCATGAATATCATCAATGTTTATGAGTTTTGTTCAAACTAATTTATTATATTATCCAATTAACGCATTCAAATTTATATAACGACTATTACAAATTAATGCTTGTTATCGCAATAAAAACATGAATGATTTGTCTGTCTGTTTATTTTAAATGTTTCGGTAGTTAAAGTTTACAATCCACACATTGTAAAGTAATAAAATCAATTAATTTTCCGGCCACAGTTTCGACATTAGCATAGTTCGTTCTAAATGTATTCATTGCTTATCTCGCGTTCGGACACTTAAATAGCAATATTTCAAGATATCGATCGCGAGCGTTTTCGATATAATATGATTGTTTGGTGGCGGCCAATTACTGCATTAATATTCATGTGGCGGCCATTCCCCTCGGAGCCAGGCCAGACGAGGCGCAGACAAAAACTCAGACATTATAATACACAGGTACGATTTGTAAATGACAAAAAGTAGTTTGAGTCACATTGCTCATGCTTTCCAGATTTACTGATTGTGAGTGTACCTTTGCGGTCTTAGCCACCGAACAATTTAATTTCGATCAGTCAGTCAGCAAACTTGGTAGTTATTGTGGCTGTTAGGATCATACATTACGCCATGACACGCATGTTACTAAGAGAGTGATGAATGTTGCAGAACGGAGAGGGAGAGGAAGATCAAAATTAATATTGTGTGAGGTATGATGCTTACGAATAAGAAGGGAGTGCATGATAATGTACCGGCTGACTGGGGGAGAACGGACAAAGAAAACATTTGGCGCCGAACCCATGTAATCGATCAGGTAAAGCTACGCTTGCCGCGGTCGTTACGTGCATGGGTCATCATCTTTTCATACCGAGACTACTCCGTGTCTCGGAAAGCACGTTAAGCCGTTGGTCTCGGCTATCATACGAGGATCTCTGACAGTTTTTACGGGTAGAAATAAGTCTGAAAACCAGGTCTTACGAAGGGGTAAGGTAGAAGTACGTATTCCCGTTACTGTCCCAGTACCCGTTATCAAGTCAGATTTTTATTATTGCACTTTTCTACCAATAATAAATTAAAGTTTGTGAATGGCAATACATTCTTGGTAATATTTTGTACAGTTTTAATGGCAACATTGACGAAAAAGTTTAATGACGTCAAAACTGTGCGATCACAATAATTTGCTATATTTTTTTTTTTACGTAGGTTCAAAGTTCTGTCAGTGAACTACGAAACTACCACGTCGCATTGATCACATACTGCAACTGATACCGTTAAAGCAAGAGTGTTAATTTTGTAAAATATTTGAGTGTACTATTTAGCGATGTAAACTAAAAACGGAAATGAATCTAATTGAAAAAAGTAAATATTTTTGAATGTCATGTCTATTGGTACTTACGCCGTGGTCGCTTGCCATTATAATTTGGTAGGTGTTCCTGGACCTCACATGGTATATAGGCATGCAACTACGGCCTTACCTTGACCATTCTTGTACCTATGTCTTGATTTCTGTCTCATATATTTTCTTGTTTCGTTTATTTTTCCGTAGTCAGGTTACAGTATTAAATAGGTTAAATACAATAGGCCAGTAGTTAACCAATATAAAATTGACGAAAACTAATTTGAATCATGCTTTTTAGTGTATAATAGGTATTCATTGCACAGCCGCGCCGCGCGCCGTACGTAACGCAATCTCACTTTTGCTTGTTTTTAACAATTTAAACACATTTATTTACTTAGAAAATATGATATAAATACTCATTTGTAATGTGCTCGATAAGACCTTTCTTTTGATATCAAACATAATGTGTGTAATAATATATCCACGATACCACCGTATAACATTTATGCTAAATTTATATACGAGTAGCCTATGTCAGCCGGACCATTATTACAAATCTATTGATACCTCATTCATCAAAATGAGTTTAGTAGTTTAGGCGCTACGGTGCAACACACGCAAATACAAACATACATAGGCGGTCGCTCCATGTAAAATACTTTTATTCAGTTGCATTCAGTTAGACTGAAAGCCGACCCCAATATAGTTGGGAAAAGGCCAACTGATTTTATCAAAACATTTTTTTGCTGTTTTGATCAATATGATATGTTGTGTAAGGATTTTACATAAACTATTGTCCATCGCACAAACTAGGCATGCAGTGTCGCGAACGGTTGCAAATAAATCATTGACGGTAGGAAATGCATGCACTGGAGAGGTGGGAGGCGAACCGCACGACGCGCGACGCCACGAGGCTGAAGTTAATACATGCTAGTTTGCTCTTCCTACATTTAATTTACTATGAACCTTGTGCTTGCTACTCGTAATAAGCAAAATACTTACCTTTATGGCAAAACTAGCGAACCGCCCCTGAATCGCTTGGGCGTAATGGTGACATGTCGAAACATCGAGATTTCTGAGCTATATATCATATATCATTAAGTCAGATAATATATATCATTAAGTCAAATATTAATGTATACATATAAGCCTTCTGGAAAAATGCTCTAAATGATGGAGAAAACCACATCAAATGCACTGTGGAGTTTAGAAGATCTAAACGGTCACACAGCCAGACACGAAAAGTGACTTGTTTTATAATTATGTATAGATATAAATAAAAATGAATATTGATAATGGTTCCTATAATCGAGGAAATAAATGAAACAAGTTACCTATGGAAATCTGGTAACAACTTACCTGGGCTGTTAGCAGATTTCTATAGCTATAAGGAGATTGCTATAGGTGACTTTTGCAGAATGATTTTAGAACCTGATACGTATTTTTTTCCGCGCTGAAGTCAACTTTTTTTGGCCTTTAGTCCTGATTTGTAATTAAACAATAAATAATCCGGCCTCTGTTATACCTAAGTCACCGAAACGATTGAAACTAATTGATACAATAGCATATCATCCACATAACTCATCATCTGTAGCATCACATTTATTGTAAGAAGCTTTATTTATTTATGTCAGTTCACAGGAAACTATTAATCAAGTTGTAGCTAATAAGTCCTCGTTAAGATTATAGGATAGCTCAGTCTGTATAATAATATGTAATCGTGCGTCGATCGACGATCATTAATCTAATAGTTTAATTGTATTATCGTATCCAACGGTTCATTAATTTGTCTCGCTTCACGTTATAGCTCGATAGTAACAATGTTATAGCAGATACCAACGGATACTCGCGATAGGTCAAAGATTAAAGTTATCTATTGTCTCTGGTGCCCACAGATTTGTATGATGTTGACGATAAATTTTGTCTATGATTTTGTAATCTGATAATAATTTCTACGTTGATGACGAAACTTGTGCGAAAATTATTTCTATATTTATGTTGAAATCCTATTTTGTTGTTCAATATTATGGTTAATAATGTCTTTGGGCTAGATACAATGACTTTGGATGGTTTAACGTAGTCGATATCACTTTCCTACATCCTCTCTGTCCATTATTAATAAAATAAGATCTGTTGAAAAAGCATCAAGGTATACGATCTCTAATAATACTTAGTTACGCTAAGCTCCGAAGTTAATCGGCTTTGTGTTCGGGTGCTTCCAAATGAGATGACTAGCCGCAATGACATCACCGCGAGCTTTTGTTTTAGCTCCATTTACTTATTACTATAAAGGGAACTAGTTTGTCCTAGATTCGATCCTTGCTTTATGGTCTGTTTTTAAATAATCGTATACCTTCCGATCTTACAGAAATATTTGGGCGGTCTCGCATTACTAATCATTTTCTTGGTCTTCAGATCTGTCTACACCTAAATATTTTTGTATCCTCTAATTTTGAAAATGATGATGATGATCTTACCAATAGGCATGACGTGTCCGAAGTGGAGTCCATCGCCGACGCCGGAGCAGTTCCAGCGGCGTCCCGCCAGCTGTAGTCGACATTCCGCGTACGCCATCCTGTGAATACGGCAAACATTCATATATAAAACTACATATAAACGTAGGATTACATTAGAAATGTCTCGATAGCAGCCTGAAGCCTGGATTTGAGTCCGGTTAATGGCAATAGGCTCGTTTCCTGTCAGTATGGGAAGTAAACATAACTGGCGAAATGTGGGTGTATTGTAAACCTCTGCAAAACCCGCAGCGAAGGGTTCATACAGGCGTGATGTGACGTCAGGTATTAATAAGGTACATTATGGGATAACTGTAAGAAAATATCGATACATTCTTGACCAGCAGTAAACATTAATGTTACAGTAAACTCACTTGGGTAACTATCCCTCAGACTAACCTATTTCAAAATAAAACAGACAGTTTTAGCATTTATTGTAACTTGTAACCTACAAACCCAATGGGTTTCCCAGCTTATATTGCAATATTCCACCTCAAATGAGCGATGTACATGTTTGTATAAATATTAGGCGGTCTATTGTCATGGATTTGTAAAGCTAATGTCAATACGTTGAGTGAACCACACAGACAGCGAGACGAAGGCGAGGCGGAACGACGGTGTAGACAAGAACCAAAACATTACCTGTTGATTCAAATATCGTTGCGCTAGATGTAGTCTTATCGTTCATGCTGGAAACTTTCAATATGCTTGCTTTTAACTGCATTCACAATTTATGATTGTTTTACCAGACCCTAGTAAAGCCAAAAGAAAGTCATGTTTAGTTTAAACATAGTGTTCGCGCCCCGCTCAGCTAATCGACTAAGCAAACCGAACGGTAACCAATGAAACACATAATTAGTGAGCGGACCGCACTAGCGCGGGCGCAGCGCCATATGGCGACACTTCACTTTCTTCCTTCCTTCAATCTACCAATAACGATATTAGAATCTATTTTTAACGCTCAAGTACCAACAGTTTGTATTGACCAAAAGTAATTATACCTTTTTTAAACCATCAACGTGCGTAATTTCAAGTAACCTTCTAAACAAAAAAAAAATCTTTTGTTCCATCGTGAACACATAGCTTTATTGATATCAATTTATTAATTGATCAATAATATCGTTTTATTGATATCAATTTATTATTTGTTCAATAATATGGCTTTACTGATATCAGTTTATTATTTGTTCAATAATATGGCTTTACTGATATCAATTTATTATTTGTTCAATAGTATGGTACCCTGTAAAATTTGGATTAGTTATTTTTTTGGGACCTTATCAATTCGCTTTTTCTCTCCCTTGTTTCGCTTTCCATGTGGCATGGTCCTAAGGATGTTCAGTGACGTCAAGTTGTCCAGTTACGACTCGATAATTGATGACTACCTGTTGAGGCTACATTAACGGGGCTCCAACTGAGATACACTATAACTATACTTTATTCTTGTATAGGATTATTCTTTAAGGTCCAAGGATTTAATAATGATGTATTTTAATTGATCTAGTTTCGGGCCCATCTATTATTTAAAAAAAAATGTATAAAAAAATGTATATAGAGAATTGTATGCAAGTACAAAACCATAACAATCTACGGTACATCTAGGTTAAATAATTTGATATAGTAAGAGCCCCTTTGATTTTAAAAACGAAATGAAAATATTTTATTTCACATAATAAATATAAATATTTTTTGCCCCTTTGATTTTAAAAACGAAATGAAAATATTTCATTTCACATAATAATATAAATATTTTTTTTTTTTTTTTACATGGGCACTGAAGAAACGTCATAGTCAGTGCATAGTTCCTATTGGTCATTTCCAACAGAGAAGAGCCGGCAAGCCGGTGTAAATAGATATGGGAGGGCAGTGTAGGCCTGTCAACGAGTACAAGATATACCTACCAAAATCGAAAATGGTCAACAGCATCAGCAAAATAGAAAGGAGTTAAAAACCTCAGCATTGAATTTACAACCGGTCCTACATTTTGTGATCGCTAGACTAACAACGTGTAATATAGAGAATATTTACTGGTCGTGAATGAATTCTGATTAATAGTGTAAATGGCCAATAAATCGCTAATCGGTTTATCGAGAGGTGTAATCTTTACGCCACGCTACGGTTATTGGTAGGTGCTTATTTCTGTCATCCACTTTATTTAAATGGATTCATAGCATAAATTGATTTTCGCTTAAAGGTGGCAATGTTCTCTTCTTCTTCATGACAGTACGTTTTCGTTCAAACCTTCAATGATACTTTTTTTATTCAGAGTAGATAAATACAACAAGATACAATCGATATCCAACAAGATAATCGATAAATAATAATCGATATTACAAGGAATGCACAAGTTAGGTCCAAATATTGAGCCCTGAGGCACAACAATTTTTGTAAGAGTTTACCAAAAGTTATAAATCTTTACTTTTATGTCATCTTGATAAACGACTCATGTTCAAACGTTTGACTTCATGTTCTTCGTCCGTCTCGAACACTAAGCTTTGTTAACACTAGATTTTAATCTTTAGCATTAATTGTTATCAACATTATCAAAAGCCTTAGAAAGGTCACAGAAGATGCTTATATAAGAAGTGAGTCTAAAGTAACCTATGAAAGACAAAAGTGATGCTTAACGAGCCTGTTGCGCCCAGCGCCACTTCTTCCCAGCTAAAACAGTAGGAAGTTGTGAAGGCCGGGCGCTTTTGGGGCTGTCTGTACAAACATTTGACGTTCTAACGGACTAATATTAGAACGAATCAGCATCTCCAGAACCATGTGAAGGTGCTGATCCACGCCACCTTGTTTCTGTTTTATAGGATTCTGGAGGGTTGGTAGTTACCTGAGTCCGTCCCCGATGGCGGCGACGGCGGCGGGCGACTGGCGGCACATGGCGCGCTGGCGCTCCGTAAGACCTGGCGCGCGCGCACACACCAGCGCCGCGCCCAGCGACCCGCCACACACCGCGAGTCTGAAATAGAGAAGGAGGCACAGGTTACATTTTGGAATCGTTGGTCTAGTGCTAAATATTTCACAATTAGTAATTTGATCATCACTAAAATCATGCAACAACACAAATTTTCTAAGAACACTCGTCGAACTTATTTGAACATTCGCTTGCTTAGCTGGCAGAAGCTATTCCCTGACCCTCAAGATTCTGTAAACAAGTCCCAACTTAGGGGTTCTACGTCGCCCGGAGGACACGGTGGAGTATACGGTGGAGGTCTACCCGGCTTGGGCGGAGCTCCGCCGTGTCCTCGTGCAGGCGATTGGCGGTGGCGATCTCTCGCGTCCGGCCCTGGTCCAGGTTATGGTACGGAGCGAGAGGGCATGGGAAGGCGCACCTCCTTCTGCGAAGCAGTAATGTTCGGAAAGGAGGAGGCGGAACGTGTGAGGGAGAGACAAAATTCGCATCCTCTCGCGCCTAGTCGCCGCAGGAGATGCCCTAGGTGTCGGCAATCCCAAGCCACTTCCGTCCGAAGGGACCGTAGGCGCGGGTTTGCAAACGGCGAGCAATGGGTAGCTCGCCATCCGATAAGGACCAGGCCCGGGTCGACGGCGAGTTGTGTTCCACGCGCGCCACAAAGAGATGTCAGCACCCAATGACAGGATCTGCTAGGGCCGATGCCTGCCAGGGTTGCGGGAAAGTCTGAAAGGGTTACCGTGGCCCCTGGAACAGGCAACTCAACGAATACGTGTGGGTTTTAGTCAGTAAGAGTCTGACACGCCCTTCCGCTCCACCCAGAGCGGGAGAAGTTATTTGACGATTTCCCAAATTAAAAAAAAAAAATGGATCCAGGCTAAGGACAGGGCCTCTACATATCGTACGCTGCTCCAATCTGCACGCTGCTCCTAACTGCGCGCTGCACGCATAGCTGAACTACGCACGCTGACTGCGGCTTTATGAAGGCCAGACCGGCCTCATGCTGTGCCTGTGCTGGCAAGCCCTTCTACGTCTCATGCTGCCACGGACGGTGGACTTCTTACTTTTAAGTGCGAGTGCTCAGATCGATCAGACTAACCTGTGTGAAATAGGCGTTTTCTACTACAATAAATAAATATATATGTATGAAATCAAAATCAAAAGTCATTTATTCAAACTGGGCTGAGAATCAGCACTTATCACATGAGACAGTCCCCCCAAAACGCCCGCCCTTTACCTGAAATGCTATAAAACTAACTAGCTAGTTTTCTTTCTCTCTCTCTTAACTAATCATTAACGGCCCGCGCATTCTACCTGCAAAGCCCTAGCCGGTACAGGCGAAATGTGTGACGTACAAAATAATGATGGCAAAAGTTATCAAAAAACATATTTACTAGCTGACCCGGCGAACTTCGTACCGCCTTAAAATTAATAAATGTGGTGTTTAGTTAATAGTAAATCAGCTACCTATTAACTCTTTTTCTTACATTAAAGTAAAAAAAACACAATAAGAATGAGAGACCCGGAATAGCAGCTTCACATTAAATATGATATTTTGAATTTACATTTTTTTTTTAATTTTGCGGTTCTATAATTACTTCTAACAAATCTACGGTTGAGTCATCATTTTTTGATAACTCACTGTTTACCAATCTCCTATGTCTAAATTATTTAATTTATTTATTTCTTCCAAGTCTTCTATGTTGGAAGTATTGGCGAGAAGCAAAGAGAATTAAACCAGACATTGGCGAGAAGCCTTTCTTTAAATTCTTTTGATTTAAAGTTAGCCCCTTTCTTCCTTTTTTTGCGTTCTATGTAATGTGTCGTTTCCAAGCCACGAATTTCACAATGATTAATGTTTTGGGATTTGATATTAACGGAGTCGCATTCAATGCAGCGACTGTTGATGTTCGTTGCCGAATTAAATGTTAGTGTTATTTTTATATTGCAATGCTCACAAAAATATTTTTTGCAAAGCTCCTCGTGGCAGTTGTATGTCCTTACGGCAATGTCAGCTTTTCAGTATTGTGAAAAAAAAATCACATCCAATGTTTAAATTCATAGTCATCAGTCATCAGTCTTCCTTTTATTTTTGACACTATGTTATTTAGCAAAAAATAATCCTTATGATGAAGCCTTTCGATCGGTATGATAAAGCTACTTTGTGATTATTTTTCTCATGTAACGGGTTCGATTTCCGGTTCAACCATGTAATTATTTAAATATCTAATAATGCAGTTTAATTGTTTTTTAAATTCAAATAATGTCTTCTTTCAGTAAAATGTTCTATCTACAATATTCAAGGTACTTTCCCTCCATGTGGCATATCCGTGGGACGCCCTGTATATTAAGAAGATATCAACGTAAGTTTGCCGTAGATTTATAAATAATGTAGAAATCCAAGATCCAACCAGTAATAAACTACTTAACGATATAGAGCTCCCAAGATACAAGCGTTCCTTGCCAAGATCCAACCAGTAATAAACTACTTAACGATATAGAGCTCCCAAGATACAAGCGTTCCTTGCCAAGATCCAACCAGTAATAAACTACTTAACGATATAGAGCTCCCAAGATACAAGCGTTCCTTGCCAAGATACAACCAGTAATAACCTACATAACAATATAGAGCTCCCATGATACAAGCGTTCCTTGCCAAGATACAACCAGTAATAACCAACATAACGATATAGAGCTCCCAAGATACAAGCGTTCCTTGCCAAGATATAAACCAGTAATAACCTACATAACGATATAGAGCTCCCAAGATACAAGCGTTCCTTGCCAAGATACAACCAGTAATAACCTACTTAACGATATAGTGCTCCCAAGATACAAGCGTTCCTTGCCAAGATACAACCAGTAATAACCTTCTTAACGATATAGAGCTCCCAAGATACAAGCGTTCCTTGCCAATATCCAACCAGTAATAACCTACTTAACGATATAGTGCTCCCAAGATACAAGCGTTCCTTGCCAAGATACAACCAGTAATAACCAACATAACGATATAGAGCTCCCATGATACAAGCGTTCCTTGCCAAGATATAAACCAGTAATAACCTACATAACGATATAGAGCTCCCAAGATACAAGCGTTCCTTGCCAAGATACAACCAGTAATAACCTACTTAACGATATAGTGCTCCCAAGATACAAGCGTTCCTTGCCAAGATACAACCAGTAATAACCTTCTTAACGATATAGAGCTCCCAAGATACAAGCGTTCCTTGCCAATATCCAACCAGTAATAACCTACTTAACGATATAGTGCTCCCAAGATACAAGCGTTCCTTGCCAAGATACAACCAGTAATAACCTAATTAACAATATAGTGCTCCCAAGATACAAGCTTTCCTTGCCAAGATGCAACCAGTAATAACCTAATTAACGAAATAGTGCTCCGAAGATACAAGCGTTTCTTGCCAAGATACAACCAGTAATAACCTACTTAACGATATAGAGCTCCCAAGATACAAAGCATTCCTTGCCAAGTTTTGGAGTGAAACGTTTCAATTATAATTGTGAGTATTTTAATTTTAAAAACTTTACAACATACAACAATTTTGTACACAAGTCACGATCATGCATTTTCAATGTGTAATGTTAATTTGTTTTGGTATTGTGTAATGTGAGGTTATTGGATCAATAAACTTTTTATTTATTTATCCATTTTGGAAAACACTTCCATTCTTTTGTTAAAAAAAATCGGAATCATCAAACCATATATCCGTAATATCTGCAATGCGTACAATACCCTAAGCCTCATGCTTGTCACTCATGACTGTCCTCACTAATTCGCTGAACATAACCACTCTAAACAAGTGGCGTGCGTTGTCCGTCTCACACAATGTCACTGTACGAGTATGTTCTCTTCCAAAACTGTCTGATGAAAGTGTGAACAAACCTGTTCAGTTACTCACTAAAGGGAATTAGTAACACATTTGTCTGTATTTAGAAGGTTTCATCTTAACATTTTATTTTTTCCTCTATTTTGAAGAAGAAAAAAAAATTGTTAGATCCAAAATAATAAAATTTAGTTAGCAAACGTCTAGTTCAATAATAAAATATGACTAATAATCAAATTTATTATAATAGTTATTATTAGATACGTACGTAATTATTTACGTCTACCTATCTAATAATAACTACGTCAGGTAAATTTTTCACAAAAACAAATCACTTCTATTCTAACAATCGTAAAATATCACAGGTCAACTTTTTGTGTAATCAAATTAGTCATTAATCACCTACATAGCAATGAATCAACATTTATTTTTTTTGGAAAATTGTTCTAATATGAATAAGTAATTCACCTAATAATTATAAAATATCATTGAAAATCAAATTTTAGTATAATAATAGTTAGTTTTAGTAATATTTCAATCTGTGTCCATAATAGAATGCACGAGCCCTCGTCTAGCAGCTATAAAAGGTATTTCTGGCGGTCGCTCCGTTATTATAGTTACAGTCTACATGCCAACTGACTCTTCCGAAAACTTGCCTACGTTCACGGAAGTCCTAGGTGAGATCAGCGCAATTGTTGAGAGTGAAGGTGTTGAAACCGTTTTTATTCTGGGTGACTTTAATGCGCATCCACATGAGCTGTTTTTTAGGGAACTCATAAGTTTCTGTGCTGATCAAACCTGGCTCTGTGCGGCTAAAGAGAAGCTGGGCTATGCAGCCAGCAACTACACTTTTGTTAGCGAAGCACACGGGTGCAGAAGATGGCTGGACCACTGTGTTGTGCCTTTATCAGCGTGGCAAACTATTGTTAGGGTAGGCATAGAAGAAGATGTATTTTTATCTGACCACCTACCACTATATATTGAGTGTGACCTGAATTTAGTTAGACCGAAGATAATGATGCAACATTTTCGCTATTGTGATGTGACTTGGGGTGAGAGGGATGACTCACAAATTACAAAATATCGTAATTTATGCAATGACAGGCTGCGCGACATCGGTCTTCCTCATGAATTTCAAAAGTGTAGTTATGGGTCTTGCAATGTGGTCGAACATAAATGTATCCTGGATGATTTATATAAAACTATAGTAGATATTTTAAGTGACGCAGCTGTAATGACGAGCGAGAAGGTTAGGTCCAAGCCTAGGAGAGGCAGAGTGTTGTGTGGCTGGAACAAGCATGTTCGAGACGCTTACCGAGAGGCCAGGCTTAAATTCAGAGAATGGGTAATACATAATAGACCGACCTCTGGAGTAATATATGAAGAAATGTGGGAGACCCGGAAAATATTTAAGGGTCGTCGTAAATGGTGCCAAAAAAATTGTGAACAACTGAAAATGTTATGTTTGAAATTCAATTATTGTGAATGTGAGGACTATGTGGGTCATTGTTTCAGTTTTAATCATGATCTGGCAGTTTAAGTAGTTCATGCGGCCTACCCAAATGTCCTTTCTTTGGTATTGTTCGTCGAATCGTTGAGCTCCTAAAGTTATGAGTTGAGCGGCAAGATTACTGACAAATGCGTGCACTGACTGGACAGGTCCGCTCAATCTGTATGGTTTTTCCTCAAAAGACCGTTTCAGACACCAATCTACATGGTCTTCACATGATCTGACCAAGATTATGTCTGGACTTTAAAAGAGACTGTGACCTCTGAGTTTGTTTCGGCCTTTCTTCTCAGAGTAGTCAGTTATGAAACGCCGACCTCATCTAGTTTTAAAAATATGATTGACGTGTAAAAGTGTTTGTAACAAACCTACTTACAGAAATAAAATCATTTATCATTTATCAATGGATTTTTTAGCCGAGCAAAGAGCTGCAAACAACTTTAAAAAGTTCTGGAAAGCCACAGGTAAGCTGGATACCAAGCCTGGGCTGCCGGTGAGCGTCGGTGGAATAAATGATCCAAAACAAATTGCAGATATGTTCATGGAACATTTCAAAATGCGATCACCCCTTGGCCCCTCAGGTTCGATGACCGGTGCTGGGTCCTTCCGTGGGGGAGTAGAACCGGTAATGTATTTCTCGACGAAACAGGTCAGGGCGGTAGTGAAAAACATGACTAGAGGTAAATCACCCGGACACGATGGACTCAGCATCGAGCATTTTAAGTATGCTGGTATTCACCTGCCGAGGGTCCGGTCTCTGTTTTATTCAATGTGCATTAGTCACTCGTACCTACCGGCAGAGCTAATGAGAACGATTGTGGTACCGATTGTCAAAAACAGGACAGGGGATATCTCGGACAAGGGAAACTACCGGCCAATCTCTCTTGCAACTACCATTGCTAAAATATTGGACAGTATGCTTGATTCGTGCTTGAAGAAACATCTGGACCTGCACGACTCACAGTTTGGGTTTCAACCTGGGCTGTCCACTGAAAGTGCAATCCTAAGTCTCAAGAATACTGTCCAATATTATACAGATCGTAAAACGCCGGTGTATGCCTGTTTCCTGGATCTTTCCAGGGCTTTTGACCTTGTGTCATATGATGTGCTCTGGAGGAAGTTGGGGGACAGGAATGTACCGGTGGAAGTTCGTAAGGTTCTGCAATTTTGGTATGCTAACCAAACGAATCAGGTGAAGTGGTCCAACAGTCTCTCTGAGGCTTATGGGTTGGAGTGCGGGGTGAGGCAGGGAGGGTTGACCTCACCCAGGCTCTTCAACCTATATGTGAATGACCTCATGGTCGAGCTCAGCAGTATGCGTGTTGACTGTCGGGTGGGTGGTGTTAATATTAACAGCATCAGCTATGCAGACGACATGGTGCTGCTGGGCCCGACTGCAGGTTCTATTGGAGAGATGTTGAAAGTTTGCGAGGACTACGTGGCTAGACATGGGCTCGTGTATAACGTGAAGAAATGTGAGTACATGGTCTTTGGGGTCGCCGGTAGGTGTACAGATTATTCACCTAACTTTACCCTAAATGGCTTGAGCATAAGAAGAGTAAAACAACTCAAGTATCTGGGACATATGCTTGCCGACGACCTGAAGGACAATGTGGATATCGAGAGGGAGCGCAGGGCTTTGGCGGTCCGCGGTAATATGTTGGCTCGAAGATTCGCCCGCTGCACGGACCAGGTAAAAATAACGCTTTTCAAAGCGTATTGTCAGGGTCTGTACACGGGTGGTCTGTGGATCAACTACACCAAAAGGTCGCTAGATGTCCTGCGTGTCCAGTACAACAATGTTTTTAGAATGCTCTTGAGACTGCCCCGGTTCTGTAGTGCGTCAGAGATGTTTACGCAAAACCGTACTGACGGCTTCCACGCAATTGTGCGGAAGAAAATAGCGTCGGTGGCAGCTAGAACTCGGGCCAGTGGCAACAGCATTCTGGAAACAGTGTCTGAGAATGTGTTTTCCCCTTTTATGAGGCATTTTGTGGAGAAGATGACCGGTTGAGAAACTGGTTTCGTCTTCTTTACAAAGTGACTCAAAACCCTAAAATTGCTATAATAATTTATGTATCTAATAACACTAGGTATAAGGTACTTTACTAACACTACGGATCTCTGTTATCTGATTATTTGAAATAAATTAAATTAAATTATAATCTAAATAAGCTTAATTACGTGTTAATAATTTCCCTTAATTACCCTTAATTTTTCTAAACAGTGACCAACGGAGATTTTCTTTTCGAGGAGTTGGTCTGATACGTATGTGATCCACGATTTTTTCGTAACAGTTGTTTTTGTACATCGTTTTGCGGGGGGTGCGTTTGATTCATATTGAGTAACAACCACTGTTTGTAAATCTGCGTCCTCTTTCAGCACGTTCAGAAGCTGATATAAATTGGCGTTCTTTGGCACTGCCGAGTTTATTCAAACTAGGCTGAAAATCAGCACTTTTTGAACGTTAAAATTACTGATAGTCCCCCAAAACGCCCGCCCTTCACCACTTCCTAGTGCTTTAGCTGGGAAGAAGAAGAGGCGCAACAAGCTCCCCAGTAGCACAGCTTTCTGTTCAGTTAGAAGAACTGGATTCTATACAGTAGTAAGTAATTGACATTACGAAATATAAAACATCATAAGTCAGCTAGCACACACCAATATACCTACCAACAATACATTGAAAAATATACTCAAGCAGAATTAAATAATAAAACGTAAACAGAACTTAATGCCCAAATAAAAGCCTCCAGGCATAAAGGGTGTCCCCGTTTACATTTGCAATGCTGCATTATGTTTCCATATATGTAACTTGAAGTCACAAATGGTAAACTAGGACCTTTGAAGTAAAATAAAGAAATAATGACTATTAACAATAACAAAACCATAGTCAGCAAGATGACCTGTCACCACAGGCAGCACCCGTTCACAAGCATAACTCAAAGATCAGCCACTACCCCCCTTGCCATATTTGAGGGAAGGAGGCAACCCGACCTCCGACGCTACCGCAAGCAGTTGCTGCCGGTTGCTCAAAAGAATAATATCGAGGCCGGGTTATGTCGAGGTCGCTAGCTAACCACATAGTGTAATACAACTCATTAAAAGAAACATTGAAATGTTTGTGTCACGACACGATTATGTCAATAATAAATGAAAATTAAACTAACCTAAATTTACTACTATACTCAAATAGCGTAGGAAAGGTAACATAACTGGGTGGAACAGATATGTGAGGGACGCTCATGTGAGGGCCAGGCATTGTTTTCAGATGTGGGTACTACATGGTAAACCCTCTGTCGGGTTTGTGTATGATAATATGTGTGAATCCAGGAAAGTTATTAAATCCCAATTGAAGTGGTGTCAGGATAACGAGCAAAACATTAAAATGGATATTATTGCAGACCAATCTACATGGTCTTCACATGATCTGACCAAGATTATGTCTGGACTTTAAAAGAGACTGTGACCTCTGAGTTTGTTTCGGCCTTTCTTCTCAGAGTAGTCAGTTATGAAACGCCGACCTCATCTAGTTTTTAAAATATGATTGACGTGTAAAAGTGTTTGCAACAAACCTACTTACAGAAATAAAATCATTTATCATTTACCACCACTTCAAGAAGGATTTTAAAGGTTTCTGGAAAAAGACAAATAAATTGAATCCGAAGCCTGGTCATCCTGCAAGTGTTGCTGGCGTGCATGAGCCACAGAAAATTGCCAACCTATTCCAACAGTTTTTTAAGGTTGAGTCGCCATTGGGTGCGGCGTCACGGACGCTTGATGTTGACTGTGGAGCCGGAGACCTTAAAGTCAGGTTTTCAGCCAAAGATGTGGCAAAAATTATTAAAGGCATGGTGAGAGGTAAATCTCCTGGTCATGACAGCCTCAGCATCGAGCATTTGCAAAATGCGGGCTGTCACTTGCCGCGGGTTTTGGCCATGTTTTTTTAATTTATGTGTTAGCCATTCTTACTTACCTGATAGATTTATATTCACGGTGGTTGTACCAATGGCTAAAGATAGAACCGGAGATACTTCCGATTTATTGAACTACAGGCCGATTTCGTTAGCCACTGTTATAGCA
Organism: Brachylomia viminalis; assembly: GCA_937001585.2. NCBI lineage: Eukaryota > Metazoa > Arthropoda > Insecta > Lepidoptera > Noctuidae > Brachylomia > Brachylomia viminalis. Next base: position 415,257 of record OW443317.2, read on the forward strand.
AAAGTACTGGACAGTCTGCTTGACCAACAGTTGGCCAAGCATATCAAGCTCCATGATGCGCAATTTGGTTTTAGATCCGGTTTGTCCACGGAGAGTGCCATCATGTGTCTCAAGCAGACTGTTCAATACTACAGTGATCGTCGGAAGACTCCTGTCTTTGCTTGCTTTCTGGATCTGTCGAAAGCTTTCGACCTAGTTTCATATGATAAGCTACGGGAGAAGCTGGAAACTGAGACATAGTGTAATCCGGAAGTTCTTTCTGTTTTTAGATATTGGTACAACAACCAGCAAAATAGTGTACGAAAAAAAAGGTCAGTCCGCCCTGACTGACCTTTTTTTTATTTTATTTTTTCCGGGGTGGAAAATCCTCTTGGATGTCCGCCGCCCTGAGGCGGGCGACGGGGTCTGTCAGACTCTTACTGACTAAAAACCACCCCGGTGTTCCATCTCACACCTACGCCGGGGGTCGCGGGAACGTACGATCCTTTTTTTTTTTTTTTTTTTGTTTCCGGTGTGGAAAATCCTCATGGATGTCCGCCGCCCTGGGGCGGGCGACGGGGTCTGTCAGACTCTTACTGACTAAAAACCACCCCGGTGTTCCATCTCACACCTACGCCGGGGGTCGCGGGAACGTAAGATCCTTCCGCAACCCCCGACTGGTGCCGGCCCGCCACTGCGGGCCTCTTCGGGTCTGGGGGGGGAGTGAGGTGTTTGACTCCCCCCGCGACTTCTAAGAGGGGCGTGCGTGGAATACTACGCGCCGCCACCTCGGGTCCTGGTGTGTGGGTAGCGACGGACGTCCCCGAGTCCGTCGCCCCTGGACCCATTTAGGGGGGCTGGAAGAGGGCGTTGTCCACCCTCCGCCGACGCAGGGTGGACTGACCTCGTCTAAGCTCTTCAACCTGTACATTAACCGGCTTGTCGATGAACTCAGCAGTACCAATGTCGGGTGTAGCATTGATGGAGTCTGTGTAAACAACATAAGCTACGCAGACGACATGGTATTGCTGAGTCCATCGATTGGAGGTTTGCGGAAGTTGGTACGGGTTTGTGAGTCTTATGCGGAGGCCCATGGGCTCAGATAAAATGCTAAGAAAAGCGAGCTGTTAGTTTTTAAGGGGCGTGGCAAAAACTACGTGACCGTACCCTCAGTCAACTTAGCAGGAACTGCCTTGAACAGAGTCGCACAGTTCAAGTATCTGGGCCACTGGGTCTCCGAAGACCTTAAAGACAACATAGATGTGGAAAGGGCACGTAGGGCGTTGGCTGTCCGGTGTAATATGTTGGCCCGCAGGTTCGCACGTAGCAGTAATGAAGTGAAAGTTACACTTTTTAAGTCTTACTGCCAAACACTTTACACGTGCAGCCTGTGGGTTAACTACACACTGGGAGCATACAGTGCCCTGCGTGTTCAATACAACAACGCGTTTAGGGTGTTGCTGGGGCTACCACGATTCTGTAGTGCATCGACGATGTTCGCGGAGGCGCACACTGATGGCTTTCATGCCCTAATAAGGAAGCAATGTGCGTCGCTGCTGAGTCGTGTTAGGTCCAGCAGCAACAGCTTATTAAGCGTGTTCGCGGACAGGTGGGACTCTCCACTGCTGCGCCACTGGATGCGCTTGCACACTGCCTTGTGAGCAGTAGGCATTTCCTCCTCGTCAAATTTAATGTGTTGATTCTTCTGTGTTGTCACTGCTATTTTATTGTTTGTATTGTTTGTATTCATTGTTTGTATCTTTTTGTGTGTTGTGGATTTTTGAGATTTTGTTAGTTTTTGTTAGTATGTGTATATTACTGTATGTTTCGTTCATTTTTGTAAGTGTACCTATGTACAGAAAGTCTGAAATAAACGTTTATTATTATTATTAAATAAACTAAACAATTATATATCAAATCAAAACATTTAATTTCACATAAGCCTACATGGGCACAAAAACGTTAGAAGCTAGGTGCACGGTTCCAATTGGTCGTTTCCGATGGAGAAGAGCCTCATATAACTTATCAGAAGATAAGCTAATTCTGGAGAAGGAACATAAACATTGTCTTGAGTTAATCACATCGACAAATTATTCTTACCGTTTAAGTACTCGTAATCGTTGATATAACAGTAGATATGCCTTTGAAGAAAGGTTGGATTTTAGAAAAATGAGTTATGAACCCTAAGAAGCCGTTGAAAGGGAGCACGTAGTTTGTCCTTATATCTTGTGTCAATATTATGAATATCACAGTTTTTTTGTGTATAAGTGTATATAATATTTTGCCTAATATGTTGGCGAAGATGAATTGTGATGCCACCGTGAGAATACCAATATTTTAAAAAAAATCTCTCAGAGTAGCTCTACCACCTAGCTGGCAAATTGTTCGAACAGCTCGTTTTTGAATAACAAATATATTTTGAATATCAGCGGCTTTGCCCCACAGCAGAATGCCGTAGGACATAACGCTATGAAAATAACTAATATAGTTAGCCATGCTGTATCAACGTCAGTGTGTTGTCTTACTTTCAGACGGCGTAGGCGGCCGTACGGAGTCTTTCCGCTAGGCTTGATTTATGTGATCCCCAGTGAAGTTTGGCATCACCTATTATGACCAGAAAAAATGCCGAGTCTACAGTTTTAAGCACCTCTTTATCTAAGACGATGTTGGGTCCTAGATTTCTAACATTCGGTAAGGCGAACTTTACACATTTCGTTTTCATCGCAATTTTTTATTTTTATGCCAAGATACTACGGCATTTTTGTGGTTCGATGATGTTCACCATGAACGCACCAAATGTCTATAATACTGTAGTTTTTTAGCCATTGTGACAACATGTAGTCATTAAATGTTTGAATGGCGTCAGTGTCAGGACAGTGTTCAATTATGTAGCACCAGCCTTCTGATATGAATGTACGAGGCAGTAAAGGCAGTAAAGCTGAAAGTCTTACACACATGTCTTTGGGTTATTGCATCTTCTCAAAAGAGGTGATAGACATAATGATAGTACCAGAAATAGGGACCTATTAGTTCAACCAGGTTTCAGACTGGCTAAAGTAGACTCATCTTTCATGGGGTACTGTTTAAAATGTTACAATAAAATACCTCCCCACATACTTCAACTGAATGAGACGAAATTCAAAGTTTGTATAAAACGCACACTATGCAGCCAGGCATATTATAAGTTGGGGGATTATATAGCTGATAAAAATGCCTGGCTCAATGCTGGTCCTGCTCCACAACCACAACTAATTGATTAACATTTGAAAATACTGTTGGAGCTGCTGAAGATTGTAAGACTACCTTTGCTTTGTATAAACTCAATCTCCTTTGTATTATATAATGGCATAGGACAAGTGTGAGTACTATGTACTATCGAGCTGCCATTTACCGGGTAATGTCTTTCATTGACTTGAATGTGCCCTGGCGGCTGATAGATGTCATACTCACTCGAATGTCTCGCTGACGGTGGCGCGTGTGTTGGATCATTTAGCTCCCTTCAAAATGGTTGAGCTGAATGGTGCTGATCCATGCGTCATGTTCGTGAACGGCCGCTGTCGGTTGGGACTGGTCATCTCTTAGCCACCACGGCTTATTTTAATTATTTTATTATGGATTGTTTTGTTTGAATTTATATTAGCTGTACACTGGACACTCAATGTGTACGTCTTATTTACATCGTTCTCACATATAATTATACCTATATATACAAGATTAACGATGTAACTAATATTTATGTAACAATATAATTTAAAAGAGTGTCCGTGGAGTTTCTTGGCCGTTCTTCTCCATAGGTACCTACTACGCTTTGGAATGGGCAACTAGCTTCATATTTCTGACTGACCGACCACTTGACAATTCAAAAGTGCCTGTATTTACAGGCACTTTTGAATTGTCAAGTGGTCGGTCAGTCAGAAATTATGTATGCCTGTATTTACAGGCACTTAAACAACTCAAAGCATTTATTTCAATTAAACCATTTGGTTTAATTGAAATAAATGCTTTGAGTTGGAGTTTCTGTCAGATTCAACTGTTTTGCTTTTTTCCATAAATTTTTGGAATAAATGCTAATAAGTAAAGGGAGCTATTTTCATAGCACCCTTTAATCACAACTGACGGAAAATACTGTTGAAATGACGTTTATTGCAGCTATACTTAAATGAGAGGAACTACGCGAGTGTGATCTTCGTATCCCAGATCTCCGTGAATAGTATACAGGCTTACTTGTGATTGGACGTATATCGTCAGGAGCTGATAGGGGGGCCAAAATGCAACAATTTGAGCCCCCCATATGTATGTCCGAAATTCAATAGGTTTCGAGATATTTGAATTTTAAGGGTTTTTAGATATTTATCCAAAATTTGACATTTAATTCCAATATTAAAATTAAAACTACATATTGATAGTGTACCATTTAAAATGATATTGCAGCTGGCACTTCGATTAAGCCATGAAAATAATTAATTACTTGTCTTGTTAAAAAATTACTATGACATTAATCTTACAAGTAACTAAACCAACTTTTTTTTTCATCATTTAAATTATTTGGTTGAATTTAGTACTTTTAATTATGTTCATAGCATAATTAAAGTGCCAGCTACAATCGCAGGATACTCAATATGAGTTCATCCAAATCACGTTGCGGAATGGCCGCTCACGTCCGTTGTAATAAGTGAAAAGGATTTTCTGGTGTGTGCAGGGCATTCATATTTGGTAGAGCTCTTCTTTGAAGCATATCCCATGCGTGCTCAACGGGATTCAAGTCGGGCGATTGAGCTGGCCATGGTAGGAAGTTGATATTAGCTGCGGCTAGTGTGTTGCAACTACTCTGGCAGTTTGTGGACGTACATTATCATGCATAAGCAGAAATGAAGCACCAAATGGGTCCGCAAAGGAAAGACAACATCTGAGGGTCAATTCCCGTATTTTTAAGAACGTTCGCATTCTAATCTCAGTGTCAATCTGTCAAAAATTGGTTAGCGCTTACCTACATTTTTGACATTAGACTGTCGCTGAGATGAGATTGCGACTTGAATTTGAACGTTTTTAATTACGGGAATTGGCCTTCTGATACATTCGTTTCAGCGCAAATCTGTGCATTGAGACCGAACCGAAGGAATCATATCACGATCGCAAATCGCGAGGTAGGCACTTAGTGCCTCACTATGATAAATGATAAATGATTTTATTTCTGTAAGTAGGTTTTTACAAACACTTTTACACGTCAATACAAACTGATGATGATATGATACTTGTTATCACGAGTACCATGTTCTGGTACTCGTGATTGGTACGAATCCCGATTGTTGCGAAAGCGCGTGCGCGTGCGGTGCGATGCGTGGACTGAGCAAGATTGACTGTAGACGCGCGGGGGAGGGAGGCGCGCGCGCTCACGCTCTACTCGTTTGATCATTCATAAGAACCGCGGGCCCGCCCGCCGCCGCCCACTTCGAAGACAAAAAATACTGCGTAGAAACTAGCGTAATAGATGTTAAAAAATAAGAAAGAGCTAGTATTTATTATGTGTGTCAAATCTTTTTTTTTTATTGAAGTACATACATAGATTTAAAAAATATCGTTAATGTAGGTTCACTGGTAGGTATACCACTTAAAATATTTCGTGTATGACTAGATACACCTTATATTTAAATATTTATGTAGATAAGTATATGTTTTATGTATGTATGCATGTATTTATTGTATATGTAAATGATACACCACTGACTACCTAAAGTATTGTCTCTCCTAAAGACCAAATCCTCCTAATCTATCCAATCGGTGTCTGTACAAGATCGCTTTTAGCGATAAGACTGCCCATTGTGTCACCCTATGTAAAATTTCTACATTTATATTTGTAATTTTTATGGTGTACATAATAAAGAGTATTCTATTCTATTCTATACCTAGTCCTTAAGTCTAAGTTGAGCTGCACGATTGCTGACAATTGCGTGCACTGACTGGACAGGTTCACTCAATCTGTGTGGTTCTTTCCTCAAAATACCATTTCAGACACCGATCTACATAGCCTTCACATGATCTGACCAAGATTTTGTCTGGACTTTATAAGAGACTGTGATCTCTGAGTTTGTTGCGGCCTTTCTTCTCAGAGTAGTCAGATAGAAAATGCCGACCTCATCTAGTTTAAAAAAAATACGATTGACGTGTAAAAGTGTTTGTTCAAACCTACTTACAGAAATAAAATCATTTATCATTTATACTTTTGGAACAGACTATAGGCTGCACTCACACAGTAGCCGCGCGGGCGCCGGAGCGTGGTTCCGCGCAGACGCCGCAATTATACAGCATTGCAAACAAACAAACACGCTTCCTGTCCATCCAACACAGGGAATGTTAATGTGAGCGTGACATTAGCGACACAATGCACTACGAGTTCGCACAAGTATGCATACTCATAGTTGTAATGATGATGGGTTTGATGTGGAAGCACTTATAACGGTTTCTATGTAATCCAGATTCGTATGTGTGTAAACAAACCACAAATTGTCTATATTTGTCGATAAGGACACTGTGCACTGACCACCCTGGACGCGGCAGACACAGGACCAGTTATTTGTCGATAAGGACACTGTGCACTGACCACTTTGGACGCGGCAGACACAGGACCAGTTATTTGTCGATAAGGACACTGTGCACTGACCACCCTGGACGCGGCAGACACAGGACCAGTTATTTGTCGATAAGGACACTGTGCACTGACCACCCTGGACGCGGCAGACACAGGACCAGTTATTTGTCGATAAGGACACTGTGCACTGACCACCCTGGACGCGGCAGATACAGGACCAGTTATTTGTCGATAAGGACACTGTGCACTGACCACCCTGGACGCGGCAGACACAAGACCAGTTATTTGTCGATAAGGAGACTGTGCACTGACCACCCTGGACGCGGCAGACACAGGACCAGTTATTTGTCGACAAGGACACTGTGCACTGACCACTCTGGACGCGGCAGACACAGAAATAGTTATTTGTCGATAAGGACACTGTGCACTGACCACCCTGGACGCGGCAGACACAGGACCAGTTATTTGTCGATAAGGACACTGTGCACTGACCACCCTGGACGCGGCAGACACAGAAATAGTTATTTGTCGATAAGGACACTGTGCACTGACCACCCTGGACGCGGCAGACACAGGACCAGTTATTTGTCGATAAGGACACTGTGCACTGACCACCCTGGACGCGGCAGACACAGGACCAGTTATTTGTCGATAAGGACACTGTGCACTGAACACCCTGGACGCGGCAGACACAGGACCAGTTATTCTGGCGATATATTATGTCCAGTAGACGTCTTTCGGTTGAGTGAAAATGATGATGCCAGTAAGTAACTTATTTCAAAGTGAAAGCATTTATTTCAAATAGGCAATTATAAGGCACTTTTGAATGTCAACATTTACATTAAAACAGAATTGATTCTAGTTGCCCCGTCCAAAAGATAGTTTCGTATGGAGAAAACAGGCCAAGAAAGTAGAAAAAATTACTAAGTTAACTAATAATGCCAAAGAGACTCAGTAGTCTGTTTGAACTAGACTCCATCTAGGTCAGTTTGTAAAAATAGGTAATTTAAGTGAAACAGATGCTGCAGCTGCTGTTATATCAATACATGTCCAAGCTCTAAATACGTCTTGAGCTCACAATAGTGTCTCAAATTAGCGCCATACACATATAGCATTCACTATGACTAATATTCACAAGTCATGTAACCGTTAATCATTATAATTAATACAGCGACTCGACGTTAATTCCCGTCGCCGTCACCCGTAACATTTCACTTTCAAAGCAATCACAGGAATTAACAAGTTTTCTAACACACAGTACGCCTATACTTGTGTATTGCCATCACAAATTATCACAGCGCAGTGTATTTTAACGTGTGATTAATAAGGCATTGTACGCACTGGCGCGGCGCGGTGCAGTGTCGCGCAGACCGCGTGGGCGCCGCGGGAATTAGCACCCGATGTCGCGCCGACGCGATAATTGCCGCCACGTATTACCGACGACGTATTAATGAAACAGACGACCTGCCACACTACCATACCGTGTAGAACACGCGGAAAATGCACCTCTATTGTATAAAAATAGAAGTTTTAATAGTGTGGTGTGTGGTTCATTAGTGTATCAGCAATGTGGGGTGGTGTACGACTGAGACTCTTGAGAGACGTCCGTCAGTGTGGGAAAGTAACATTGATTGGCAGACAGTGAGTGAAATCGAGAATAAATAAATTATTGCTAATGAAACGTCACCACGTGGTGCTGCGCCACAGCCTACCTTTATACAGTCGACCAGCGTAGGCGTGTTTACAGACATCGAAATGGTAGGAGCTACTGAAAGAAATGGGTACTTACATGAATAATCATTTAAGGGTTTGGTTAATACTAAGTTAAGATCAATTTAATTAATAAGTATTTGCATGTATTCGGCGATTCTGTAAATGTGAAATGGGCCATTAAACTAAGGCAGTGATCCACTGCATGTAAGTAGTTACACTGTGGTCACGTGGTTGTCCACCTATGTCCGATATAATTACGGAGTCTGACAGAATGTGGTTAGCTTTCCTTATTAGGTCTAATTAGAACTTATGTCTAGAGGAAACTATTTTAATTAGCGCACACAGATTGAGCGAAGTTCGTTTTTGGAATCGATTTGATGGACGTTAATATTGGCGTGCGAATAGACTGTTGTATTACTTCGCATGGCTGTCGATTATTAATGCTTTTCCAAGGCTTAAATAATTTTCTAACACTGTTTACTCTGAGCAATTTCCTTACATATACAGTTTACAACGTCAGTATAACTCAACTTGTCTTTTGGTCTAGTCGTCGCAAGCGGTACTGCTGAGCACGAGCTCCTGGTTTTGATTACCAGGTCGGGCAAAGTGATATTGGGTTTTTCCATCTGGAATTGCTCAGTAGCAACCCAGCACCTGGATTTGTGGCCGGTTGATGGCCATAGGCTCGCCCCCTATTACATAGGAGTTAAACATAACTGACGAAGTGCTGATGTACTATAGATGCTCCCTTGCCTAACCCTCAGGGGATGTTATGTTACGTCACACGGTACACAAACAGACGCTCTCAATGATAACCGTAAACATTCTTGGAATGTATCGACAAATTAAAGCCACATTCAACTCGCATTCATCAACAGAATGTTAAAATATCCGTTCCTTCATTAGTAACATACTTCATCAGAATTTTATTGACTTTTACATCAATAAAGTAAAAATTACGAACCGTTTCATTTGCATATGAATTCGAGCCACTCATTAGCATGGCTCGGATTGGAGTCGTTTAATGAGTGGTGTCCACGACGCGCTACGTAGGTACAAGTAGTGGGAGGTGCAGTGCGCTCTATTATTAGGGCTGGTTCGTATTACAATATTAATGTATCGTTCACTTTTTGTTATCTTTATAAGGGAGGGAGGATGTTCAGGCTGTATTCAATGAACATGTTATTTCCAAGTGACGTACAATATAATTATTGCATTCAGTATCGCTTTGGTGGTATTGAAAATACCTTTATGCTATTTGATAGGTTCGCGTTATACATGTATCTAATGATAAGCGATGATGCCATGAAACACTGGGAAGACAATAATCAGATAGTCGTCATTTCAAGCTACTACCGGTATCGGTACTATCGGTTAACTACCGGTATGTTATTAGTTTGTGGTGATTCTTGAATCTAGCTGTTTATCTGTTTAAGGGATTTTCTGTCAAATACATTTTGAAAAGAACAATACTCGTGTTCAACAATAGTAAACGTCCTTAAGTAGTAACATTTTATAGTCCATTGTCTTAATAATAGATTAAGAATACCCCTGGCTTTGAAAGGCCATCGTCATCCTTCTATCCTTATCGTAGGAGAATGGCGATGACCTAACATAAACAACAACCAACAGCCAATCAACTCAATTGACTTGAATTGTATAGGATCAAGTTCTTCTAACTGAAGAGACGGCTGTGCTTCTGGGGAGTTTCGCCACTTCTTCTTCCCAGTTAACAATTAGGAGGTGGTGAAGGGCGGGCGTGTTGGGGGACTGTCTTATGTAATTTTGACGTTAAAAAAGTGCTGATTCTCAGCCTAGTTTGAATAAATTACTTTTGATTTTGATTTGACACTCTGCCTCACAACCCTAACTTCAATAACTACAAAGGTACGGCATAGCCCTGTGAATGAGTAATGTTTTGTTTACACAGTGCGTCTGATCACGTATATCATAATTATATCGATACCGGTACACTACGGGAATACTTTCTAAACTCATTCCTGCTACAAGTCACAGCGGATTATGGTATTTATGACGCACATTATTATACGATTAAACTGCTTTGTCCACTCCATCGGCCGCAGGCACTTCCCTTGTTAGGGCTCTGTGCTCGATTATCAGGGCTCAGTTTTATTTGGTTTCTCTGATAGGAAATTCTCAGTACCGCTGAAATAAAATAGTTACCGGTCGATCTTAGTAGCTGTTGGCGCCTATTACAATGAATTAGGTGTGAACATGAAGACGAATGTATGTTAAACAACATTCCTCTGCCTGAAATAAACAAGACGCAACATTACTGTGTAACAATGTTTCCTTATAACCATTATCTTCGTTATCCCCCTGGTGTTATCCAAAAGGGAACAGAACGGTCGCTTAGATTGGGAATATCACCGAATCAAAAACTAGAATTCTTACCTTGACATTTATTTAATTTTTCGTTTAACTAATACGAAACTAACTAATAGCTGATGTGTAGTCAAGATAGTAGTTTTCAATTCTCATATTTATGATTACATCACACAACTGAGCTATAGTCTAGTGTTTCGTAATGTTCAGGTTTCCGAACGCCCGCTCCTTGTTACTACATTAGTCAGCTTCTGACGTATTGATATGAAGATAAACGACTACAGTTGTAGCTACTGTTCAAATTCGGTATCGACACAAAAATCGCTCGACATTCGGACAGGAGACATAAATCGCGACAATCGCGCGATTAATCGCAACACCGGTGTTACCCACGCTGCCGCCGCCCGCTTGCAGTGTGTCGTTAGAATTTTTAGACATCAAAATTAAATCTGAGGTATAGACGCTCTACGTGCACTAAATAGAAAAAAATTATAGCATGGCGCCACGGGTGTACCTTTGTCTGTGATAGGTACCAGCTCCCTACCCTGTGTAACTGTGTATGCAACTGGTTACACCTCGCTCAGTTATTCAGGACGATTTTGTAGTGATTTTGTGTTCTGAGAATAGTTTATCTAGATGTAGTGGTGGTGAGTGCAACTGCCGAGCATGGGGGTCTTGGGTTCGATTTACAGGTCGGGCAGAATAATTGAGATTTTTCTGTTTTTTGAGACGTTATGATTGTTTTTGTAGGTGCCCGAAACTTTGTTCCGGTTGATAGCAATAGGCTCGCCACCACATGAGACTTAAACGTAACTGGCGGAATGTGGGAGTTCTATATGCCTGCCCATCGAGCACACGGCGCCGCGGTGGCGTGGTCTTACGTTACCAGGTGGCACACGGCGCGGCGCCGGCGTGGTGTTACGTTGCCATGAGGAGCACGGCGCGGCGCGCGGCGTGGTGTTACGTTGCCATGAGGAGCACGGCGCGGCGCGCGGCGTGGTGTTACGTTGCCATGAGGAGCACGGCGCGGCGCGCGGCGTGGTGTTACGTTGCCATGAGGAGCACGGCGCGGCGCGCGGCGTGGTGTTACGTTGCCATGAGGAGCACGGCGCGGCGCGCGGCGTGGTGTTACGTTGCCATGAGGAGCACGGCGCGGCGCGCGGCGTGGTGTTACGTTGCCATGAGGAGCACGGCGCGGCGCGCGGCGTGGTGTTACGTTGCCATGAGGAGCACGGCGCGGCGCGCGGCGTGGTGTTACGTTGCCATGAGGAGCACGGCGCGGCGCGCGGCGTGGTGTTACGTTGCCATGAGGAGCACGGCGCGGCGCGCGGCGTGGTGTTACGTTGCCATGAGGAGCACGGCGCGGCGCGCGGCGTGGTGTTACGTTGCCATGAGGAGCACGGCGCGGCGCGCGGCGTGGTGTTACGTTGCCATGAGGAGCACGGCGCGGCGCGCGGCGTGGTGTTACGTTGCCATGAGGAGCACGGCGCGGCGCGCGGCGTGGTGTTACGTTGCCATGAGGAGCACGGCGCGGCGCGCGGCGTGGTGTTACGTTGCCATGAGGAGCACGGCGCGGCGCGCGGCGTGGTGTTACGTTGCCATGAGGAGCACGGCGCGGCGCGCGGCGTGGTGTTACGTTGCCATGAGGAGCACGGCGCGGCACGCGGCGTGGTGTTACGTTGCCATGAGGAGCACGGCGCGGCGCGCGGCGTGGTGTTACGTTGCCATGAGGAGCACGGCGCGGCGCGCGGCGTGGTGTTACGTTGCCATGAGGAGCACGGCGCGGCGCGCGGCGTGGTGTTACGTTGCCATGAGGAGCACGGCGCGGCGCGCGGCGTGGTGTTACGTTGCCATGAGGAGCAAAGCGCGGCGCGCGGCGTGGTGTTACGTTGCCATGAGGAGCACGGCGCGGCGCCGCCGGCGTGGTGTTACGTTACCACGAGGCGCACGACGCGGCGCGTGGCGTGTTGTTACGTTACCACGAGGTGCCATGAGGAGCACGGCGCGGCGCGCGGCGTGGTGTTACGTTGCCATGAGGCGCACGACGCGGCGCGTGGCGTGTTGTTACGTTACCACGAGGTGCCATGAGGAGCACGGCGCGGCGCGCGGCGTGGTGTTACGTTGCCATGAGGCGCACGACGCGGCGCGTGGCGTGTTGTTACGTTACCACGAGGTGCCATGAGGCGCACGGCGCTACTGCCGACACTTACATATTTTTTTTATTTATATATTCACTATTGTACACCACAAAAAAACATAACAACAAAAAAAAATTGAACACTACTTAATATACAATGGGCGGCCTTATCGCTTTCTGCGATCTCTTCCAGGCAACCTTGGAATTTTTTACATATTTTCATTCCAGGCAACATTACATACGTAATGACTATTCCACATTGCTCACTCGTAGACACAACACTATACATCACGATGCTGACACTCACGTTCATAAATCCAAAGTTCCCAGTTGTGGTAATTAACGTTGGTTGTTGTAACGCGGTTACTGTAACTCAGGTGGGTTTGGAGTCTGACGTGCGGCAGGCGCCTGTTCCGCGAGCTTGAAGTTGTACAAGGTGCATGTAGCATGAGCGATAGAAGGATCAGTCTACACAAAGATCAGAAGGTCATATAAGGCGCTGACAGTTCAAGAGTGTTATTTTAAAACCTTACAGCTGTCATGGATTAGTACTATCGACATCTACCTCGACTTAAAAGTCGTTGGTCGTGGGTTCGAACGAGACAACCGCGCAAAATTGTGTAACTTACTCGTACTTCACCATTGCTCTATAAACCTTGAAGAAAAGGGTCGTGCAGAAACTGGGTCTTAAAGCCTAAAATTCGAAGACATTCGAAGACATAGGTGACGTCGACTAACCCGAATAGACCTCTCGCAGAGAGAAGACGTCGACTAACCCGCAATGGACCTCTCGCAGAGAGAAGACCTGGGTGTGTGACAGCAGTGGGAACACTGTAACTGTTCTGATTTCCCTTCGTCTTTAAGCACCCTTCTTATTGTCGATGAGGTACAACTACGGAAGTGTGATCCTTTTCACCCATTGTGCCTGATCCTTCTACATCCCCTGTTGGGTGGCCCAAGAATGTGTTCCGACTACAGTCTGTTGCGGTTCTCCCACGCACTGATAACAGTTATCTATGAGCTTCGTAATTAGCGCCGAGCCTGCTAATTGATGGCCACTATTATTGGGCATAAATTGAAAAGGGACCGGCGTCGAATGTAACCCAAGCCGGGCACTCGGACAGTAGTCATGTTACTATTAATAATGTTCTGGTTTTGTTGAATGTAACCCAAGCCGGGCACTCGGACAGTAGTCATGTTACTATTAATAATGTTCTGGTTTTGTTGAATGTAACCCAAGCCGGGCACTCGGACAGTAGTCATGTTACTATTAATAATGTTCTGGTTTTGTTGAATGTAACCCAAGCCGGGACTCGGACAGTAGTCATGTTACTATTAATAATGTTCTGGTTTTGATGAATGTAACCCAAGCCGGGACTCGGACAGTAGTCATGTTACTATTAATAATGTTCTGGTTTTGATGAATGTAACCCAAGCCGGGCACTCGGACAGTAGTCATGTTACTATTAATAATGTTCTGGTTTTGTTGAATGTAACCCAAGCCGGGCACTCGGACAGTAGTCATGTTACTATTAATAATGTTCTGGTTTTGTTGAATGTAACCCAAGCCGGGACTCGGACAGTAGTCATGTTACTATTAATAATGTTCTGGTTTTGATGAATGTAACCCAAGCCGGGCACTCGGACAGTAGTCATGTTACTATTAATAATGTTCTGGTTTTGTTGAATGTAACCCAAGCCGGGCACTCGGACAGTAGTCATGTTACTATTAATAATGTTCTGGTTTTGTTGAATGTAACCCAAGCCGGGCACTCGGACAGTAGTCATGTTACTATTAATAATGTTCTGGTTTTGTTGAATGTAACCCAAGCCGGGCACTCGGACAGTAGTCATGTTGCTATTAATAATGTTCTGGTTTTGTTGCAGTAAAACAAATCGACCACTGCCTCATTGGTCTAGTGGTCGCTGGCGCTACTGCCGAGCATGAGATCCTGGGTTCGATTCCTGGGTCGGGCAATGTGTTATCGGAATTTTTCATTGGAAATTATTCAGTAGCAGCCCGAAGTTTATACCTATTTGTGCCCGGTTGATGGCAATAGGCTCGCCCCTTATTACATGGGCTTACACATACTGGCGAAATGTGGTTGTATTACAGGTGCACCTCCGCCTATCTCTTCGAGGAATACAAGCAAAACAAATCATTTGAAAATACAGCTTGTCGGTGAACAAGGCGACCTTCCCAAAAACGTAGCTGTCGTGGTAATCTGTAAAGTCCACATAGAACGCAAGTAAGCAAGAGATCTCCGCTAATAGAGATGAGACTTGAGGTAGGATTTTTTTTCTGTAATTTGGATTAAACCAAGAAGATGACGACAAAATAATTTACGCAGTGTGAAACAGACTGATTTGATAAAGCATCTATGACATGTGCATCTTTGACGTGAAGATATAGAAGAAAAGAAAAAACAAAATGACAGACAGACGCTGGCCCTGTCCTGTTGTCTGCATGTGCAGGAGCTGATAGACGCTACTGAACGAGCCAAACTCGGAGAAAAAATTCTGGGCTGACTCTATTTAGATTGCTATTCTCACGCTAATAATATAATAATAATAATTTATTTGTCAGAAAACAATGATCCATAGTATGGTTAGTAACAATTGAAACTTATAAACTATGTTAGTAGGCACCAAAATCACAAAATAAATATTACAAAATTAAATAAATTGGATTCACGATTTAAAATAAAATTGTAACATTAGTCTGTACGTGAACCATACAGCAGTGGTTCACGTACTGACAGTCAAAACGTTCAGAAAACGCACTCAGGATACTGTTGCGGCTGCCCCGCATCCTACGCACCAGGGATGTGCACCGTTTGCGCATGATTGTGTGGAAACAATCCACACGAGCTTCGGCAAACATCCCCGACGCGCTACAGAAGCGAGGCAGCCTCAAGAGCACCCTGAACGCGTTGTTATACTGGACACGTAGGGCTCTGTACTGTTTCTGCGTGTAATCCAACCACAGACTGCCAGTATAAAAGGACGTACAGAATGCCCTAAACAGGGCTATTTTGACGTCCCTCGAGCACCGAGCAAATCTGCGAGCGATCATATTCGCACGTACAGACAGCGCCCTACGTTCCCTTTCGATGTCTGCATCATCTTTCAGGTCAGAGGTTAATAAATGTCCAAGATATTTAAACATGTAAACTCTTTTAAGTGGGCATCCGTTGAGCTTAATTGCTGGTAAGTAAACCCCCCCCCCCCTCCCCCTGGCCTGAAAGACCATGCATTCGCTCTTGCTCGTATTATACAGCAAACCATGTTCTCTTGCATATTCTTCACAAATGCCAATCAGTTTTGCCACTCCACAGACAGAGGCGCTCAGCAGCACCATATCGTCTGCGTAGCTGATATTGTTAAGGCACACACCGCCAATATGGCAACCGACATGCATGCTGCTGAGCCTCTCTATCAGTGCATTAATGTATAAGTTGAAGAGCTTCGGTGAGGTTAGCCCCCCTTGCCTCACACCGCACTCCAATCTATACGGGGCTGAGTAAGCCCCCGACCATCGAACAACATTGACCTGATTGCCGTACCAGTATTGTAACACACGGATCAGTTCGTCTGGCACTGCCGCTTGCTGCAGTTTTTGCCACAGCAGGTCATAACAAACCAGGTCAAATGCCTTCGACAAGTCGAGGAAGCAAGCAAACACCGGTGTACTTCTATCAGTGTAGTACCTGACAGTCTGCTTTAAACACAATATGGCTGTTTCTGTAGAGAGACCGGCTTTAAAACCAAACTGGTTATCATGAAAAGTTAGATATTTATCCAGCTGTGTGTTAAGCAAACTGTCAAGCACTTTTGACATTACAGTAGCCAATGAAATGGGCCTATAGTTGGCCTTATCGCTGACATCGCCGGTTTTATTTTTAATAATTGGCACCACCACAGTTCTCATCATCCGCTCAGGCAGATAAGAATGTCCCATACAGAAGGAGTAGAACATCGATAAAACCCTGGGCAGATGATGACCAGCATGCTTAAGATGTTCAATACTTAAATCATCGTGGCCAGGAGACTTACCCCTTGACATAGACATAATTACATGTCTTACTTCTTTTGCCGTAAACCGGACGCTGAACTCCTGACCACTACCGCTAGGACTGCTTGTGAACTGTGGCGGTCCCAATGGTGACGAGACAGCGAAGTGCTGCCTAAATAGTTCGGCAATTCCAGTGACATCAGCAGCGCCGCTAACACTCACAGAAGCTAACGCTAAGAAGGAGATAGTAAGATTTCTACGACGCAATGTCAAAAGTGCACAAAAGTTCGCTCACTCTTTATAGTATGAGATTATAATATATCTATAGTTCGTAGACAAGAAATATAAGTGGTCATGGTACGAGGGCTGGTGCATTAAAATAACAGTCAACTAGTTTATGGTGCGAATCAACGGCTGCAAACGGCAATTAAAATTGAATGATCGCTTTTTACCCAACTACTTTACTTATAATATTGAACGATGAATAGCTAAAGTCTATTAAAACAGTACCTACCACTCTTGCGTCCCACGCACGGTGGGCCCAATTAATTAGTGCTTTATCCGTCCCATTCACAGTCGCTCCGCGGCGCGCGCCGCAGTATACTCGCTTGGGATCATTTAGTGCAAGAACCAGCGACTAACATCGATATGTTATCGTTACAACCAATTGTGATAAAAGGTGTTCCACCAAGCAGTATAATTATGTCCTCCCTTATTTTCTTTATGTGGAGGGAAGGGAGGCCTTTTCCATACAGTGGATTATAAACGGCTAATAATATTAATAATTACCAGTACGCTACAATGGCTCTTCCAGGCTCTCTGGACAGCCGCCTACTGCTGGAAATCAAAAATAAAAATCAAAAGTCAAATGATTTTTGATTTATTCAAACTAGGCTGAGAATCAGCACTGTTTGAACGTCAAAATTACATAAGACAGTCCTCCAAAATGCCCGGCCTTCACCACTTCCTAATGCTTTAGCGCTGGGAAGAAGACGTGGCGCAGCAAACTCCCTAGCAGCACAGCTGTCTGTTCAGTTATAAGAACTGGATTAAATACAGTAGTAAGTAATTCATTTTACGAAACACAAAACATTGAATTAAATGCCAACAAAAACATTGAAAACTATACTCAAGCTGAAATAAACAATAAAAAGGTAAACAGAACCTAATACTTATATAAAGATAAGAAATAAAAAAGAAACCTTTAACTACTTCTACCCTCGTTTACGTTTCATCCATCCATTGCGTTGCGAACATTATCGCTCAACCGGAGGGACTCGGTACATTTAGTTAATGTAACATCATTGTTGATGTTAGTGTCAGACTCCCCGCCTACCTCTCTGTCCACTAGCTCGCCAATTATCGAGCGCCTGCACACCTGTGTACTCTATGTAATTGTGTGTAGTGTACCTGTGTACTGTGTACTACACGGCGCTCGTTAGCGCACGCCTTTGTTAGTTTTCACTTTATAATCACCCGCCAACCGCGCGGACATGACGCGGACAGCTCATAAATTATTGCGTTTTCTATGAAACTGTGAACAAGGGGAAAAACTACACAAGTGGTTGTTTGTGGGTTTGGGGTTGTTTGTGAAACAGAAAGCATTGACAACAAATATTGACTTTGAAATTGATTGTGTAAAAACTGGAGGAGTACAATAGCAATATATTTCTGTGCGTAGATACTATAGTCAGTACCTAGATACGTGGTTATGTCAACGTCGCGCGTCGCTTTCGTACCAAAGCGATGTACTGGAACGATATCTACTCAATTTGGATAGAATTGCTATCGTCTCACAATCCAGGGGCTGCAGTCTCGACATAAATAGCGAATCTGTCGCAAACTATCAATCGCTAAATAATAACGAGAATAATCGCTGCTGCGATGCTTACGACAAATGCAAGTCTCTACATCCGAGATAACGTGCAAAATCGTACGCAACTTTGACATAACGGTGTCGGTACGCCAGCGAAAAGCGTACTCATAGTTCGGTTTTCCGAAGACAATAATTGGCCGTAAAAAAATCTCCTTGAATACATGGAAAATTGGAGAACATGATTTAATAAAAATAATGATTTTTCTTGAACATTTTATAGTGGCTACATCATGTCTTAGAAACACAATTGTTCATGGAAACTAATAAGTAGAGGTAACCATTTTAAATAATTAAAATAACTTGTTAAATATCTAAGGACATTAAAATCTGCCTCCTTGCAACATTACTAACCTAATTCCAAACTTGGCAAGTGTCAATGTCAAGCCATTATGGTATTTTTTATTTGTTGTCATTGCAAGCAAACTATGTATTTTCAATAGTATTTATTTAATATTTTTTCATTGATGTGACAAGGTTACAGCATATTATTACTCAGCTAACCCATTTTGGCTCAAGCGGCGACCCCACTACCTATAGTTTCTCATTAAAGTACATAGAGCTGCGTAATATGACACTCGGGTTATTCTGCAAAGGTGCAGAAATGAAAAATTCCAAATAATTTTCACTTTCGTGAGATTTAGTCTCACTACCATATCAAGGTTGTTGGGGGTCTGTGAGGCAGCACGAAGCAAGCGGTCCAAGCTTCAGAAGGCCACATAACTTGGAGATGCGTCATTTGTGGTCGCTATCTCCTGTAGTGAGGGACCGACGTAGAAGAAAAAGAAAACAATTTTAACTAAGTAGATAGTGAAAGCTTACATTTTCATTTGATAAAGATTTTTCGATAGGTATGCAACATGCCCCGTGTAAACAGTGTCTAGATTATTGGGATATATGAACTTAGGATATGATTGTGGTAATGGAAATTTAATAAAGTTGAAAACATGATTTGTGGTTGATCGTTAATTATTTTTGAATAGAATATAATTACGAGTATTAACAGAATATGTATTTACAAAGAATCTGCATACTAAAATCAGTTGTTACATTTATGAGAAATCCATGTACATTCTACCTAATATAGCAGGATAATTTAGTACATTTAAATAAATCACAAAGACTAAATTTCAATCGTTATCTAATCGGCTAAGATATCTTGTACCGAATAATACAAAGTTCTACTCATGATGCTGTTAGCTGTTTTCTATATTTTTGCAATGGTGGATCTTTAATAATGATAGGTATTTTAAATAATTTATTTAGGAAATGATAGTGGTACTTATTGACTGGTAATGGAGGTTTGATTAAGTTGAATGATTTTCGGTTGCGTGTTTGTGTATTCGGACGATTCGCTCCCTTCAAAAAAAATTAAATATCTTTGGCTCCTTCTAATGCGTGCGGTGATTGTCAGCGACGCTCGTTCGCACGTTGTATGTCCGGGACCTATAAATAGGTGCAATTCGCCACCGCATTCAGCCATTCCGCATAATTTTTGTTTAAAATTACTTGCAAACACCAAAAAATTATAGCTTACGATGCTAACGAATCGCTTAGCGGGCTGTAAAAAATGGCCGCTTAATATATTCGTAAACATTAAGAATATCGTCGAGTTTGGACAGCGTTCCATAAAATACGAATACGAAAAATCAATAACTTTGAATGTCGAGACTACCAAATATCATTACATCCGGATCGTTAGGACTTTGCGACCGAATTCGACCGTAAAGCGATCGCTATCTATGTCGAGTTCCCACGAAACTCTCCGGACAGTGGGTAAGCTATGCACTATACATTCGTGGCTCGTTTGTCTCCGCCAGCTCTTGTAGTACAAGTTGTACAACGGTACCAGTTGTAGCTCAGTTGTTTACATCGCCCGATAGGCGACGCCACCGGGGGATAACGATTTGTTCCGTATTGTGGACTGGCCTTAGGAGTTATGTAGTGATTGGATGTTTGGATTTCAGATATCATCGGTAATAACTAATAAGCGTGTAAAGACTTCATAAAACTTTTCTCTTCTTATATAAAACACTAGTCCGTTCTCAGTTGGAATATGCGGTACCCATCTGGTCCCCGTACTATGATAAATATAAGCAAGCAATAGAGATGGTTCAGAAAAAAATTCTTCGTGCCACGCACTACAAGTGCTTCCGTACAAGGATTCCCTATGCAGATTTGCTAAATCATTATACAATATTGAGCTTGGATTCCAGACGTTCACTAAACATGGTTGTGATGCTGTACGGTATATGCAATAACAAATTTAATTGTACTGAGCTCTCGAATAGATTGTGTTACGTTGTACCTAGAACTGTTATTCAGCGGGAGATGCGCGCACCTCGATTATTCTACACTGCGCGATGTATAACGAAGGCCGGGGTGCGAGGCCCTCTCCGCCGGCTTTTAGAAACCTATAGCACACAATTCACTGATTTTGATATTTTCGCGCTGTCGCAATCTAAAGGAGATGTTCCAGAAATGTATGGAGCCTGGGCCAGCACTATGTACACTATATGTAAATATCGCTATGTATTACAGTAACCGTTTTTTATTGTTAATTTTCTTTAATTTCACTTCGTTTCAAAGTATACTCAAATTAACTTGGCCAAAGAGAGCAACACAACATAAAATTAATCATGGTGGATCAGATTAGCAGCATGCGAAAAATGTCATTTTGACAATGACATTTGATTGACATGTATTAGCTGCCATAAAACAAAACAATACGAATTTCGAAAATCTTGGGTTGGGTTTCGGTTTCGATAGAATAAGACTACAGGGTATTCTACTCGACTGCGGAAGCACATCTTCTATCACCAATAGCAAATAAGGAAATACCATTTGAACAAAAAAATAAGTAAATGCACGGGACCATATTACAAAGCCGGGGTCAACAGAGAAGCAATCAATCAAGGTCCGTAGTAGTAAACTGGGTCGCAAAACAGAAACAATCACTAAAGCAAAGCAAGACTCAAAAGTCACCTTTTTAAACTGTCAAACGTCATGTCAAACCATTGAGCTATGTGTCAAACACAACTGTCATGGCTGCCCTAAAAATAGGGTTATCTTATTAAAAAACTTTTAAAATTATCATTTTTTAACCACTGTACCCTTCTTCAAGTTATTTTTTTAGTATTTTTATGAAATTCCCCAATTTTTTCCCTATTTATCTATGTAGTGTACATAGTGGTGGCCCAAAATCAAACATCTCCTTTAAAAGAATGATTTCACAATCTCTTGCACAAGTCGGATGCTCTTGTCATCCGCTTCCTTCAATTCATAGGTATATGTATAGTGTATTTCTTTTAAATATGTCCTTTTTATTTTTTCTCTCATTTAACACGCGTTCTTTATCATACTCAGATGTCACTTCATGGACAATAGTGTGGGTTATACGTTTTCTCGAATGTAATATAACTACTTTTTGTAAATGCTGTAATGTATAACGGTTTTTTGTCCCAAATAAATAAAATAAAATAAAGTCACTATGTGTCGCTGACATACTACTACCGTCGTCGCCGTGTCAGACACACAGAAGGAACACGGAACACTATCGACCGCCACACTTCTTTGTGAATGTGGCGTAGAGAACTATTTATGAAATGTACTGGAATTGGTCGGTTTTTGTCATCTTTCTTCGCAACATCTCTTCTAGATCCTTGTTGCTGAATTACCCATTGCTTATAACTGCTGGCTGTTTATGTGCTTACTACGACTTCAGCTGTCGCTGACGAGAAATCTAACCAAGTATGTCAGTAAGGCATGTAGGAGAAGAATTTTACTTTAACGTCAGTCAATCATCATGTTTCTGTTAGTAAGTAAAAAAGCAATACCGGTAGATCTTAGAGTGTGTTATATACTCTAAGCGGTAGATTTATGACGTCTGTTACTTAAGCCTGATTTACACAGCGCGGTTTAATTGCCTTTGGCATACCGTTGAAGCAACCATACAAGTTGCGTCTCTAAACAGTCACTTGTTGCTGACACGACGCAAGTCTCTCGGCTATGGCATACAATACAATTGATATTGTATGCCATAGCCGAGAGACTTGCGTCGTGTATTTGGGACTCATGGTTTGATCATTTGTTTTATCGATTCTTTTTAATACGCTTTTTAACCGACTTCAAAAAAGGAGCAGGTTTCTCAATTCGACCGTATATTTTATTTTTTATGTGTGTTCGCGGATAGCTTCGTCGTTTATGAACCGATTTTGCTGATTCTTTATTTGTTGGAAAGGAGATATCCCAGGGGTGGTACAATGATAAGGAAACCAGGATCTGAGGATGGCATCCCAGAGAAATCGAGATGAAACTTGGAAAATCGTAGTAGCGACTAGTGCGTTTGTAAATTTTTTTTATAAAGTATTTTAAAGCACTACTATAGCGAGAGGGCTTGGGAAACCGTCACCTCCTTCTGCGAAGCAGTAATGCTCGCGAAGGAGGAGGCGGAACGCGTGTGGGAGAGGCAAAATTCGCGCCCTCACGCCCCTAGCCGCCGCAGTCGACACCCTGGGCGTCGGGATTCGCAAGCTGATTCCCGGCCACCGTAGGCGTGGGCTTGCGAATGGCGAGTAATGGGCCACTCGCTGTTCGATAAGGACCAGGCCCGGGTCGATGGCGCGTTGTGTTCCACGCGCGCCTCAAAGACATATCAGCATCAATGACAGGGTCCGCTAGGGCCGATGCCTGCCAGGTTTGCGGGAAAGTCCGAGAGGGATACCGTGGCCCTTGGCACAGGCAACTGAAGGAACACGAGTGGGTTTTAGTCAGTAAGAGTCTGACACGCCCTCCCGCTCTGCCCAAAGCGGGAGAAGTTATATGATGATTTCCCACCCTCAAAAAAAAAGGGTGTTGTAAGAACCTATGTACCTACTAATATAAACAAAAATGGCGGGATACAACGTGAATTCGAATCATCTATAAGTTTTTTTTTAAATTAGTAGCTGTAGTAGTGAAACGCGCGTGCATGACAATGACCTTTTTTTGAAATTCATAAAGATACCAAGAATTGAGTAGTGAGAATGTGGCTGTTTGATGAGTAAGGAAGGGATCGAGTTCGAGTTGCTTATTGTAATTTAGTACTACACTACACTACTACATTTGTTTGGATGATATTATGGTTACTATGACACCGGTTGTATTAATGTTGGCAATAAGCTATTTTTTATAGATGATTTATAGCTAAACTAAAAAACACGCTTTTATTACGCAGGGTAAACTGCATAGGTACTTATATCGTAAGTATAATTAATTATTTTATAATATTTAATGGGTGATAAAAGCGTGTTTTAGTTTTTTTTTAATGGAACTCAATGCTTTGCACAATGACGTCTACTTTATCGAATCTTTTATGTCATTTGTTTTCCCTTCTCGAGTATAGATTGAAATACCATTCCTAAAGTGGTACTTCTGTTTCTGTATTCAAACGTGCATTAACTTTTACTAAAGTTCATCCAATAATTTGTTCTCCATAAAAATGCTAACGTTACCGTGTGATTAGTTCCGTGCTAGCGTGGCAGTGTGGTGGAAGAATGTCGCTTCGTGTAAGTTCGGTCGTTGTGGAGTTAAGGGCATGTAATGATGTTATCACATTTACATAATTTAATGAAGACTCGCGTAGTAAAATGAAATGGTAAATGTGAGTTATTGTATTAGTTATTTATATTATAAACTTTCTTTATTGTAATTTGAAGAGGGAAGAAGTTCTAGTTTAACAATAAATTGAGACAAAACGAGGCAAATAATTGTTGACGGTATTTAAGACAACGTACTTTTAAGAACCGTATCATAATCAACAGAATATATATATATATTTAAAATCTACAATGGCTGACGGGTTATCTGTGAACAGCCAAAATACCACATCGCTGCGGCTATATTAATATTATAGTCTATCATAAACATAATAATATGTGTAATGATTAAACTATGCATAGCGAACTGAGTCCATTAACGAGAAGTGTCAACTACAGGACAAGGGGAAATAAAATATTGTATTAAACTAAATTAAGTTTTAGGACATACATAGAGAAATATTAGATATAATATACTCACGTCACCCTTAATAGACATTGCAATCACGCATGGTTTTTTTTGGAAGATTAGGCAGAGATTTGGATAGCGCCTGTATTTCATGAAGGCTAATGCTGAAGTGTTTAGAATACACATATCGTCTTTTACGTGTCAAGTTCCATCACAGGGCACACATTTTGGCTATGTTTGCTATCTAAGAAAATTCTATTGGGAATACTCAATAACATTATGCCAGATTTGGGGATCAAACCCAGTACTCCAAGCTCAACAGTCAACTTACGACCACTAGGCTAAGGTCTAGATTGTTCCATGTCTACTTACACGAAAACAAAAGTAGTGTAAGTAAAGTATTTTTTGTATATTGTAACCTCATAGTCGAGCTCCCTTCGCTACAAGTAGAGCATGTCAGTAACTCAACACCAGACCACCGCCACAGATAATATGTCACAGTAGAACAGTAGCGCGTAACACAGATTCGGATATCATATTACATTAGATATTACGTTCCAACTGGTTGGTGGTACCACTTCGGGGCTCTGTACCCCTGGTACAGCGACTGAATGACTTGTAATTACATTATGTATTACATAACAAGTGCACGTCAAACTAGTAAGTAAGTGTACGGCAGCAGGGTGTGGAGCTATGGCGCAAAGAATGTCCCACCTCCTATCCTGCCCTCTGTGCGCTGCCACCGACGACATGTGAAGGGGCGAAGTTTTGGGACAACTACATTGAATACACTGTGGTATAGCATTTATTAAGTAGTATCGCTTGTTGAGTCTTTGTGAAGGACTCTTCAAGGAAAGTACTACCAACATACCAACAACAACAAAAACAACAACCAACACAACAATACACAAACAAACCCGCGCGCGTGCGTTGTTTAAAACAATTTTATTTACCATGTTTTATGCAAATAAATATTATTACAACTTTCTATGTTGTTTGAAGGGTTAGATGTAACGACGGGTACATAAGACGATGCAGATGGCAGATGTCCACTAATGTCCGGAGGCGCAGGTGACCACTTGTCAATAGGCGCGACGTCGCAGCGCGTCGGTTTGATTGCCGTCCAATCAAATAAAAAAAATGTGAGGTCGGCTTCCAGTTTTATCAAAAGCTGTTGGGTATCATAACGCTGATCATAGTTAGTTACGAGGTCATCGATGTAATAATGATGTCATCCTATAATGTACGAGTTATTGGAATTTTAAAGCCGCTGTCCCTATCCTGTACAGTGTACGGCCCACCATGGAATTTGGACAATTTCTGGACAGATGCACGGCAGTCAGAAAAAGTTCTGTCTTTAAGAGTTACCGATCCGGTACTCATTACTTTATACAAGACTTTTGTTTGACATAAACAGTAAGTTTTGATTGATTTCGTAAAGTCTGGTATCGGTTGAAGGACAAAGAGATATGCTAATGCTTCTGAATCAATATTTTGTTTGTCTGAAACAAAAACTAAAAAAAAAGAGGGTGTGTGCTTATGAGCAGCCTGGAGCCGAGTATACGCGATTCAGCGTTGAGTATACGCGTATCAGCGTCACCGAATGACTGCAGCCAAGTATACCGCATTCAGCGTCACCGACTTGAGCGCGACGGTTCAGTTTTGTTCACTGTTTAGAAAGAGCGCAAGAAGGTTTCACGTTTTTACGTTTCGCCGCTTACAGTATGGAATATTTCCAACATCTTCTAAAACCTAATAGAACTTGGCTCTAGTTTTACCCTTTTTCGAGATTCTTATTAAAACGTTACGTAAGATTCTCTGTGGTGGATGTGTCGCCAGGCGCTCGATATATTATCATTAGGACGATAAATGTTTACAATAATCGGCTCATTAACATGCCACGAGTGATTTACGCGCGTCGTGCGGTCGGATCGAACCCGTCTCGTTTCGTCTAAGAGATACGGGGAGAGCCCTTTACATGAGACGATTTATGAGGATTCTTTATCTAAATTAATGGTTTGTTACTGATTGGAAGAACTTTTAAAACGCATCTAGTATAGTAGGAATAGTAAAGTATAATAGCAGTAAAATTTGAGGCGTTTTATTAACTAACAAGCCGTGCGCCCGGTGGGATTTCCCGTCGGCAAAAATGACGAATTTCCATACAAACTTTCTTCATATTAAACATTCTTCCTTAGTGTTCACCTCAGATCATATAAACACGATCTGAAATGCTGATCTTCATTATATTATATTATTATACAGAGTGGTCCAAATGGTGACGTCAATAAAAAAAAAATACCCCATGTATGTTCTCATGTGTTAACTACCTTGAACACCTCTAGTTCAAGCTTGTACGACAGTGCTGTGACTTCCTGATCATTAAAACCACTGTCTTGCGCAGTAGCGTCCGGCGCGGGATTGGCCTCAGTGTGGCCAGCGCATAACTCAATGTATCACATCTCTTCAGCATTATTACCGTGTAATTTAATTACAATGACTTCGTACGAGTTACAAACAGCCGCGGTCGCATCATTATGTTAGCACTACGACTGTAGTCTATAATCTGTGGTCAGCAAGAAATGACCGCGTGGTGTCCCGGTCACCGCAGCGACTCGATGTAAAGGCTCCCGCAGACAGGCGCGACGTGACTCTAGTAGAACAATTTCAATCAAAATGTGACAGTCTAAAAACATTTCAAGTTTGTTGGTAGTGATTTTTTATTAATATTTGGGTTACGTCTCTGAGTGTGGAAATTGTGACTAGGTTGTTGTATTGGGTCCCCACATGTAAAAACAAACGTAAGAGGTAGGTACATAAATAAATAAATTTCCATGAACATTTCATAAAAAAAAATCTACTAGAGATGCGTCGCGCCTGTCTGCAGGACCCTTAAACCAGTGGTTATTGTGTAACCACCGCGTTACCAGTAAAGTATTATTTACGAGCATTACTTTAGTTTTCTCTAACTTACAATCAATTATTAGAGGTAGGTTTAATATAATTAATGGTTTCATTAGAACTTTCTCCTGCTGGTCAGTTGTAGGATTACGGGCATATTACTTAGTAAACGATTGCATAAATGGAGTTATTCATTAGGTTAGTACTAATTACTGTGGTCTACAGTCACGATTCTAAATCATTTCCTAAATCAAGAAAAAAATATGCGACGCTAACACTTATTATATATATACCTAAGTTGCTGATTGGGTGTGCTAAAACCATTGCCTTGCCAGTATCTCTATTGTTTCAAAACCGCTTTTTTTCACGTTCTGTTCCCCAAGTCTGGGAGTCTACCTTTATAACCCCGGTGCATAAAAAAGGGCACAAAAATGAAATAGTTAATTACAGACCTATTTCCAAACTGTGCTTTGGCTAAAGTTTTTAAGAGTGTTGTCTACAACCAAGGTTACGCACCGCTGAGTCAGTTTTCTAGCCCTTCTGAGCATGGATTTCTTAAGGGCCGTTCAACTGCATCTAACATGGCTTTGCTAAATTACTTTCTAACTGACAGTATGGACAATGGCCATAGGTCGAATTCGTTTACACGGATTACAGTAAGGCTTTTGATAGATTTGACCTCAAAATTCCTAAAACAAAGCTTTTTAATAATGGTATCAGAGGAGCTCTACTTCATTAGTTTAGTTCATACCTTGAAATTAATTTAAAGCTGTCGTTATCAGTAACTACATGTCGAGTTGGGTTTCAGCTCCTAGTGGTATTCCTCAAGGTTCCTTGATGGAACCGTTGCTTTTATATAAGTGAGCGACATTGACTCGTGTTTCCACAACTCAAATTTACTTTGTTTTGCTGATGTTAAGAAGATATTTTCTAAAATATCATCAGCTGATGACATGGATGTTCTCCAATATGACCTGGCGCGATTGGATGACTGTTGCTTGATTGACAAACTAGATTTGAACCCTGTTTTAATGTTCAGTAATCTCCTTTAGCAGAAAACGCGTCACCCTTCCTCAAACATAAACTTAAAGGGCAGCTATTACAGACGTGTGACGGTGTACGCGACCTAAGTGTTTTTCATGATTCCAAACTTTTATTTTAATGTGCACATTGAGCAAATAGTGGCCAAAGCTTCGAAATCCACGGGTTTTCAAGAGGGTCCAAGTGAGCTAAAATCCTTAAGATTCTTGGTTGCTTGTGAGAAATCATCTTGAATATGCGTTACAAATTTTGTACCCATGTTAAGGCAAATAAATTGATCGTATTGAGAATATACAAAAAAGATACCATAACATACCATTCTGATAATTACGTAAATCTTTCCAAGAAATGTCACTTGCAGCCACTTATTTAAACCGTCGTCGACTAGCAGATTGCACTTCTCTTTTAAAAATTATATCTAACGAGATTGATGGTCTTGATCTTCTGCATGAACCGCGTCTCAATGTTCCCCAGAGATCAGTTAGATTTAATCCGCCTATCTCTATTCCGTTTTCCTCTTCTAACTATAGCCAAAACTCATACATATTGCGAGCGAGTCGTGTGGACTTTAATATTCTTTAAGTTCTCATTTGACCCATTTATCACCAAAAGCTATTCATGCACTCGGCTGAAAGCTGACTTTTTTAAAGTACTCGTACATATATATATTTGCATTATTTTCTATCGTGCTAGTCAGTGATCCTAAGAGTTCTACTACTTTTTCTGCTTTTACCCGTGAGAACCGGTTATTGGCTCTATGTTTCATGTATAATTGTTATACATCTGTTATAGCCGTTGGTTCTCCTATAAATAAATGAATAAATAAAATAATCAAAGCATAGATTTATAGATATAGCCACTGAAATATGGAACAATGACAATAATGACAGTCGCAATTTTATCACAAAACGTAGGATCGTAATTGGTAGCATCAGTGATTCATCAAAATGTTATAATGATATACGTCAGTCTGTCGGGTAACAGAATGAAGTAACAATGTGTCGCAGACCATGGCTCATTGTGAATGCTGTGAATGAACTTGGGATTTGCACAGAGAGGACACAATGTCACTTTTTATCCAAAAACTTTAGTAGGTACCTTTGTTATTTTTTAGTTAGCTCAGATAACGAGTGTAACATGAGTCTACCACTACCACACTACACTAGTTTTTGCATAGTAATGAGCAGGTAAGAGATAACATAAGATTACATCACGCCTGTATTCATCACGCCTCGAGTTCCTCGGTGAGGCAGAGGTGTACCTTAAGTACCCGCACATTTCGCCAGTTATGTTTTACTTTTACTCCCATGTAATAGGAGGCGAGCCTATTGCCATCAACCAGTTATGATGCCTTTTGCCATGATGTTTGTGAAAAAAGAAGGATCTCTCTTCCTACGCGACAATATAGGCACGTGCTGTGGCGCTTCTTTAGAATACTTACTATTGAAGTGTTAACCGAATCACCTACTTGAGTAATGTTTACAGTAGATCCAATATTTATCTATCGTCAATTTTGTCTTTTCAGCACAGTAATAAAATGTCACTTGAGTGTAAAAGTTATTTCAAAATTGAGATAACTACGAGATATTCATCTCGTTTCCGTCACTAGGCATGAGGCACTGTGACAAAGCCGTATTTTCATTTCGGAGACGATTGCCGATACATTATGCTAATCAACTGTCAGTTCTCATATGATTTACTCATAAAGTCATAACCTTTCGGGTCACAGAGACCTATCCCGTTCATAACGCACTTAGGTACAATTCAATCAAATTACTAAGAAAACAATGGTCTTCTTAATGGGACGCACCTCTTGGTCGCATTGAGTGCGCTCAGCGACCGTGCCGACGGACGCCGCGCCGCGCCGCGCCGTCGCCGGTCGCGCATGTCGTCTGGTCGCGTGGTCGGCGTAATATCATCATTGTCATGACACTTGGTGGACCACTCCCGACCGCTGGCCACAGATTGCTATCATTGTACAAAGCTATTAGATTGGAATGGATGTCACTGAACATGTCTTTTGAACATGTTTGGTTCAATATCATTACGTGAGTATTGTTCTTCTTCTTTCATGCCGGTTCGGCTCGCCCACGAGTAGTACCTACCTATGTGCACATTAGCAAGTCCGCAAGGTTGGTATTGTTGGAAATGCCAAAGGTGCAACTGATGACGGACCAACTACATGATATTGCTATTCGTAAAGGCTCTTTTAATGTAAGATGACAGAAGAAGGAAAGAAAAATATTGTATTTGGGTCACTCTCAGGTAGTATAAACAGTAAAAAAAGGAACATCTAAAACCAACAAAATCTACAATTTTTTTTCGAATTGACAGAAAAAAGACCTGTTTCAGGTCAAAAAGTCTCCGCCCATCTCAGTATAATGCTGTGATGTTTTAAACATAAATAACGCAGCCCGTGCAAAAATAGCTTTTAGATTGAGCGAAATCTAGGTATTCAAAGGACATTGTAAAGTAAAAGTCGCAAAATGGCCTTCTAAGGGCTTCTGTCAAGAGGATGAGCAGCTGCTTCCTTATCAACATAATATTACTACCATCACTGATCCCAGACGAGGACCACACAAACCATCTGCACTAAACTGTCAGATACAACGAACATTACACAGCTGGGTACAGACACCTTCCGCGGCCCAGCACTAACGTCCCCTTTTGAATCAGCACTAAAGAATAAATATTCAAAGACCACGAATCTATAAACAATATTATTTATATCCGGCATTATCTCGGCTACATGCGCCTGACTGTCATTATAATAATATAATCGTCAGCGGCGTCGAATGGACCTAATAACACTTACTATTAAAGAGTTTCCATGTCGCGGGTAAATGATAGTGATGTTAATACGAGCTGATGGCTGGAGTTGATATAAATTATGGTGAATCAATGTCGGGGATATAAAGTTGGTTTATAATATAGGCATTAAGTCCGCCTTTGTACCTTTTGTGCGAAAAGTTATAAATAAATAAATAAATATGACAATGTAGTGCGGGAAGCGGACATAGTGACGGATGCCAGCGTTTATCTTAGGTACCATCAGCCGGTCTATTCTGTGAAAATCTCCGTGAAAACTTAGATGGAGTTAGTTGTCAACAGTGTTAATCCTAGCACCAGGTGGAATGACAGTTCACGTCAAGCTCACTTCATCTAAGTTTCAGGGTGAGATTTTTACAGCATAGACTGGCCTGACTGAGGCAGTGAAGATAATACTCATCTTTTTGAATATGAGAATATATTGAAAGTCGTGCAAAGTTGCCATTCAATAAATTATAACATACACTACACACACACACACACGACACATACACTTACCAAATTCACATTAGAGAGAGGCTATACAGTTTTATTCTTAATTTAATTTTGTTTTGACGTGACAACGTCTTATAATTCGATGGAGATAAATATGCTCGCACGAAAAAACATGACTCATGCGGCGTTACCTCGCCGCACGAAAAAACATGACTCATGTGGCGTTACCTCGCTCTGAGGCGTTCCATTTAAGGCTTGAAGTGCAAGCGAGAGCGCGGAACCAGCGACAATGAGGCACAATCGGCCTCCGCTTTCGGCAGCGTTCGACATCTGTCTCTCTCCTATTTGAGTGAGCGATGCGTCCGCGTGGACAGCTGCTATACAATAATACATTTACATGTTTTCGTCAAGTATGAAGTGCAGTGAAAAGTGAATGTGGTGTCAATTGTATATAGCAACGATAATTGCGGCGATAAAGGTAAACATTTACATAATTGTATTTATGCGTACAAATAAATGTAACTTGATCAATTCAATTGTGATTTCCATTTACCTCCTTCTCTATATCCATACAAAATATCAATCAAACAAATAAAATTTAAATTTTCTTTTGAAAAATGCAACCATTCCATCAGTATTTTCTTATGACGTTGTCACGTTCAACTATCGTCAGTAAACCGACTTTTTTTAGTTTAAAGTTTATTTTTTGTTCATTTATTTTGTTTTTCTTTTTGTACTCAACGATACGACTTACTTACCCAATGTAACTCTGTACTAGTTTGTGTATAAATTAGTAAATGTTTAACAGAGAGAGCCCTGGCACTCATAACACAAGTTTAATCTTAGCTTGGGTGCCAGTGGAGATATTCAGTGATTTATGCAATTATTTTTAAAACAATGTTGGCCTTGTAATGTACTATAAAATACCTATAAAAAATTGGATGGAAAATAAAGTTGTCGGAGTTGGTTGTCAATTACAATTGTGGGTAGTTAACACAATTTGTTATGATTGGTTTTTCTTATTATTAATTTAAATGATTTTCACTATCAATTATTGTCTAATAAATCGAAACATAATTTATTGGGTACTCGGTACGCAGTGATTGATTTTGGCAACTTATTTTGATAATTGTAACCGATGGTTTTGTTCAAAACAATTGATGACCTTGTAGCTGTAATACATCAACATACATCCTTTCGCCGCCGCTGTACGCGGGATACTAGAGTCTCGGCGCCCGGCAAGTAATATTTATGTGCGGTGCAACATCGCCACGCTGAGCCGTCGTCGGCACGGTCTCCACGACCAGCCAATAACACGACGCCGACCTGCGCGCCACCGCGCTGATTTCTTTAGGAACTACATCTCATACCGAGTATTCCAACTAGATTTCCTATTGGTCGATTAATGTCGTAAGCAGACCACTACTTGTAACCATAAGTTTATTAATAAGACATGTACATATTTTGTAAAGAGCATGCTATTATGTTCCCTCTCGTTTATTGTCAAATATACTATCGTCGTACATCTGGAGTATTATTGCCTCACTGCACCTCACGCGCTACAGTGGTGACCCCGACGTGATATTAAGAAGATACCTCCAGATCCACAAATTAAGTTTTCATCATGGCCAACAACGGTGAACAAGAACTCTCCGGTGTGTCGACGTCACTGCGCATCCCACCCATTTGTCGCGACAAGATTCGACTATGGTTCGCGCAATTTGAAGCCATCATGTCCGTACAGAAGAAGGGCGATCAAGTCATGTTCGAACTCGTTATCGGACAACTTGAGCGGCAAGATCTAGACGAGATTCTCCATCCACCGGAGAAAAATCGTTACGACGCGTTAAAAAATCGATTGTTCCAAGTCTACGAGGAATCTGAGCAACGGCAAGTACAAAGGTTGCTATCGGAAATGGAACTCGGCGACATGAAGCCTTCACAGCTGTTACGTCGCATGAAAAACCTCGCTGCCGATAATATCTCCGACTCAGCGCTACGGATTATGTGGACAAACCACCACCACGACAACATCGCGAAACACTCCGATATCCACGAGCTGGCGATGATGGCAGACAAGATCCTCGAGCAAACACATCCACTAGGCGCAGTCGCTGCAGTTACCTCCGTTCCCGCAACCCCACATGCTTCTACATCAATTGAGGAGAAGACCGACGGCTCAGCGTGGCGATGTTGCACCGCACAAAAATATTACAGGCCGGGCGCCGAGACTCTAGTATCCCGCGTACAGCGGCGGCGAAAGGATGTATGTTGATGTATTACAGCTACAACCTGTTACTTTGATTTTAAAATGATTTACTTTGTGATATCACCATTATTTATTTATAACAATTATTCTTGTATTATTTGATTGCTTTATAATGTGTCTTATTAGATTTAGCGTATTATAGTGTTTTGTACCAAGTAAACACGTGACGTACTTCCGTGCGTCATCGGACAGAGTTGTCGTGGAGGGATTGCAAGGTGGGGGCATCGTCCTATAAAAAGCGTGCACTCTGTATACGAGTCAGTCGATCTTCGGATTCGACTCAATAAAGAGCCCTTGCTCCCGACAAAACTGTCGGTTTACCTGTGTAACAAGTACTAAAAATAAAAACCCTGTGATTGTTTATACAGTCTTATTTTTCCTAGTAAAACGGGAACTCCAAACCCTGACGAGATACCGCTCGGCACTCCTGCTCCTACATATTATTAAAGTAATTTAACTCAGTAAAGTAAAGACTCACACTGCTCCCTGAGGCGTGACCTCTGCAGTTACAACCAATTTTTTTCTAATTCGTGTAACTGGTCATAATTTTTTATTCTTATTATTTCAAATTGATTATTGGAAAAAAAACGTCAGTTGCTGAAAAATATGTAATTGAATTCAGTCGATTTTTATAAATGTCCGACAATTAATTCTAAATCCATCCATGTCAATTTTATTGATTTGTTTCACCAAGTTTCATTATTATTTATTTAACACTTTAAGCACACAAATGTACAGAGGCGGACTTAATGCCATAGGCATTTTCTACCAGTCAACCTTTGGGCGATGCAGAGACAAAGAGTGACAGGTGCAAATTATAATGATATTTTAGGATTAAATAATTTTAAATAAAGACACGTATAAACTTATTTAGTCTATAAATACATATAATACATATAACTAATTATATATAAATATAAGCACAAATAAATGTACATAAATATACAAGTATGTTAAAAACAAATAGGACAAACAATGAGAAAACGTTACCGCTGTGATGATACTGCTAGCTCCTTACGAATGTGCTCGCGAACTTTAGTTTTAAAGGATAATCGGTTGGTTGCCATCCTAATTTCCTGGGGGAGTGCATTCCACAGAGAGATAGATTGAACAAAGAAGGAAGAGTGAATGAAGTCTGTGCGGTGAGTGGGACATTGAAGAAGACGATTGTGTGAAGAACGCAGATTTCTATTGTGGTTGGCGCAAATGTACTGAAAGTGGGGGGCTAGAAAACCAGGGGAAGAGGGAGAATCAAGAAATGAAAACAAGGTAGTCAGCGCTCTTTGCTCTCTGCGCTGGCGTATGGGCAACCACTTTAGAAGCGACCGATGCGCAGAGACGTGATCATATTTACGCAGATTAAAAACGAATCGAATGCAGTTATTCAGAAGACGGTCAAGTTTGTCGAGGAGATCTGCATTCAGGTCATAGTAGCACACATCACCATAATCGATGATAGGGAAAATTAAGGATTGCACAAGCATTGTCTTCATATTTGATGGTAATAAATTTTTCAGTCTGTACAGAGCCCGCAGCGTGCCGGTAACCTTCTGGCTTACCCTAGCGACTTGAGTACGCCAGTTCAGGGTACTATCAAGGTACTATCAGGGATCGTACCATTGAAGAGGACCGGTGGCAAGGTTGTACCATCCACCTTGCTAATACTACGAGAACTACCAATGCTGATCGCCTGACACTTCGTAGGATTTACAGCTACACCAAATCTGTCAGCCCAGGTTTTTATGGCTATCAAGTTCCTATTTAATCTGCCGATAACGTCAGGCAATATTATTATGTCCTGCTTGGTGTAGGGTAGCCTGGCTGGATCCCTTAATTTACTAAGGCATCCCCGGACAGCCCGGTTAAGCAGCTGACGATCTCCTAGGATGACATGTGAGATCCTTTTAACAAAATAAATACTCGCTGGGTATTGGTATAATGTCTGCTCCCGCGTCCGCCGGCCGCGCGCCGTGTGTCCGGTACCTGACAATGGAGCGCGCTAATGCAATAATCGCATTAAACACATGATGATAATAAGCTTTACGAACCGACCGCTATTAGTTCTACATTATTGTACCGGTATAGCATTACATAGACGACGCGAAGGCTAAGGCTGACGGCAGACGGGCGCGGCAACCGTATCGCGTTTAGCAATTATGTGCTGGGCTATTATTGAACTTAAAACTTCCGGAATATTTTTAAGTGGGTCAAATATGAAACCGGTGAACAGATTCGCCTTTTCACATGAGTATAACCACGCCTGTAATCTTGGAAGAGTTAGGCAGATGTACCTGTAGTACAGTGTACAGCCACATTTCGCCAGTCTTGTCACCGCGTAGTAGTGTGTGTGTTATTGTAGTTGTTTAAACGAACGTTTTGTTTACGAAAAACCGCGTGTTACATCTCATAATTGCGAGGTCAGCACCCAGCCTTTTAGCAAGTGGTTTCTATTTGCTATACACGAGATTACTATTCGCGTTTTACTTCCTCTTGATTACTTTGAAGCGAAATTAAACATAATCTGGTAGAGTATTGGTTGTATTATGCCAGGGAAAAAGTTATTTCGTATTTTGTATACACATTCAAGACTAACAGCTCGTGTGACACCCAAATATCGAGCTTTTTTGTATACCAAGACTTTTTCAAATGGGTCAAAACTGTTATGTGGTCAACCCCTAACTCTTCTGCTATGTCGTCACTACTAATATGTATTGCTGCACTTTTTCAAAAATGGCGTTGTCATGCAATTTTTATCAGTAACAGGGCGACCAGAGCGACCTGCATTTTTATCAGTAACAGGGCGACCAGAGCGACCTGCATTTTTATCAGTAACAGGGCGACCAGAGCGACCTGCATTTTTATCAGTAACAGGGCGACCAGAGCGACCTGCATTTTTATCAGTAACAGGGCGACCAGAGCGACCTGCATTTTTATCAGTAACAGGGCGACCAGAGCGACCTGCATTTTTATCAGTAACAGGGCGACCAGAGCGACCTGCATTTTTATCAGTAACAGGGCGACCAGAGCGACCTGCATTTTTATCAGTAACAGGGCGACCAGAGCGACCTGCATTTTTGACATCAACATTCCCGGACTGAAAACGCTTGAACCAACTTTGTGCTACTCTTGCTGACACTGTATTAAGTTCATAATTAACGTCACATTTTTTTAGCGCGGCTTGTGTCACATGTTTCCTTTTTTTTGTAATAAAACTTCAAATTGTATCGAATTGGCGGACATACCAACAATTGAAAAATGGCGGGATATCGTTTTTACTTTTTCTTTTCTTTCTTTAAATGTCATTCATCTAATGGTATCAAAACCAGCCAGATCTAAACAGTACAGCCAAAGAGATTTTACTACAACTTTGAGTTGGGTATGCGACCACACAAGTAGATGAGGAAAGCAGACTCCTGGCTCGCAGGGGCAGGTGCAGAGAGATGTACTAGTTGGGAGGATTATGTTCCATCTCTAGGTCGCGCAAAGTGTTTTTGGGTTTTACCATTAGCAGTCTATAGTAGTCTGGTAATCAGGATTTATGTCCGGCTCAGGGCAAAGGGCTCGCCCTGGTGTTAGGTTATGTAAGATAACATCACGCCTGTATTCCCCGAAGGGTTAGGCAGAGGTGCACCTACACCTAGTACATCCACATCTATCCAGTTATACTGGGTGGTCGGAACAGTGACGTCCAAAAAAAGTATTTTGGTTCCTCGTATCGTGGGGTATCCGAGTAACCCCTATGTATGTTTTGCGACTT
The DNA here is from genome assembly GCA_937001585.2 of Brachylomia viminalis. Taxonomy (NCBI): domain Eukaryota; kingdom Metazoa; phylum Arthropoda; class Insecta; order Lepidoptera; family Noctuidae; genus Brachylomia; species Brachylomia viminalis. The sequence goes on from OW443317.2 coordinate 453,123, forward strand.
TTCATAGTTTTCGAGTTATGAATTTTTTTCTGATTTTTTGAGAATTTTCGATCTTTTTGCTACTTTATCTTCATGAGCTTTTACTCTTATGTGTAAAATAATCAGCTTCGTAACTTTGATGAAAGTTATGAAAATAGTGGTCTAAAGTGAAAAATTTACGTTCGGTGCATTACGACTTAAACTTTCAACTTTAAATTAAAAATCTAAACAGATGACTTCATGGTTAAGTAGGCCTCAAAAATGCGCCGAACACGCAGCTTTCATTTAAAGTTGAACATTTAAATCTAAATGTTTCACTTTAGATCAGTATTTTCATAACTTTCATCAAAGCTACAAAGCGAATTATTTTGTATATATTATGTGACGGGGGGCGGCCTGTTGCCATCAGCCGGCACAAGTCTACACTCCGGGCTACTACTGAGATTTTCTAGATGGAAGACCCCAATAATACTTTGCTCGGCCTGGGAATGGAACCCAAGACCTCACGCTCAGCAGTAGCGCTTGCGACCACTAGACCGACGAGGCATATTTCTTGTGGAGGATTTATTATATTATTAGTTATTATTCATATCCTACAAAAGGTTCCAGTAGCCCATCGTCCTACTTCTAAGCGCCAAGCATGCCACCGATTCAGAACACTCGGAAGCGACCGAACGCAAACAACGAATTGCTCGGCAGTGTAATATCAACGACGTGTCTGCTCGCCAGTGTACCACATACGTCACTGTAGCACCTGTCGCTTGTCGCTGAGCCACTACGTTTGGCATTCAGTGTACGCGTTACACTTCATTCTCTTAAGTGGACTATCAATAGTATAGTATAGTATCAATATTAACTAGGGTTAGCAAGACATATTGATGGCAGATTTGTGTGATCGTGGTGCCCCGCCCTTTGCTGACGTATCTGTGACAACAAACAAAATATGGCTGGATAAAATGCTAAAAAAGAAACGCTTTTGGTGTCAATGGACTGCGATAGGACGAGTGATAAATGATAAATGATTTTTATTTCTGTAAGTAGGTTTGTACAAACACTTTTACACGTCAATCATATTTTAATAGCTAGATGAGGTCAGCGTTTCCCATCGGACTACTCTGCGAAGAAAGGCCGAAACAAACTCAGAGGTCACAGTCTCTTTTAAAGTCCAGACATAACCTTGGTCCGATCATGTGAGGACTATGCAGATTAGTGTCTGAAATGGTCTTATGAGGAAAAACCACACAGATTGAGTGGACCTGTCCAGTCAGTGCACGCATGTGTCAGTAATCGTGCGGCTCAACTCAGAGTTTAATTAAGGAGCTCAACGATTCGACGACAAGGACAAGGACATTTGGGTAGGCCGCATAAATTACTCAAACTGCCAGATCATGATTAAAACTAACTGAACAAAAAAAAAACAATGACCCACATAGTCCTCACATTCACAATAATTGAAATAATATAATACTTTACAAAGTAAATACCCATGTCATTGTTTATATAAAATTCATTAATGTCAATGTTTATATAAAAGTTTGGACATAATCTTTGAGGACCATGTAGATTGATGTCTGAAATGGTTTTCTGAGAGTGAATTTATCAACTCACCGTTTTATTTATGTTCGGCGTACTAATATATCTCTATTCATTCAGACATCTTAGTGTTTACCCCTTGCTAGCATCTCCCATACAATCGAACGTTATGATGAATTTGTAAAACTGAAGTACCTAAGTAAATACAATAGGCTCTACAATCATACACTAATAATTCTTTAAATTACAACATAGAAAGAACACAAAACAAAAATCCCATAAAAATGCCGTAACTCGGTAGTGGCAACCCTAACGATGACTAACGCGTTACAATCTCATAATGAATGTCTTCATACACTGCTGCACTGTCATGAAAGCTCTACACCGCACCGCACCGCTCCGACTCTTGTTGGGTAACAGTTAGCGCGGCTGTGCACTGCGGCGCGCGGCGGCGGCGGTGCGGCGCGGCGGTGCGGCGGTGCGGCGGTGCGGCGGCGCGGCGGCGCGTGGCGTAACAATGTAACAACAACATTGTAGAACAAGCCGAAGTGGGACAACCGATAACCATCGGCAAAAATGACGAACTTCTATTCACACTTGTCTATCGCTCCATCTCATGAGTTTGTATGCATTATTGTTAGGACAGGACGACGCGATGTCTGTCGGGTCAGTTAGTACATAATAATATTACATTGACAGTTACTCTTTGTGGCCTTGGACTGCAAAAACTTTAACTCCTTCAAATCTAAACAGTGACATCACAACGAGATTCCTTTGTGCTACGCCATAATGTACAACGTTCCTTACCCTTACCTAGTACATTATATTACGTAAGCGTACGTAATGTTATGTGAGACAGTGAGATGGTCCCGCTCCCGCCTATAGCGTCGCTACCTCGTCGATGTCGCGTTGATATCGTTTCCGTATCGCATCACACTCGTTATAGTAATAGTGTTATCATAACAAGCCCCTGTAACACGGCACTGAGCAAACGATCAATTTGATAAGTGCGCCATTACTGTAATAAGTAGCTTGAGGAGCCGTAGACTCGGTAGTACGTAGGCTGTGCGTACTGTGCTCACTGTACAGGGCGGCAGGGACACCGACGCGCAACCTGTTACCATTGGTTCAGAGCATGATTTTGAACTTTGCACTTAATTATTTTAATTTGTTTAATTACTTATTTATATCATCAAACGAATAACTGGAACACAATGTACTCATTCAAAAGGAAAAAAAATAACAAACAGAAAAATCAAAAACAGTTAAATTTTAAGGTAGGTTGAACACTTGTACTAAGTATTATTATATATTATGTTTTCTTTGGTTGTACTGAAAAGAGGCATTTCATTTACTTAAGTTTTAGTTACCCTGTGTTTGATCGATTCAATCACATGTCAAGTTTCGGTTGTAGTTACTTTGGCCAACCAACCGCAGACATAACTCATGACAAAAGGAACAGATTATCTTATCTAATTTGGATTAGGCAATGTCTGTCAGGTCAGCTATTTGGTATATAATTATTGTAAGGAAACTGTCTCGTTCAACTTTCACCTAAAAGTTTAATCAGACATCATTTTAGATTTTACCAGCAGGGACGCGACGCGCGACGGTTTGATTAATACTCATTTAATAATTGGCCACTATGTCACTTCAATAAAGTTCTAGTGACTATTCTGAGCGAAGACATAATCCCACAAAGATCAGAGCCGTGTACACGATGGCCCACTACCACTAATAAGGCGCTAGTGAATTATCTCCTCGCTATTACCGACACTGTTACGAACATTATTACATTTATTACCGACATTACAACGTTAAACTTTAATAAATTACTACATTACACGCCGCTCCGTTAACATTTAACACCGTATTAGGACTGCGCTGCACTGAAAGCGAAGCGAGCAGAGCGCTAAGCTATTCAATACTTATAAATTGTTAGTAAGAGCCCTGCGTGGCGTGATGGTTCCGAATATCATACGAATGTATGTTGTGATATTATTTAGTACGCAATATTTATTGTTAGGTATAACTTGGCTATAAGATGAATGTTACTCCTTGCTGCACCCTGACAGGTCGAGTACTCGTCAGTTTAGCCTAGCCATGGCCTGTAACTGTGCGTACACTGTGCAATAAACAAATAGAATGGATGCTGTAAGAAGTGTTGCATGGAAGAAGTGGCAAAAACGATGGTCTTGTGTGCGGTCCGTATCGTTCTGTACCTAATAGATGTACGAGGATATCCACAAGAAAATAATAATCAATCGAGTCATCCATACACATACATACATATAAACTCACACCTTCTTGCCGTTGGTAGGCAGAAACTACAGAACGCCACCTGCTACGATCCTTACACACTCCTATTGCTTCGTTTACGTTCACACATCTGGTCATATATACGCACGCTGGTTGCGAGTACTACGCACCTGACCTTTCAGAAGAACATGTCCCATAAGGTCACTATATGTCCCCCAGGGCGTCCCCTCCCGGCGTTTCCATAGTTAGGTAGCCAGTTGCAGCATTACTTACCTCGCATTCAAACTTCGTGCCCCATATCTAGGCAGGTCCAAATACTTTTAACATCAGTTCTAGGTATCTATGTTCCAGGTAATGCAGGTGAAAGCAGCATGGGGAACAATGCAGTACGGCAGCAGGTAGCTCATGATATATCTACCGTTCAAGAACGATGTCAAAGTAAACATTTACAAGCTTTATCTATTTGTGCTTGTTAGCACTTGTTAGTGTTTATCTGTTCAGAACGGCTACTAATAGGTTAGCCAAAGTTTCGAGAGGTCTTATTGCACATGAAGCTTTTTCTAGTTGATAAATAAATATGTTTTTGACTGTTCAAGTTTATGACCGAAAGCAATAATATTTTATAGCTTAATATAGAAATAACTTGTGTTTGGAGCACTCGTAAGAGTCCCGTAGCCACAGTTACAGAATGTCAGTGTTACGTCTGTGTATAAACTCTTTCTGTATGGACGACTCCTTTGACAATTCAAAAGTGCCTGGAAATGGTTCTATTGAAATAAATGCTTTGAGTTTGAGTTTATTTAATAAACATCGAAACATTTTGAGCTTTCTTTGGCTCTCTGTGGCGCAATAATATTCTTCAATCATAATCCTACTATTCCTCTCTTGTCAAGCGGTTGGCCAAACAATTTACATTGGTTTTTGGAATGAAGTTCCATATCGCACGTTATGCTCTGCACACTTTGGATACGTAACAAGTTGGAACTTCATTCCAACCGCCCACCCACGACACCTCTCGTTTTATTAATTCCGTAACGGAATTTCCGTTGTTATTTGTTACTGATCTGTCTTCTTATAGCGTATTGAATCACTATTAAGATACGGACTAATAATATGGGGCAATTCAACAGACAATGATAAGACTTTTATTGTACAAAAGAAATGTGTAAGAGCTATATGCGGTGTCGGTCCACTTGAATCTTGTAGGCCTTTATTCAAAAAACTGAAACTATTGACCTTGACCGGCATGTATTTGTTTGAGGTATCGGTGTTTGTGAGGAAACATAATGAATTCTTTAGATTCAAAGGTGACAATTACACCAAACAGAGACCAAGAGATGCAACAAAGATTTTAGTTCCTTTTTGTAATACAACTTTAAGTAAAAAAAATGTTTATCATATGTGCATTACAATATTTAACAAATTACCAAAGACCATAAGGGAACTGCCATTTAAATATTTTAAAATTAAACTGCGTAGATGGTTGATAGAAAATTGTTTTTATAGTTTACAAGAATTTCTGCAACATAAAGAAAAAAAAATATTCTAAGTTTCCTATAGTTTTGTGGCATGTGTTTATTCTAATAAATAATTTATGTTATATATACAACATGTTATTTTTAATAGGTTTTAAGTTTTGTTGTGTTTTTATATATTATTGTAACTTAAATTTATCTTGATTTAGAAATTGTATTAGAACATAGGTGTATATTTTGTATATCTTATTAAAATAAGTACCCTACCTATGTACCTATTCATGTAACACTAATTTGCATGCCCTAAACAGGCAAAATATGGACTGTACATTAACCACCAACTTTTACAACTGGTAACACCTATATTTTCTGCAAATAAATTATTCTTATTCTTATTCTTATTCTTATCGCTAGGTGTAGTGTCGCCCTAACCTCAAAGGCTCGTCGGCTATTAAGGGCAGTTAATTTGATTGTAACTGGTGAGGAGTCGTAAACAGTGAGATGTTCAGCCGACGACGTGTTACATCGGTTACATGCCGCCACTGTCACCTGTGTTAAACGATATTATTGTATTTAGAAGACTTGAGAAGTGATCTTGTTTAGTGGTGGAGCTCCTTAAAATAGTTTGAATTTAAATGGGCTTCATTCTCAGTATCTGCACCTGTTCAATAACAATAAACGTAAATGGTTTGATAGCGAGGAGTTTCGACCCACACATGGGGATGATGCCCTCTATCTTCTTGTAGACTCATCGATGCTTGGATTTGTTGACCATTATGTATTTTGTTAAGTATCTGGTACTTGTTGACAGACCTACACTGTTCTCCCGTACCTATTAAAAATGTAATTTTAAAACATTGCAAAAGTCAATTATTTTTAAAAGAGTTAACCGTAGAGTTTCTTGTCGGCTCTTGTCCATAGGAAATTACCACTGGGACTGTGCAGCTAGCTTCTGAAATATCAAAAGTGCCCATGTAGGCTTATGTGAAATAAAAATATATGAATTTGGACTCCCCACTAGTTCATATAAGCTCCAGTTTATCTATCTATCTATATAATTAAAAACGAAATGCTGTTTGTTGGTAAGCGCATCACTTGAGAACGGCTCGCGGCTGGACCGATTTGGCTAATTGATTGTTTTTAAATGTTTGACATAGTCCGAATTAGGTTTATATTGAAATAAAAATTGGAAGCGATTCCCGGAAATTTTGTAATGCGCACAGAAAAAGAATGGAACTCTCTACCTGCGTCGTTGTTTCCGAACGCATACAACCCTAATCTCTTCAAAGTAAGAGTGAACAGGCTTCTTCTGGGTAAGCTCACTCCACCGTCGACTCTGTCCCTGTCACCACTGACCTAGACTAGAGTCAAGAACAAACCCATCTTAAATAATAAAATTAAAAAAAAAACGGGAAAAACTTAACATCCTTTTTTCTATGGAGTTTTTGTAAGAACTTTTGTTTGGACAGGACAACGTCTGTCGGGTCAGCTAGTGTGAAATAAAATATTTAGATTTTGATTCTGTGATATATGTCAACGATTCTGTGATACATGTCAACTATTCTGTGATATATATGTCAACCACTCTGTGATATATGTCAACTATTCTGTGATATATATGTTAACTATTCTGTGATATTTGTCAACTATTCTGTACTTATATGTCAATTATTCTAAGCTTGAGTATTCATTTTTCAAATATTTTACTAAATGCAGGTAAGATAGAAATATACCTAAAATTGCCAATGTTATTTTTATTACCAGATTTAAATAAAAGTATGCCGTTACACTCTTCACGAGGTCAGGAAAAGTTCCTAAATCAACACATTTATTAAAAGTAACAGCTAGATAGGGGGCTACGATGTCGATTATATTACTTACAAGTTTAATGCAGATGCCCCAGTAATCAGCAGTGTTTTTTGACTTGAGTGTGTTAAAAATACTAATGGACTTCAATTTAATTTATTAAATTAATTATTAAAACCATACAATGTCAAGGATAAGGAAAACGTTAACTACTATCAAATACAATGTCAAGGATAAAAACTAAAATATATTATTAAAAGGAGTCCCTTTAGGCAAGGTTCCGAAGATACTGGCAGCGTTCCCCCTTTGAATAGCTAGACAAATTCTTTGTCCGAGGTAGCTGCCAGCTCTTCGGTCTCCTGTGATGTCGACTAACCTTATTGCTATTTCCTTAAAAAGCTTTATAGCGCTAGGAAAAATATTTATTACTAATAAATATTGCATGTTCGAAGCTAAATAAGTGACTACATTTAGGCAGGTACACTATTATGCAAAAGGTTTTCAGCTTCAGATGGGGACGAATTTAAGGAGCGAGTCGTAGTTATAGATATGTTGGCAAAAAACTCATTAAATGCTTCAGCTACGTCACCTGCTTTATTAACTAATTTGTTGTCCACCATAATATCTAATTGTTGTTCTTGTTTAACCGACTTACCCGTTACAATCCTAATAATTTTGCAGGTGGTTTTTACTTTGTAATTCGAATTTTTAATTGTATCGCTTTAAAATTTAGATTTAGCAAAAACACAAATCTTTTTAAATAATATTGAATAATTTTTGACATACTCTAGGAAAGGACTATCAAACCTGTAATTTTTCAAACCATATAACTCGTATAGTATCGCTCTACTTTTATAAATACCTGGAGTAGCCCATTGGTTGAAGCCAGCGGAGGTGCCATTAATGTTAATGGTTTTGGCCTTGACTGTAGATTGGTATTCTTTTTGCACAACATCAAAAAGGGCTTCATAGATTATATTAGGATTATCGAGTTCTACAATCGACGGTTAAATTCTAAGGGTTATATTATTTTTAAACTTGTTGCAACGACTAGCTGTATAAGGCCTGCATTCTATTTTATGCGGCTTTTTATGTATTGGCATAGGGAAGCTAGCTAATAATCCACAGTGGTCAGACGGTAAGTCACTTAACACAAATTTATTTTTGGCATCGTGATCACTAAAAATATTATCAATATAAATCGACGAAGATGCTACTCTCCTAGTAGGTTCAAAAAACAAGTTAATTAAATCAAAAGACCTAAACAGATTGAGAAGTTTAATACTTAGTGGAGTAACCTCTAAAATATTAATATTAAAATCACCACATCAAATTATACTTTTATTATTTATTTGATTTATTCAGTGAATCCCCCATTACCGATTAGAAACGAATAAAATCCCCATGAAATATAAGCAATGGGGTAGCAATTCTTGAATATACTTTCAGAGCCGCTTGCCATATGCAACCAGCCATTCTGACGCTAACGATAAAAGCAAATTATAACGTATCGCTCGAGTTCAACACAAGACAACTCAATAGTGCGCTCGATAGAAAGATTAACTAAATCAGAACGTTGTTTACATTTCAACTTGTTTGAAACAAGAACTAAACCACCGCAAATAGCACTTTTCCTTACAAATGCACTTTGAATGGTAAAATTATCATCATTGATAAACACTACTTCATGCTCTTTCAACCAGTGTTCAGTCAAATATAGCACCTGAACATCATACTAGTTCTCCATAAATAAACTTAACTCTTTGCCGGACAGACCCTGCATATTTTGATGTACAACATTCAACATATGCGGCTGAAAATGTCTTATTATTAACAAAAAAATATTTTAATACCTTTGTCTTTGTAGGGCAGTAGGTAATCGTATCTCTATCGGTAACACGTTTCTCTATACGCACTCAATAATGGGTAAAAAGTATTTAGTAGTATTATTTAATACAACCATAAACTCTGAGTTCCGGTGACGATAGCATCTTAACAGATCGCGCGGTGGTGTGCCGTAGTGTGCGGTGGCGTGCCGTGGTGTGCCGTGGTCACAACATGGACAAAGGAGTGGTCACTATGGATGCAAAGTGTTTTTATTGCATCCTTATTTTGACTGCTGACTACATTTTGTTTTAAAAAAATACAACCAAATAATTTGCATAAAGTTAAATTACTGCACAGTAGTAAATGTTTATAAACCACAACAGGAATGAGGAAAATGTCGGGAAGGAAGTTTTTAGTATGAATGTTGATGGATATAGCTGTAAAAGTAGGGGGAGACCAAAGAAACGATGGATGGACTGTGTGAATGATGGGTGACTACCGAGATAACGACTATTAGAGAATTATGGAAGAATAAGACATGTTGCGCCGACCGCAGATACATTGTGATAAGGACAGGAGAATGATGATGAAGAATTGATGAGCAATTGTTTATAAAATTGTAGAAAAAAAACATTTCCGTTAATTTATGTCGGTTTAGCAATTTGTTAAAATCGAAGGCTATTAGATTTAGTGTCGTGTTCTCGGAAGGGCTGGAGATTTATAGACGTCTACGGTGAGCTAATAGCATCGTTATCACTCGCCATTTGACCGACGACGCGCGACGCCGAGTTTTTTGACGTTCATAGAAATTGGCTGGGCTTTTTTATTTTATTCTGTTACTACGTTCGTTCTGGGGAATTTCGAATACAGCTTATCGATAATTTGGTTGGAAGATAGCTTTTCGTGGCGTTTTATTTTCGTAAGTAATGGCTATAAGTGTAGGGGAAGACCAAAGAAGCGATGGATGTACTGTGTGGAAGATGATATGGCTAGAAAGGGGGGTGACTACCGAGATGACGACTGATAGAGAATTATAAATTATTATTATTATAATTATCTAGCTAATAAATTGGGATAAGGGCAGGAGAGTGCTGATGGTGAAATAATATCAACTCAATGTATAGTCAAAGTCAAAGCATTTATTTCAAATGGGCACATAAAAGGCACGTTGAAACGTCAACATTTACATTAAAATAAAATTGATTCTAATCGCCCCTTCCAAAAGATAGTTTCGTATGGAGAAGAATGGGCAAGAAACTCCACCGTTACTCTTTTAAAATGTGTTACAATAATTTGTATATATTAATTATATGTGAAGACCTAAGCACCTTTAGCAAAATTACCCTACCACAATAGGTAAATAGAATTAAAAAAATGTAGCAATCACAAATAAGTTAATTATGTAATAGATACATGGTGCTCACATATTTACAAACATTGTAAAAGTATACGATTTTCCAAATTATTTAAACAAGTAATATGTCAGTGTGTGAGTTAAAGTAATCACAGAATGTAAATCAATGTCATAAAATTAATAAACTATACAATTAAAGTAGCAACAAGTATGATTTTGTCTTGACCCTAGATTGTCCTATGGAGCTGGACCAGCATGTTTCCAAGCATTCTTATCTTTGAAAATAATCCTCTAATTTGTAATAATTATGCTTGTTTGCAAAGTGAACTTTGTATACAGTGAACAAAAATAAATTTCGTTCACTGCTTTTTTTTAATAATAATAATATGAGACAACAACAACAACAAGGTCTTCAGGTCCCGAACTAGGCAGAGCTTGTACTACTGTAACCTGATGACTGATATACATACTTATATACATATACACACCCAGACACAGGTCAAACAGACATGTTCATGCACAAAAATGTTTGACTTGTCCGGGAATCGAACCCAGGACCAGCGGCTCAGAAGGCAGGGTCGCTACCAACTGCGCCAACCGGTCAGTCTGTTTGTATATGAGTTTTAAATCTTTCATTTTTTTTGCAATATATGACAAGGTATTTTGTTGTAACATTTAACACAGTACCCCATAAAATATGTAAGTATGTACTTTAGCTAATCTGAAAAATTGTTGATCTATTTTATCTTTATTTCTAGTATTAAAATTATGTCTATCACTTATTTTATTAAAAATATGCAGTTTTTTTCTTACATACATAATGTTTTCATAAATGAATTGGCAAGGTACCGTCATAATATTAATCTTTTTAAATACTTCCCTGAGAGATTCGCGGTGACGTAGATTATAAATGGCTCTGACAGCTCTCTTTTGTAAAATAAAGATGGATTCAATGTCAGCAGCCCGACTCCACAGTAAAATGCCATACGACATAATGCTGTGGAAGTAACTAAAATAGACCAAACGCGCGGTTTCTATAACTGTTAACTGTCTTATCTTTCTAACAGCATAAGCGGCCGAGCTTAGCCGCACTGCAATCGATGTTATATGAGGTACCCATTGTAATTTCTAGTCTAGCGTGATTCCTAGGAAAACCGTGTGATTCATAAATTCCAGTTTTTCTCCATTCAATATGATGTCACATTGGCTATTTCTAACATTTGGTCATTTTAATTTAATGCATTTTGTTTTTTTTCCACAAATTGCTTTACAACTCGATCTTTCCTTGTCTTCATGAGCATATTTCTCGGAAGCATAGCAAATAACGGTAATTGATGATCCAGACCAGACAAATTATAGAGGAACATATTAGTTAGCTTAAATATTACTGAGAACTGTTCGCATTGGAATGCAGCTAATCGCTCGGCACCATCTTCTCATTTAAACCCGATTCAGATAATTTACCGTTGTTGCTATAAAAAGTCTATTATAGTGAATGTATTGTAATAATACGCGCTAGCTAACAAGCTTGCGTAACACAACTCTGTGGCTCTGTTCGACGTGGAGTCCACGCAGTGCTATATACAATGTGGCGCTGCAATGGTGACTTTAATTTAATACACGGGTAGGGCTAGTGCCCATTAACCATATAAATATTGATAGGTTAAAATAATACGTAAACTGAAAAAAAAAATTTTTCAAACAAACTAAATAATAAAAAAGTCATTAAAATTGGGATCACCCTTGCAAAAATTCATTCATGAAATTACTTACCTAGCTCGCTTACGTTAACTCGGAGCGGCAATATGTCGGTTCGCGGGCTGGCAACCGCGCGCATCGCGTCTTGTACAGACGCCAGCAGGTCAAGCTACCCGAAACTGTCAAATTTTCCCAATCAACCTTGAACCTTAATGCTTTAGCGATAAAGTTGAAAATCTATTAAAGAAATTTGACAGATTGTAGTAGCTTGATGTGCTGGCGTCTGTACCTACTCGTGATCGGTCCGATTCTTTGACGGCATATTATCAAAGAAACCGAGCGGCGCAAGTGGTACAAACACTTATCACATCACCCTCTCTTGTTACTATTAGTAATAACTGTCATCACTAATCACTGCCATCACGATCATAAGTTTACACAAGCACTAATAGCACAAATAAATGCGTCCGTATCGCAAGAGGTGTAAACGTACCTACTAGATAAGAAAACGAAAACCAATCAAAGTGTCTTTATCGCAGTACCATGATCTAATTACTATCCTAATTACACAAAAAGAAATAAATAAAACAATAGCTAAGAGTCTTTTTCGCGACGTAATTATGCGCACTAGTATAAATAAGTGCGTCAAGGACACGGGTTCGACTAGCACTAGAAAAGCAAAAAAAGAATTCGTGTTCGGTGCGGCGGGTGGGTGGAAGGGAGAGCGCGCGTCGCCTGCGCTGCTCGCCAACAAAGGAAATTTCCTTAAATTCGCCTACTCTATGCATTTGTTTCATCCTAATAGTATTGCTTATTCGTTTTAATTTCATTGATGCGAAGTTATGATCCGTGACCGAGGGAAATGACCGCTGCGCGACAGTTCTTTAAGTACAGGTTGCTCTAAGATGCTATTTCCTAAATTCTTTAATAAATCTGTAAATAATAACGTTTAATGGAAATAAAAAATTGTTATGAAACGAAAATGTGAAAACGTATATGTGTGTTAAATTAAGGTCACCATAGCAGCGCCACGCTGTATACATAGAAGCTGACCGGTGTTAGCCCACTGTGCAACCACAGTAAAAAAGTATTCAAAATACCCATAACAATTGAATCTAAGACATACAATAACATGTTCTGCGGAATTCGCTTGTTATTGATTTGACCTTTTGTGATATTTATTTTATAATGCATATCGGTGTCGTCCTCATCCCCGACGGCATGTTTGCGTTAACACGCCCTAACTAATGCCTAATCGTAATCAGTTGAACTTTAACTCGGCCGTTAAACGAAAAGGCGTTTATGGACTCGTGGGCGAATGGGCGGGGCTGATAAATTCAAAATCGGAAATGACCAACTGTCATAATCACGTCTAGCAACAATGAATTTTAAATTCTAGTCCAACGGGGTAGGGTCTAGTTTTATTTACTTACGGAAGTTAAAGGTGATTTCATAATGCCCTTATGTGGTTTGTTAAAAGGGTTGGCAGTAATGATGGGTTTCGCCATCAGCGTCGAGTTACATCACAAGAATGATCTTTTGTGGAGCTGTTAAAGTTCTCCTAGCATTCTCTGTGAACAGAACAAATTGAACAAAATGTCTCGTAATGGCTCATAAAACACGAATGTCTGAGATCGATAGCTTTTTCGACATGTTGGGCGAGCTGTGCTGCAATTTTCCAGACATGCAGATACTTAAGTAAGATTGTGCTTGTGCAGTGTGTGATTAGGAGGATGTGGGCAAAGAATATAATTTCCGAAGGGTAGTTAACATTAAAATATGGAAAGTAGATATGGATCGTTGTGAGTCATACCGTCATACGTACGACAGTGCAGTAAAGCTCTTGCGGCAGGTACAAGCACGAAAAACTTTTAACAAGCACCCATTACAGACTACAAAAACATCATAATTGGCCGCTCCCGGCTCTCGAGTCTTCAACCCACAATTTCGGGCCAACGCACACGTAAACGTTAATTTAGTAAAAAAAAAACAGTATGTTGACAAATACATTACTATTCACGACAATGTTCAGACTTAATAGGTTTGATGTTCATAAAGCTTTGATCGTTGTTTTTTGTCCGTTTTTGTGAACTTAAAATTGGTTCGATCCACAATTTGCGGATTTATTATCTGTAATTACGGGGTTGGGTGGTATTGTTGGTAGGTTGGTACTACCTTTTGTTGAATCGTACCCTTTTGTGTTTTTTCGATCAATCTCTTGTCGATGGCTTATTAAAAGTTAATGTATGGTTTAAATAATTTGGGGTTTATTTAACCGTGAGTTTCGATGAGCGATGTTATTTGGTAGCGTGTTTACCGTCAGTTAGGTAGTTACCGAGAGATTAGAGGCAATTTCCCGTAACCACTGTTTTGATAACTTTGATAAGTGCCCGAATACATTAGCATACGATTTGAATCATTAATATGTTTATTTAAATCATTTGATTCCGCTCAATTGTATCGCATCGTATAACAGACACTGTTTAAACTACTAAGTACTAATGCTTTTAAAACATGTTTCACAGGTAAAATAAAGGTGTCAAACTAATTGAAAAAAAAATGATATTTGAAACAAATACTGGAGCAAAGCCCTTCTGTCTGTGAAAACTTGTAATTGACCTTATTTGTGTTATCTCAATCGTGTAAAAGTATTTAGCTGTAAGTTTTCCAAAAACTGTAAAATAAAATAAACAATTAGTGTCCTAGTGTCATACATACCATGACTTACGAACAAATGAACAAGTTCGCGAATTTTATTTGTTTTTGAACCGGTCGAACTGGCTATAACATAAAGAAAGAATCTGCAATTATAGCCGTGTGCCGTTATTTGGATGATTTTTGAGTTATTTTCAATAGCGACTGCAGATTGTGTAATTATTGATAATTATCATCATCAATCAGTCATCATTATACGTTCTGGTTCTTCAAGAGTTTTCTTTATTTAACGGTTTTTCCAAAACACAAATTAAATATTTTGTCACAAAAAAATATTTTACATAGTACACAAGTGTGTTCTGTATAAGATTTTTGTGCAGATAAACTGTGACATGTTATTTGATTATTAATTCAACATGTAGGTACTTTTTATTTCAGTACCTACATCTCACTGACGTCACACAAAATCCTGCATCGCGCAAGTAGAATTTACCGCGCGACTACTCGGAGAATATATTTGTGGGCTACTGCAATCGTCGGGGCCACCAGACACGACACCCGTCTGGTCGGAGGATCCTCTCTTTTCCATGGAGGATGCTTAGCTTTACTTAGCTTTTTTTAAGGATAAAATTTAAATCTTTTCAGTAAAAGAGGTGAAAGACACAATTATAGGACTAGAAATAGGGACCAATTAGTTCAACCAGGTTTCAGACTGGCTAAAGTAGACTCATCCTTCATGGGGTAGGTACTGTTTAAAATGTTACAATAAAATACCTCCCTACATACTCCAACTGAATGAAACGAAATTTAAATCTTGTATAAAACGCACACTATACAGCCAAGCATATTATAAGTTGGGGGATTATATCGCTGACAAAAATGATTGGCTCAGGGCTGGTCCTGCTCCACAAGGGCGCGTAAACTAATTAATTAGCATTCGAAAATAGTATTGGAGCTGATGAAGATTGTACAACCTATCTTTGCATTGTATAAATTCAATCTATAAGTATTGTATAATTGCATAGCACATGTGTGAGCACTATGTACCCACTATAAAGCTTACTGGGTTCGTCTTTCATTGACTTGAATGTGCCCTGGTGGCTGAGAGTATGTCATGCTCACTCAAATGTGTCGCAGGTGGTGGCGTGTGTATTGGATCATTGAGTTCCCTTCAAAATGGTTGAGCTAAATGGTGCTGATCCATATGTCATGTTCGTGAACGGGTGCCGTCAGTAGGCACTGGTCATTTCTTAGCTGCCACGGCTTATTTTAATTCCATAATTGTTTTTATCTTTTTATTACGGACGCTTTTAACGTGCACGTCTTTCTACGTCGTTCTCACATGTATAATTACAACATGAATGATGTAACCACTTTTTTGTAACAATACATATTTTGATTTAAAAGAGTGTCCATGGAGTTTCGCGTTCTTCTCCATAGGTACCTACTACGCTTTGGAATGGGCAACTAGCTTCATCTTTCTGACTGACCGACCCCTTGACAATTCAAAAGTGCCTGTAATTGGTTTATTTGAAATGAATGCTTTGAGTTTGAGTTTGATGAGTGATTTTTACACCCGGTTCCTAATACCTCCGTAGATTTATTAGAATGTGGAATTCAAATTTTATACCAAGAACTGTAAATTTAGATAATGTATTAGTTTAAGTACAATTTTTTGCGGCAAATGCTAGAATGAACCTGAAACAAAACGTTATTTTGTAAGAGCCACCTTTCAATTTTCAAAAAGTTTTCTATTCTACCGATACTACTAATACTAATATAATAAAGCTGAAGGGTTTATTTGTTTGAACGCGCTTGTCTCTGGAACTGGCCTGGTCTCTGGCCGTATCTTGAATTAGATACATAGCCCAATTTTTCAGGAAGGTATGAATTCTTCAGGCTATAAGCTATAACATCATGCTACGGCCCTAAAAACAAACACAAAAATTGTCAGAACGAACGCTAAGTAGCTAGTTATTTTTTATCATTGTTAAACATCGCTCAAAATCAATCCTTTCCTTTTCTTTCAATTAAATCACCTGCCATCTAATCTCTTCACCACCCTTGGTTGACTGGTAGAGAATGCCTAAGGCATTAAGTCCGCCTTTGTACCTTTTGTGCGAAAAGTAATAAATTAATAAATAAGTGCGGGCGGGCGATGCGACACGACGGACGCGGCGAAGCGGTGGGGACCGAGAGAGTTGTATAAAAATGTGACTGTTATTTTAGTGCATCTTACGATTTTCACGCGAACGAAATCGCGGGCAGAAGATAGCTATACTCTATTCTAAAAGACACATTCATTTTGGACATCCGCAGGTACTCGAATGTACCTATATATTATTGTTCACACACGTTATGCACATGTGCTTCAGTGCAATTTCGGTAATTCTATGACTGAACTAAATGCGTTCGAGTTAACTTCAGTAGTAAACACTAGATCTAGAAATAGGTATAGCTCGCTTGTAACGAGCGGCAGACGGCGGCATGCCAGACAATATGTCAGACAAAATGTCCTGATGTCCTCTTTGCTGTGTAGGTACTTTTAATAACGGTTAAATATTAACAATTTTGGTGCCATATTTCCCAGTTCTTAGAAAATATTTTTAAGTAATTTATATTCGTTATTAGTATTACATAAATGTTTGGCTATTTTAGAAGTGCACAGCATCAATAAACAAGCACGTACGCAAATAAAATTAATAATAAATTACTAAACGTTTTCGTTGGTAATGTAGCTTTAATAATTTGCGATGCAAATTGCGTATGAATAGCGTTTTGGTAAATCTACTGAATCTTTTAACAAGACAAGAACGCCTAATGATAAATGATAAATGATTTTATTTCTGTAAGTAGGTTTGAACAAACACTTTTACACGTCAATCATATTTTTTTTTAAACTAGATGGGGTCGGCGTTTCCTATCTGACTACTCTGAGAAGAAAGGCCGAAACAAACTCAGAGGTCACAGTCTCTTTTAAAGTCCAGACAAAATCTTGGTCAGGTCATGTGAAAGCTATGTAGATCAGTGTCTGCAATGGTCTTTTGAGGAAAGAACCACACAGATTGAGTGGACCTGTCCAGTCAGTGCACGCAATTGTCAGTAATCGTGCAGCTCAACTTAGACTCAAGGAGCTCAACGATTCGACGAACAATACCAAAGAAAGGACATTTGAGTAGGCCGCATAAATTACTCAAACTGTCAGATCATGATTACGTTGAGAAAAATACAAAAATAAATATAAATAAATCAATGACCAACATAGTTCTCACATTCACAATAATTAGAATAATATTATAATAATCTTTGAGGACCATGTAGATTTGTGTCTGAAATGGTCTTTTGAGGAAAGAACCACACAGATTGAGTGGACCTGTCCAGTCAGTGCACGCATTTGTCAGTACCCGTGTAGCTCAACTCAGAACTTAAGGAGCTCAACGATTCGACGAACAATACCAAAGAAAGGACATTTGGGTAGGCCGCATCAGTTACTCAAACTGCCAGAACATGATTAAAACTGCAACAAAAACACACATAGTCCTCACATTCACAATAATTTAAAATAATATAATACTTTATACAGTAAATATTAGTGTCATTGTATATGTAAATAAGTATAGATACTTATAGCAAAGATTAAAAGTAAAAGTAGTTAGCGAAATAAAATAAATTAACATTGCCTGTGCTTTATTGGAGCAACTCAATCCCAAGCCTTTTTGTCCTCAATATAGTCTTTGACAGTATAATAGGCATTCTGGCATAGTTTCCTTTTTATAAAAGATTTGAATTTATTAAGGCTTAGTGCTTGAATGTGGCTAGGAAGTTTATTATAAAAACGTATACATTGGCATCTAAACGAGCCACCTATTTTCTTGAGCCTGGTAGTAGGAACAACAAATTTGTGCTTGTTAAAGTATCTTTGTATAATTATGGGATTCTTCATACCCTCGAAACAGCTTAGCAGCTGGATGGATTCTAATACATGAGGTGTCCTTCGACCTACTAGGTCCCATGATGCATAGGCATAGGGTAAGTTTTGTTTTTATAAATACAAAATTACGGATTTTATACGTCAAAATGTAATGTCTTAGAAATGTATTTTAAGATGATTTTTATGAAGATGTTTCGAGGGTATGAAGAATCTCATAATTATGCAAAGATACCTACGTTAAACCGCGTAGAAACATAACTATGTTCTTGCTGCCGCGCGGTCGGTTAAAAGTATTTTTTTTTATAATCAAATAAGTACACACTTATAAATAGACAAGAAGAAAATAACAGAAAAATACGTACACAAGGCTACACGTCAAGCTATATGTTTCCAGTTAACACTGACCCCTCAATGCATGGGAATCTTATACAATGCGAGATCAGCTTATACTGGAAATATATAGCTTGATCTGTAGCCGTGCGTGCGTACAAAGGTGGAGCTTATTTCTAAAGAAATCTCTTCCAGCACACCTGCGCTGCGGTAGGAATATTATCTACTATCTAAGCTCACCTCGCACAGTGCAGCAATCCGAGCAGCAAAACAACTCGCCGCGCAGTGTTTTGTTTTAGCAAAGTTAGTCCACGGTCGGCCGGCGCGCGTACCGCAGTGCTCGCGCCGCGCACGCATTCCAACATGTTTCACATCCTAATTATTTGTGCCATTTTTATCTTTTTAAACACATTTTCACTGTCACTTGTTTTGTCCAGGCCCGCGTTGTTTATGACCACTGGGCTCCACAGTTAATGGCACATTGTTATTTTGAGTAATTTAGTTTCGAGTCTACATTGTTTTGATTTGTGAATTTTGCGTAATGTGCAGTCGGCATCCGGTTTCACAATTATTTCTGGAAAAAATAAAATTGGTATTAATGAAGGTACACACGAATAAACACGACGATTTTGTTAAAGTCACTATTTTTTTGATATTGAAATGAAACGGGGTCAATGAAAAGTTCAACATTTTGATTCGACAAACAGGTTGATTCTGTATGTAGGTATTTGAAGTAGTTCATGAGTGGTATAAAAGTCAACGTTTCAATTTGCCACAGATTTATTAATTTGGCAAATTATTAATTTCTCATTTATGTAATTTTTTGCAACAATGCATTTATAGCAATACTATAAGAGATTTTTTCTTTAGCACGAAGCCTTTCAACAAGTATTTCATCACAGGTCAGACCGTCAAGTGTCTGGTATCATTAGATACGGTCATTTCCCTACATATCTCAAAAATGAGCGCCGCCGCCGCCGCCGCGCCGCGGCTTGCGTAACAAGCAGATGATACACAGATACAACAAACTAGACGCTACTTCACATGAGTACCTTACGTGGGTGCAGTTATTTTTCAAATGAAGAAAGAATGAAAGAAAATGTATTTATTGGGACTCGCACAAACTAAACTAAGCACTATTTTATAAACATAAAAAACAAAAGTATACGAAAAATAAAAAAATAAACATAATATATTCCTGTACGAGGCCAAAAGGCTGCTATCTCAGCGCGGTAAATAGTAAATTCAAATATATTTTTTCAAGTAGCCGTGGACACTTATGATACGACAGAAGCTAGGTGCACGGTTTCAATTGGTTGTTTCCTATGGAGTCGAGCCGGCAAGAAACTGCACGGTTCTATCTAATCTATCTATCTAACTAGCCTGTATTAATCCACTGAGGGCAAAGGGCTCCCTCTCCCATTCCCACATAATTCTGTCTTTTGCTAGTCCTTGCGATAGGAGTCAAGCTCGTCCAGTCAGATGACAAATGGGCTAAGAGAACCACCGATTGGGTTCCACTAAACGCATGACGCCACCGCAGCAGGCCGAAACGAAGATGGCGCTGTTACTCTTTGAAAAATAATTGGCTTTTACAATGTTTTCAAATTACACTGATATGTTCACAAGTACCAGCTGCTTAAAAAACTAGAAAATGGTCAACAAATCGAAGCATCTGTGAGTCTTCAGGGCGATCGTGGAAATGGTATATTGTAACTAAGTACTCCTAGGGATTTAATCCAGTGGCCGTGTTAGGCGTATAATGGGGAGGACTGGGGTCTCCGGCAGAACGTGCACCATCCTCTGAGGTGGTAGCTATTTTGTTTTATCTAAGACATCTAGCATGCTAATACGTATAACAAATAAAAAAGATCGCTAAAAGGAAATCATTTAGAAAGTTTTATATGAACATTACAAATACACAGAATTAACGTTTTCCCTCAGTGATATTGTGAAATATTATTAAACACGAGTCGTCCGAAATTAGTTCTATTTTGAAAATTTTGAGATAAAGCCTTACTTACTTGAAGCAGAACCTAGATCTGCAAGAAGTGATTGTATATATACAGTCGACCGCACGTCGGCGTCGGTGGAAACACTTTGACCTTGAGCTGGCCTAGCGTAGTGCGGAGTTTCAATAGAATAAGCGGCCAGCTTATCCCTACTGGTTTAGTTTTCACTGAATTGTGAAGGACTGTGATGGACAATGGCAAGAACAGGAAGGATGGCAGCCGTGCTGTCAACTTTATCTTGTTTTTTTGTATTTTTGTATGAGTTTGTACGTTTCTGCAAAACTATTCGTCTTGTAAACACATGTTAGTGCAGTGTTCAATGTCAGTGCATCAGCTGTGTGGGTACGTCGTGAGTGTATCGCGCCAAACTGCCTGAGCGTCGCGTCGCCCCGTTCACACTTTACTTAGCACGGCGCCGGCGCCGGCGGTTGTGCAACTCTCGTTGTCAATGATTTCACTGAATCGACTGTTTCAGAGGAATTAGCGAGACAAATGATGTTTAACCTGCGTTCACAGAAGACATGATATTAGATCCTTTATAGCAATACAAGGTGATGAAAAAAAAGAAAGAAAAATAAGAACAGTTATAAGGAAAGAAGGGATGGCAAGATTACACAAGATTACCTTATGGTAATCTTGTAGTAAATTTTCTGTTTCTAGACTGAGCGGTTTAGGCTGTGCGTTGTCTGTCTGAATTATTGGCTTATTAGTCGATTCGCACGAATTTAGTTGCCTGAATCGGGCGAATCGACACTATTAAAGTCGGCGATTCGCTCGAAATTAATTTATTTTTAGGCACATCGACATCTCCAGAAATACGTATTTAGGCAATTGACACATGTGTCGATTCGCCCGGTTTGGACGAGTAATTTCGTTCGAAACGAATAATAAGCAAAATTAATTTAAGAGTAGAAGATCCTACGACTCTTGCGAGAAGGTTCGATTTCGACACTACAACGATTCAAATTCAACAACCTGTCTGGCGGAAATCGCGTCATTTCGACACTTTATGGCTTTTCAACACTGATAATAATTTTTCAATTTTCCTGGGTTGTACTTGTAACCCAGGAAAATTTAAAAATTATCATTCACGTAGCGCCCATATTGTCAAATCCGATATTTTCGATACATGACAATACCACTGCAGAACATTCTTTGAATTCAGCAATAAACTTAATTTCAAGAATTTTGCATATGGATTTAACGATAATTTGTTTATCAGCCAATGACCGCTCTGAATACTTAATGTGAATAGTATACGTACATAGGTCAGTCGTTTTACTGTAAGCGCTGACACACGAGCAGTTTATGTTCATTCGTCGAAGCATCGATGTCGTGCATTCTATGTTGAGTCGCGTGCTGCTGAGTAGATATAGCGCTAAGAAGGGACAGAAGACCCACTTCATAAGAACAACAAAATAAGAACCATCATCATCGTCCAATGCTATGAAAATATCCCAATTTATTTGTGAGCGGCGCTCAGACGCCTTCTTCTTGCATGCACCTCTGTTAGTGTTAGGCGTCATCTCTGAAGCCACTCCCTTTCTAACCATATCAAATTATTACAAAATCTATCCTTCGTTTCTTTGGTATTCCCATTCATAAAGTTCTGCCTACCTCAATGGGAAGAAGGCGTGAGTTTATGTATGTATAGTAGCTAGTATACTAGCTTCATCTTTCTGACTGACCGACCCCTTGACAATTCAAAAGTGCCTGTAATTGGTTTATTTGAAATAAATGCTTTGAGTTTGAGTTTGAGTTGAGTATGTCCCCAGTTTCTTCACATAACATAGCCATAATATTTGCACACAATTGAGCGTTCACCAGCGTCACTTTAAGACTTCCTGTGATCTAATTCTACTGGTACTCATTAACCGTCATCTTCGCATGGATTTTGCAGGAGTGGTCCTACTGCATCTCTTCACTATATTGTCCCGGCATCGCCTGCTGGCTTCAGTGGCTGCATACAGTGCGTTACGACGATATTCGCGTATTGTGGAGAATGTGGAGCGTCGCCGAATGCGTTACATTCGCATTGAGCGGTGCACTATTCGAGTAGCGTGTCACCATGCTTTGGGATTCTACAGAACATCCCGATTAAATACTACCGTTTCATGTAGATGTTGGTTTCTTTGTTAGATCTGTTGGAGTCCGTAACAATTCCTGACAATTCTTGGGTTTGTTTATTTATTTCCTGGCCTTATTCTAATGTATTAGTAGTTGGCCCAACAGTCTTATTCTTCCATACATCTCTATCAGTAGTCAGGTCAGTTTCACCCCTTTCTTGTAATTTTATTTTCACAATTTTGTTCCAAAATCCCACATACCTATAAAGAGTGGTCCACATAAACACAATAAAGAGTGGAGAGGTCTATCAGGGTAGGCCTGATAGACCTCTCCACTCTTTATTGTAAACTAGAGACTATCCATCCTAATATTATAAATGCTAAAGTTGTTCTGGCTGTTACCTTGTCACGCCTTAACAACTGAACGGATTTAGATGAAATTTGTCACAGAGGTAGACCATGACCTGGGTTAGCACATACGTGTACTCATACTCATGCTTTTTTTATCCCGGTAGTACGTTCTCGTGGGATCATTTCCGACCTTCACGCGGGCGAAGCCACGGCTAAAGCTAGTGATCGATAATATGTTTCTGAGTCTTCTCCAACTGATGGTGTCCCTGATCTTACGATGTACGGTCAACCACGAGAGCGTCACATCAGTTTACGACTAGCCGCGTTAGTGTCCAGTCGCGTAACACTTCCAACTGCAACCATACCGACCGCCGCGTCGTCGTATGTCACACGCGGATGAGATGCAGACATGAGAGCCGCATTGCCGCACGGAACTAGATGCTTTTAGGTCATAAGGCGAATAGATTTTAGTAGCCATTATTATTTCAGTAGCTGTTATTGTTAGTTTGCAACATACCTCTGCTAGGCTAGGGAGATTGGTACTCGTAGTTGTTGGTAGTTGGTTGTTGCTTTTGTTTCGACTAACAAAGGATCAAAGTAGGCACAAGTAAAAACATATAATTAAGAAGACTACACATAAACATATTACAAACTTTTATTTCGCAGTACGGAACTATATAGCAGTTCAGGTACTGACAATCGAACCTCTGCGCGAATGCCCTCAGGATGCCGCTGCAGCTAGGCCGAGCTCTGCGCACCAGAGATGTGCATCTCTTTCGAATAGTAGAATAGAAATAG
The DNA here is from genome assembly GCA_937001585.2 of Brachylomia viminalis. Taxonomy (NCBI): domain Eukaryota; kingdom Metazoa; phylum Arthropoda; class Insecta; order Lepidoptera; family Noctuidae; genus Brachylomia; species Brachylomia viminalis. The sequence continues at coordinate 477,197 of OW443317.2, forward strand.
TCTCATATTAATGATAAGCGAGGATGTGGTCGACGATGGCGCCTGCTTGTCTAGAAGTAGCCTGTTCACTTGCGATTTGAAGACTTCCCGGTTATAGCTGTCAGGAAACATCAGTTCCATTCCTCATCTGCACGCACCAATAAAGATTCTGTGAGTGCACTCTAGGTTTCTAAAGTATACGAAACTTCTCTAGCTAAGTTTTTTTATTATTCGTGTCGCATGTCTTGTTTCTGTGTGACCACGTCGTTCTTCTAAACTACGCAACGGATTTTAATGTGGTTTTCACCATCATTTAGAGAATTTATTCTGTAAGGTTTATATGCACGAGTATAACACTAAACTTACATATGATAATAAAGAAATATCGATGTTTTGTCATGTCGTTACAACCTTGCGAAGCAGAGGTGGGTGCTAGGTATGAAATAAAGAACTTATTGAAAGCCTAAAACCTAGTATTCTCACAATAAACATCACAATATGTTCAATGACCACCCGCCTGTCCCGCCCACACACCTGCTCAAGGGCACGACATGCTGATCACTACAGATACATAACATTAGAGCTAAGTTATCACTTGTCTTACACATAAATCACAATAATTAATATTACCTACTCGAATACACAATGTTCTCAGTCGTTAATGTGTAACTTACTATGCTTGACATTGTCTGTGTACCTACAATAAAATGTAATACAGAGAATAATATTTGCACTACGCAGATAGGTTAGAAGGGTTTTTCGTCACAAGTTTAAGTTGCCAGTTAGTCTGATGTTCTTGGGTCATGTCTCGAGGCGGGAGTAATGATTCCATAGAGCGTCTGGTGGTGCAGGGCAGAGTAGGAGGTAGAAGGCCACGCGGAAGGTCAATGATGACGTGAACTGATCAAAATAATGCTGCGGGTGGAGGCCCTGTTAATGAATGCGCCAGTCTGTTATCTAACAGAACCAGGTGGAGAGAGATCATGAGGCGAGCTAAGACTACACCTGCGATTAGACACAATTAATAGTGACCACGACCACTCTGTCAAAACTATTATGTGCCTAAATTACGTTATAAATAAGAGCTTCTGTACGAGAATTATTACGTTTATTCCAAGCGAACGTGTTTGCATCAAAGCGTCTATTCTATCACCGGTTTTTCCAAACAAAAACTTACTAGAAATAATTGGAATGCTTATTCTAAATTCGCTTGGATGTTCAAATGCAACCAGGGTTATTGTTCTGCCAGCCTACACAACATAAGGTCCACTTTTGCAGATAACCTTTACAATACCTACGCCGGAACGGTGTCGTTTAAAATTGGGAGGAAAGCTTTAAAATATATATTACAGGGTTAGTTTTTAGCTAAGTAGTATAGGAAGTCACTGCACATCTCAATTTATATAATATTATACTGTCAAAGACTATATTGAGGACAAAAAGGCTTGGGATTGAGTTGCTCCAATAAAGCACAGGCAATGTTAATTTATTTTATTTCGCTAATTATTTTTACTTTTAATCTTTGCTATAAGTATCTATACTTATTTACATATACAATGACACTAATATTTAGTGTATAGAGTATTATATTATTTTAAATTATTGTGAATGTGAGGACTATGTGTGTTTTTGTTGCAGTTTTAATCATGTTCTGGCAGTTTGAGTAGCTGATGCGGCCTACCAAAATGTCCTTTCTTTGGTATTGTTCGTCGAATCGTTGAGCTCCTTAAGTTCTGAGTTGAGCTACACGGGTACTGACAAATGCGTGCACTGACTGGACAGGTCCACTCAATCTGTGTGGTTCTTTCCTCAAAAGACCATTTCAGACACAAATCTACATGGTCCTCAAAGATTATTATAATATTATTCTAATTATTGTGAATGTGAGAACTATGTCGGTCATTGATTTATTTATATTTATTTTTGTATTTTTCTCAACGTAATCATGATCTGGCAGTTTGAGTAATTTATGCGGCCTACTCAAATGTCCTTTCTTTGGTATTGTTCGTCGAATCGTTGAGCTCCTTGAGTCTAAGTTGAGCTGCACGATTACTGACAATTGCGTGCACTGACTGGACAGGTCCACTCAATCTGTGTAGTTCTTTCCTCAAAGGACCATTGCAGACACCGATCTACATAGCTTTCACATGACCTGACCAAGATTTTGTCTGGACTTTAAAAGAGACTGTGACCTCTGAGTTTGTTTCGGCCTTTCTTCTCAGAGTAGTCCGATAAGAAACGCCGACCCCATCTAGTTTTAAAAAAATATGATTGACGTGTAAAAGTGTTTGTTCAAACCTACTTACAGAAATAAAATCATTTATCACATTTATCATTTATCAATTTTATATTTTGCATAAACACAGTTTTGACACTGCAATCAAAATTAAGTTGGCAGTAAGTTTATCAAGATCGCTTGGCTCACGTTGTTCTTTACATTTTGCTTTTTGATCACAATCTTACTTTGCACTATTTGCACTAACCGCAGTCATATGATTGTTTCCTTCGTTAGTTCTATCAGCTATCGAATAAATATTATTGTTTGCCTGGTTGTTGAGCACGACGTGGTCCTTTTGACAGGACATCTATCTACCTGACGTCTATTAGTTCGTAACAAATAGTACGATGACAAGTTGATACGATCTCTTTGCGATCGTCAATCATTCTCTCATTACGTTACTATTCGATATTTGTTATATTGCATTTGTGCCAATTCATTGTCATTGGAAACTTAAAGTTATCTCAATGATGTAAGGTTATATTTTATTCGACAGGATAAGTGTGAACAAATTCTGAAGTATCATTAATATTAGAAGTAATTACCATATTTGACATATTATATTTATGTAAAACAGTAGCAGAATTGCATTATACAGTGAATATATTGCATCAATCATGTAGGATACATAATTAATAATTATTTATATTTGAATAATGAATTGAATATTATCGTAAATATTATAAAACCTTTATAAATTTTTCGCATTGCGTGTGCGGGGTCTCCGCTCTTTAATTTCGTATAATTCCTCATTAATAAATGTTTATTACACGACATCCGACACGGCTGCTGAACGATACGAGACGACGTGAGTGACTCGAGATGTCGCACATAAAGTTGACTCTTCAGTACGAGATAAAGCTAAGTTATAGTTTAGCTCAGGATTTAGATATGTTGATAGATGCACTAGACTTATTTATGACGAAACATATCATAGGAAAAGCCTTTAAAGAAAACGAAAGAAAGGAAGAGGGTAAACAGCGTCACCTGTATCATTTGTACAGCGTCACCTGTATCATCTGTTGAGCGTCACCTGTATCATTTGTACAGCGTCACCTGTATCATCTGTTGAGCGTCACCTGTATCATTTGTACAGCGTCACCTGTATCATCTGTTGAGCGTCACCTGTATCATTTGTACAGCGTCACCTGTATCATTTGTAGAGCGTCACTTCTATCATTTGTAGGTGATTATAACGTAACATAACATCTCGCCTGTATTCCCCGACGGGCTAGGCAGAGGTGCACCTATAGATATCCGAGGTGCACCTATAGTACGCCTACATTTCACCAGTTATATTTAAGTCCCATGTAACAGGGGGCGAGCCTTTTGTTATCAACCGGGCACGAGTCCAGACCCCGGGTTGTAGTAGTAGTAGCGTGTGCGGCCACTAGACCAACGAGACAATTATGTTAGTGTTTTGTTATGTGTGTGGGGCGGGGAATTATGTTGTTCTTTTTAAGGTTTCTTGTGTGACTTACTAGGGGGCCTACTCCCTAATCACAAAATCCGTAGTTTTGGCCGAAGTTACGGGCGATTCGTACTCCGTATCACCTACGGACGTAAGATTAGTTTGTATCCCGACCTAAGAATGAATGACCTATACCGATTATCTGCTGTCAGTGTTAATATTATCACATCTAAACCGCGTCCAAGAGTTGTCAGTGTAAATATTATCACATTTAAACCGCGCCCAAGTGCTGTCGGTGTTCATATTATCACATCTAAACTGCGTCCAAGAGCTGTCAGTGTAAATATTATCACATCTAAACCGCGTCCAAGAGCTGTCAGTGTAAATATTATCACATCTAAACCGCGTCCAAGAGCTGTCAGTGTTCATATTCCACAACATGATGACATCGACAGTTCCTGAACGCGGTTTAGATGTGCAGATCACGTTCAGTTTCATTGGTGAAATTTGCTCTTAGTAGTTGGTCTAGGACGTATCCGTTTGATTGCTAAGAGTTTGGTTTATGAAGCAAAGCATTCACAGCTGAAGGGTTTTCATGAAAAAGTGTCAGTATCCGAACACTGGTGACTGGACAAACAGGATTGTGACGTATGAAGGGTTTTGAACAAAAATAAATCAGGATTGAAGTATTAATTGCATATAATATAAAACAGAGAGACACGTCGTATAACACGACCTTGAGAGAGAGAGAGAGTATGTTTCTAACTAAGCGCCCGTATTAATGTATTCTGTACTAAGATGACGCCATAAACTGTTTGGTCATACATTCGTTCTAACAACGAATGTGACGATATAATATACTCGTACCTAGTCGTCTTATGCTAGAGAAGAGCCCAAGCTTTACTGCTCTATAGTTAGTGGCTTGTTAGTCGATTTTTAGAGCTTCGTAGTCAATTATTAGTCTTGTTAGTCAAAGTCAGGTGGCCAATACTGCAAATAAAGTTAACGGTTGGTACTTTCTTTACATTGTCTTTGTCTTTGTCATTGTTTGTTATTCTTATGAAACATACTCGGAGAGTAGTATTTCGTGTTAGCAACTAACTAATGTTCAGGCCATTTGGTCGTAAACCACACACATTCCTTACACACGTGTATGGGAGGTGTGTCCAATGTGCTTGTTATCTGTAAGTGCGGCGTTACTGTCTCATACTCAAGACTACGAAACGTTAAACGTCTCGTTGTTCGTTTATTGGCTCACTACGAGTGAGCCAATAAACGATACATTGGGGATCCTCGCAAGATATAGCTGGTTGGTTCCTAGAAAGAAAATTACAACGCATCTTTTTTCATTTGTGAAGCAAAATGTCGTTTGGTGTCATCAAAAGGATGGGCAACTTAACTCTGCCGTCAGTCAATAATAGTTCTATATTGCGTTTCTTTAACAAATCGTTGGGTGTTAATGCCAAATTGCTAAAAAGGTAAACAGTGAGCACAAAGTTATATTACCTCCAAACAGAGCTGGACTACTAAACGCAGGTAACGAGCCTAGTTAAACTTATCTACAGACCACACGCAACTCCCAAACAATGCGCAGTGATTCAACAACCAATGATATTCCTCATTTATGAGCGACCACCTACCCTGCCTTCATTAAACGACCATCTCCCGCGCGCCTTGCGCCCCTGGTACACTGGTACTGCAGCATTCGTTATTACTCATTACTCGATCCCGACACGGGAATGCTATTAAGAGAGCCGAGTTTATGTCAACCGTGCGTTTACGTACAGGTACTGGGTATGTAAATTATATGCGGGATATGCGTAAAGTTTGTCTGCTACCTATACTTTTATGAAAGCCTAGTATCATGTCAGCCGTGATTTTTTTATTGTTTTTTTTCTGTTATGGAGGGTCACGGCCAATGTTATGACGATACAACAGTGCGTGAAAATCAAATATCTACGGTATTTTTGTAATAGACAGTTATGTTAAATGATAATCTAGGGATGATAACAGTTCTGAGTATGAATTCGGATGACTATAAGAGTAGGAGAAGACCAAAGAAACAATAGATTAACTGTGTGAAAGATGATATGGAGTGAAAGGGGTAAGAAACTACCGAGATGACGCCTATTAGAGAAGAAGGTATAGAAGAAAAAGACATATTGCGCCGACCACAAATAAATTGCAATAAGGGCAAGAGAATGAATGATATGGATAATAACATCACGACCAAATATAAATAGTACCTGAGAATCTAAACCATTGGCAGTAACTGTTTATAAATTTTGTGCAAAGCCAACAGCAGATCGTATAAAGGTGGTACCAGAAGTTAGTGATTTACACCAATTGAACGTTGATGAAGTCTTCCCCATAAAAGTTTATCGTTAGATTAATAGTGGAGCAGTAATCGAACAAGTTTTAGTTTTAATTGCCGAGTGAAAACTCGTCGTTTTACGAGTCGACTCAATCGAACGATTGCGGAAGTGACAGCCATCGGTAATGAAGTGACACGTCGCGCGTCGGTATCTAGCAGCCTCGTCGGTCTAGTGGTCGCCAGCGCGACTGTTTGTCGTGGGCTCCTGGGTCTAGTGGTCGCCAGCGCGACTGTTTGTCGTGGGCTCCTGGGTCTAGTGGTCGCCAGCGCGACTGTTTGTCGTGGGCTCCTGGGTCTAGTGGTCGCCAGCGCGACTGTTTGTCGTGGGCTCCTGGGTCTAGTGGTCACCAGCGCGACTGTTTGTCGTGGGCTCCTGGGTCTAGTGGTCGCCAGCGCGACTGTTTGTCGTGGGCTCCTGGGTCTAGTGGTCGCCAGCGCGACTGTTTGTCGTGGGCTCCTGGGTCTAGTGGTCGCCAGCGCGACTGTTTGTCGTGGGCTCCTGGGTCTAGTGGTCGCCAGCGCGACTGTTTGTCGTGGGCTCCTGGGTCTAGTGGTCGCCAGCGCGACTGTTTGTCGTGGGCTCCTGGGTCTAGTGGTCGCCAGCGCGACTGTTTGTCGTGGGCTCCTGGGTCTAGTGGTCGCCAGCGCGACTGTTTGTCGTGGGCTCCTGGGTCTAGTGGTCGCCAGCGCGACTGTTTGTCGTGGGCTCCTGGGTCTAGTGGTCGCCAGCGCGACTGTTTGTCGTGGGCTCCTGGGTCTAGTGGTCGCCAGCGCGACTGTTTGTCGTGGGCTCCTGGGTCTAGTGGTCGCCAGCGCGACTGTTTGTCGTGGGCTCCTGGGTCTAGTGGTCGCCAGCGCGACTGTTTGTCGTGGGCTCCTGGGTCTAGTGGTCGCCAGCGCGACTGTTTGTCGTGGGCTCCTGGGTCTAGTGGTCGCCAGCGCGACTGTTTGTCGTGGGCTCCTGGGTCTAGTGGTCGCCAGCGCGACTGTGGGCTCCTGGGTCTAGTGGTCGCCAGCGCGACTGTTTGTCGTGGGCTCCTGGGTCTCGTGGTCGCCAGCGCGACTGTTTGTCGTGGGCTCCTGGGTCTAGTGGTCGCCAGCGCGACTGTTTGTCGTGGGCTCCTGGGTCTAGTGGTCGCCAGCGCGACTGTTTGTCGTGGGCTCCTGGGTCTAGTGGTCGCCAGCGCGACTGCTTGTCGTGGGCTCCTGGGTTTAGTTTGTGTCTTCTTCTTCCTTACATCTATATTAGCCCTCATCTCAATATTCACCGTCTTTATAGCCATCTACATCATACCTACTCAAAACTTTCCACTCTATCAATCTAAACTAATATTATAAAGAAAAATTATTTATTTTTTTGTATGTTTGTTTGTTATGCTTTCGCGCTAAAACGGCTAAACGGATTTGGATAAAATTTCGCAAATGGGTAGGCCATGACCTGGATTACGATATAGAATACTTTTTACATCCGAAACTCTTACGGGATCGAGACTTGTGCGGGTGAAACTGCGGGGCGCAGGTAGTGATATATAAGTTAACATCACATAGCATCACGTCTGTATCCCCGTACGGGGTGGGCAGACGTGTTCCTGTGTATAAAACACCCACATTTCGCCAGTTACATCTGTTCAAGTCATATAATAGGGGGCGAACCTATTGCCTTGGCTGCTACTGAGAAATACCAGATAAACCCAATAACACAACGAGGCAGTAATAATATATAAATATACTAATAATACAAAACCATTCGACCGTCCTTCACCTCTCGGAAGCACTCGTGTTAATAAGAAACGCTCTTACGCCCATAAACCTGCGTTATCCGCACGTTAACAATATTGCATTAAGACCTCAAGTCGTATATTCGCGGATCTGTCCAACAGAGAGATTTCAATTAACCACTACATATACAATATTTACTGCACTTTCAAACCTTTCCACTACCTACTTCGTACTCGATAAGTGCTGCACAGCAGTCGATAGATTTGATATCGATAAAATTATCTTGTCTTTGTGTAAGTTCATCTTTCTGTATCAATATACCTCCTCCTAGTTTTTCCGAATGTTTGGTCCCAGATATGAAGGCCACGTTTATCGAGGCATCACGTTAACATATCGATATTATCGATAACTTGATATTTTCAAGTTCAATAGTGTAATAGTTATCAGTAACTAAGAATGTAACACTACTAAGAGAAACTGATTCGTCAGCTTCTATTGTGACAGAGGAGATGCGATATTACGAAGTATCAGTGGAATACAATAGTTCTTACTAATGTTTTATTGTAAACTGGCTCTGTGCGTAGTCTCGGTTAACATGGAAGGGTTCTCACAAGACAAATCTGAAATTCTTTTTGATGTCTACCGCAAAACTTATTGCGACATTCGTTGCATCTAAAAGACCAATCGAGGTGAAACCCAAATCTCTTACAAGTATCACCGAGATCTATCACCTGTAGCACGGTAACGCAGTATTTGCTGCTCCCGGCGGCGTAAGCATACTATCCATCAAATGCTCAAACGTAAACGGCTTAGAAATCATCACCGTCGATGTTAGTAACTGCGCCATCACTTCAGTTTATAATATTATATCAAAACCTATTGTTTAAAAGTAGTACTTATACAACTCAAATGAGCATGAAATAAAGACCCTATCGATATTACCACAAATCTTCAACATCACAAAAGTATCGATACTTTATCTGGCATCACCCAACACTATTACGAGCTGTCACGTATACTAACAACTTATTTAATTTGTTACTTCATTTACTTATAAAGACCTTGCTTTATAATTTAATCAGAAAGAGGTGTGAGTGAAGATTATCAGCTGACCTCTCTGAGTTATGGCCAGTAAGTCAGTGTGGTACAGTGAGATGGGAGGCTTGATTAGCATTATTATGAAGAGATGGGCCATATATTTGAGGATTATTCACGCCACGACTGCTTTGTAATCAGCCATCAATCAGATAACCTGTATTACTTTCGTCTTGAACTTTCTGACTCTTCGACAATGCAGTGCCTATAAATGGCTAAAATAAAAAAAAAACGTGCTTAAGTTTGATTGATGTTACACTCGTATGTACTCGTACAAGCCGTGTGTCCGGTGGAGTTTTCCAAGGGCAAAAATGATGAACTTCCGTCAAAAGTTATAATTTTCAAAAATCCTTCCCAACTGCTCATCTTCACTACATAAGGAACTCTTGCGCAACATTTCATGCTTCAATACCCAGCGGTTTATCGTGAGCGTTGTACGACAGTGAGTTTCAGATTTGAAATACAGTGTTTAATAGGTCACATACTCACGATACCAGCGACAATTATATCAATATCTAGTCAATACTCGATCTTAATTTGACCTAAAATCCACAACACTAGCCCAACGGAATCAAACCAATTTAATAACAAAATTAAAAAATGTTTGAACCAAAAGTTATTTCAGAAAAATTAACAAACGTACCATAAGAATTCTCAAACATATTCCACTGCGGGCCATAATCATGAATCAAGCTATGTTTAGTTATGAAACCGCAGACGTCGCCGCGGGCTGCGGTAGGCCGGTGTTTAGTTAAAACTTCAAGAATGTCGACTCGTCGTTAACGATGGAAATTAAATTGATGGTGAAACAAATGAGGTGTTTATGGGTCCCTTGATAAATACCATAAGCATCGAATAAAATAAATACCATAAGCATCGAATGAAATATGCATTACCTATTATTTTTTAAAGTTTTGTTTTCCATGATTTGTTTTTACACAACGGTTCATATTACATAACATAGCTTAACATGACGCCTGTATTGCCCAAAGGATTAGGCAGAGGTGTACTCTAAGTACACCCTCAAAAGTCACACCAATCAAAAGTCATTTATTCAAACTAGGCTGAGAATCAGCACTTTTTGAACGTCAAGACTACATAAGACAGTCCCTCAGCACGTCCGCCCTTCACCACTTCCTAGTGCTTTAGCTAGGAAGAAGTGGCGGAACAAACTCCCCAGCAGCACAGCTGTCTGTTCAGTTAGAAGAACTGGATTCTATACAGTAATAAGTAATTAACATTACGAAACACAAAACATTAAATTAAATTATTTGCCATATGTCAGCTAGCACACGCCAATATATCTACAAAAAAAAAACATTGAAAACTATACTCAAGCAGAAATAAATAATATAAACGTAAAACAGAACTTAATACCTAAATAAAAGCCTCCAGGCATACAGGGCGTGCCCGTTTACATTTGCGATGCTGCATTATGTTTATATAGGTGTAACTTGAAGTCACAAATGATAACCTAACCTACCTTTGAAGTAAAATAAAGAAAGTCCCATGTAACAGGGAGTGAGCCTATTGCCATCAACCGAGCACAAATCCAGACTCCAGGCTGCTCGACCCGGGAATGCCACCCAGGACAGCAGTAGCGCTTGCAACCGCTAGACCAACTAGGTATCTTTCTAGTAAATGCTTTTTAATCGATCTCGATCTTTTTAAAGTATCCATCTATTGTAAATCTATATAGTAATAAATCTTTAATTGTATTATGAATCGTATTTGGTACTGTCAGCGAGATGATTACAATTCGAGAGGTGGGCGGAGCGCGGGTGGAGCGCGCGCGGCGACCCACAGATATGACATATCATATGTGACCGCGGGAATCGTACTGAAGTGAGTTAAGGCGAAGTTAGTTCACATTTACACCAACATAAGAAACTTTACGATCAAACAAAATAACGTAAATGCTCCTATTACCGCCAGTTTTAGCTGTCTGAGGATTCACTTTAAAAAAATAGATATAAGTTGTTATGTTAGGAAATATGTTATAATTTATAATTAATCTCAACGAAGTATTCTTTGCAATTCAGTACTTAAATTCAATATTCAATAACACAATAGTTACTAAATAATTATTTAATCCAAAAGAGTAGTTGATTCTATTACCGACCCATAGAATGCGGCAAGATTCTATTACCGATTTTTCTACTTCTTTTACCGACCGCTACGAAGTTGTCACTTCTTCTATAATATTAAATAAAATAAAAAATCGTTTTTAAGGTATTTATTATATAATAACAATAGTTATGAGATCAACATTATTACAATATGAACATAATTATTTATTACAACTCTTAGAACACTTAGTTTTTGTTATTTTAATTAATAAAAAATATAGTTAATCAGTCTCAGAAAACAGCATTTAAATAATTAAATGCTTACTTTTTAATTACCTACATACTAATTAGATATTATAAATCAGTAACAAAAATATTTATATCTGTAATACAATCACAAAATACCCTTATATTAGGTACAAAATAACCTTTATTAGGTACACACATTTATAATTCGCTCAATACAGAAGCCGACCCCAAGATGCTTGGGATTAATAAGGCTAGGAGAAGAGAGAAGAGAGAGACAGTAATCAACGTTTGTAAGTTCAAATAAAGTAGTTTTAAAAAATATTATCAGAATCAGAGTCAGATGGAAAAATAATATGTCGTTTATACGAAACAGTTTTTGGTACATGATGTATTGGGAAGAACTCTAGCTGATGTTGAAGCATGACCTGAATGTATTGGATTTTTAGTTTTCACCTTGTGATTATTTTGTCGTGGGATCAATACTGAGTCAGATTCAGATTCTGAACTTGACGTCGTATTACGACGTATTTCCAACGCTTTTGATGTATTATGTTTTCTCACACTTTTTGGTTTAAACACAGCTCCCACATTTTTCCTTTCTTTTGCCTTCCTAAGATCTGCTTGTTTCTTTTCTATTTCTATTTTATTTCTTTGTAATTTTTCTTTCCGTATTTTTTTCTTTTCTTCTTCCTGTGCTTTTTTCTCTTCAACTTTTCTCTGGTATTCCATGAACTCATCTGATATTGCAACAGTTGGTGTAATTTTTTTTGGAAATTCTTTTATTTTATTTAGTGTCAACTTTAGGAAAGAATAGAGCATTTTTAAAAGGAGTTGTAAGATTGAGCTCATTTGGTATAAACTTTGAATGACTAGAATTTTGGATTGACTTACATGGGGTTTCATTATTAACTGTAGTGAACAATGTGTCGTCACTATGACTTTTATTCAGTTGATTTTCGCCGGACACTGAAGGCATAGGTTCATCACTAAAGTTTTTATTGGATTGTTTAGGAGTTGATGTTCTTGCATTATGATCTTCACTGTTTAACTCTCTGACGCAAACAGTTGAAGTAATAATTGTTTTGGGGGCATCTCATTAACACATTCCAAAAGTTTCGATTCAGGCTGAGTGCTCAATAAAGATACCCTATCTGTGTCTTCAGATATAATTGGAGATAGCAATTCGTCCATGGGAAACATTATTAGAAACGGTATCAAAACGGTTTGGAACAAGACATCCACTTGCACTGACTTCATAAGTCAACGTCTCTTCTTCATCAATATTGTTGACAAGCGTGGTATCACCCAATTCTAAATTGGTATCGAAAGTTTGCTGTAAAAGTGTATTGTCTATAGGATAAATATCCCTCCAAAACTCAAATAACAATATTGTTGACAAGCGTGGTATCACCCAATTCTAAATTGGTATCGAAAGTTTGCTGTAAAAGTGTATTGTCTATAGGATAAATATCCCTCCAAAACTCAAATAATTTTTTGTAAGTCACATCGCCATTCCATACCGATCCCGATTTTTGTAACATTAGGAGAACTTCAGGTGATAAGCGACGTTCAACTCACGACGTTCGACTCAGTGTGACCGATACCCCATCCAGATGGTACAGTTGGAACAATGTTTTTTGGTAAACGCTTGTATGGATATAAGACCATGGGAGGTGCTATTGCAGCATCTGCAGACACATTTACTAGCACTGTTAAACACTCCTTTTCGTCATTGGCCACTCTACTATATACTTTCTTGCTGCCTCTTCGGACAAGAACCTGTTTTCCTTTGGGACACAAAAAGAAGCCGGTCTCATCACAATAAAAAATCCGACTAGGATCTTCCAAAACATCAAAAAGGTTATTTTGTTCAAAATAACTATGTACTCGATTGAAACATGCTCTTACAGCTTCCTCTGTAATGTGTGTACGGCTTGTAGGTAAATTCTGAGTAATTCGCCTTGAAATGGTAGGATGCCTGGCCATAAACTTAAGAAACCATCCTTTTCCGGGAACACCATCTTTAAAAGGATTAGAGTGATTTAAGTTTTCCACCAATTTTGCTACTGTTTCCAACAATTGGTCCTTAGTTACAGGAAAACTGACTTTCCGAGATAGAAAATCCAGTCTACCAGTCTTTTTTCTTCCTCCTTCGTTAAAACAGTTTGTTTTCCACAATGTTCATTTATATATTTATTATTTCTCTTGTCACGCAGAGTGGTCCTCGGTATGCTAAAGGTTTTTGAAGCTTCGTATATGCTGGTCCCTTCATTTATAGCTAGAAGCGCAGCTTCTAGTTGAGCAGAGGCGTACTGCTTGCGCTTCTGTGGCTCCATGATTCTATAAAAGAACACAATCTTTAAAAAGATATAGAATTTAATTCTTCGAAAGAAACTTTAAAAAGTTACATGGCCCCCATTCCGTCCCGCCATTTTTATTTGATTTGAAAACATATGAAATATAGCCAATGCCATGAAGCCATGAATGAAACTGGATAGCAAATATTACTTTACATTATTATTATGTCCTGTGACAAAATCTATCAAAACGTATGCAAGAAATAAGCCAATTTGTTCAAAAATATACATTTTGTTTTTGTGTACTGTAATATTACCAAAAATATCGTCACAGCTGTGAGTCGGTAATAGAATCAAGTATGAAGGTTACAATATTCTATTAGCGACCAATAAAATTAATAATAAACAGATAAAATATCCGCTTTATGGAATACTGTTAAATTCGATCTCATTGCTATATTATTTCTTTTAATGTCAGTTAGTCTTTAGTTCAGATAATAAAGGTTATTTACCATATAAATCATTATAATATTAGGGATATTGTCTAACGTTGAATCGAGTTTTACACAAAAACTTTAGGAAATAGCTTTGTCGTTAATAGATCTAACGAAGTAAAATAATTTTAAGAATTGAACATAAAAAAAAATATCAAATGAGGTAGTTTATAATAGATATTATTTTAAAATACTAAAATGTTCTCAAAATTTAACAACGCCATGGGTCGTTATTAGAATCAAGTTTTGAAATTTGGATTCTATTACCGCCTTAAATTAAAACATGATTTTATGACACAAAAACCAATAAAAAGTATTTTATTAATAGTTAGTTTAGAAAACGAATATATACGTTACAGTTGTAATGTAATAGCAAGAAGATAAATCAATTTTTAGTGTGTAATTTTCCTTAAGTAATATTTAGGTGTACTTACGTGGCTAGAGACGCGACACTATGAAACGTGCGTCCGCTTCGGGCGCATCCCACTCACTGTCAAATTATTTCTTTCACTGGCTATTTAAACACACAAACTTTACTCTTTTTGTTGTCCAACAAAAATACGTAACTAATTTTTAAGGTATGACTTTTCTGGAACCCTATATTATGTCTAATATGAGTGATTTAAAAATTAGGTCGTTAATAGAGTACACATTTTAGGGGGTCGTTAATAGGAGCTTTTACGTTAGTATCTTTTTAGTAAACTGTTCTATCATCGTCTACAAAAACCATACTAACCATCTACATCTTTTTCGTTTATTAACCACTTCCTATAAAATGTTCACTTCACACAAGCACTGTCATTATCATTATCATTGGTGCGTACATTTGTTACAGATTATTGTATTGAATCTGAATGTAGTGGGAGACACACAACCATTTGAATGACACATTTTCGGTAACCTGATTGGTGTAGGTCCCGACAGCAAGTAGCTGGGTTTCGGATTTGTTATAAGCGTTCAGAGGACTTTTTTGAGAACATGATGTATGTTCGATGCGGCACGGCAGCGTATCAAATGATTGTGAATAGCTATGCAGGAATGATAGTAAACTGGGTCCTGTCTTATGACAGGTCTTCGGGTCCAGTATAGATGTCCACAATCAGTCGTAACTCCAGCTCGAGGTGTCACTTGGCGCAGTATATTGAGCTGAGCTCAGTGTTAAGTACCGGCGGTAGGTACAGTTTATGATAGCGCTGCTGAATCACGAACTAACTATGAATGCTAAGTTATTCAGTGGAGTGTGAAAAGTATGTTGTAAGTGGAACAGTTTCCATTTGATTGCATCAAAAATACTAGCCTTGTCTTTAAAAATACTAGTTTTGGCCTGCGGCTGGAGGTTCGAAATGGTCCTACTGCCTACCAGCCACCAGGATAAAAAACATCCAATGTCCTCAGCCAGGTCATGGCGTAGGTTCCTGTGGGTAAAATGTTCAGTTGAGGCGTGAACAAGTGACAGTCAGACAGAGTTACCTTCGAACTTATAATATTTACTAAGTAGGTCTGGATTTTTTTTTCTTACTTGCTTTAGTGCTTAGTATTTACAGTTGTGTAAAAAGTTCAGCTTATTCTAGACAAACATTATAGCGATTAAAACTAATGTGAATTACGCAATCTACATTATTTAAAACGCATCTAAAATAATGTTCTCCTTAACGTTTTCTACAAAATAGTACAAATACAAACAAGCAGCCTCTCAGTAATTATACGAGTCACATACTTCTCATAATCAGTGAACACTCTCTCACGTTACACACAAAAATATTTGTTGAACGGAGACTCATTCCGATCGGCTGCGTCTGAGGCGATGCCGCGACGCTCAGGGCTGGCAAGAAACCAGATTTTACAGATCGTATTTTAACAGATTTCCGTTGGTAATAATAATGTAAGAAACGGACTTAAAAGTGTTTCTAAGTAAGTCAGATTAATTTATTCTTATCTTAAGACCATAATACCTACATACTATAATGTACCATATTCTGACAAATAAATGATAATGATTATGAATGGCAGGTACAGGAACGCTCGAGGCAGCCGTGATCAATCGACTAATGATTTTATGAATGAAAAGAAAAGTTGACTTAAATATTATAATAATAATATTCTGTTATTAATATCTCTTTGGCTTAATTTAATCTTTTTGACATTTCCATATCTAATATTTGATTAATTTGTAATTTGAATGTAATACTAATTTATTTAATTCAATATTATATCTAACATACTTACCAAAACTCTAAAAATTTGTACGCCGGAAACGACAGAATATTATGAACTTTTAAATCTATGTAACAACTATAACAATATTCTGACAAATAAATGAACATATACATATAATAAATAATTATACAGCTTTTTTTGACACCGTGTAGTCAAAACCCGCTGCCGTCATGTTCATGACAATCGTCCATGCGGCCGTTATGTGGCGGCCACCGCTCTTCTAGGAAATCGTTCTAGTTTCTAAACTGTCAATCAAGATAAAAATTAACTGGCAGATTTTCAAACTCAACCTAACTTCTATGATTGGCTGACTGAAATACGTAACGAGAGCCAATCAAATGCCTTGACATGTGTGTTGACAATGTTATCTTGATTTATTTTTTAGAATCTTGGTAGACTACCGATAATTAGAGCGGGCCGCGCACGGGGGGGCCGCGCCGCCGCAACGGAATGGAGAAATCCTCCTTCATCACTTTCGGACATTTCATATTTATTTATGAATAACCAACTTATATTATAGCTTGCACCACACGTACAGGTTATCGGTCAATACGAATAAATGAATTAACGCACACTAAAGGCGAGCAGCACCGCAATTTTGTGTATGCGTTGCACTGTGGCCCGTTGCGGCTGTAATGTGCACTTGGCGTAAGTGTGCTTTCGAACGGGCTAGCCCTACAAACGAGTGTGTATCTGTATAATGATAATGAACCTCCGAACGGCTGCGGTGCGCCGCGCACCGGCTGATCCGCACTACTTTATAACTGAACGATTGTTTGTCGTGCTGTCTCTAATTGCTCTTTACGGCTCATTATGTTCAGGTTAGCCTCTAAGCTTTCTCTTCTAATGAAATATAATGTTTATAAGTTTTAGTGGAGTAGTGATTGATTTCTAACGGTGTACCTTGATAACATTCGTATTTTCGAGTGAGATGTTTTTATTTTTTAAGAAAAGACTTTTACCTACATAATTGACGACACGTTTGGTGTAGTAGCTACAGTGGCTAAGTGTAGTCAGCGAAACCAAACGATGGTCCTGGGTTCGAATCCCGGTAGGGGCAAATGTTTGTATGATGAATATGGACATTTGTACCCGAGTCATGGATGTGTATTTATAATATGTATGTATTTACGAAAAAAAAATGTATTTAAGTAGTGTATCAACCATCTGGTATCCATAACACAAGCCTTAAGTGCTTAACTTGGAACTAGATGGTGCTGTGTGCAATGTCAGACGATATTTATTTATTTATAATTTTCCAAATGAGTAAATATGGATGTAAGCAACTCACTGTTAACTTCATTTGGAACTATACTCGTAATATTTCAATCGTAGGTGGTGTACGAAACATCTTAGGTATTGAAATTACTTATAACGTATGTGTGGAATCTATTGCCACCGTCACTGTCTATTATAATTTAATTGTCTTTAATGTTAAACAAAATAAAACATGGCCAGGCACTAAGATACGAACCCAAACAAAGTATTATCTATGTAAACGATTTTTGTGAAAGTGATTTGTGATAATATTTGCATAAGTATGAAGGTCGGGTGCGAGTGTGATTACTGATTATGATCAATTATTAATTTAAATAAAATAAGTAACTTTATTTTATATTTGCACGCCGAAATTAAAGGCAGAATAAGAGAACAATTTTGTACATTTTACCAACCTTCTGTACCTTATTTGTGCAAATAAATGTTTTTTTTTTAACACTGGTCCAGACTGATCTGGATCTACATGAAGTGCTGAAGATCATGGGTTTTGATAATGGTCCCGTGATTGGTTAATCTGTAATTGAAAGTACTTTTAGTACGTATGTAAGTATACTAAAGACTTATTTGAAAATACTTTTAGTACGTAAGTATGTAAGTATATTATAGACTTATTTGCTGAAAGTGTCAGTCATATTCACAGTACAAGCACGCTTGATTATTGTGCATTCTAGATCTAAATACGGACATATGAACGTCTGAATCATGCCGCTATTAAGTACTCACTCATTCATAACATCTTAATCCACACATGACACCACTGACAATGATGTCTGAAACAACTAATGTTAAGGGACTATGCACACAACTATCTACGATGAAAAAAAAACGCGAGTGCCTAAACTTTGCTGAAGAGGGTTCTCAAAGTATGCACGACAAGAACTTTTCACTACTCATACTCGGAAAGTAGGTCTGAAGTGTCCTGAGGAGCGGGTTGAAAATAATACTTTTCAGTCCTAGGGAGAATCGTTTCCAACTGACACCTGTCAAATTTTCATTCATTCAGATGTGGTTTTAACGCCTGATTTCATAAGAGAAGAGGCACATTTTTTCTTTACCTAATTCATGTTTTTATTTTTACTTTCCATGTATTCGTAATGAAAAGCACAGTGTTTACCTCGGGTTAAAGACTTATTTAGTCCCTAGAACCATTGTCTTAAGACTAACTCCCACGTGCACGTACTATTGAATGTTCACGAAGGGAGGACTTATTTTTGTACAAACTAGAATTGATAACAAAGTGTCTGCTCGTCGTGTGGTTGTGCTTGTTTGTAAAAATATACACAAACTAAGGCTGAATGTATAAGCACTAATCGCTAGAGTTTGTCTTCTTGTGTCCGCCGCTATCCCATGTGACTCAGTCGGTGCAAGATGTTTCCTTTCTCTTTCTGTCAGCAACGTTATCATTTGCTCCGTTGCCGTGACTCTTCACAATCCATCCGCCAATATACACATGCATCACTTTCCTGGTCACATGCGTTTCATCCCTGCTCATCACAAAATAAACGTCACAAAATTATAGCTGCTGTTCGCGACTTCGTTCGCTAAAATTTCTTGTTTTAGCATAAAATATATCCTACCGACAATAATAGCTTCTCATTAGTGAAATAATTTTAAGAATCGGATCAGCAGTTCCGAAGATTACCCTCAATACTAAATACTCAATTCTTTATTATATTACATAGTAAAATATATAACAAAGTAAAATATCAATATGGACCCTCTACATAAAAACTCACAAATTTATATTCTCTCTTTAAAATATTAGTATAGATTATAATTATTTATTTAACCATTTATGTACACACTTATATAAACAGACAATAAGAAAATAACAGAAAAATAGGTACAAAGGTGATGCTTATTTCTAAAAAAAAAACTTCTTCTCCTTCTTTTTTTTTTAATTATGATGCAAATGCGTGTGTACAGGACCTAATAATGGCTCCGATTGTTCATCCACAGAACAATTGCGGCGCTCACCGCTCAAGGAGATTAACCACTTAGCGCATTACCCGCGGCTCAATTGTGGCTATAACTGGCTATCATTTAGCTGGCGTTAGCTTCCACCAATTAATGGCTTCTTCCGTCTGCTCTCATTCAGCTGATGAATGAATGATAGATTGTCTGCGAGATACGCGAGTCGTGGCAAGTGGTCGAATTCATTGAAAACATTCGTAGAATGAAAGAGAGTATGACAACCGAGATGATAACTAATAAGGAAGTACCTATGGAAGAAGAAGACATGTTGCTCAAATAAATTGAGATAAAGGCAAGAGATTGTTGATACGTAGAATGTTAGAGCTTGCAGAGTAGCATGCTGACGTGCCAGCGCAGTGTGCAGGTCATGTCTGTTTAAGGACTGAGGGGCAATTCCCGTATTTTTAAGACCGTTCACATTCTAATCTCAGTCTCAATCTGTCAAAATTACAATCATATTCCATACATTTTTGACAGGTTTTTGACATTGATTGTCGCTGAGATGAGACTGCGACTTGAATTTGAACATTTTTTTAGTACGAGAATTGGCCTACTGATGTTCGTTGGAGTAGACGAGACTTTGGGTAAAGACGACCCCAGCTAGATGGACCAATGACCTTACAAAAGGTGGCAGGTACAGACTGGATCAGGTGTTGTTACCGCAACTTGAGAGAGGCCTATGTCCAGCAGTGGACTGTTATAAGCTGAATTCACGAAGATTAAATAATTAGAATGTATTTTTGACCTCATTATTGGCGATCTCTACAACGACGGGTTTGTTAAAAGCTCCTTGTCAAGAGGATAATAATGATATGAGATGAGGTGCGATGTATACTAGTCAAGCTCAGCGACTTCGGGACATTGTGGTAATAGCAACAGTATGCTTCTTGGGACATACCTGCCACTGCAATCCCACCTTATTAAGCAGGCGACAGAACAGAGACGTATACATCTGGGGTAGGCCCAGTGGCTTGTCTGAATGTAGTGATGTAAAGCAACACTTAGAAATTCCTTAAAGTATTGCAGAATTAAACACGTCAGAGTAGAAGTCGAATGTCTTCGAACTCCATAATCGTTACATAATGTACGTAACCGAGACGAATTAGTTTCCGATCAGTATCGCTGACTCATCGCACGCTGACCTCTTTTTGAACTAATACCTCTGCAATAGTTCGATGAAACTAACTACTTCGACTGATTCTTATAAATGTGTGTTGGTTTGTTGCGTTGTCTGAGTTGTAAGCATAACATCACGCTTGTATTTCCAAAAGGGGCTGGCAGAGATCTACAACACATACACCCACATTTCACCAGATATGTGGGCGAGCCTAAATACTTTAAACCGGTCACAAATGCTGATTGTGGACTGGACCCATGACAGTAAAGAGGCAGTGAGAGTTAGCAATAATTTTCACTAGATTTTAGTAAAATAAGTAAAGCAGTTAAGTAAATCTAGTTTCCAAGTTCGATTGTTGTCATTGTCGTACTATTGAACTCGATCGAATTCCTTGCTTTTGCTCTGAACTGTGACAAAGTGCGCTTGACGAATGACATTCAGTTGTGTACTATTGAAGCGGAGACGTGACTGCAGTTTGATAATCTGTGGCTCATTTACCTGTTGTAGAGTTGTAGAATCAGATGCTATGGAATGAGCGGATATTTCTGCACTTTTCTGCCCCCATCCTTCTTATTTCCTGCTAAAACACTAGGAAATGATGAAGGGCGGGTTTTGGGGGATTGTCTTATTTCTTATTAATTTATTTCTTCTTTGCTTCAAAGTAATTTACAAAACTGATGTACAATCACAAATTCAATAAAACAGTTAGAACACAATATTTCCGATTGACATAATTATACTAGATGTGAATCTAGCATGTATGTTTTATGTAAAACACTTACTTAGGTACTATAACATTTACTCGTATAATAAAACACCTGATAGTATATGCCCCTACCAAAGTTTAAGAAAGCTCTCACCTCGCATCTATTAATTGAAAAACGTTAATAAACTGATACAGATTTTATAAATGATAATATTTAATATTTATTTGTTTATTTTTGTATTTTTTTTATTTAGTTTTTAAGTATTTTAGTTTTTAATAACATTTTACTTAATATTTATACTCCTTCACGGCAACACATAGCGCCCAAATATGTTTACCTAACACCTTTATGTAAATACCTATGTTTTACAAATAAATATTCTTATTCTGACCATATAATTTTTTTTTAACAAAACTTACAAAATTTAAACTCTTCCATAGCTAATGAAAACGTTTTGGGAATAATAACAAAATATTATAAAAATACAAGACTTATTATTACAATTAAGACTCTTCTTTCTTCTTTGCTGGTTCTGTAGCCTCAGTTAGGACCAATCGTCACTGAGGCTACAGAACCAGCAAAGACGTCTATTTCACCACAAATGGAGTTGGCAAGAGAAAACATGCGGGAAATGGGTGAAGAATTACCTATATTAGTTATTAGTTCGACTATGAGGCAGGACGAAAGTCTTTCGGTTTATTAAGAATTACCTATATTAGTTATTAGTTCGACTATGAGGCAGGACGAAAGTCTTTCGGTTTATTAAGAATTACCTATATTAGTTATTAGTTCGACTATGAGGCAGGACGAAAGTCTTTCGGTTTATTAAGAATTACCTATATTAGTTATTAGTTCGACTATGAGGCAGGACGAAAGTCTTTCGGTTTATTAAGAATTACCTATATTAGTTATTAGTTCGACTATGAGGCAGGACGAAAGTCTTTCGGTTTATTAAGAATTACCTATATTAGTTATTAGTTCGACTATGAGGCAGGACGAAAGTCTTTCGGTTTATTAAGAATTACCTATATTAGTTATTAGTTCGACTATGAGGCAGGACGAAAGTCTTTCGGTTTATTAAGAATTACCTATATTAGTTATTAGTTCGACTATGAGGCAGGACGAAAGTCTTTCGGTTTATTAAGAATTACCTATATTAGTTATTAGTTCGACTATGAGGCAGGACGAAAGTCTTTCGGTTTATTAAGAATTACCTATATTAGTTATTAGTTCGACTATGAGGCAGGACGAAAGTCTTTCGGTTTATTAAGCGGCTACTACTACGTGGGAAGTTAAATTTCACTTTTCTAAACGCTCAGGAGAATCTATTATACCATTTATTAGTTTAAATAAAAACATGAAATCTAAAGATTTCCTACGTGCGCTTAAATATTTAACTTTATAATGACTCAGCCTAGAGTTATACGAGCTCAGACTACGACATCTGTTATCTGAGTAACATTAGTGATATAAAAATCTTTATTGAACGCACTCTATCCGATCAGACTGCACTTGATAAAAAGGGCTTCACTTCCGTACGGCAATACTCCAGAATACTTCGAATAGCGCTGTTGTAAATGGAAATCGTCAGAATTGGTTATTTAAAAAAAAATCCCTGACGGTGAAACCTGATTTAGATGCCCGACGAATTATTTGGTCGTAATGCCTCCTAAACCTTAAACTACTAGCTACTAAAACACCAAGGTCTCTAATAGTATTAACTTCTTGGAGCGGGCTGTTATTAATCGAGTAAGCATGTTTTCCTTTTTCTGCTAAATTTAATGAAGTGACATTTATTTTGATTAAATTACATTTTTGTCTGTGTGCACTAGTTGTGTACGTTATTTAAATATAGCTAAAGCGGAATAGTATTGAATTCGCTGTATATTATAGTTCGATATATTTTTAAATCATCAGCAAAAAGTTTATATTCTGAATCAATTTTGCAGCCCAAATGATTTATAAAAACGAAGAAAAATAAAGGCCAGAAGTGTGACCCCTGTGTCACCCAGTTATGTTATTTGACGTCCAAAAACTGCTGAGTCTTAGCCTAAGTTGAATAAATTATTTCCAACTTAACGAATACAAATTATTGTGAGTAGGATTATTTGAAACGGTAGCAAGGAGTATTGAAATATTCTACTTCTTAATATTTATATTTCATCTATATCATACAGATGGCCTGTGTGAAAGACGATAAATGACTAGAAAGGTGGTGACTACCGAGATAAAGACTAATAGAGACCTATCGAAGAAAAAACGTGTTGCGCCGACCACTAATACATTGGGATAAGGACGAGAGAATGATGATACTATTTCCATTTCAATAATAAGCCGTTGAAAATGAGGTGACGGGGAACAAACGAGTAAAATAATCTGCGTTGCAGAACTTAATTTACCTATAATGTCATTATTAGCGAGTCACTTGTTATCTCAATTATCAGTCCCACTATAATGTAGTCATCAACTGCTAGCCCACACCAGTGGCAGGTACTTGAGTGACAGTAGCTATAGTGAAGGTATACTGCAGTAGGTAGCTATAGTGCAGTTGCTCAGTTGATGTGTAGTGGGCGATCAATTTATACCTGACACGTTGACTTACTGCCGTATACTGTGAGATGTGTCGCTCGTTAGAGTTTATAACTGACTATAAGAGCTCTGGTACACTGATGAGTTTAGTCGATCACTTGGGTTGTGGTACCTAGTTTGTTGACACTTAAAAGGAATAAGCAGCTTTATGGTACGGAGGACACTACTAAATTCTTTAATTTTAAACCTTTTTTGCTCCGAGAAAAGTTTTGAGGTAATGAATGTGAAAGGAGTGGGAAGGGGATTAACTGTGTGAAAGATGATTGTGGCTAGAAAGAAGCTATCACTACTGAGACAATGGCTAAAATGTTTAGAAGACGAAGATAAGCGCTGATACCAAAGAAATTGGGATAAGGACGGGATGGTGATGAAATGCCATGTGTGTTAAGTTTAATGATAAAACTAGCTACTTTTTCACCGCATTTTATTGCAAACAAGCACGGATCACAATCAAAAGTCATTTATTCAAATTAGGCGGGGAATTAGCACTTTTTGAACGTCAAAATTACATAAGAGACCGTCCCCCAAAAAGCCCGCCCGTCGCCACTTCCTAGTGCTTTAGCTGGGAAGAAGAAGTGGCGCAACAGGCTCCCAGCAGCACTGCTGGCTGATAAGTTACAAAAAAATTATTGTATACAATAGTATGCAAAGTAATATAATTACAAACAAATATTTTAACTTTGACTTTAGCACTACAAAAGAAAGAAACAAAACATTTAATTAAATTATTTGCGATTATGACAGCAGTAATCGTCCATGTGTATTCGCCCGAAGCCCTCAGGTGTGCGATATTGTAAATTCCCGCTAGTTCGTTACCGCGTGTTGTTACAGTTTACCGCCGGTTGTTGGAGGTTACCGCCGGAACGCGATCTAATTGTGGCGTCAATCAATCAGTTCGATCCGATCTTGAGTATTCGGGTGTCGATCGTTAGTCACCGTGATATTCAATACATCATAGGTACAATAGGTACTAAACGCCAGTTAACAATTTGCAAAACGGTATCGGAGACGTGCCATAGTTTATCTATTGTTTATAACTGTGGAAACGGAGTTTTGTTTGCATGCGCTGTATTTTAATAAAAAGAAGAATAATCTTCAGGAAGTAAAGAAAAATAGACACCCATATTCGTCATGAAGAAGTCATGTTTCACAACTTTAAAAGGTTTTCTGTTTGAAAACTCTGATCTGCAAAACAATGTTTTCACTCCTCTTGCTCAAAAAGACCGTCATTGTGGCGTACCAGAGCGAAGAAAAAATTGCAATTCTTCCTCTAGGGGAAAAAGTTTTTTTTTTTTAAATATTTGTGTGTCAAATGACCATGAGCCTACAAAAACGAAAAAGTCTTTAGTCATAAGTAGAATAATCATGTTTTTTTTTGTGTATGGCATCTCGCAGTTGGCCTTGAGAGGCCGTGACTGCTTAACCGGTCAATCCTGTGGTGCCTTCGAGCTAACTCAAAGCCTCCTGCCAGGATACAAGAAGAATATTCATGAATATAGACTCGACTTATTACTATTTCATAAAAAAAGAACTTCATTTTATTTTTGAAAATGGAAATAAAATCGGCGATCTCTTTGGTAGAATGCATGCAATGCGTTGCGGCTGCAGAAGAAAAAACAAAAAAAAGACATTGGCGCGAAATCTTTATAATTTTTCTCTAATTGCAAATTGAATTGATAGTGACCGTAATTAATTTTACAATAGTGAAAATGTCATCATCTAGTGAGAATGGAGACCCTAATTTGCAAATATAAGAGAAAGGAAAAGAAATAAAAAGAAATATTGGATTGTTTTATTTTCTCGCAATCGTAGTGAAAAGTAGAATGTAACACACGGCGCTAAAAACCCATTAAAACTCGTTTTCTATTTACTCCCTCGCTAAAGCTCGGGAGTAAAACTACCTCGTATATAATGGGTCATTTTAGTTCCTTGTATAACAATCTACTATTTGCCACCAAAAGTTTTCATAGTCTTTTGTCGCCAAGTTCACACATTTTACCGTAATCAATATACCTTCAATTGCTCCACCCAACAGTATGATAGTACTCACTACGTCTAAACTAAAGAACAACAGACTGAACGTTTGCCTCTGATTACCATACCTTACAACGGAGCATATTAGCAGCCGTTCAGTTCCCGTGTCCGGTCCGTACTGAAGGGAAAGTTGGAACAAACGGGACATTACCATAGGAACAGTTTCATGAATACGGCAGTCAAATATAATGCGGATGTGGTTCACAGCGCTCTATGTTCGACGTGGTTTACGATTATCCTGCTTTAAGACGTTGAGGTATGTTCAATTGTCCATGTTATTATTCTGTGCTGTCTTTTGGTACGTCTATGTATTTTTTTTTAATACTGAACCTATTTTGATGATTTCGGATATAGGGGTACAGTACCCAATTGAAATGTTTGGCACAATAAGTGTTCAGCGAAAGGTCCCTTATTACAGCTCGATGTTTCATATAATATATGTATAGCTATGCAAGGAACTTTTGGCGTGGGGACAAAATCAGGACTAACGCCGCCATCTTGTTTTTTCAATGCAATTTCACGAAATAATTTCACAAATGTTTACCAACAGCGCCCCCTGTCACTATCATTCAAGCGCTAAATATCCTTGTAGCGCTGTACTACGTCCCGGTATCGTACCTATATTTTCATATTTTCACGGTAATCTGTAAACAGTATAAAGCTCATATTCGTTTGCACTACGTGGTCACTTTCCTCGCGGTCTATATTTAACACAGCACGACTTTCTTTGACCACCACTTTACAACACTCAGTGCCAGCGCAAACTGTACGGCTGGTCGCTGCGTCCAGTTGCTGTCGTTGCATCTGCGTCTTGTCGCTGCGACAAGAACCTAGATCATGCGACTCTCTTAACCTTTCGTTGTGCCTCTGCAACTCGAGGCCAAGTGTGTGTGGGTGGAGCTTTGAACAAAATGCAATGAAAATTGTCGGCCGCAGCCTGACGTTGCGTCTAGTCACCGACCTGTCGCAGTCGCAAGTCGCATAGTATGCGCCATGTCTTATACAGTATAGATAGGTCGATATAGTAGGTCCCTACTACCTACTCCTGAACGCTGCTAGTGCGTGACTACTGACCTAATGAGTTTACTGCGAACCGACCGTATGGGACGAAATGTGGACAACATTATTATGTCCGCGTTTTGGTCTCATAGTCATAGTCTCATTTAAAGACCGAAATAGGCTAGAATAGGTGTTTATGATGCCTTACATATGTTGTGCGACGATAAAGGGATTATTTGGTGGCATACTGTTAAAGATAATCCGAGAAGATAGAGTTTTCTGACTGACTTATCAAGACTTAATTAAAGGAACCATTTTAAGCACTTGTTGTTATTTGCCTGAAGTATTTTTAATATCAAACGAGAACTCATAATTAAAAGTTCTGGCTGAATTCATTGCTTTCCGTAGTCGTCGACCTTGTACCGTTTTGGTATGACTTGGGCATGCTTTTGGTCGGTAGGCAATGTCCATGGTCCTCGAATTTCCTCAACTGTCAAAGGGTCCCCCACTTAGTCTACAGCTCTTCACCCCCACGGTCACCCTGATTAGCAGACACGTTCGTGACAGTCACGACACCTATCACAGATAAGCTCTCGAGTAACTATAACCAACTCTGAAGTGTACAATTCCCAATCGCGCCAGAACTGTACTTTGAGAAGAAACGAAAGTCCCAGGCACACATAAATCTAAGGACACTGTGATGTAAAGTCCCTCGAAATTGAATTACTGAGGAGGCGTAGGTACAACTAAGTGTATTTGTTTAACACGCGTCCAGTTCTTACAGGTGGAAGTACTAGGACCACATAAACTGACTAGATGTCTGGTGTGGAACTCACGAGCCGGTTGTGATTTGCTTGTCCACGTCTTCCAATATTAAGGTTTGCGCCATACATACATGCAAACTGACAATGAGGAATTTAGAGCGATTTATCGTACCGTGTGCAGCTAACTTCGTTTGCAAAGTATTTGTTTTCAATAGTACCGGTTTGTCTGACAACGTCTCTGTATATAAATAAAACAACATTTAGCTGAAACTCTTCCACTGGAGGGGGGCAGACATCTTCACTTAATGAAAAGGAACAAGGAACTGAACAGACAGCTGTGTTGCTGGACAGTTTGTTGCGCCACTTCTTCTTCCCAGCTAAAGCACTAAGAAGTGGTGAAGGGCGGGCGTGCCGGGGCACTATCTTTTGTAAATTTGACGTTCAAAAAGTGCGGATTCTCACCTTAATTTTAATAAATAACTTTTGATTTTATTTAATTACCACATCAACAGTGACTACATGCGGTTACCGACCTACATTTATTAAGTACACACTAAAAATTAGGCCCCTGCAGACAGGCGCAACGCCGCTCTATGGTAGAACAATGTCCATGAAGTTTTCTCATTCTGTCTGCTAACTCCTCCATTTGATAATACAACAAAACCCATTCGATATTGTTGAATTGTCAAAATGAAAGTTTTTGTCATTCCGAGTGTGTCACACAATAAATGAGCAAGGTTCCTCGCGATGTATTCCTTCACCACATAATCATGAGGCCCAAGAACTCGACATTAGCTATATCAATAATTTAAAACTTGTCTAGAACCATACAGTCATGGCTACCCACGACTCGGTCTGATCCGTATAATGTAATAATTGTCGATCGGCCTCAACAGGCGTGTCCAATGAGATCAACCTTCCAGTCAGACACACAGACGTATGATTATCATAGTTTTTGTGTCTCTGGGTGATTCTAGAACGTGGTGTTATGTTCGCGTGTGCTACTTCGATGTTGGTCGAATCGAATTCATCGCGTGTAACTCAAAACGACATTTAATTAGGTAGCTATAGGTATAGTAAGTTGAGAAAACAAAATAAACTAGATAAGTATTCAAACTTTAAATCGTCAGAATGAGAAGCAATCTATTTTCAAGAGGCCGTGCATGTAAAAAACACTGTTTTGGCAATGTATTATCTAATTGTGAGAAAACTTGAAATAATTGAAACAAGGTCTGTGTGACTATATAGGTACAGTTTTCGTGGCGCAAAACCGTTCGTGTCCGCCACAGTACATGTTTTCATGGTTTCATCACTTTAGCGCTTTCAAAAATATTGTTAATTTAGCCTTTGATTTACTTAATGAAGATGTATTTTCATGAAATAAAATTTTGATTTTATTTATAAGATAGCTGAGGACTAGTGTGCTTTTAAAATTTCGTGAAAGTTTGGCTAAATAATCGAAAAACAAAAAAAAACATTTTTTTTTTAAATTATTATTCCCTTTCTTACAAAAAGTGAACAAAGTTGTTCAAAATCAGTCGATTTTGTTCACGGCGCCTTAAGTACTTTTGGGAAAAGAAGTGGGGCCACAAACTCCCCAGGCGCGTAGGCGCGGCGTTGTAAAGTTATGCTTATTTTAAAGGGACTCTTAAAATAGAAGCTTTTGTATGCATTTCAGTGGGGCGAGCACGGCCTTTGTGATGGCTTGGGTCACGCATTTTATCATAGTTTTTGCTCCCAAACTGCGATAAAAATGTATGACTCAAGCCTATCACAGTAGGCCGTGCTCGTCCCGCTGTGTCCTCTTTTTTCCAAAAACGACTGCATGAATTTTGATGATGCATTCTACAACCAACAATACAACGTGTCTTAAAAGTTTCCGCAAAAATTCTAGTGTTAGTTTACCGGCTTTCATATCCTCGGTCTACGGCACTGAAAAATTTATCAGAAAAATTCTAGCCCCCACACTGATCCATTTTGATGTGCCGTGCTTCACCGAGGCTATGGATGCCTGGAGACTCGCTTGCCCGAATTCGGATCAACCCGCTAATCCATCTTCCCAGAGACACTGGGATGAGCCGCTTTGCAGAGTAGTACAGAACAATTTACTTAACACGTCTGCTACTACTGCGGAGCGTGCGCGCTTGCTTGCTGTGGGTAAGTGGGAGTCGGGTCTTTGGCTTCATGCACTACCGTCGTCGAACATAGGCACTTTGTTCGACGACACTACTTTCCGCCTTGCTGCTTCCCTACGACTAGGAGCTCCTTGTTGTTCTCCTCATCGCTGTCACTGTGGCGAAGTTAGGTATTATACAGGATGGCGCGTGCCTTATCACATTAAATTATACCACGTATACTACGTGGTATACTTAGACGATATACAACATTTTAATGAAATCCATTTACTAAAAAAATCGGCTGTTCCATACATGTTGTTACACGTAGCTCGACAAAATGTATGGAACAGCAGATTCTTTTAGTGAATGGATTTCATTCAAATTTTGTATATCGTATTATACCACGTAGTATACGTGGTATAATTTAATGTGATAAGGTACGCGCCACATTGTATAATACTTAAGTTTTTTTAGGACACGTTGTATTGTAAAGTTCTTCATCTATAGTAGTTACTTAGCAGTTTAAGTTATATTTAAATTACTTATTATTAGCGAATAGGCTAGATTGTAATGTGAATAAAGTATCACTATCTGTGACATTTTATAAAGAAAAAAACTATAGTAATAGCTAGCAGTAGCCATATTTCAGCGATAATCCTGCAAAACCTGGCTTCATAACAATCACCAAACGATTTATTACTAGCTCCCAGGTACTGTATATGTCTAGGTATACCAAAAGTCTAGACGATCTCAGTTTCCTATATGATTAGGTTGGTATTGCCGGCGGCGCTTCGGTAGCGTAACGTGAGATGTCTGAATCACAGCCGCCGTGTAATTATGTGCGCTGCGATCATTGAGTGACGTGTGGTGCAAGTGAAAAGGGGAGGGAAAGAAAAGAAAGACAATTTGGTTAATTTGTCATTTATCACAGAAACACGTGCGCATAAAAAGATAAGGTAGCTAATTCGAATAAAAAATCCAAAGAGATCTATAGTAATCACAGAACAGAAATAGTCGGCAGCTGTATATGTCGAGAGCCGGGGAGTCGCTTATTTATTGACAGTACTTTAATTGAGAATTAAACAATTTGATTTCTAAAAGTGGCTTATAAAGCTCGTGTTCAGTACAACCTTGAACAGAATATAATGATGTTTAATCAAGTGTTGGCTACTGATATTGTTTGTCTATGGTGCAACCATGCTGTTTATTTATTTTTTAATTTTAATTTTTTGACAAGCACATTGTGCTCCTGTAGTACAATTTAGTTCATTTAACATTTCAACAGCATTTTTATTTCCTAAAGCTCACAAATAAAATTAAAGTATGTGTCATAATATCTGGCAGGTAAGGAGTTTGGATAATTGTTTTAATCCTATCAGATAATAAGGTACAAGATTTGTAAAAAATAACACATAGGTACTTCTTATCTACTTGTTTAAAAAAATAAATGAATATATAGCGCGATGGGAAATGAACATTAACTGAATAACTGATCGCCATTATTATTAAAGCTGTTACCTTGTACCGCAACTGAATTAACTTTGAATCCATCCGATATCAGACACGAACATAAATCAAACAAAAACTGACAGTATCATTCAGCTAATCCGCTCAGATCGCTGTTTTTGTGGCCCCACCGTGTTTTTGTAGCCCAACGCCTAATGCAAAACTCATTGCTCTTATAAGCTAATTGCATTGAATGTATTGCTTGAAAGTATGTTTCTAATATGATAATGCAATTTTAATAATTACGATATTTATTATTATTTCTTTGGAATGCTAATAAAGTCGCCTGAGTTACTGTGTGGGGTCGTGCTCAAACAACTTATTACTATCGCACATTATTTACATAGTACATTTTATTAGTGTATTCGAGTTTACAGATAAATGTTATCATTTATTTCGTCCATAACTCCGCGGTTAGTGGCTGCTTGTCGAATACATAATGGTAAGTGTCTGCTAACTTTGTACGACGCATACGACGCGCGACGCGACGCTTGTAATTAAGCGCGAATTAACTTGAAGGATAAATAATAAAAATATGTCGCGCAGTGAACGGGACAGCGATAAGTCGGCAGATAGGATAAGGGGGTATTTAAAGCTGCGTATTCACTAGGCGAGATATTTTTGAATCCTCCGAACATGCAACGAATATGATAGAGGAATATCTTTCCAAGATCAGTTACAAGAATAGATTTTTTATTTTTTAAAGTAACAGTGAAAAGAGAGCCGTGGTGTACCAGTGGTGGCAGCCGCGACTTACGACTTGTACGTCGTGGGTTGAGCCCAGACAGGCGCTTTACTTAGTGTAAATTAAATCCATCACAACTGCTGTCAAAACGGTGAAGGAAAATATCGTGACGAAACCGGCATTTCCTAGAACCAAAAAATCGAAGATATGTGACATCTACCAACCCGCACTGGGCCTGCGTGGTGGATTATGACCCACTCCCTCTCACAGCGAGGAGGCATGTGACCCAGCAGTGAGAACATTATTTTAATTTTTTATTATTATTATTTAATATGGTTTTGCTCTTGACTCTAATCTAGGTCAGTGGTGACAGAGACAGAGTCGACGGTGGAGTGAGCTTACGGTGGCGTGATGTTATGGTGACTACAAACTAAAAGCACCGACACCAGTACAATAGTTCAGAATTAGTGTATTTAATTAATTAATTAATTAATTTAATTAATTCAAAATTATTAATTAAATTAACTATTTAAATAAATAAATTAGTGTCTGGATCGGCGCAGCAATTAAGTAGTACCTTTAAGAAGAGGATAATGTAGAGTTGTAGAGCAATGTTCGCTCGATAAATACACTGCTCTAGTTTATAAGACGTCACGTCACGTACAACATAACATCACGCCTGTCATCCCCGAAGGGTCCGGCAGAAGTGTAACTGTAGTAGGTACACCCACATTTCGCCAGTTATGTTTACCTCTATCCTACCAAGTTCCTCTTAGGATGTCTGGGATATAATATGCTGGAGACCAGAAGGGCATGTGGCCAGGTAGGCGTCATGCTCAAAGTAAAGAAAGGTATGACGGATGTTCCTGACATCCATAATGAGCTGATTCGACTCTACACACCGAATAATTATCTCCGTGGCAGAAAACATCGACTGCTAGGCGTGCCATCGTGTCGGACTGCAGCTCGTGCTGCGTCGCGGCGTGCGCGTCGTCGCCCGTACCGCGCGTGTTCACCGCACTAAACAAGCTCCTGGAAGCCAACCCGGACCGCGATCTGTTCGCTAATAAATTCGCTTATTTAATGGCCATGTGCCTACATTTTTGTGAGAATAATAGTATTTCATAGTTGCTATTAGTGTATGTTTGTACTTATTATAATACTTTGTTTTATGTAATTAGTTTCTTAGGCCGAAAATCAAATAAATAAATAATAATAAGTCCCATGTAAGAGGGGGGAGGTCACAACACGTTACCTTGCAACAAAAGACAGTCCTTTCTACAGGTGAGTGTTTTGTTTTAACAAGTTATGACTCAAGCAATATCACGTGACTGCTGCTACAATGTTATTACTACTATTATTACTGAATACTCAGCTTTATTATTAATATTGTCGTCTAGTGAATATTCACCTTAAGGCTACAAGAAATTAACTCTGAATGTATTCACCATCTCCATGTAGTAATGATCAGCAAACAGCCGCGAGCCTTATAGAGATATCTCTATTAATAACGACTGTCGCCTGCAGTTAATAATGGCGCAAAAACTGAGAGACGGGACGCGACGGTCCTACTGAACATACTAGTGGGATGGGCCTAGCTTTTAGAGGAAAAGAGATTTGTTTTTTTTCTTAGCCTATACTATTCCACTGTGGGCAAAGTCCTTCCAGGAAATCTTTGCCCGCACCAGCTATGGTCTGAAAAATCTGAAAGCTTTCTTCGAGCTTAAAAATCAGTGGTAAGCGAATCATACACCCCTTGCAAGCGTGACTGCGGAAGCTAAGGCCCTGGGTACGGTTCCCAGGTCTGGCAAAGTTTAAACGATGTTTCCATTAAGGATTTCTCAATAGCAGTCCGGAGTGTAGATTGGAGCTCGGCTAAGCAATAGCTTGCCCACATTATATGAGCGCTAAACATAATTGTCAAAATAAACGTTTTCATACATAAGTATTACACACCACTCTGTCTGATCCTTCCGGGAATACAGGCGTGATGTATGTTATTACAGTAAGACATTCGCGAACTGGGCGCTCCACTACCGTGCACGGGTACCAGTTCTTTAGACAAAGTGTAGTGCATGATGCACGACAGTTTGTATGATATATTTCAGTTCCACCGCGATTCAAAGAAAATCATGAAATGTCAGGATATATCGAGAGCACGATAATATGTACGAAACGATAACATGTAGGAGACGAGTGGTAAACACTCAGACATCACAAAATAGAACAGTTTATTATTTAAGAAAGTATGTTAGTTTAGCAACATTGTACCTTTTAAAGCAATAATATTAGTATTCGGCA
This sequence comes from Brachylomia viminalis, assembly GCA_937001585.2. Lineage (NCBI taxonomy): Eukaryota > Metazoa > Arthropoda > Insecta > Lepidoptera > Noctuidae > Brachylomia > Brachylomia viminalis. Next base: position 511,450 of record OW443317.2, read on the forward strand.
TTATAGCAAATAATTATTAAATTACGAGTTAATGCACAAACAAGATTCTGAAAGAATGATGAAAATGATGAAATCGCGCGGTCAGTCTGACAAAATTCTATTAATTTGCAAACTGTGATATTCGTCTACCTAGTTGTTGTAATATTGAGGTGAGAAGATTAACAAGAGACGATCACAGATTAGATACAATCAACATGGCGTGCCAGGGGGTAGCTACAAGCTAATTACTGCGTTTAAGATATTATCTCTCTACTAATTTAGTATCATATCACTCTCCTAGCGCCACTCATTAACCTAATAATTACAGCCGTTACTTTAATGAGCCCCATACATCTACCACATGTTTGTATGTACTAATGTCTCCTATGTAATAGGCCTAGTATAAAGCATAGTTCTCACATTAGTATTTCTAAATACTGATATTTTTTTGCTAGGAAGTCAGTAATGGGCAATACGCCTTATTTCAATTAGTAGAGAAATGGGGTGGAATGTAACGTGGGGTTTATTGTAACATGAGGACGAGTGTATGATAGGGGTTAATAAAAAAAAACGTTTTAGAGTAAAGGAGGATGGCGAGGTTTCATGTACAATGCGACCCACTGTTAGGAGTATCGTACAGTATGAAAACTTATAACTAGTTGTAGAACTATATAAAACTAGCGCAAAAGCAAGTGGGCAGCAAGTCGTAGAGGCTGGGAGAAAAAATATATGCGAGGTAAAAGATTATAACCTAAAACGAATCTATTATCTATGCAGCCAACTTCTATCGACAGCATAACATTCCATTCTACGTTATCACCAATAATCGTATTAATTATAATATTGTACATATTTGCATAAAAAAAAATATATTAACTTTTGTATGTTTTTTTGTGGGTCCAAATTCGCCATCCTCCTTTTATCAACTTTATTTGAAATTATACTGTATTATACATTAGTAACGTTTTTAACTTATTAAAAGATAAAAACTATAAATAGCCATTTTTAACTTACTGACAATTTAACAGACGGGTAAACTAAACAGCAGATGAACAGTTAGAAAAAAACAAATTGGTCTTTCATTAACAAATCAATTACAAAGCGTTTTAGCTCCACCTGAGCACAAACCTTGACCTTCGCTCACAAAGGTGATTGCACTCACTCGAGAACAGCCGATGTTGTGTGTCTCCACATTTTGCACATTTGTTAACGGTAGCATACCTACGTCAGTGGTCGATCAGGAAACGGTCAGTATGTGTGGTCCTTTAATTCGACGTAACTTTGGTGCGCAGGAGTGTTTACTGTATGGCCCCAATTATTTACAATAAATTGCCAAGTGGTTGGAAAGAGTTGACAACAGTGCCGTTTAAGAGTAGACTACGCCAGTTTTTAATGGATAAAACGTACTACAGTGTGACTGAGTTTTTATCAGAGAAAAAAGTTGACTGAATTGCTCTGGATTTGATGGATCTGGCTTTTGGTTTATTTTAAAGAGATAAATGATAAACAAATGTTTGCATGCCAAATGGTGAATATGGCTCAGCTTTAATGTATCTTATCGCCTATTATGTATTAGCCATATTTGCTAAATAAATATCTATTCTATTCTAACCATTCTGGCGTGCCATGGCCACTTCGTAGGTAGTCAGAAAAATAATACGTGCACACGACTCGTGCGCTCGCGCTTTAATGACCAAAAACTTTTAAACAAACAAAATAACGACTTCCAAATACTTTATAAACAGAGGGCTGCCCGGCTGGCTCGTTCCTTGGCGTTAAATTTGGCGTTTCAACGTAGCAATGGTGCCCGTCTTCTGGGCACGTTTCAACGTAGCAATGGTGCCCGTCTTCTGGGCACGTTTCCGGATTGAAAGCGATACGGACTAGTACTTCGACGCCTAAGGGTCTTTTTGTTTATATATTTATTTGTATAGTTAGTTAGTCATTTAATTTAGTACCTAGTGTAGATGCTTAGTTGTGCTAAATATTGTAAAAAATATATACATACAATAAGTAAAAATTTACCCTATACAGCCGAATAAAAATTTAGAACCTCATCCTTTTTTAAGTCGGTTAAAAGAGCGAAATTTTGTACGGTAAAAAAAGAACTCGGTCAACGTTTAAACTATTCGTTTACGTATACTTCCAAGTCTGACTATCAGGGTCTACAAGGGGTATCGTGTTACCCAGTGACTGAGGAGTGGAGGTCAGAGAGGCAAGCGCTCCATGTAGATTCGCTTCACTGGAGATGATGCTGATGACGATACGGTCTATATTTCCAAGTTTACCATAATTTTCTAAGAAATGGACGATTATACACATGTAATAACATTCTCCGCACAAGTCTATGTATAGAACGAAGCTCAGTTATGAATTTCTATTTATATCTCATAGACTTCACGCTAATCTCAACTCGAATCTAGTTTTAAATTGATATTCACGACTGAGCATAGTCCTAGAATATGGCCTTAGTATTTAATTGATAAAGGGAGGTCAACATTTTAAGGAATATTCTGCTATTGCTTATGATAATACTAGCTCCTACCCGCGACAACGTCGGCGTGAAATTTCTTGTTTTAACATAAAATATATTTTTATTCTTATGACAATGTAGTTTCCCATTAGATAAAGAATTGTCGGAATCGGTTCAGTAGTTCCAAATATGTGCTCCTCCATACAAACTCACATTATAATATTAGTATAGATATACCTATAACTCTATAAAGATGTACTTATAATATGTGTTCCTATACAGAAATCTTTGCTCCGGGTGAACGCTTCGATCCCGCAGGTAGCAGCTATCAACCAGTACAGTACAACATTCGACTAACCTACAAAAATAGTCAATCCGAGACTCGGAGAGAGAAATCTTACCAAGGTCTGTTATTGTTATTAGTAATTAACTGTTTATTGATGTTACTGCAGTGGTAGTAATTTATCATTTGTGACTTCGAGTTACAGCTAAATAAACATAATGCAGCATTGCCATAAGCGCGCACGCCCTTTATGCCTGGAGGCTTTTATTTAGGTAATAAGTTCTGTTTATGTTTTTATTTCTGCTTGGGTATAGTTTTCTATGTTTTTCTTGGTAATTATTTAATTTATTGTGTTTCTTTACTTTATACTGTAAATTACTTTGCATACTATTGTAATATGGAATCAAGTTCTTAAAGCAGACAGTTGTGTTGCTGGACAGTTTGTTGCGCCACTTCTTCTTCCCAGCTAAAGCACTAGGAAGTGGTGAAGGACGGGTGATTTGACTGTCTTATGTAATTTTAACGTTCTAAAAGTGCTGATTCTCAGCCTGATTTAAATAAAAGACGTTAGATTTTGATAACAATGGCCGGGTGGTTAAATACGACATCGCTAAATGAAGATTCGTCTTAAATTAGACACGTGCATGTCTGGGTGCTAGAAGAATAAACTTATCAAATTCAATATACGCAATTAACTTTTTACTAATAGATAATAACTCTTCTACGATATAAAATAAATTACAATTCGATTGCTCAACCGTAAGCAAAGGCAATAATAAAGTTGTCAAAACTGGAAGCACGTTAGATGAATTCAAATAAAATATAGTAATCACGGTGTCTATGGTTCCTAGAAAAAATATACAGACTTTATGGATCTGTCAGATGTTCAAATTAGTTAGTTATTAAATTAATAAAAGTGTGATGGACGAGTATCGAGCAGGCTACACTATACACAGCGAATATAACGAGCCATCATAAAAGCGAATGAATAATAATTGCTAAGCGAGAAAACTCGGCTGCCACACTATCATTACAAATCGCTCGATTGAGTCTGTATTTGTACATGCAATTCGTGATTACATACTAAAATAACTAAAGTTAAATTTAAACTGTAATAAAAATAAATAATAAGAACTATATACATAAAGGTAAATTAATTAAATATGGGTCTGTACATTTATGAACAAATTCACTCACTGGCATCCAATGCACAGCCTGAACCGTTGGGTCTAGAAGAATTAAATTGTGCACAAGAGTTCATTATGTAACGAAGGTGAGCACAAAGGAAAGATTTTGGAAAATTCATCTCGTAACGAGGAGAGTGAGTAGTGGTGGCCCTGTGGTAGCGGCCTAGCGGCCCCGACTTACGAGTTGTAGGTCGTGGGTTCGAACCCAGGCAGGCGCATTGCTTTGTGTAATTTATTACAACACCACTACACTCAAAACGGTGAAGGAAAACATCGCGAGGAAACCGGCATGTCCTAGAACCAAAAGTTCGAAAACATGTGAAGTCTACCAACCCGCACTGGGCCCGCGTGGTGGATTATGGCCCACTCCATCTCACAGGGAGCAGGCCTGTGTCCCAGCAGTGGGAACGTTATAGGCTGATTATGGCCCATTCCATCTCACATGGAGCAGGCCTGTGTCCCAGCAGTGGGAACGTTATAGGCTGATTATGGCCCACTCCATCTCACAGGGAGCAGGCCTGTGTCCCAGCAGTGGGAACGTTATAGGCTGATTATGGCCCACTCCATCTCACAGGGAGCAGGCCTGTGTCCCAGCAGTGGGAACGTTATAGGCTGATTATGGCCCACTCCATCTCACAGGGAGCAGGCCTGTGTCCCAGCAGTGGGAACGTTATAGGCTGGTTATGGCCCACTCCATCTCACAGGGAGCAGGCCTGTGTCCCAGCAGTGGGAACGTTATAGGCTGATTATGGCCCACTCCATCTCACAGGGAGCAGGCCTGTGTCCCGGCAGTGGGAACGTTATAGGCTGATTATGGCCCACTCCATCTCACAGGGAGCAGGCCTGTGTCCCAGCAGTGGGAACGTTATAGGCTGATTATGGCCCACTCCATCTCACAGGGAGCAGGCCTGTGTCCCGGCAGTGGGAACGTTATAGGCTGATTATGGCCCACTCCATCTCACAGGGAGCAGGCCTGTGTCCCAGCAGTGGGAACGTTATAGGCTGATTATGGCCCATTCCATCTCACAGGGAGCAGGCCTGTGTCCCGGCAGTGGGAACGTTATAGGCTGATTATGGCCCATTCCATCTCACAGGGAGCAGGCCTGTGTCCCAGCAGTGGGAACGTTATAGGCTGATTATGGCCCATTCCATCTCACAGGGAGCAGGCCTGTGTCCCGGCAGTGGGAACGTTATAGGCTGATTATGCATCCCCGATAGTGGTTATATAAGGGATGATGAAAGTTTGTATAGAAGCGCGTAACTTTTGCCGATGGAACATCCCATCGGCTCACACGGCTTGTGGTTGCAGAAATCTGAATTAAAACAAGCAATGTTAAAACACAAAAGCAAGGTATTTATTTAGTAAAATTAGATACATTTCATTTGAATAGCTTTAAAGACAGGTTGGCACTTCTACAAAGGCTATTAATTTTACCTTTAGACTAGTAACTCCTGTAGGTTATTATGTCTCATATATTCATGTAGGTACTTATATGCAGTTGGTGCCAATTTAAGGAGTATAAACATTTTACTGGTTTCTAATTGGTCGTAACATTAATGGGAGAAAATTCAAGGTTGTAACATAACGAGACTAGGAAATCTTTGTGGTATATGTATAAATAGTTGTATAGGGTATAGATTGCTTCTAATGGTCGCATACGCTACTACTGAGCGCAAGTTCCTGGTTTCGGTTCCCAGGTCGGGCAAAGTGTTATTGGGTTTTTCCATCTGGAATTTCTCAGTAGCAGCTCGGACGTCTGCCTCACCCTTTGGGGAATACAGGCGTTTTGCTATGTTTTGATCATGAAAATTACACTTTAAAACCATTTACATGGAATTTGAGCATAACTGGCATCATGTGGATGGACTAGTAACGAAGCGCTTATCACGTGGGTCCTTCGATGTTGCTCTCAGCCACCATAAGAACTTCTCACTGGGTCCTTCGACGTTGCTCTTGGTCACCGTGAGAACTTAGCACGTGGGTCCTTTGATGTTGCTCTCGGTCGACGTGAGAACTTCTCACGTGGGTCCTTCGACGTTGCTCTCGGTCACCGTGAGAACTTAGCACGTGGGTCCTTTGATGTTGCTCTCGGTCGACGTGAGAACTTCTCACGTGGGTCCTTCGACGTTGCTCTCGGTCACCGTGAGAACTTCTCACGTGGGTCCTTCGACGTTGCTCTCGGTCACCGTGAGAACTTAGCACGTGGGTCCTTTGATGTTGCTCTCGGTCGACGTGAGAACTTCTCACGTGGGTCCTTCGACGTTGCTCTTGGTCACCGTGAGAACTTATCACGTGGGTCCTTCAACTTTGCTCTCGGTCACCGTGAGAACTTCTCACGTGGGTCCTTCGACGTTGCTCTCGGTCACCGTGAGAACTTATCACGTGGGTCCTTCGACGTTGCTCTCGGTCACCGTGAGAACTTATCACGTGGGTCCTTCGATGTTGCTCTCGGTCACCGTGATAACTTCTCACGTGGGTCTTTCGACGTTGCTCTCGGCTACCGTGAGAACTCCCTAATAAACCTAAGTGAGCAAGCTAGCTGTGATTGACAAATCATAAACATTATAATATTATTTTATTCTTATCCATAGGTACCTACTACGCTTTGGAATGGGCAACTAGCTTCATCTTTCTGACTGAGCGACCCCTTGACAGTTGAAAAGTGCTTGTAATTGGTTAATTTGAAATAAATGCTTTAAGTTGAGTTTATTGACATTTGTCATCGTACACTTCAATTACCAAATGTCAACATTCGATGTTCACATGTCATTTTTGATATGTATGTCATATCACTTGTGGGATGTTTTTGTATTTTTTGTTAATAAATGCGGTATGTCTGCTTGTGTTACCGTTAATGTCACCGTTAGCAGAAAAACTCCTTCAATTTGGTATTGATTCTATCCATCTATCGGTTGATGTGTTATGAACTTATGACCGATGACAAACTGGCGACTTTTAAACGCAAGTGAAATTCGCCGTAAGTATACACTTTTTTTTCGTGTGTTGTTTGGATATCTTATTTTCCTGTGATATATTGATATTATTTAGAGTGCCGTGTTGGTGTAGTGGTCGGTGGTCGCTAGCGCTACTGCTAGTACAACGGCCGGTCGGGATAAGTGTTATTAGGGTTTACATCTGGAATGTCTCAGTAGCAGCACGGAGTCTGGATTGGTGCTGGTTGAAGGCAATAGACTTCCCCTATTACATGAGGCTTAAACAAAATTGGCCAAATTACAAAGGATTATAGGTTCGCCACCTGGCAAACCTTTGGGGATGCCCGGGTTGATGTTATTCTTGATGTTATTATTTAGAATTTGGACAAAGAAAAATTCAAAACAACCCATAGTGCGAGCTATTACTTATTGGTTTACCTAGTTCCGTTGTTAATTATCTATGTCATCTAAAGCACAGTTAGCTCAGAAGCTACTCAATATGATAAGTGAAGCTCATTCATTAGCATCAGTTTTCCTCTCCATCACTGCTTGGATTATCGTCAGCATCTCTAAAGGTTACACGACACAACTGATAATTCTAGATTCAACCGTTTCTAGTCATTAGAAATAAGTAGTTCGTCGTACGATGCTGGAATAGATTTGTGATCCGAGATAGCACAAAATATTGTGCTTACTATTAATATAACATACAAGAGCTACGGCTCTGTACATTTACATTTCAGGATATACACGGTGATTTTATTCTAGCCGGTATGGGCAAGTTCTAAGCGAACGGATATGGAGAAAACCGCTTTCAGGAACCATGGGATCAAATTTGAAAAAAATATTAGTGGTAAATAAATAAAAACAGCCTGTACATACTTAATTGGACATAGCCGATGGGACACGGCTTTAACCGAATAGAACAAAATATTGTTATGGTGGCCAATTTCAAATCAAACTAACCGGTGAAAGTGACTTTGGTTGACGATGACGGCTTTGTCAAAGCTGGAGGAAACACCTGAAAGAGGAACGCATAAAACTGTGGAAAATGGCAGGAAATAAAGGAGGGCTACCCAGCGCAGCGGGTGAGCTTAGAGATGATAGCTAGTAGAGATGTGTGGAAGAAGAAGACATGCTGTGACAACTAAATTAATAGTTATAAGGACAGAGAGACTCTGTGGCCAAATCTAGGCATCAAGCTTTCATACTGATGTTAATTAAAATCTGTGATTAAAATGTGAAATAAACGTGGGATAAGGGCAGGGCAGGAGAATGATGATTTAAATGTGAAAATATTACAGAAGTTGGAAAACTGAGTGAACGGTGCATATTTTATGTATTAAGTCGTGAGTGTGCAGCCGGCCGGCGGCCCACATTATGTGATTGGATTATGACAGCGTATCGCGTCGATGATTTGTTTACGACGCAGTTCCAAATGATTGACGACCGGCCGCTCACTTCATTACAAAAAATAACATTTATGGCAGCCATTAAATATCAAACTCGTATCCGATGCCTCTGTCGAGATAATAACGATTTCTGAGCGGAACGTCGTTGGTTTTAATGCAATATATCTTTTTGTAACAAATTTAATTTTATGATAATCCCACATTTGGACTGTCTGTCAGTTAAAATTCCCTGTAACAGGTGGGAGAGGCCTGTTGCCGCTAAGCGAGCACAAATTGCCTGTAACAGTCGGGAGAGACCTGTAGGCCAATTTTCGTACTTAAAAAACGTTCAAATTCAAGTCGCAATCTCATCTCAGCGTCAATCAATGTCAAAAACCTGTCAAAAATGTATGTAAATTGATTGTAATTTTGACAGATTGAGACTGAGATTAGAATGCGAACGGTCTTAAAAATACGGGAATTGCCCCTCTGTTGCCGCTAAGCGAGCACAAATTCCCTGTAACAGATGGGAGAGGCCTGTTGCCGTTATGCGAGCACCAATTCCCTGTAACAGGTGGGAGAGGCCTGTTGCCGCTAAGCGAGCACAAATTCCCTGTAACAGGTGGGAGAGGCCTGTTGCCGCTAAGCGAGCACAAATTCCCTGTAACAGGTGGGAGAGGCCTGTTGCCGTTATGCGAGCACAAATTCCCTGTAACAGGTGGGAGAGGCCTGTTGCCGCTAAGCGAGCACAAATTCCCTGTAACAGGTGGGAGAGGCCTGTTGCCGCTAAGCGAGCAAAATTCCCTGTAACAGGTGGGAGAGGCCTGTTGCCGCTAAGCGAGCACAAATTCCCTGTAACAGGTGGGAGAGGCCTGTTGCCGCTAAGCGAGCACAAATTCCCTGTAACAGGTGGGACAGGCCTGTTGCCGCTAAGCGAGCACTAATTCAGGCTCCTACTGAGATATTTCTAATGGAGTAACTTCATACACAGGATGGATGTTACAGACGGGGCAGTAAGGGTCGGTGCCTTAGCCGCTGTAGTTACAGAATAACGGTCTTAGGAGACTGACCTTATATTTATTTTAAATTTCAATTCCTATTCACAGCTTCAGAAAAAAAAATTGTCGTCAATAAAATGGACAATTATCACAATAACTTTTTTTGATGTCAATCAATTCTGTTTCTTCTAAGGATCAAAAAACTCTGCGGGTACTACCTGTGGTTTGAGTACTAGGAAAGTCGGAAATCGCAACAAATCTTTTCCCGTATATTTCGTAGGAAATTAAACTCCCAACTTACTCTTTTACGACGGACAGACTGACCTAAGGCACAACACAACCCTATGCTCAGCAACCGCGCTTTCGACCACTAGACCAGCGATTAGTAAGTTCATGCTGTACGAGGCACTTGATTTATTACTTGACTTGAATCGAGTTACGTTAAGTTAATAGTATCCGTCACGCACTTCATTCCCAATCAAATGAACAGTAGGAGTTTATGAGGTGAAAGTGGAGCCATTAAAACAGACCCCTGTTACATTTACACTGGCTCGAAATATATCCACAAGATACCAAATTTATTTGCTCAGCTATAACTCAGATAGCTTTTGGCTTTAAGGGAATAATAGCACATTATCTATTTACGTTATAATTAATTTGCTGAAACTGGGACATTGACCTTGTGTGTACACTTGTACAGTGGATGGCCCTTGAGTTACTATTTATGTCCCACACAACCTCGGGTACTCTCGTCATAGAGTGGATATAACACAGAGACCAAGCTTTCATTGTCCGCTCATTGGCTACGTTAGTGTAGAGGTTGAAAGCGTGACTGCTGGTCCTGGGTGAGGCTACCAGCCGCGAAAAATGTTATTGGGATTTGTGCCTGGTTAATTACAATATGCTCGTCCCAAGTATAATTATGTGAATAAAGTACAAAATAAATGGCGGATACACTCACAGTTCCAAACTATGTAGATTACAGGTTTTCTATGCACCTCTGCCCTCCCTTCGGTAAATGCAGGCGTGAAAATGATTTAATTAATTTTCCACTCTTAGGAATTTTTCACTCATACGGAAACCCATTCGATGATGCACATAGCCACGCCACGTCGCGCGTCGTGGCGTAGTTGGGTCTCTGTTAGTTACCTTCTCCAGTCCTCTCCGTGCCCTTTCAGCTGAGTGCGTGAGATAGCGCGGAAACTTGCGCAGTGCGTGTATATCGTAATCTGAGCGTAGTATCATGTTAATGAGCCGGCTGTGAAATGGCGCATGACCCTTTAATGTAGGTGAGAAACTCATCAACAGGTGCTATTTTCTGCATCTGTGGGTGTTCAAAAAGGCGAATAAGAGGCTAAGCCAGGAGAAGAGGAAGCAGCATCGAAGTCCAAAGCTAAATATTTAAACTTTTTTTTTTACGAATTTCGCCCTAAAAGTTGATGTCTAAAAGCATAATTTGGTGAGAAAGTAGTTAAAGTGTTTAGTGTATTTTCCTGCAGGATTAACGATCTTACAAACCTTGAAATCGGGCGTTCCCAATAGTAGTAATTTAAAAACCATAATAGTGTTATGATTCAAATGATAAAGCTCGCACACGGAATCGTCTATTTGGCAATGAGTGGAGATTATCCGCCATGATATCACAATATTACAATAATCCGATTACACCCGATGAGCCGCGCCTCGGGTCACGCGGATTATATGCTCACTGCCATATTGGGGCATATTGGGAGATTATCGATTGATTCACTGACTTAAGTCGGATACAGTTCACGGTTGATTATTGATAGTTTTTTGGGCAAGCAAACTGTTGACTAATTAGGTATTTACCTCATTGCTTGGGTTGGTGGAAGTAATATCATTAATATTCATCATCGAAGTCGTCCAACTGTGAAGTTATTTTTATTTTCGAAATAAACAGATGATGAGTTAATACAAAATTAAATATTAACAGCCGCACGGGTCTGGCGAAGATTAAGCTACGCTTGCCGAGGTCAGTCCGTGGATGGGTGACCATCCAATACATATCGAGACCTCTCCGTGCCTCAGAAAGCACGTAAAGCTGTTGGTCCCGACTGTCAATCGTAGATCTTTGACTGTCGTTACTAGTAGTCAGAAGTCCCAGTCAGTAACTGGGTCGTGGAGGTCAGATAGGCAGTCACTCCGTGTAAAATACTGGTATTCAGCTGCATCCGGTTAGACTGGAAGCCGACCACAACATAGTTGGGAATAGGCTAGGCAGATAGATTGATTGCTTGATTGCTGATAGTTTCCGGGGCATTTAACTAAAAACATTTTCTTAACCCAAAGGAAATCTGATCAAAAAGTTGACTACCTGGTTGGTCATGGGTTTGATTCTCGAGTCGAGCTTACTGTAATTAAGTAAGTGGACATAAAACAGTTGTTTTGTATCAGACCAAGAAAATAGATGTTTAGTAGGTATCTATGTTAATATAATAAATAATAACCCTGGCCTTGTGGAAAATTAAAAACTAAATATTAACTAATAGTAAAAATATTCGGAAAATTAATTTTCTGGGAGGGTCAATTAACGTTCATACAATATCTAATATTATACTCAAAACAGATGAGTTAATACTTCAGGATAAAAAATAACAACTAAACCAGAGTAGTCACATTCCGGCGTTTTCCTAAAACACAAAATGTCGCAATTTGGAGATGAGCACAGAATAACAATCACGTTTTATTAAAGTAGTAGGCGCTCATTACCGACACAGCATGCCGTCACAACCCGCACATTAAGATATACATCATTTTTAGTGCAATACTTTTACGTCTTTGTCATTATTCTAGGATTTTCGGACATGTTGAGGTCATGTTCCTGACTGACCAGATCACTGATATTAAATGACTAACAAAGCCAAATAAAAGGTTAAAACGTTAACGGTACGTTTAAGGTTTTGGTTGTCAAACACAAATTGTAGATTTTAACATTCTAAACGGGTAAGTATTTTAATAGTCTTACTAATTTGAAAGTTAGTATGTTTGGTTGTTTGGATGTTCGTTACTCAATCAGGATTTGAATGAAATTTGGCAAACAGATAGTTTATAACCTGAATGGCCACATGGGATACTTTGTATCCAAGTAGTAGGTTCCCGTGGGATAACATCCGACGTCGATGCGGGTGAAGCCGCTGTTAAAAGTTAGTTAAGTTATAAAAGTAAGGTAGGCTATCCCATATTCCTAGGGATTTGTGAAAAGCAATCAAAGCGGAAGTCGACGGAGGCGAATTCTGCGCGGGATACGAGTCGTGACACACTCATGCTATGCAGATTGTACGGGTGTAGGGTCCATTCCGGGTCAAGAGGATCCTGTTGGGAAACAGTGACGCCTAGGATATTCTTTTGAATTCTACAGAATGTATCAGAAAGGTATGGTATACATACAGGTCGAGTAGGTATTAGAGTTTATATGAATCAGTTGATAATTTTTTCACGAATACGATGTTGGTCCCATGGAGGATGTTGTTCACCCTTAAATATGACCAGAAAACTCAAAACTCAAAGCATTTATTTCTATTAAACTTTTACAGGCAAGTGTGAATTATCAAGGAGTCTAGTTGCCCATTCGAATGCGTCGTAGGTGTCTATGGCGAAGAACGGACACGATACTCCATGGAGACTTCTTTTAAATTATATTGTTACAAAAATATTAGTTACATCATTTATATGTTGCATTCATAATTATATGTGAGAACGATGTAAATAAGACGTACAGTTTAAAAGCGTGCAGAGTACAGCAAATAGAAACAAAAAAAAACTATAAAAATAATAAGCCGTGACAGCTAAGAGATGACCAGTCCCAACTGACGGCCCCCGTTCAGCTAAGAGATGACCAGTCCCAACTGACGGCCCCCGTTCAGCTAAGAGATGACCAGTCCCAACTGACGGCCCCCGTTCAGCTAAGAGATGACCAGTCCCAACTGACGGCCCCCGTTCAGCTAAGAGATGACCAGTCCCAACTGACGGCCCCCGTTCAGCTAAGAGATGACCAGTCCCAACTGACGGCCCCCGTTCAGCTAAGAGATGACCAGTCCCAACTGACGGCCCCCGTTCAGCTAAGAGATGACCAGTCCCAACTGACGGCCCCCGTTCACGAACATGATGCATGGATCAACACCATTCTACTCAACCATTTTGAAGGGAGCTAAAAGAACCAACACACGCGTCAGCGAGATTTTTCTGGTACACGCTGAATACCCGCTGCCGCCCATTGTATATTAAGTAGTGTTAAATTTTTTTTTGTTATGTACTTTGTGGTGTACAATAAAATATACATAAATAAATAAATATCTATATTACCTTTCATTGGCTACTAATAAATTAAGCTGTCTAACCTTCGTTGACCAAACACCACACAAATACTCTTGACATTAGCTCACTTTTCGTTTTAATTGCCATCGTCCACCATCTATCATAAACTTTTAACCCAATTCCGTTCAGTCCATATTGATATAATTTAAATGTAAATGAATGAACATCTCCGTAACAGGCCTGTCGTCATGTTTATGATGCGGTGGGCGCCATTGCCGACACATTAGCATCAATCATATCATCGTATTAGGAGCTAAGCAGAGAGGTGGGAGCGAGGAGCCCACTCGACGTGGAGGGACTGCTATTGGTTATCGAACGATATATATACTATTTTAATAATGCGTGTATTATGTACTGGCCAATTAGGACACATAAAACTTACTATTACTTCCTCCCCTATAATAAGGCAATTTGTGCGAAGACTGATAACCTAGATTCTTTTTCTTGTGTCTAGTTGTTGGGTGGTCTTACCATAAATTCGTCTGTAGTTTAATTTACTAACAATGGCATATTAAGTGCAAACCTGTTAGTAACAATTTATAGATCTTTAAGTTGTCCGAAATAAAATGATTTTATTTATTTATTTATAAAACAATGTTTCACAAATGGATTTGGCTAAGAAGTCAATAGGCCATTTTTGGTTTGGTTTTGGTAGCCCACCAGCAGCTGGCCCACCTGGTGGTCTAGTCACACCTGCAATACCCGAGGCAAAGCAAACGTCACATATCCTGAAACTGGCACCCTTCAAATCAGAACACACTACACTCCTTCCCAAAGAGTTCTACTGGGTAACTACCATTTTCAGCAATGGAACTAAATAGCCACACACCTCTCTGTAATACCTACATATAATTATTATGTTCACATGCTCCCACGCACCCCCATAAGCTTGAATTAAAAGCCAATCAAGTGTGTCGGCTGCTCGTAAAGTTAATGATTATATAATTAATTGAAAGCGCCACAGTGCAGCTACTCTGTATTCGGTGACTTTGGATATGTTCCCAAATTGGCGTTGTTTTACTACCAATTAGAAGAAACTGATAATGACACAGAGTAGGAAAATACAGTGTACCGATATAACGAAAAATCTACTCGTTTAATGAAATAATAATGAAGTTAAAACTGCACGTTGAATATTTTTGTAAAAAAGTAATTGCTACGAGGTGTGGGAATAAGTTTGATGCCGAAAATATAGTTTCTAGAATGTTTACCTGTCTGGTGGCTGAAAAGCGCGAAAACGGCTGAACGGATTTGGTTGAAGTTTGGCACACAGGTAGTTTATAACCTGGATTTACATATAGGATATTTTTAATCCCGGATTGACGTTCCCTTGAGATATTTTCCGACATACACGCGGGCGAAAAACAGGCAAAAGCAAGTTTTTAAACTAGCTTATATATTTTAGCTAGTTATATATTTTAATATAACTAGCATCTTGTACCTATATACCAGAACTTCAGGTGTCGAGCTTAGACTGAAAATAATTTGACTAAGCGTTTTTTCTTACAATCTTGAAATACTTAATACAAAACAAAATGTAAGTGAAGAATAGAAAACCGAGTAAATGATCAGAATATTGGCTAGAGAGGCGTCACGGCGTCCTCACCTACCGCCTGACGCAGGTCCTCACCGGACACGGAAGCTTCGGGAGGTTCCTGCACATCATCAGGCGGGAGGAAACGCCCGGGTGTCACCACTGCGATGATCGCCCCGAGGACACGGTGGAGCATACGGTGGGGGCCTGCCCTGCATGGGCGGAGCACCGCCGTGTCCTCGTAGAGGCGATCGGCAGCGGCGGCGACCTCTCACGCCCGGCCTTGGTTCAAGCCATGGTCCGGGGCGAGGGGGAGTGGGAGGCAGTCGCCTCCTTCTGCGAAGCAGTCATGCTAGCGAAGGAGGTGGCGGGACGGGAGAGGGAGAGAGTCTCCCGTCCAAGCCGCCGCGGTGGACGCTCCGGGCGTCGGGAGCCGCGTGACGACTCCCGGCCACCGTAGGCGCTGGCCTGCGGGCGGTGAGTAATGGGTAGCTCACCGTCCGATCAGGATCAGGCCCGTGCCGGACGGCGCGTACGTGTTCCACGCGCGCCTCAAAGAGATGTCAGCATCGAAGAGGGGGCCCACTAGGGCTCAAGCCTGCCGGGAAAGCGGGATCATCCATAAGGGGTACCGCTGACCCGGAACATAAAGGGCCAAGGAAGGAACACGGGTGGGTTTTAGTCAGTAAGAGTCTGACACTCCCTTCCGCTCCACCCAGAGCGGGAGGGGTCATTTGATGATTTCCCATCCTCAAAAAAAAAAAAAAAAAATGATCAGAATATACATAGATAGATAAACCATGCCTCTATAAGCCCTCCCCCCCCCGCAAACTCGCGACTCTACACTTAATTTCTATGAAAACTTCATGGAAATTGTTCTACAAGAGTAGCGTCGCGGCTGTCTACCTCTAAGCTGCTATGCTTCTTTTTTCTTCTTGTAGATTGTTTCAGTGAAATCGTTGCTACGAATATTATTCAACGGACTTAACGAGAGAAGGAAATCCAGAATAATTATTCATAGATGCAGAAGCAAAACAGCTACTCTGCCAATGGAATAGCAAGTCTTAGATTTCCCACAAACTATAGCTCTCCGTCACTCGTACACAGTTAGCTTGTCATTTAAATTGGTTATTAATAAAAATAATATTTTAATTAATATTAAATAACGTTCGTCCCACAGCGTCGTTAACGACGGGTGGTCCGCCATTTTGACTCTGTTCGTAGACCGTAACGTAAAGTACGGACGTGACCTTTTGATTAATAAATTATTAATCAATTACGGCTGCAATAAATTTCCCGTTTCCGCTTTTGGATGAAGTTATAAGTGTCTTTTATAATTATTGATTTTGTATTATTCTATCATAATTTTGAGACTCCGTTATTGTGAAGACCGGTCGAATTATACATTCTACATGTTAGAGGTTTGCAGTTTAACTAGTATTTTATGTTCTTGGTGTTAATAATTGCTTAATCGGTAAATTCATGGAGCACGACTTACAGTTACCACCTAAGTACCACGATATAGATTCTTCTGAAAAAGTATGGCAGAAATTTTCTCTTAGAAAACTGACGATAGTCTACTACTTTTTATCCTGATATTCCCACGGAGTCGAGAAGCATGCGGGTGAAGCCGCGGGGCTAGTAGACAATAACAGATAGGGTTTCCTAAGACTGCGGTGGCCGCCACATATGGTCAGCAATTTACCAGCGTATGACGTCACTGAACCGTTATTTATGAAAGTACATTTGTGTGTTTTCCTAGTGAGCATTTTTTGACACCGTAAAGTCAAACCCCGGCGCCATCATTTTCACGACGGCTGTCACTGCGGCCGTTATGTGGCGTCCACCGCTCTTCTAGGAAACAGTAGCTGTAGTGTTTTAAATTAAGCCCGATCTCATGACAAGGACTACATGTCTGATCATGCGCAGTACCACTGTAATTGTTGAATAGTTCTGTCCAATCTTTCGTGTAATACGTGTGTGATGGCACGACTCAGACAATATCCAAGGTACTGATCCTGGCGGGATCCTGCCTCAAACCTCGGAAAGCACGTTAAGCCATTGGTCTTGGCTGTCATTCGTAGATCATATAGGTTAGTCAGAAGCTTAAGAGTCTGACAACAAGTCTAGTTATAGTTACCAAGGAAGTCGAGCCCAATATAGTTGTGAAAAGGCGGCAGATTGATATTTCATCTAGCGGTATCAGTATCATACCTAGTTTTTACCGTAACCGATTAATCAGGTAATTAATAAATGCTAATGAGCTAATTAAAAGACTTAATTAAGTAAATAACACGGATAATTAAACGCTCAAGTTCTATAATAATTTTATGATTTTTGGCAAATTCCTACAAAGCAGGTAGTAGCTAGACTCAACAGGTGTTATTTTGGAAATAAATATCTAATTAGCTGCATTTGGAATGTGCCTGTTCAAATAACTATATTCATATAAAAAAAAAACATATATTTTATTAATAATAAAATCACAGTTACTGTTAACATACTTATTCACCGGTTTCTCAAAACCTAATGTTAACTTTTGATTGGTAATTCGTACGAGCAACCAATGACAGCGACTAATGAGTTTACTTGCAGATTTAAATTTTCTGAAACTGGACATTAAACTACTTTCAGTTAAGTTATACCGCTGCAAATTGAAAGCTACGAAAATTAGAAAGTCACTAAAGCCATCAAGAACACTAAAATGAAAATGGACAGGTCAGAATTATGATGAGAGCTAAGACGGATAAATAGACCAAAAAAGTCACAGAATGGTCCCCGAGAAATGAAAAGAGAACGTAGAAGAAGACAGCTGATAGGGTGGGAGGATGTACTGCCAAAAGGATGGCGGACAGGAATAAGTGGAGGGAAATAGGGGAAGACTATGTCGCAACACAGCCTGACTTGTAGCTGATATTTGCGTAGGTAGTGTAGGGATAACAACCAGAAGACATTATGTTATTAGTATTAAGAACTTGTTTATGTATTAAGAATAGCCAGATGTAGTAAAGGC
Source organism: Brachylomia viminalis (assembly GCA_937001585.2). Lineage (NCBI taxonomy): Eukaryota > Metazoa > Arthropoda > Insecta > Lepidoptera > Noctuidae > Brachylomia > Brachylomia viminalis. Next base: position 529,577 of record OW443317.2, read on the forward strand.
AATTGTTTTATACTGAATGTGCAGTAAGTATCTTTCGTACATTTCTAATGGGTAATTGGTGTACTGTATCATCCTACTCTGTGTGCAGTGACTCACGGATCGTCTGGAGAGGCTCATTATTACATATTTATGTCATCTATTACCCGCCGACATGTTGGCTGCAGCGCAGGCGCGGCTTCCGCAAACAATCGCTGCATTCAATATATTGATAGTTTCACAGAAACGCTACACAATAAATAAATACTAACGTCGAATCTAGGCGGACGCTGTGTGTGGAGAGTATTCAGGTTATTTTATAGAGCATGCTCCTTTAATATATTTGCAGATGGAGAAATATTTTAAAATGGAGAGAGGCATTTGCGTAATAAATTGATCTTTAAAATTATTATCAGCCCTTTTTTTTCTTAAAGTATACTTATCAATTAGAACAAAACATTTATTCACATAAAAAAATGTTTATATAAATAAATATCGTCTGACATTGCACACAGCACCATCTAGTTCCAAGTTAAGCACTTAAACACTTAAGGCTTGTGTTATGGATACCAGATGGTTGATACACTACTTAAATACATTTTTTTTTCGTAAATAATAATAATATAATAATATGAGACAACATCCACACAAGGTCTTCAGGTCCCGAACTAGGCAGAGCCTGTACTACGGTAACCTGATGACTGATATACATACTTATATACATATACACACCCAGACACAGGTCAAACATACATGTTCATGCACACAAATGTTTGACTTGTCCGGGAATCGAACCCGGGACCAGCGGCTCAGAAGGCAGGGTCGCTACCAACTGCGCCAACCGGTCAGTCAAATACATACATATTATAAATATACATCCATGACTCGGGTACAAATGTCCATATTCACCATACAAACATTTGCCCCTACCGGGATTCGAACCCAGGACCATTTGGTTTCGCTGACTACACTTAGCCACTGTAGCCACTACACCAAACGTGTCGTCAACTCGCTCGATTCAATTAATTTCTTGTTTTTAGGTTATTATATAAGAGTCTAATGAAAAACCATTAAAATTGTAGGTATTATTTTTATTATTATCAAGATAATTATGCTTTATTTAATTGCATTTATTTTTACACCAGTAATTTTAAAATAAAAAAACGCGCTTTTTAACTATGGATATATTTTTAAATTTTAATTACCTAACAAGAATGTAAGTACATACTGGCGCTGCCCCGCAGCTATAAAGACGCGTCAAGCCGCCACACAAGGGACTCTCTATCCTCGTTTCTTGCCGTTACATCAGATTAACTAACTTGACTATTTAAAATATAACGGTTTTTCGACTTTTGAAGTTATTGTAATTAGAAGCATTTTTAAAGAAATTATAATCAGTACACCAGGAAGATTGCGCTTTATTTTACCCTGAAGAACACAGAAACCCAACACATATTTATTTTTATTAAACATTTTTTTATATGAGTAAATATTTTATTCTAATTAATACGTTCACTTTAAGAGAGATAAAAATAGGTACTAATAATTTTAAAGATCAAATTATTGTTAAGGTAATTTCCGCCTCACCGCATTCAATGGTCGATACCAGCAAAATGTGCAGCTAAAGTATTTTTTATTAATATTACTATTAAAGCTAAGCTTCTTCCTATTTTTGAAATTGCTAGTAGAACCTGAAACATTTGTTAACATTTTTTAAATTGAAAAAGAAGATCTACTTTTAATCATAAGAATGTAAATTTCTCACTTTTTCTTGCACTAATGTTAGGAAAATATTTTTCTCTATACATGAACGGGTATTTCATAATAGTCCCATCGAAAATAAATATATAAAAAAACTTGTCAAAAAAGATTAAAAAAAAATTTCTCCCAAACTATAAAAAATCGCGGACCATACTTGGAGTATTTTCGGACACCCCTAGGTATGAGAAATCAAATATTTTTTTATTGACGTCACTATTTGGACCAGCCTGTATAGGTCAGCATATTGTTGCTTTATATTATTTTCTAGCGTTAAAACCCTGGTTTCAATATTTTGGTAACATAGTGAGATTTCTATACTTTTTGTAAATTTAACATTATTAATGTATTATACACAAATTTTCCACCATTCACTCTCTAAATAATGGTGAACACCGCATCAATATCCGTTGCGAAGTACAGAAGAAGATCGCGCTCACACAGAGAGACACGAAAAGTGACCGGACGTATAGATTATAGATACCTATGTTTGTATACCGTTTGAGCAAACCGTGAAGTCTTAATTATTTAGTCAATTAATTGGCTAATAAACCAAGAGCTATGCTTCATTTAAATAATTTATACAACCTAAGTATATCTAATATAACTCAGTCGTTGATTGACGGCATTCTATCGAATCAATCCTGCAGAGTGGGCGTGAAATTATAACATCTGTAAGTTCAAGCCCGTATGAATAAACCGCCCGTATTTCTATATATTTTATATCTCTCATTTATATGGTGTACGTACATAGTAAAGAGTTTTATATTCTATTCTAAAAAACGCGTTCCATTCAGCTCCCTCTTAATCTTGAGAGACAGCATTGATCAATTCATAAAGATTGGTTTTCTAATCCATGAAATATAAATGAAGTTTTGCTAACAACTAAACTTTTTCATGGAATCAGGACAGTCAGGAAATTTAGAGACAAGTATTAATGATTCTAATGATTATCATTCTATAAGTACATAATATGTTATGGCGAATCATAATTTGATTAATATATAACCTGACACAGACCTTCAAATTGCAAAAAAAAGTAAGATAGTTTGCATTTCGCGGGCTACCTGGCGCGATGGCTTCCCTCTTGATGTTTATAGCCTTGTAAAGCGTCTTCTTTGGTTTGAAAATAATTAGGTTGGTACTATAATTCTATTCCTAGTGGAACCGGTAAGAGATCTATCGACCCCTCTCTGTAGTGACAGCGAGTTAACGAACGGGCTCCCTTATCAACTAGATTAGATGCACTCGCTTTATGTACTACACAATGATTATCACTAGGGCAGATCGTAGACCAGACCAGCAAGTACTCGATAGTTTTTAGTAATGTTGTGATCTACAAAATGCATAGGTACATAATTATGCATTTTGTAGGTCGAACACATTACTTCAATTACTTTTATGTTGTGTCGTGTCGTGATTGCCCAGTGGTTAAAACCTCGCCTTTCACATGTGTTTCAAATTTAGGCAAGTTACCACGTGAATTTTTCAATTCATATGTACTTTCTGAGTTTATTTCATTCTTCATTACTGAAAGCAAAACATCGTAAGAAAACCTGAACTTATAGTAAATTTAATAAGGCTGAAGTCGCCATCCCGTCCTGATCACGCGTGGTGATCAATACTCGTGCCTTCTCTGTATGAGAAGAGGCCCTTGTCCTGCAGTGGGACAAACAGACAAACAGTGTTTATGTCAAACGTCAAATGTGTATTTATTTCAGTGTACAGTGCTTATGTCAAAGACTGAATATGCTATTATTTTTATAGGAACGCACACCTCTATGGATAGATTGTATTTTATATTTGTAAGTTATTAGAGAGAGACTTTGTATCCGATTCTGATAGAGTTTAATTTCTAAAAGCGAAGGCCTTCAACAATTTCTTAGGTATCGATACTCCGAATCGAAGTGAAGTTTAAAGTACTTATCGATACTTCCGGTATCGAATCAACCCTACTTATCGCAGCACTTTGTGTCCTGACTTGCAGTCAAGCCAAGATTTACACAAATTGAAACGATTCCATCTGTCGCCGCAGTAAATACACCACAGATTATATATCGTATCGCTTGATTATCATGTCGGGTAGAAAGTTGGTATCGGTATCAGATTTACGGTCTCGATATCAGTATCACGCTGGGTCGCTAATTGTAAGTAAGCTTGGGGGCGGTGTCGTTTGGAGATTGTTAGAGCAACGATTAGTGGGCACAGGAACTGTTTCTAATGATAAATGTGGTAACTTATAGGAACACATTGATTAATTTTATGATAGAGTAAACAAAATGTATGTTACGACGCTGTCTTTCACCAACTTCATTATTAGACTATTGCTAAGTACCTGGTACTTGTTGACAGCCCTACACTGTACTGCCATACCTATTAACACTGTCATTTAAAAACATTGTAAAAGGCAATCATTAAAAAAAAAAGTAACCGTGTAGTTCTTGCCGGCTCTTCTTCATGGGAAACGATCAATTGGAACCGTGCACCTAGCTTCTGACGTTTCAAAAGTGCCCAATATGTAGGTTTATGTGAAATAAATATTTAGAATTAAGAATTATAATTGAATTTTTAATGTTGACTGCCACTTTCGTTCATCAAAAGGAGCCGGGCTCGACGAAGGTGAATCCCCACAGGTCTGTCCAATTGTTATTGGGTTCTTCCTTTAGAAATGTCTCAGTAGCGGTTCGAACTCTGGATGTGTGCCTAGTTGATGGCAGTGGGCTCGCCTATCACAAAATTATTATAGAAAGAAAGAAAGAAAGAAAGAAATTTTATTTGCTCAAACATGTGTATACATACATAATTAAAATCAATACATACATGCAAGATCTTCGAAAAAATAAGTGGCTCACGACATGTCTGCCATTTCTCATGGCGTGCAAATATATTTGTACAATTATTAATAGGTACTGAATTAATGATTTTTTAACTAATATACTTATACATATTATATCTATTATTATTCATTGTATTTACATTATCCAATTATTATTATTTATTTTCCTTGTCCAATATTCCAGATTACAATTATCATAACAAAGATTAATATTACTTTTAATAGACATTCATTTATTTATAATAAAGGTCCACAATTACTACTAAAGACCATAACTACTATACCTAATGTAGTTACATTTATTTATTTATAATAATCACCATGTCATTGTGTCGTTTAAAAATTCTGCAATACTATAATATGCTTTTTGTGCCAAAAACAATTTCATTGCGTGTTTAAGTTTAGGTGTAGTTAGCTCTTTCCAACTTTTGGGCAATTTGTTATAAATGCAAAAGTAACTCTGTCTGTCTGACTAATACCATTTCCCGCCATTACGTTTGAACGGATTTGATGGTTTGGCACACGGATAGACCATGACCTGGGTTAAGACATAGGACATAGGATACTTTTGAACCCGCTACTACTTTTCCGTGGGATAATTTCTGACCTCCACGCGGGCCGCGAGTTAGTAGGACAGAAACATACAATAAGGCCGTTAAATCATGGCCGGTTCAAACTCTGCGCAGAAGACTGCGCAATAAAAAAAAATAAGGAACCAAATGGTGACATGAGGTGAGTGTGAGTACATGCGCCAAAGTTTGGAGAGCCGGTGGTCAGAGCGGACATGATTCATGGGCCGTATTGTAACAGGTATGATATTTTGTTGTTGAAATTAATTTGCTTGACAATTCCATTACTCCCACTTGGCTGAATCAATCCTCTATCGTCCACCCACTCTTCCAAAATCGTTATTAGCACAACGGATAGGGTGACACTACGGGGCAGCTCTAATCTCCACCATAACTATGATGCTGTATCACTGAACCTCAATCTCTGAAGTTTGTGTTCAATAGGACTGAACCCTCGGAGATTACTGTACGACGAGTTTATCCGACGCACTTTATCAGTGCACTTTGTCGCTGTGGCGGAATGTAGAATAGTTAAAGAAAGACAAGTCAACGCAATATTGTTCAGTGCTCGGCCGTAAATAATTAAGGCACATCAAGTTTTGGAAAACAGGACCCTGCACCCTGTTTTAGTAGCATGTGGTCTGTCGTTTCTGCCTCCCCCGCATGGGGTGAAGGCGTGAGTTTATGTATGTACATAGTTTTGGAAATAGTTCTTTGCGTCTAATATTGTATGGGTCCACCGCGCAGGCTTCCTCTTACAAATGAAAAATACATTTTCTAATCGGTCCGCAATAAAATACATAATTATACAGACGAACATTTACCCTTTTTGAAGTCGGTTTAACATTAATTGCTCAAATCAACAGATCGAATTTTTTATTTTGACGTATAAATTCTGTTTTTACCATTTGAAACTGTCGTCTGAAAGTTGTGACGTTTCGGGCCCTGATTTGTGTTCAATGTCACGTGACCAATTGCATTATTTATACATAGAGCAACACGGGCCACCGACGGACCGGAGTTAATTATACGAAATTATTTCTCAAAAATATTAAATAATCTAAAATTATTTACAAAATTATGTAAATTTTTGATATTTTTAGGTAAGGTATTTTTCTTAAAGACAACTTGTATTGTTGTTTTGAATACATATTTTCATGTGCTTTAAATCCGTCTATAGGAAACTCATAAACAGCATTCAGCGTTCACCTTGGTTTACGGAGTAGGCCTTTTGAACTTTCCTGCAGTATGTCCTGATTTAACACAACGTGAAGATTTATTTAGATGGTAATGTACTGCGGGGCGGCGCGGCGCGCGGCGGCGGCTGTCGAGTTATTAGACACAAGTGTTAGTGACATCTCGCTTCGATATAAATTAGTCAGAGAGAGTTCTATTGTTTAATGTTATTAATTTGTAAAGGGTGTGAACGCTAACTTGATTTAATTTCATAGCTATTTTAGTGTCCAGGTCCAGTCCTAAAAAGAGAAATTCTTATTGCTGTGTCGTGTTTGTCTGTCTGTTTGTGACAAAATGTGCCTCTTTACTTTAGCAAAATTATGAGATTTTTCTGTTTTGAGCTGAGTATTACTAAACTTTAAAACCGTATACTTATTGAAAAAAACAGGTTATATAGCAGTCTTATTATAGTTATTCTAAAAGGGATCAAACCAAAAGGCTTCAGTAATTACTTTTCAAACCACAAACTTGATAACCTGGTGGCGCTTGTGACTTAGTAATCAGTCGCACGAGTCGATCGATCAGGTTAAGCCCCGCTTGCCGCGGATGGTCGGTGGATGGGTTACCATCTTTACATACCAAGACCCCTCCGTGCCTCGGAAAGCACGTTATGCCGTTGGTCCCGGCTGTCATTCGTGATTCTTTGACAGTCGTTACGGTCGTCAGAAGTTCAAACGTCTGACAACCAGTCTTACCAAGGGATATCGTGTTATCCAGTAACTGGGTTGTGGAGGTCAGATAGGCAGTCACTCCATGTAAAATACTGGTATTCAGCTGCATCCGGTTAGACTGGAAGCTGACCCCAACATAGTTGGGAAATGGCCAGGCAGATGATGATGATGACGTTTGATAACTTGACTCTATTTTCCGTAGAAATCGATAAATAATAGATCCGTGCTGTTAGTCACCGCCAGCTCACCTGGAACTCTGCGAACGTTGTAACTTGTAAGTCGTATCTCAATAGATTCAGTGACTCTTGATATTGACCCGACGTCGCCAGGGTGAACGCGACACGACACGACTTTAGTAAGGCTTACGTTGAAATAAAACCATTTGATATTTTATCTGCGCATAATCATTGGCGGCCATGTTTTTATCGCTATTCAGTAAATCCATCTGAGATATCCATATATGGAAGAAAATGTGTTCTCCCCCATAGCTTGGCTTGTATCTTTGATGACTAAAGGTGCAAACTAGATAATGGTTGAAAACAAGAAGACCGGGATTGGATTGTTGGGGTGGTTTGGTAGTCCGTCAAGCGCTAAGGACAAACGTTTTACTAGTTAACTTCAGCTTGATCGAGCTCCGGATCAGGCTGTAATGCTCCTCATAGTACCGATCTCAACAGTCGATGTCATCGGTCGACCGTAACCTAGTTGCTCTTTAAACCCTAATCAATTGTTGAGGTTTTGTGAACAGGATCTGACGAATGGGAATTCATTCCAAAGCCAATAATACATACATACGTAAACTCACACCTGATTCCGACACATGTGGGTAGGCAGAAACTACAGAACGCCAACTCTGCTAAGATCCTTTTGCTTCGTTAACGTTCATGCATCTGGTCATACTCGCACGCCGGTAGCGAGAACTACGCACCTGATCTTTCTGAAGAATATCACCAATATGGTCACTATACGTCCTTCTAGGGCGTCCTCTACTGGCGTTTCCACTCACATCTGCCTTGTAAATACCTTTTGATAGTCGCCTTTAATTCATTCTCTGAATATGACCAAACCATCTAAGCATACTCTTTTCAATTTTGGTCACTACATCTTCTTTTAAGCCGCACCGTTGCCTCACCACATCATCCTCAGCCTATCGTTCATATGCCACCACACATGCTTGTTCCACAGCATTTATTCTACTTTCATGCCTCTTTTGCCACATCCAACATTTACTTCCATACATAAGCTTATCCACCAGCACACCACTGTGAACAGCCAGTCAAGCCTTTTCGGACATCGACCAATAATATTATTATAAATCTTGACTGTATATGATTGATGTCAGAGGCTAAAGTTAATTCAATAAACACTATAATACCAACACAATATCTGTCATAATAAAACTACAGTACCCACATTAGTCGCGCCTACTAAATAATTCAACAATCACCAATAATATTCTACAATTTATATGAATGGTACAAACGTGTCCTGTCCGGGTGTAAATAAAGCAGCCCAGACATAACTTGTCGCGCGTATTAGTCGGTGTCTAAAGGTTAAGCATTTACTTTAGTTTGTGTCAGTTCACACTAATTGATAATGGGACGTAGTGAGTTGGCGCTGTTCGGGCGTTGCTCTGACACTGAAGCTCGTTTACACAGAATGCAGCGCGTTTACAGCGCTACGTGGTCAAGTTCGGTGGCTACAAGTTGGAAGATGTGTGTCAGTGAGACGGTATCGGTATGATAAATTATATATTATATAAAGTAAGGTGACACCACAAGTAAGGTGATAACAGCCGCACGCCAAGGTCGATCGAAGGTTAAGCTACGCGAGCCCCGGTCGGTTCGTAAATGGGTGATCATCCATTATATATAGAGACCCCTCCGTACCTTGGAAAACAAGTTAAGCCGTTGGTCCCGGCTGTCATTCGTAGCTCTTGACAGTCGGTACGGGTAGTCAGAAATCCAAATGTCTGAAAACCAGTCTTACCAAGAGGTATCGTGTTACCCCGTAACTGGGTTGTGGAGGTCAGATAGGCAGTCGCTCCATGTTAAAAAACTGGTATTCAGCTGCATCCGGTTAGACTGGAGGGTGACCCCAACATCTCCGGGGAAAGGCTCGGCAGATTGTTTTTATTTTCTAGGTAAGATGAGTGACAGGCGGTCACTCGGCATCGGTAATTGAATCCGTGATCTTGGTGAAATTGATGCCGGATTTGACGTATGTAGCACCATACGTCAAATCTGGCATCAATTTCACCTGGTGTATGTGTAATGGTGCAAAACCACTATATATTTTGATATATCCTGATCACACTAAACTAATGTCAAAAAGTTTTTTTTTTTAGTATTTGGGGAATTCTTCAGCGAAAAATTAAAAAAAAAATTAAAGTTAAAAAATTATAAATTCATATCTATTATACTAACAAAAATAGGTAAGAAGAAACTTTCATTTTTAATGATGTCACTATTTGAACCACCATGTATAATGAACTCTTGCGCAACATTTTGTGTTTCTAGACCCAGCGGTTTAGGTCGTGCATTGTCTGTCAGTGAATGAATAAAATTAAGATTTTGATTAAAAAAGACCTCTTCTAGTCTCGTCGCATATGCAGTGTGAAGTCACCCTAACATAGTGTTTTCATATATCGGGTTATTCGTAGAATTAATTATAGAGTAAACAGATAGAGTATGTAGTTGTTAATTGATCTGGAAGTTTGGCGAATGTGTACATATTATGTTTATATTTATGTAGGTAATGTTTATACAACCGCGACTGGCCATTGGGACTTTATGTAGGTTTAATTGACGGTGGGAGTGATTCAGAACTTGCTTTAAAGTTGACTTTTTATTGCCGAAGCTATGTTTAATATTTTATGACTAGTAATAAAATTAAGAGCACCTCTCAGGTTTAAGTTGCCAAAATGTTGTCAACCTCTTAATTGTATTTTCTGATATTTATTTATTTATTTAACCATTTATGTACACACTTATACAGGGTGTTTGGTAGGGAGCTGTACATACGCCTAGGGTAGAAACTAGGGATAGTCTACTACCTACCCCCGCCCATTATATTGACCTTGGCCTCAAGGTTTTTTTTAAATTTATTTTTATTTTTTATTTGACTTTTTTGACTAAAACTACCTGTAGCTCAAAATCTATCCATGGGACCGGTCGGCTAATGGTCTTGTTTTAATCGTTAGAGTCTTAGGGTCCTGCAAAAAATTATTTTACACCAGAAAATTGTGGAGAAGAAAAGTTATGGGGCCTGAAGTACCGTAGTAAGGTAAAGAAATAATTTTAAGGTAAGGTAGTAAGGTAAAAAAAACCTTGAGGCCAAGGTCAATATAATGGGCGGGGGTAGGTAGCAGACTATCCCTAGTTTCTACCCTAGGCGTATGTACAGCTCCCTACCAAACACCCTGTATAAACAGACAAGAAGAAAAAAACAGAAAAATAGGTACAAAGGTGATGCTTATTTCTAATGTTGTTTATTGTTTTTTTGACTTCCTCGTTGGTCTAGGGGTAGCAAGCGCTACTGCTGAGTATAAGGTCCTGGGCTCGATTCCCGGATGGAGCTAAGTGTTATTGGGTTTTTCCATCTGGAATTTCTCAGTAGCAGCCCGGATACTGAATTTGTGGCTGGTTGATGGCAACAGGCTCGCCACCTATTACATGGGAGGAAAATATAACTGCTGAAATGTGGGTGTCTCTGCTTACCCTTAGAGGATTACAGGCGTTATGTTATGTGTTTGTTTTGTGTGATATTTTTAGATTGTGCTAATTAAAACGAAATAAAAGAAAATATATAAATAATTTCTTTATTTGCGACATCAATGATCCATAATTTTAGTAATACTATATAGCTAGTGTTCGTAAATTGGAATTATTATTATTTGAGTTTGAAGCATTTTGCGCAGAAGATGACCACGTAAGGTAAAAGATTCTCACCTGACCATCCTCCCCACGAAATGCCTCAAAATGGGAGACTATAAATTATCTGACACTGTTCTCAGAATGCTGTTGCTACTGGCCCCTGTTCTAGTTACCAACAACGCAATTTTTTTCCGAATGATCGCATGGAAGCCGTCAGTTCGATCCGGTGCAAACATTTCCGACACACTACAGAAACGGGGCAGCCTCAACAGCATTCTAAAATTAAAAAAATATTAAGTGCCCCATGCTCCAAATGACCCGTCAACAAAAAGAAAGTAGGAAATACACTAACTTACCTACCAAATCTAAATTGCTTTACCAATAAGTACCGGAACAAGCTGCAAGCCACCAGTTTTATATGTTTCCACACATTCTTAACTAGCTATCGCTTTAATTCCCTCACGCCGCGGAACCATTAGTTACTGCTGTTCTTATGTCAGGGGTCGCAAACATTGAACACCCAAAGATTTCTGTTTATTTTTTTCGGGAAAATATAACTATGGTTGATTGATGACATTAATTGGCTTATAATTTATATTTTACAATATTTTTTTCTTTATGTTAAACCAATTTCAAGGATTTATATTTGTCTGTCAAAAATAATTCACTTCGGGCCTTAATTTCCGCCACCGTATGTATGAATGAATAGTTATATTCATACATTTGATTAGATAGTTATTGCAAACACGATTACCTACAATTTTTTGCCTCAAGTGGTCCGCCCCTGTTGGACTGATTACGCGGCATGTTGTGACAAGTCCAAGTAATTAATTAATGAAACATTATCGACGAGTGTTAGATTGTATCTATTATAAGAGGAACTGGTTCCATGTATTAACATAATATCTACGTGTATGAACTATCTACTGGGAGATAAGGTCAGGTTTTTGTTTCGAATTGTGATTGAACAGAAATGAGAGTTGTTGGATTTAAAGGTGTTGATGTGTTTTAAATGTAATAATGGATGGACTGTGTGAACGATGATATGGAAAGAAAGGGAGTGACTACCGAGATAACGACGAATAAAAAAGACATAGGATTAATTAAGCTATTCCAATGTACCCCCAAGCAACATAACATTTTGTACTAAGTGTTTTGGAATGAATAATGTCATTTACATTGACTTACGTGACATAACTTACGATATTTTGGATGATATCTAAATAGAAAACTGACTGTGAATGTGAGTACCATGTAGGCTAGATTGAATACTTAATTTTATAGCTGTCTGGCGGTTTTATGTATTAATTATATATGGCCTACGCAAATGACCTGCAGATCTGATAGCGTCGTGTGACGGGTCGTTGACCTCCCTAAAATAGGCTCAAAAGGCCCTTTCAGACATGGCCCTGCATTGTTACAGTCACATAAAATCCTAATAATATAATGTTTGGACTTTAAAAGAGACCATGACCTCTGGGTTTGTTTCGGCATTTCTTCTCAGGGATCAATCAGTTTCGAAATGCCGGCGCGTGGCGCCATCTAGTGTAAAAAATATTGACACATAAAAGTGTCTTAAAAGATCTACTTACAGAAATAAACATTTCATTTCAACACAGAAGTATGGAAGAAAAAAACATGTTGCACCGACCGCAAGTAAATTGGGATACGGACAGGAGAGTGATGATTTGTTTTAAATGAAAGTGTTGACAAGGAGTTGTCTGTACTTATCACCAATAACATCACCATTATTTCAGCCAAAAGACGTCCACTGCCGGACATTAGCATCCCCAAGCGTGGCCACAGCGACCGATCCTGTGTTTCTCGCATATATGAGAATAAGATAAGGCTGCATAAGAATTTGTTTCTTATTGATTGGGGTTCCTTCTTAACGCGGTTGGGGTGACTAACAGATTTAAATTTTGATAATTTGTAGATTTATACGTAGACCTACATAACTATGCACGCACTATTTAATCGTTAGGTACGGTGTACATCATAGAGCATAATTCTATCTGAAAATCTCATTCGTTATTTTTGATTTGATTTCCATAAATAATAATGAAACTATCACAGATTTAATTACAATGATGTCCAACAGAGATGTATTAATTTAATATAATCTACAATCTGCGCACATAATGGTAACAGGTCGATTTATTACGACCGAACTAGCACAGGCTATGACATGGAATTAATTATTACAGGTAGCAACACTGACCGGTGAATATCATTAGTGTGAACTAGACTAGCTTTGTGGTTTCACTTGCGAAGAAAGAGGTTTGTAGGGTTAGACTCAATAATTAAAAGTGTTGTTAATTACCGATTCTTTTGATAACTACACTAATTACGCTCCAACATTGATATCCATATCACCCGATATTTCTAAAGCGTGGGACGTCAAGCACCTGTCACATTCCAGTGACAGCTCACTCAGCCAGTGATGTACGACCCTGCTTGTAGGGTTGGGATTCGACATGCCATCTTTAGAATTCTAGTTATCAGAAGGTAGGTTCATCGTTAATTTTTAAATGTGAACGTAACCCTGTCTATAAATGACTGTCTGTAACCTTTTCACGCCTAAAATACTGAACCGATCGTCGCCACAGTGTTATCGACGCGTTTTATTTAATTGGAAGAGGCATGACGTCACGTCCGCCACCTGATGGACCCGGCCTCTCAGCAAACGAGCGGTTAGTAAAAGGCGTTTCATGAGTAGATGGAGCCCAAGCCCCAGTGTGCGGTGTGCGCGCAGTTCTCAACGAGTCAACAACTGTCTGCAAGTGTTCACCTACAGTCTGAGAAAAAGGGTAACAAACACCAACGTGTGCTTAAGCTCTAACTGTTTTGTAATTCCTAAATTAGTTTCATTGTGGCAGCTAAGTGTGACAGTTAAAGGGATATTATTAAATGTACAGAATATGATGTGGAATGTCACTCTTATGTATTTTGATAACATGTTCATGCATTAAATGAATATTATACTAATCTGTGTTATTTCCCACACTAGTAACTTATAAATCTCACTGGCTGGTGAGTTTGCTCCGACCCGACCCTAGTACAGCCTCACTTTAGGCAAAGTTCAAGAGCTGTCACTGTCATCATTGTTGTGGAATAATGACACTGACAGTTCTGAAGCCCGGTTGGGTTGTGCGATCGATCAGTACCATTGGTGAAATTTGCCCTAACTAAACCGATTTTATTAAACAAATGAGGTATCTGATTGGTCTTGACCCAGAGTATTTTACGTTATTAAAAATTTGTTAAATCCTATCAGTGTTTGCATGTCGCCGTAATAAGAACAACACTTTGACTCACCTTATACAGTGCCATGCGATCACGGGTCGGATTTCAGATGTAAATATATTTTATTCCATGATTTTCAGTATGTATTTTAGTATTTTTACCCGACACCGCGAGAACGAAGACAGGGTTATGTTTTTCATGCGTATCTATGTAACTTTGTAGATTTTGTATATCCTAAAAGCATCCGGATTAATTCATGAGGTGTCTATCGACTCATCTGGGTCGCCTAATGATAATAAGCTAGATTTAGCTTTAAAAAAATGAAAACGGCGTGATTTATATTCGAAAAAGTTCAAAGAAGTTAATTTTTCAAGCAGTCTGATGCGTTCAGTGGCATAAAATCTGAGAGAGAACTAAAAGTAACTGCCAGCAACTATAGCAGACTGCTTGAAAACCGAGCTTGTTTTGAACTTATTACTTGTTTCTTTTATTTTCACGTAGTACGTAATATTCCGTATCTTCGACACGGTACTATAACATTCTCACGACAAATTGATGTCTTCTGATATTCAGAATATTCTCTCAAGCTTATAAGTATTAATGGGGATAGTTACAGATTACACTCCGGTGACTTATCAACTTCATTCTAATTTGTTTAATTATTTCTAGTTGTTAAAAATGACACTTAACTGATTTTATTTCTGTAAGTAGGTTTGTACAAACACTTTTACACGTCAATTTACACGTAGGTACCTAAGTTAAAGTGTTTATTTAATGCAGTGTGATTTTCACGGTGGTTAGGCGAGGCATTCATTATCAACCTATATACCTAATACAAATACACTGCTGAACTGTTGAAAGTGCTTGGTGATTACAGTTATTGAAATCTTAAAAGTGACTTTTGACAGCTGTCAGATTAATACTTATGTCATACAAACATGGAATTAGTATGTACTATATTGACATGCAATAACATAATAGGTATGTTAAACATAAAAGTGTTTTTTTTATGATTATAGAGCAAAGGTAGAATGTTTTAATTGCGATCTGGAAACTCTTGTTTTGGCATGATTAATCATCAATTAGAAGGATTACTTTAAGTTAAGAAGGTGATAATAATTTATCTAACAACAATTTTATAATCAATACATCGTATGCAAATGTTTAATAATTAAATCACATAAATAACGTCAGGTATCTGCAACACTTAACTGATCTATAAAATATTAATTAGTAACATTTAGATCCGTTTAGCGACCACAGACAATTAGCATAGATAAGGATAATATTCAAATCATGTAACTGTATCTGTGTAAAAGTATATTCGCTTTGGGAATATACAGTATTAATTAATTAGTGTTAATTATACGGGTGAATTTGTGTTTTCTCACAATTTTGGAAAAATAAATACAGATTAAGAACCAGATTCCAATGCCTTTATGAGAAAGATAAATAAATAACTACAAATTAAAATAATTCTATTCCCTTTTAGATACTTTGATCAATTTATTCAAAAGTTGCAGCACATAATATTTTATAACAAAAATGATAGACTGAGTTCCTGTAGAAAAGTAAACAAATTGGTGAATTTATACTGAATGCGATTTAAGAACAGATGCGATTAACGTTAAAAATGTTGAAAGTATATGACAATATTATTCAATGACGTCGCCTTATATAAGTGTTATAATAATAAACATAACATCGTGCGTGTAATACACGAAAAGTTAGGCCGAGGTGCGTCTACCTATAGTTATAGTGCGCCCTCCCCGCGCCACTTATGTTAAGTCCCATGTCCTATAGCAGGCGAGCCTACTGCCATCTACCGGGCACACATCTAGACTCCCGGCTGCTACTGAGAAGTTCCAGATGGAAAACCCAATAACAATTTGCTCGACCCGGGAATCGAACCCAGGACCACAGGCTCAGAAGTAGCGCTAGAAACCACTAGAACAACGAGGCACTATAATAATTTCCAATACCTACATATTGAATTAATATTATAGTTTAAAACAATGCAAGCACTCTTCAACCACGCCTGAGAACCGAACCCAGGCCCCCCCATAAATTCCCTCAATCGTAAACAGAGCTTGTAAACCACTACACAACAAAGATACGGATTCCGAGAGAAACGCGATACGAAACGTCCCAGGTTTGGAGCCGGCTGAGGCATAAATAGAATTAGTGAGTCGGTCACGACTTTACTTCCATAGTTTATCGCGACAGGGAATCGCGAGCGTAGTCGGGAAAAGTTAGGTTGTGTATTACTTTCATATTGGTGACTTTGGATCAGATCAGGTTCGCAAGAGATGTACCTGTATTGTGAGCCCAATGATATAACATCACGTCTGTGTCCTAGGAAGGGTTAAGGCTCCTTCAAACAGGTGCGACACGTGACGCGATTCATACGCGACACAAAGGCACCGCCCCGCCCGTCGCGCGACGAGCCATGCCTTTGATCACGTGCGAATCGCGTCGCGTGTCGCGCCTGTTTAAAGGAGCCTTTAGGCAGAGGTGTATAGTATGTCTAAGTTTCAAATACCTACCGAACACAAAATCAGACTGTGGGCGAGGTGCACGAGGCAGGTCACTTAGTTAAGGCAGTTCATGGCAACTGATGGCAATAGGCTGCCATGAACTGCATAAATTCAGACTCCGGTATGTTACAGAAGGAACATCAAAAAAAGGCTTAATCCGACGAAGTTAAACCTAGGGTCCCACGTTCAACAGTCTCACTCTCGGCCATCGAGACATTCAAGCCGAGTCGGTTTGACATTCAAGCCGTTGTATAATTAAGAAACGCGACTTATTTAATTACGTTGGAATGCGAGCGGATGTTAATAATGCTACTGCTCCGATTTGCATAGATAACGCATCTCCAACACTTTCCGTATTCGATAACTATCTATAGTAAATGCTTCATTTCTTTATTTTAATGCGTTACATATTTAAAAGGCGCCTTAGAAATAATTTTCTCACGTTTTATGGAACAACATCGGGTCTTAGATTTTCAAGTTTATTTTTTATCAGTCGTCTCCGAACCCACATAGAAATGCAACTACAACATTGCAAATTGGAGCTACCGCAGCAGGGTGTGGATGTGGAGCTGCGGCGCAAACGATGTGGAGCTGCGGCGCAAACGATGTGGAGCTGCGGCGCAAACGATGTGGAGCTGTGGCGCAAACGATGTGGAGCTGTGGCGCAAACGATGTGGAGCTGTGGCGCAAACTATGTCCCGCCTCATATCCTGCCCTCTGTGCCCCAAAAAAATTAAACCACAGCGACCTCTGCGCTGCCAGTAACGATACCGTGAAGTGGCGAAGTTTTGAGCCAACAAAATTTATTACACTATCGTGCCATCGACACGACGAGGTAGAGAACTACCTATGTGCATGTTTCTCTCTTCTCATGGTGGTTAGTAGCCACCACCATTAAACTGAAGGCTGTATCACAGAAACACCTACCCGATGTGCTACGTTATAACGCCCGAATAGTGTATCATATACCTACATACATTTAGTATCAAAAGCGCCACAAGCACTGATTACAAAATAATCACGTCGACCTCTTGTACTTCAGAGCGATACAAGCGAATACAACGAGATCTAATTGTGCATCGTTGAGGTGCATTATACAGGCTGATGAGTATTTATTTGATAAATTTGTTTTCGGACGATTCATTCGTGCATGAGCAACCTAAACCTTCCGGAATAAATTCTCTAACTAATGGTGACCGCATCAAAATCCGTTGCGTAGTTAAGAAGAACAATGCGGTCACACAGACACACACGAACAGCGATTTGATTTCAGGCGCTGAGCAGATTATGGACAATTTGACCGCGACGATAGAACGCATGAAAATCTATGCAATAACGCACACGAAGGACAAATAGACTGCTGGGGTTTCTATACGTTCTATCGTCCCGGACAGACAGTCCGCGGACAAATTGTGTACAAGCCAAGTGGCCGATGGGATCTCCCATCGGAAAAAGTGACGACCTTCCCTAAAAACTTTCATCCCCTAATAGGTGAACTTTCAAAAATCTTTCTTTAGTGCTCACTTTCGCTGCAGAGGGAACTCTTGTGTTATATTTTGTGTTTCTAGACCCTGCGGTGTAGCTGTGTGTTGTCTGTCAGTGAATTAATGAATTTAAGATGTTTATTAAGTAGAAGATAACTCGATAGGTATAGATTACCAAGCACCCTGTATGCTCCTAGTTAAGAGCGTTTCTAGTAATAGTGTGTCGCTGGCCAGCGCGCGGCGCTCGCGCTGTTTGTTCATCATTAGTATTTCGACACACGCAAGTTGCAATACTTTGGATCGCAACTAATATCTGTAGCTCTCGGCGATTGAGTGTAGTGTGTATATTCGAGATTGGTGATGACATGTGAAGCAGCGGGTTTTTAGTTAGGGAGATGAGTCCTACTGGTTTTCTTTTGGTTTAAAATTTTTGAAACTAAAAGAAAATGATCTCCATTGTTTCATCTACACAATAATAGTTTACTCAAATCGTAGAATAATATTTTACATTTGCAAGATTTAAAATTCGTGTGTCATGGAGATTCATCCTCACCATCATTCTCCTGTTCTCATCACAATGTATCTGCGGTCGTCGCAACATGTCTTTTTCTTCCACACTTCTCTATCAGTCGTCATCTCGGTAGTTACCAAAAATATGCCATGAAAATTGTGAGCTAGTAATGATAGATAATGTATAGTCTGTGAATGAGAATGTATAGATACTGTCGCTGAAAACCAGCGCTGGGGCTCTGTCTTGCATAGGGTCGCGGCATAATGCTGAGCGATAGCCGTTTTGCGTGGATGTGACGCATGTTTCCCCCAACCTTTTCATATTTTCTGTTTGTGTTATTTTTTACGTCATGTTTACCGCAAATAAACGCATTTTCTTTCTTTCTTTTCTTCTTTCTTTCTATAGTGTAGGTAAACCAATTAATAAAATTAAATACTAAAACTCAAGGGAAAACTTGCTTATGTACTTAGGAAAGTTGTCTTTGTGGCAAAAAAAATAAATATAAGTAGCCCTAGTTAGGTACCTACATAGTTAAATTTTTCACATAATGCTTATTAGGTACTTTACGTTCTATGTATGTATTAATGATTTTTATAAAGTCACGATTGCAGACAAAATATTGCGTTGGTTGTCTTATCGGGCACATCAAGCTAGACACCTAAAATATAAGAACCACTTAGTAAGTTGTCACCGCTGACAACTGCAATAACTCTTACAAATAAATTAAATCTAGATCACCTAAAATAACTAATATTCGCTTCCCACGAATTTCCACCTCCTCTAATTATATCGTTTGCACTGGAGACTGTCTCGCCTCGAGTGTGTGTGTCTAGGTGTCAAAAGGAGACAAAAAGCTGACTTGTGAAAAAATCTACTATTTTATGATTATAGGAAAAAGTTGTCACACTTGTCAAAACAAAAAAAAAAACAAAAAGTATTGCGGTCAATAAATGGCCTTTTCAAATTTTGAAGTACGAGTACGCGTTTTAAATTTACAGTTCGCGTTTTCGTATAATAAATAGTAGATAATAATGTAGTCATAGGCGAGTTCCTGTTTCTAGCTTGGGTATAAACATAATAAATGCGATAAATGCCTTGCGAGTCTCGCCTACTAGACTCATAAGGATATTGTCGCCTCTCTACAGGAAAGATATTATTCTTCTCGTGTTTTAAACGAGCCTCAATTCCCGCCAATCACTTGGATCTCAGTTACGATATAATCGAATAATTTCTAATCGATACGAACCCGAGTATTTGCAATAGAGAGCGCAGTCGCAGAGGCGTAATGTGACGGAATTAACATATAATATCTAGTTGTGGCCCATGTTCTGTGTTTGTAATGATTTATCTAACTTGGGCAATGTAGAGCCTGTGTCTTATTTAGTAGGCTACCTAAACACAATCATATTCCTAATAGATCGCGTTGATAAATATTGAGATTTCGATTATGCGGTACTATTTCAGATTTGCACAACCATTGAATATTGGGTAAGATCAGTACAATCCATATTAAAAAAATGTACTTAAGCTGGTCATTTTAAATACAATATACAAAATAATACTGAACTATTTATTATATGTTCAAGTATAACTTAAAAAAAAGGAAGAGCTCATTGGGCATCAAAAAACTCGTCCGCATCGCTGTCAATAGGAAAAGTTCTACCTAAACTTAACTAAACTATTAATAACTAGTTCAAACTGGTAACCCAGAATTTTCTTCACCATTGCCCTTAGTACGGGAAATTCAAACATCGAATCTAATTTAGTCGCTTTGCGCAAAATAATCCTTTATTAAATCATCAATTTTTTTAATACCTTTCAAGAGTGATATTTGAAGCTCTCAAAAGCGGATATGTGCAGCAAGAATTATACCAAGAACGAACCTTAATGATTATAAAATTGTCACACCAGGAAAAAGTTGTTCAATAGTTTGGCTCAATCTATAAAAGTTAACTGTGCGACGATACAGGTTTTCATCCAGTTAATGTAGTTTAAAGGTCATTCATTCTTATTCCTAGTGATAAGGTTACACTTGCACTATTTCATAATTTAGGTATCTCAACATATAAATAATTTAAATAAAACTAAACAAAATATTATTTGTAAAATAAGAAAACAACTTACGAAAGTTTTGGTGAAAATTTTCAGCGTCGTTTTCAGCTTTTCAACGAAAAAATCAAACTTATATTTTTAAACAATATACTAAACTTTTACTAAGAATTTTATTTACTTTTATAACGAATGTAGTACAAAATAACTATCAGATCTTAAATCACAGTTCACTTCACGCACGGGTTTCGGGCTCGCGACGTATAGAATATTCGGAGATCGTCGGCACGTGATCGACGTCCGTTCGCGACGCGGTCACAGCATCCACTGATGGTCATCGCCGAATGGACCGGCATTTCGCCTGCATAGTGCTGGCAGGAAACTATCCCATCTAGAGAAGAACATACATTACTGGTTTTCTTCTATTTTCAAAACTTCTGTTGTAAATTTAAACAGCAATGAACTTTATGGAAGGAAAAATTGTTGAGATTTTTTTTCTGATTGATGTAGTGTAGTTATCATTATCGTGAATGGCGAAGGTTTTATTAAAGCCTTTTCTACGAAAGCTGGGCGAGTTAACTTTTTTTGCAAAAGAAATTGAAAGGAGGCTGTATTTGTCAGAATGTGAAACATTTTAACGAAGCAGTCTGAATGCTAGTGCCGCAGTTAGGAGCAATGTGTCATAATGTGCTAATTATAGGACACACGCTGGAGCCTGGCGCAATACAAGAGTATTTTTAGAATGTTATTGAAAGTAAGGAGATATTTTGTTTTGTTTTTATTTTACGTTAGAAAATATAACGTTGATTAGGACATTGATTTAATTTTCATTTTAAAACGAGTTTAGTCCAAATAATCTAAAACCCCATGATGTTACAGCACAAACTGCTACAGCATTATACATCTAAAGTGTGTCCGAAATAGTTTTATACCGTTAAAGATTATATTGAGGACAAAAAGGCTTGGGATTGAGCTGCTTCAATTTTTGCATAAAAACCAGACAGATTGAGTGGACCTGTCGAGCATTCAGTGCTCGACAGGTCCACTCAAACTGTCTGGTTTTTCCTCAAAATACCAATTCAGACACCAATCTACATGGTCTTCACATGATCTGACCAAGATTATGTCTTGACATAAAAGACGTAAAAGAGACTGTGACCTTTGAGTTTGTTTCGGCCTTTCTTCTCAGAGTAGTCAGATAGGCAACGCCGACCTCATCTACTTAGTTTCTAAAATACGATTGGCGTGTGAAAGTGTTTTTACAAACCTACTTACAGAAATAAAATCATTAGGGTTATCTTAGGACTTTTAGTACTGGCCAATTACTAAATTAAAGTAGTGCACAAGAAAAAGCTTTTTGTATGGCTATTTTAACATTTTAGTGGTTGAAACAGCGACTGCTGAGCATGAGCTCCTGGTTTGAATCTCGGATTGGGAAGTATTATTTTTGTTTAAATTATTATAAACTATTAACATAAAGTGTAAACAAAATAGTAACATTCTATATTGACCAAACAAATTACATTATGGCTTCAAAACAATTGACGGGGAAGTGACCACATCATCAATATTGTTACAGCTATAAAACTATAACGTCTATAAACATTACGATCCGAGGAAACTATTAAATTGTAGTATTTGTGGAGGATAACTATGAGTGCAACTATTGTTCATGATAATCAGTGAGTCAGGGTTAGTAAATACACTAGTCTATGAAGTCATCCAACAAGTACCTAATTTAGTAGCAGTGTTTGTAGACCATTGTGTTAACACAGCCTATATTGTCCCCACTGCTGGCCAAACAGCAGACCTCTCTATGAAAGGGGGGGAGGAGGCGTGTGTGTGAGGGGGGGGGGGGGGGCACAGCACGTAACATAACATCACGACTGTATTTCCCGTAATGTTAGGCAGACGTGTACCTATAGTACACCCAAATTTCGCCAGTTATGAATAAGTCCCATATAATTGGGGGGACCCTGTAACTGTAACTGTTGTCATCAACCAGCACAAGTCCAGACTCCGGGCTGCTACTGAAGAATTGCAGATAAACCCAAAAACATTCATTTGACCCATGCATCGAACCTAGGAGGTCATGCTCAGCCGACTGATGACATATGCCTTTGATTTTTTTATTCTAGGACATGCCGCGTTTCTGACGAAATTTTTCATCACCGTTTTAGAGATGTGTGATAAAAAGAATTGCACAAATTAACGTTCATATCTGTCTGGCTTAACTCGTAACTCGTAAGACGAGGCCGCTACTGATGGGCCAGCTCTGCTTTCTCCTTACTTCTTGATCATCATAAGTATCCTCCTTCCCTAATGCCGATTTTTTTTCGGTTGGCACAGTACGTCTTCGCCTTCCATACATCTGTTAGCTGACTGCCTCGTTGGTCTAGTGAGCGTAAGCGCTGCTGCTGAGCATGAGGTCCTGGGTTCGATTCCCGGGGCGAGCAAAGTGTTATTGGGTTTATCCGTCTGGAATTTCTCAGTAGCAGCCCGGAGTCTAGATGTAGGCCTGGTTGATGGTGCCAGGCTCCCCCACCCTCTGTCACTGTCACTTAACCGTAACTGGCGAAATGTGGGTGTACCATAGGTACACCACTGCCTCCCCCGTGGGAATACAAGCGTTATGCCGCCAGTAGCCGTCATCGGAATAGTCCCCACCTTCCAGCCTCCTTGATCATCGTCATTACTTCTAACAACCCTTGCTAAGATATATTAAAGGGCCGCCCCTTCATATCTCTTAGCTTCGAATAAAGTACTGCACAGTTATAGATACAACGTACTCGTAGCACACATCTCAGGTGGTCCCACTCTGCGACTTTTTGCTTCGCTAGGCGCGTCTGGTCTAGCCAGCGCCAGACTGTGACACATTCCTAGCATAACTTGATCCTAACGATCTCATAACTTGGACGAGGAATTCCTAACTTGTAGCGATTTGTTTGTGACTTAGATAAAAGGGATTATTAGTTTTTTTTTGAGTTTAGTTTATTGGTAAAATTAAATATTTTAGTGGCGGCACTACTGGGTAGGTATGTGGGTGGCCCTAGATTATTATCAGTTATCATGACATGACTTAGCGAATACCTAAGTAACTATTGTATGTAGGTATACTATGCTAAAAGAAATCCGTCTCATTGGTTTGGTGTTTGCAAGCTTGACTGTCAAGCCATGGTTCTGGGGTCTATTTGTAAGTGATTTTTGGTTGTAATAATATTATCTTCTATCAATGTTGGTAGGCAAACAATAAATTAATAGTCACTTGCAAAAAGTATATTTATGGCCGGAGACAGAATGTAATATTTTGTACAAAAAATAAAAGTATCCAACAAAAAACAAACACCTACCCTAAGCTACCCTATCGAGAACGAGATACACAAAATTATTACTATGAACATAACACTCACCTTATTAAAAAGCAACAATATTATAAGAATGTAAGAAAAATCTGAGAAAATAAACTCCTTAAAAATGACACAAGTGAGTCTCTCGTTGAAGTCTTTTGTATGGGCGCTCGGCGTTATGCTTAGGAACTTAACGGTGACTTAATGAGCGCAGAAATTAACTAGCTTTTGTAGTTTTATGTGCGTTAAGTTATGACCATGGGTTCATAGAGCATCTCTTATTTAAAATATATGTTACGAATTTGTGTAAAGGTACGTAATATAATATTATATACTTGTAATGGTTTGTTGAAATAAATTGTGAAAGTTTTTTATAATACCGTATTAATTTGTTTTTTGGTGGTCTAGTGGTCGTTGACTGCTGAGCGTGAGCTCCTGGTCTAGTGGTCGTCGACTGCTGAGCGCGAGCTCCTGGTCTAGTCGTCGTTGACTGCTGAGCGTGAGCTCCTGGTCTAGTGGTCGTCGACTGCTGAGCGTGAGCTCCTGGTCTAGTGGTCGTTGACTGCTGAGCGTGAGCTCCTGGTCTAGTGGTCGTCGACTGCTGAGCGTGAGCTCCTGGTCTAGTGGTCGTTGACTGCTGAGCGTGAGCTCCTGGTATAGTGGTCGTCGACTGCTGAGCGCGAGCTCCTGGTCTAGTCGTCGTTGACTGCTGAGCGTGAGCTCCTGGTCTAGTGGTCGTCGACTGCTGAGCGCGAGCTCCTGGTCTAGTCGTCGTTGACTGCTGAGCGTGAGCTCCTGGTCTAGTGGTCGTCGACTGCTGAGCGCGAGCTCCTGGTCTAGTCGTCGTTGACTGCTGAGCGTGAGCTCCTGGTCTAGTGGTCGTCGACTGCTGAGCGCGAGCTCCTGGTCTAGTCGTCGTTGACTGCTGAGCGTGAGCTCCTGGTCTAGTGGTCGTCGACTGCTGAGCGCGAGCTCCTGGTCTAGTCGTCGTTGACTGCTGAGCGTGAGCTCCTGGTCTAGTGGTCGTCGACTGCTGAGCGCGAGCTCTTGGTCTAGTGGTCGTCGACTGCTGAGCGCGAGCTCCTGGTCTAGTGGTCGTTGACTGCTGAGCGTGAGCTCCTGGTCTAGTGGTCGTAGACTGCTGAGCGCGAGCTCCTGGTCTAGTGGTCGTAGACTGCTGAGCGTGAGCTCCTGGTCTAGTGGTCGTCGACTGCTGAGCGCGAGCTCCTGGTCTAGTCGTCGTTGACTGCTGAGCGTGAGCTCCTGGTCTAGTGGTCGTCGACTGCTGAGCGCGAGCTCTTGGTCTAGTGGTCGTCGACTGCTGAGCGCGAGCTCCTGGTCTAGTGGTCGTTGACTGCTGAGCGTGAGCTCCTGGTCTAGTGGTCGTTGACTGCTGAGCGCGAGCTCCTGGTCTAGTGGTCGATGACTGCTGAGCGTGAGCTCCTGGTGTAGTGGTCGTCGACTGCTGAGCGCGAGCTCCTGGTCTAGTGGTCGTCGACTGCTGAGCGTGAGCTCCTGGTCTAGTGGTCGTTGACTGCTGAGCGTGAGCTCCTGGTCTAGTGGTCGTCGACTGCTGAGCGCGAGCTCTTGGTCTAGTGGTCGTCGACTGCTGAGCGCGAGCTCCTGGTCTAGTGGTCGTTGACTGCTGAGCGTGAGCTCCTGGTCTAGTGGTCGTCGACTGCTGAGCGCGAGCTCCTGGTCTAGTGGTCGTCGACTGCTGAGCGCGAGCTCCTGGTCTAGTGGTCGTCGACTGCTGAGCGTGAGCTCCTGGATTTAACCCAATTCGGGCAAAGAGTTTTTGGTATTTTTCGTGAGGAATTTCTCAGCAGTAGCAGGTCAGGTTCGAGATGTGTGCCCAGTTTATGGCATTTAATTTTGGTTCGCCACTGTTGGAATTAAACATAAACATACGAAAAAATATACCTTTGCCTGCCACTGTAGGCAAAGTGTTTGAGATTTAATGTAATATTTAGTAACAAGTAATAGTAGTTAGTAGTAGACATGTCCTTGCAAAAATACTACGCGTGGTAAATAAACAAAATGAATGTATTATAGTTCTAGGCAATAAGTTATTTATTCTTATTGTCTTGTTTAATTAACGATGCACTTAGTACCCATTCAATAAGTTATTGTAATTATGAAGAAGTCTTCTATATTGAAGTTTAGTCATAATTTGTATGTAAAGCAGATTTCCTTACGAGTATATTAAAAGGTGTTGTTTTTATAAATAATGTATTTATTATCAAAGGCAAATAATATTCCTCTAGCCAGCAGTGACGTAAGCTATAGTTACAGCTGTAATGTTAATTTAAAGGGTAGGGCCGCCCGGCCGGGGTGTACGGTACAATAATGCAGGTTATATTTAAGTCCCATGTTAAAGGGGGCGAGCCTATTGCCATCAAGCGGGCACGAGTCCAGACTCTTAGCTTACTGAGAAATTTCTGAACGTAAACCATTACCATCAAAATTAAGATTTTGCCTCCCGTTAAAAATTTCCCCAATAACACTGTCTGACCTGAGAATCGAACCCAGTACTCTGTGTTTAACAGTCGCACTTGCGACCACTAGATCAACAAAGCTGTCTATAATTGACGACACGGTTGGCGCAGTGGTTAAGCGATTGACTGCTGCGCAGCGTGTCGCGGGTTCGATTCCCGCACGGAACAAATATTTGTATGACCTGCAAGTAGTTGTTCCGGGTCTGGCTGTTTGTGTATGTGAGTTGAAATGTTTGTAAAAGCACCCACAATACAGGAGAAATTCCTAGTGTGGGGCAACGTTTAAAAAAAAAAATTAAAAAAATTATGTATGCCCGACACCCGACACGCGACTGCGCTACACCAAAGGCAGGGTTATGTATCTTTATAACCAATACACAAATAAAGGTAAAAGGCTAGGTTTTGTTTTTATACAATCAGAATGACGGATTTTAGACATCAGTACCTAAGTAACGACAATTCCAAAAATATAACACACAAAATTTAAAAAAAAATACTAAAAATCTATCAAAATCTGAGATTGAACTAAAATAACCGCCATGAACTAACTGCACAAGACTACTTGAAGACTGATCATTTTACGTTTTTTTTTTTTGTTGCAGTCGTCTCCGTAAGTCCGAATGAAAAAACGGAACCCTTAGAACACTCTAAGGGTTCCGTTGTTCCACACTCGTGTGTCTGTCTGCCCATCTGTCAGCCAGTTGTTACCGATTTAATTGAAATTTGGTACATATTTATGAATTTTTGTGACCCGAAGAGGTACGTGTAACATAAATAATATTATATACTTATTCAAAATTAATTTCACTTTTCGGAGGCTAATATGATTATACAGATAGATGATTATGCTTTTTCAGTTTTGCCATCTGTACTGTGTGTAATTTATGTAATAATTTTAATATAATTAAGTAGTTTTAAAGATAATAAAGAAAATAGATGAAAATTATCCGCCCTTTATCTTTGAAACTACTGAGCCTTAAATATTTAAAAAAATACAGGAAATAGTTCTGTACTCATAGATAGCACGAAAACCTATAAGCAGTCTATAGTCTTAAAATAACATCGTAAATCTCTCAATAATCAAGTCAATTGTGCGTACAAACTTACATTTGCATTTGCATATATGCACGGTTTTCGACTAAGTCTGTTCTTGGGATAAATTTTATTCATACCAACTACGAAACCTTTCATTCTGCATATTTCGATACCCAATTGACCGGTTTATTTTTTATTATTTTCAACTATCTTTATTGAACCCAGACGCCCCGCGCCCTTGGTAGATAGCCGTACCCTAAAACCACTATACATACATGAAGACCAAACCAATGTAAATTAGACTAATGCAGTAATGTAAGGAGTAACCTTAACCCCACTGAATATCGTCCTAGGCAGTAACTCAGCCTGGGTGCTAACACAGTGGATATCTAATCTGTGCTACACGGAGCGTAATTACAATATATAAAGCTAACGGGAGCTACCTCCAGATAATTTATACAATACGTACACACGGATATCTAAAGCTGGCTATTCACCAGAGTTGTTGCGAAGATGCGTGTAGTTGAGCGGGGAGAATATCCACCACTACCGGTGCTTTATTTTGATGAATTTTGATTTTGAAACAATTATATTATTTGTTTAATTTTCGAGCTAACTGCTCCGTTTCCTCCCACAGCTCTGGTGAACAGAATACGGATGTCGTACTCCATATATTATATTTGCACGCATCACACGTACCTCGTACTCTTAGTTAAATCGTATTTCTTGAGCAGTTGAAAGTAGCTCACTCTCAACTGCTCAAGAAATTCTTCTTTTTTTTGGAACGATGTTCCTTAGCGCGGCTTGCGGAAGGAGTTGACTGGTAGAAATTGTCACATAAGGAAAAGGCGTTATGCCCCGTAAATGCGACTTTCTCTCTCTCTCTGTCTCTTTCTATCATATACGAGTGTGTGTGTGTGTGGGCGAGTATCGCTTAAGGCACTTCGTTGCTGAAGTTCGGGTCCTCCGAATGAACAGGTTTTTTTTTAAATTTGTCTCTTTCTATTTTCGTAGAGAAAGGAACGAGCATTTTCGACATCATCATCATCATTCAACTAGAAAACTTCCACCGCTGGACATGGACCTTTGCTAAGCACCGCCACAACGACTGATCCTGTGTTTCCCGCAACCAGCGGATTCCCGCGACCCTCACGGTAGAATATATTCGGCGCCATCGCCAATCCGTTCTGCGAGCAACGACTTGAGTTTAACAATTCTTCAGGACTTTTATTTGTCACGAATGTAATGGGGTCTCTGTATCGTATTTAATCTGTGCTACTTATTTCGCAGGATTCGTGAAAACTATCATTATTGCACTAATATTATTGCACGCTCGCAGCTATTGGGAATGTATTGGAAAGGTGTCGGGAATGTATCGGGAGTGTCTCGCCAATGAATGTATGTGTGCTGTCGTCTGTTATCCTGTAGCCAGGGCTGCTACAACCAGGGACTTGTAGTAAGGATGTCATGTGAAATGTCGACCTTTTGGTGAGGGGTGAGGGCTGTCTGTCACGTTATAGTGAGTAATTAATTTCTTCGTTAATTATACTACGAGTATTGCACAATGTCGTACAGTAGGTACTGGAGTTAAAGATATTAGTCTTGCTTACCAGTTAACTCTTGTTTACCTACAAAACGTGATTTTAAATTTCAAAGACTGATCATTTGTTTCAAATACGAGAAAGAAGGCACTAATGAAAGCAAAAATTTACAGAAAAATTATAATCTAGTCGCCGCTTGCAATAGGTAGTTTCGTATGGAGAAGAATAGGCAAAAAACTCCACCGTTACTGTTTTACAAAAAAATTATCATATTTTGTGTTTGTATTCATTATATTATTATAATTAAATGTGAAGACGATGCACATAGAATAAAATAAAAACTTGGTTTAGCTCCTTTAAGTGAAGTAATGGAATACTTTCGACTGTTTTCGTACACTAGTGTTGTCGTACCGCAGCGTTCTCTCTTTTGCCAAAGCCAAAATATAAAGAGAGTCAGGACTGGTGACGTGGGAGCAAATGACGTACATTTGTCCGTCCGCGTGAGAAGCAGCTCATCCTGAGGTCGACAGCATTCAGTAGCAATTTCCCATTGCTTGCGAAGTTTTTCGTTCATAGTGAATTAATAAACGCTAGCGTTCCTGCATATACTGCCTAATGGCACTATACTGAAACATTGGGTGTTGCATTTTGATGTGAAACATCTATAGCCGCACGTAAAACCGATTGCTGGCGTGGCGACGAATGCCGTGGCGACGCGTCGCCACACTATTACCGAAGTCACTGATTAAAACAATTGAGTTGTCACAATTTGAAATAAGTTTTAGAATTTTTATTTTTTTCTTTAGTGAAAATAAATGTTTATTACATAAAACAATCATCATTTTCTGGAAAAATTCGTTGTAGAATTGTTCATATTAGTTCCTGTCGTAATCTGTTCTTAAAAGCATATTACTTGTACAAAATAATTTCGATGTTTCACATCTGCTAGGCGTCCCGTGACGGCTCACAATTTTTATTTTTTATAGATTATTTCTGACGAAAAGGTAATCTGTAACTATCTGTTATAATCGTTCCCTGTTCAGTCCAGTGAAGTAATGGAAGAATTCAACTGTTGCCATAAACTGTTATACCACGTTCTCTCTCATCTCTCCTACGAACTGTATGGGAAAAGTTTTTGCGACTTCTGACTTTTCTAATACTCAAACCTAAGTTGATCCATTAGAGTTTGTTGATCCTTATATGAAACAGGAACGATTGGCATTCAAAAAGTCTTGCTGACTGTATTTTTGTTTTAAATCAGTTTGGTGTACGCTCCAAACTGAAACATCTTAAATAGTTTCTATTCTATGATGATCCACACCCCTATCCCTAGAATACCGTTAGCATCAACACACGGATTCCGTTTCAGCCACAGACCACAGCTTTCCCTAATATCGTGTACCGACAGCAAAACCACCACTTTATAATGCAGCGATTGTTACGACTTTCATTACCATGTTCTTATGCAAATAAAGCGCAAACTCAAACTCAAAGCATTTATTTCAATTAAACCATTTACAGGCACTTTTGAATTGTCAAGTGGGTCAGTCAGAAATATGAAGCTAGTTGCCCATTCCAAAGCGTAGTAGGTACCTATGGAGAAGAACGGGCAAGAAACTCCATGGACACTCTTTTAAATTATATTGTTACATAAATATTAGTTACATCATTAATGTTGAATATAGGTATAATTATATGTGAGAACGATGTAAATAAGATGTACACGTTGAGTGTCCAGTGTACAGTAAATATAAATTTAAACAAAACAATCCATAATAAAATAATTAAAATAAGCCTTGGTGGCTAAGAGATGACCAGTCCCAACTGACAGCGCCCGTTCACGAACATGACGCATGGATCAGCACCATTCAGCTCAACCATTTTGAAGGGAGCTAAATGATCCAACACACGCGCCACCGTCAGCGAGACATTTGAGTGAGCATGACATCTATCAGCCGCCAGGGCACATTCAAGTCAATGAAAGACATTACCCGGTAAATGGTAGCTCGATAGTACATAGTACTCACACTTGTTCTATGCAATTATATAATACAAAGGAGATTGAGTTTATACAAAGCAAATGTAGTCTTACAATCTTCAGCAGCTCCAACAGTATTTTCAAATGTTAATCAATTAGTTGTGGTTGTGGAGCAGGACCAGCATTGAGCCAGGCATTTTTATCAGCGGTATAATCCCCCAACTTATAATATGCCCGGCTGCATAGTGTGCGTTTTATACAAACTTTGAATTTCGTCTCATTGAGTTGAAGTATGTGGGGAGGTATTTTATTGTAACATTTTAAACAGTACCCCATGAAAGATGAGTCTACTTTAGCCAGTCTGAAACCTGGTTGAACTAATAGGTCCCTATTTCTGGTACTATAATTATGTCTATCACCTCTTTTAGTAAAAAGATGTACATTTTTTCTTACGTACATGATGTTTTCATAGATATATTGACAAGGTACCGTCAAGATCTTAATAACCTTAAACAGTTCCCTTAGAGAATCGCGCCTGCGGAGATTATAAATGGCTCTGATGGCTCTTTTCTGCAGAATAAAAATAGAATCGACGTCTGCAGCCCGTCCCCAAAGTAAAATACCGTAAGACATGATACTATGAAAGTAACTAAAATAGACCAGCCTCGCGGTATCAACATCGGTATATTGACGGATTTTTCTGACAGCATATGCTGCTGAACTTAGCCGTCCCGCCAGAGATGTTAAATGAGAACCCCATTGTAGCCTCGAGTCAAGCGTGATCCCCAGGAAAACAGTTTTATCGACGAATTCTAGTTTCTCTTGATTCAATACTATCTCACAATCACTACTTTTGACATTAGGTAAAGAAAATCGTATACACTTAGTTTTTTTCCCATTTAATACTAAATTATTAGCAGTGAACCAATTATGGACCTGCATTAGGGCGTTATTAACATCGTCAAAATTTTTAGCACTTCTTTCTACCTTAAAAATTAAAGAAGTATCGTCAGCAAATAACACCATTTGTGGTTGATTTTTTAATAAATGTTAATAATCATCATTAATATACACTAAAAAGAGGAAAGGACCCAATATCGAGCCTTGTGGAACTCCCATTTCTACTTTCAAACTAAGTGAATTGACACCATTTATTTGAACTTGCTGCTGCCTATCATTTAAATAAGATTTTACTAGACTGAGCGCAAGTATTCCAAGTCCATAATGCTCAAGTTTCAAGAGCAAGGTTTGTGATCGACGCAATCAAATGCCTTGGAGAGGTCACAAAAGATTCCTATGGCGTCTTGGGTCTCTTCCCACGCCGTAAATATGTGTTTTAATAAGGTGACCCCGGCGTCAGTCGTACAACGTCCCTTGGTGAAACCATACTGTTGATTGTGTAAGATTTTATTGGTGTTAAAATGAAAGAGCATTTGATTAAGCATTACCTTTTCAAATACCTTGCTGAAAACTGGCAACACGGATACGGGTCTATAATTATTGGTGTCTTTACTGTCCCCGGATTTGAAAAGTGGTATTACCTTACTGTATTTCATTAAATCCGGGAAGACTCCTTGATCCACACACAAATTAAATATGAAGGCTAGGTAAGGCGCTATAGTGTCAATTATGGATGTACAGACTTTAATGGACATTCCCCAAAGATCTTCAGTCAAAAAAGCACTAAATCGTATTGGATTTTACCTTATTTGAACTTGTAGAAATTTGACTTCAATAAAATGTCGATACTGTTTTGCTCGGTACGGAAAATGAGTATTAAATGATAAATGATTTTATTTCTGTAAGTAGTTCTGTACAGATACTTTTAAATGTCAATGAATCAATAGCATAATATCGGTGATAGCTTTTTTGAGAGCGAAGCCAAGTATGTTAAGCCTAGTCGGAGAAGGTAACAAGACCTACCTAGGTAACAAGATTACCTATAGGTAATGTAAACCCCTTATTGCTTGTAATCTTCGAAAACTAGATCTTAAAGGTGATTCAACTAAAATAATGTTTATACAGTGACATGGCATAGTTATAGTATCATGGACTTCTGCCTACCCCTCCCCCCCCCCCTACCCCTGCCGCCCCTGCCCCCCCTGGCCTACCCCTTCGGTACATACAGACGTTACCTCGTTATGCTATGTTACGTCAGGTCATTACAAACAAACATGCCAGTACTTACTATGAAAAGCTGCGTTCTGTTCCAAAGATCCATGTTTAAGTGGTTAAATAAAAGTCAACAATAAAGTAGTCACCTACTTTATATTCCAACGGTACCTTATCACAATAATAATTATATTAAATTGTACAAAATGTAATTGAAGACGCCCCCCCCCCATCCCCATCCCGCCCCGCGCCTCGTTTTGTGTCTAAGGAAGGAGTAAGAATGCTTAGTATTATAATCTGTTCGAAACACATCTGATGAAAGTGTAAACAAACCGGGTTCAGGTTAAACTCTTAGGCGATCACTCGCTAAACGAAATTAGTATCTGATTCGTCTGCATTAGGAAGGTTTCAACTTTAAATGTCATCACTTTATCCAAAAAATTTTGTTTGAATAACATAATTTAATAGTAATTGAACAATCATTGACGAAAATTGAGGTTATAAAATTACCCTCAATAGTGAAATGAAAACATCTTCAAGGAGATATTAACTTAGGTATTCGATTAGTCAAATCAAAGCACTTTGTAAGTGTTACTACAAATTGGCATCCACAGGTACACTTTCTTGATTTACATTTTCAACACATATTTTTGAAACATACCATAGTGCCTACAAGTTCCACATAAACTATCATTAAAGCTATTAATGCTTCATTAGGAAAACATTCCTAATTGTGCTAGGTTACGGAGGGATCGAGTTTACATGCGTACTGAACTTGTAGGAGAGGATTTATACTATCGAGTATCATATGTATCAGATTAGTAGATATGAAGATCTTTTTGTAGATAAGGTATTTATAACACCACATACGAAGCTTTGTAAATAACAAACCCAATTTAGGGAACATTAATTACATGGTTTACGTATGTATGTTCATGTATGCTTCGTGATTACCTTACAAAAAACTAAAACTTGAAATTATACAGGCAATGAGCGTATTTACAAAATATAATACCTTAGAAACCTTCGCCAGCGTGCAGGTTGGCAATTATCCCACGGGAACGCACTACACGTATAACATTATTTTATGTCCTAACCTAGGTGACCACGGTGTACCTGTGCGCCAAATCTCATCGAAAACCGTTCAGCCGTTAATGCGTGAAAAGGTAACAGACAAACAGACTTTCACATTTATAATATTAAGTATGGCTGCAGAGTTAATCAATGTCCAATCCAATCGACCAACTGTTGTCGTGAGTCAACCCTATCGTGCATGAGCTCCTGCTAAATCAAGTCTCGTGTAGGTACAATGACCTGACAAATTCTGACAAATAGACCGTCCGTGTACACTGGCACTATGATGAATGAGAGGAAACTCACTCGATGGCGTATTGCTGTGGACCGACTGACTAACTGACTTTCATATTGATCGATACATGAATCTCGATTCCAATACGAAAGATGCGATACAAAATCTAATGGTTTAAATAGTAATACAGGCATAGAATAAAATTATGAAATTGCTGAGGTATTGAAAATGGGAAATATTTAACTGATCCTTTAAAAACTTTTTGCGCTTCTAATGATGCACACTTTTTTTAAATAATCGAGCCTCTTTGTAGCTTTCTGGCCTATTCTCACAGTTGGTCGCAGTAACTAAGCTAGGGCACCCCCGACCAAACGGGTTAGGTTTGGTTAGAACTGGGAAAAAAAAAAGATTTAACAAAAAACATTGAATTTTTGCCCTGCCAAGAATTTGTCCAAATTTTGGAAAAGTAGAAGTCTGTCGGTGCAAGGTCTGGTGAGTATGGTGGATTACGCAAAACTTCCAACCCTAACTCTTATAGCTTAGAGACCGTCTGTTGTGCCGTATGAGGTCGAGCGTTGTCGTGTAGGAGCAGCGGGGACGAGCGATTAACCAAGGCTGGCCGGAAATTTGCGAGCTTCTCCATTATTGTGTCCAGTTCCTCATAGTACCTATCCGCAGTAATACTGGTGCCATTTTGTAAGAAGCTGTGATGAATTATACCGGCGGCACTAGAACACCGCAAAGTGACCATGACTTTTTTAGTTTTCGTTTGGTGAATGTCCCAAAGGAAAACTAAAATAGTCATGGTCACTGTGCCTGGGGATCTAACCAATATGATGACCGCTTACGATTATCTTAAAGAATCTATTTTTCATTACAACTGACATTGCGGTTCAAAATTCCTTCGTTTCGCACCGCAAGGCATACCTCAACGCGTTCGTCGCGCTGGCGATCGTTCAGTTCATGCGGCACCCACTTATCAAGTTTTTTTACCTTGCCAATTTGACGCAAATGAACCAATATTGTTTTGATGCTAATGTTGAAAGCCGCTGCTAACTCAGCCGGAGATTGAGTATGATCAGCTTCCACTATCACCTTTCCGCCGTCGTTGTTGACTTTAGTTTTCGGGCGACCACGGGGCTCACTTCTTAGATCAAAATTTCCATGTCGGAAGCTTACAAACCAATAAGGAGTCGTGCGTCCGTTTGTAGTGTTCACTCCGTACACGTAATTAATGTTGCGAGCCGTTTGTGCAGCATTGCTACCGCGACGGCACTTGTATTTTTATTGTGTTCATATTGATGAAAAATATACAAATGTAGTGAAAACGAAACACTAATCAATAAACAAATTACTGAATTATAAAACAGAATTCCATATTTTTTTTACAGGTATTACTATAAAGGTCAGAGGAATACATTTTAGTTCAGCTCTATGTCCTACCAATGGAATTGGAAATGGGATTTGGAATGGGCAACTAGCTTCATATTTCTGACTGACCGACCACTTGACAATTCAAAAGTTCCTGTAAATGGTTTAATTGAAATAAATGCTTTGAGTTTGAGTTTGATTGCCAGCCATACATAAATTACGTTTCAAAGGACCAGTATTATTGTAAAACGGCAACTTCATAGGTAAAGACCTATTATTAAAGAGTTCAATAATATTCATATTCGATATACATGCCATCGATAATTTTGAATATTTATGAGCCAATGGAATATCATCCGAAGATGTTACTGTTCTAAAATTATTATTTATTACAATAAAAACATCCAAGTTTTTAAAAGGAAACAGAACTTATCATAGTTAAATAAAACGATCGTTGGCCCCACTTGTCACCTAATTAATGTAGTCATTACGCTCATCTCACTTAGTAGCAATATTGAACTGAGTAGGTACTTCCATCGTCTAAGTGCTCATACACACGAGTGACATGCGTCTACGGCAGAGGCAACTGCAGCCGTCCACGCAGTTGCCGCGTGTGTATGAGTACTTAGGGGATAGGATCCACTAGTCAAGCAATACGCAAAATGAAAAACAAGCGCAGTGCCGGAGTTGACGAAATACCATCTTTCTTAATTTAAGAATGTATTAATGAATTGACACCACCTATAACCAAACTAATAAATAAATCCTTTGACGAAGGTATTTTTCCGGATAAATTAAAAGAAGCTAAATTACGACCAATATTTAAAAAAGGCGGCAAACCACAATATCCCAGTTCCTACCGACCAATAGCCCTTCTACCAGTTATATCAAAAAATTTCGAAAAAACAATGTCCACTAGAATTAACAAGTTTTTGGAAAAAATCAATCTCTTG
The DNA here is from genome assembly GCA_937001585.2 of Brachylomia viminalis. NCBI lineage: Eukaryota > Metazoa > Arthropoda > Insecta > Lepidoptera > Noctuidae > Brachylomia > Brachylomia viminalis. The sequence continues at coordinate 566,469 of OW443317.2, forward strand.
GACATTAATCAGTTTGGCTTCAGGCAAGAAAGATCAACCACACTCGCGATATATAATTACGTACAAGAAATATATAACTACATTAATGACAAACAATATGCCATAGGTTTATTCTTGGATATGACTAAAGCATATGATAAAGTTTCCCATGACATTTTACTACAAAAATTATATGGCATAGGGATTAGGGGTACCGGTTCTAAATGGATAAAATCCTACCTAAAAAATAGAATACAATACGTTGAAATAGAATACTACGAAAAAGAAGCAAATGAAATACAAATTGTTAAATCACGGACAAAGATTATTAACCACTCCATTCCACAAGGCAGTGTTTTGGGGTGTATAATATTTATTATATACATAAACGACCTACCTAAAATAATTGACTCGAAGTGCGTTCTATTCGCGGACGACGCGACGTATCGCTAGTGTTTCGAAGCACTGAGTACACCGAAACTTTGACCAACATAGAAAATACTTATGAAATAGTTAAATCATGGCTAGAGAAGCACAATCTACAAATTAATGCTAACAAAAGTAATTTACTACAATTTAGGACATACCAACGAAAGCCGCTAATCATAAATAGCCTTAGTAATCAATTAAATATACCAGAAAGAGACGACCTAACTCTTATTGGAAAAAGCATATCGAAAATCTAAAGACTAAATTATCAAAATTTAATTACGCATTCAGAAAATTAAAAAGCAACACAAATTATGAGACCGCTTTCAACATACTATGCCTATGCATATGCATGGTTTAACTATGGCATAATATTGTGGGGTGAAAGTACTGACTTTTATGATATTGTCATCATGCAAAAGAAATGTATACGTATCCTAATGAACATTAAGCCATGGGAAAGTTGTAAACCACATTTCATAAGAAATAATATAATCACGTTACCCTCCCTTTACATACTACAAATAGTTACGTTCGTGCAAAAACACAGAGATTACTTTCGATCAAACATAGAAGCAAATCTAAATTATAACCGAAGAAACAAAAACAAGTTGATTACACAAACACCAAAATTAAAAATAATGAAAAATAGCCCCAACTATAGAATCGCAACAATTTATAATAACCTACCAAATTACATAAAAGATGACGACAACACAAATTCATTGTATAGCAAACTAAGATTACTCTTAATAGGGAAATGTTATTACACAGTAGACGAATTCATGACGGATAAAACTTTATAGATGTAGGTAGGTACCTACTTAATTCATAACTTTTCTTTGTTAGATCCGGCCTGATCCAAGACATAAATCTTGTTTATTCCAGTGGCATTAAGAGCGTTTATACCTTATGAGTGGCAACGTCGCAATTTAGTGTCATATTTCGTGGTTTTCAATTTTTATCATAATATCGGAGCTATATTTAAAAAATCTGTTTAACTTTTTAGAATTATGTGAAAACTGTGTAAAAGGTAAGAAATCGTTGCGTTTACAGTTCTATTTATATGCAAATAATACATTGGAAACTTGCAGGGCGTTATTTTCATTGTAAAATAACCGTAAGCATTACGGTTAATTACTTTTTAAACACTTTCACGTAATTCTAAAAAGTTAATTAAACAGATTTTTTAAATATAGCTCCGATTAAATGATAAAAATTGAAAACCACGAAATATGACACTAAATTGCGACGTTGCCACTCATAAGGTATAAACGCTCTTAACGAATCCATTTTATTTTTTGTATTATAAAATGACATACCATAATTAAATTTAATCAATAACTTGTTTGACATGATTGTAATTATTACCTATTCCTTATTATTATTTTATTCTACTATTTACTACCTACCTACTAATGCAATCTGACTAAATATGGACTTTATGTGTGTTATTATTGTGTATTGTTTATTACTGTTAATTGGACATCGTAACAACTTCTAGACATGTATTTTACTTTTATTTTTGTTACCGAAATGAATCGTATTGTGTAAACTTGATAATTTGACTCAATATATTTATTTATTAAGGAAAAACAAACTAACATATTACAGTGTTATAACAAGGCTTATATACTAAACTGTGTGTAATTTATAAACTCAACAGCAAACCGAGATTGTGCTTTGCAGTGCCCTGACAGGGTTCATGTACAAAAACCGACAGTAATAAATTGTAAAATGTGTGATGTGCATGAGAGCAAATAAATAAATAAATATTTGCTAAAATGTGACCTACACAAAGAGTGCTCAATTGAACTATACCAGTAAAGTAAGTCTTTATCGTTACATCGACGAGTACCTACAATTCGCCGAGTGGGTTAACGACGATCGGTTTAGTTGTGAATGTACTGCACTGTACCGACGCCAATGAAATGTACTGCAATGTACCAATGATAATAAAATCTGTTTCCCCTTTAGAATGTTACAGCACAACTGAGGTATTGGTGGTTTTGGGAAACTAAGAACTAAGAAATGCAGAATGTTGTTGGAGGGCAAACCAGCAGTCTGCGCACCCGATGGTAAATGGTCACCACTGCCGCCTTCGGACATCTGCAATGCCAGAGGTACCACATGTACATTATCATCCGAAGAACAAAGTAGAAATATCTCATGTGCCTGTACTTATGTCGGCAGCAGATTGTATGATTCGTCATGTCACTACACAAACGGCGCCGTCTGTTTACAAACGCTCGCTGGTTTGTAAAACGCCGAAGGCAAACTGTCGAAGCTTCTGATCGTATTCGTTTCGTCAAGAGTCACATAATAAATGCTCGTCTGTGTCTCGGACGAGTTTTTCACAAAGAGCATTACTGCTACCAAAATAAACCTATCCTTGCTTGAACAGATTGATAGACCGGAATTTGTTTGAAATGTCCCATATTTACGTTATACTGTAACAGATATTACTATTAACTGTAGAGGTCATGTTCGCGTATTTAATAGACTTATTTAATAGTTATTTTATTAACTCCATGTCCGGCTACCATGATATTTTATTATTATTGAGAAAGTCTGAATAATTATTATTATAGGTAATTAGTTTGTTTAATGACTCATGTAGGTATATCGACTGACTATAATAATGGACCGCAAGTGTAAGGTCATTTGTTTATTGTACTTAGTGATGCTTCAAGACATTGTCTGCCCGTGGATCGTGGGTAGAACCGAAGGCCTTTCCGTCTACAAAGCACAGTGGATCTAAGCACTAAGTTGTGTTTCAGTATTTCGCTTAAATCATCATAATAGGCAGCCTTCTTCACATTACACAGGCACAGAAAAACTTCTAGAAATTTTGTCTTGATGATACTTTTAGGTAATAATGTACCACTACCAATATGCTTTTTCTCATAATTCTTAATTCGATTATTTTTATATTAGTTGTACTTCTAATTTTGATATCCCATTGTAATTGTAATGTGAAGGCCTGAAACACAGGTTTGAATAAACCTAGATCGGGTGGGTCGCTAATTTAAACTAATTCCGAACCATCATTACATGCACCTGTAATTAAAAAAAATAGTTACATTTATTTTGTTAATAGGCAATTGGAATTGTATAGGATTGGAATTGTATTGTTGTCCGCCTTTGTACAGTTTTTACTTGTGCATAAAGTTTTAATAAATAAATATTTAGTACTGTTTGGCTAATTGTAAACGTTTTTATTAAATAAAAATGTATTATTATTATTTATTAATTAGTATTAGTTCTTCCATCTAAGCTGAGTACAGGCCTTCTCCCTTTTGTGCCATGCTTCCCTGGTTTGAGCGAGTCGCACCAGGTCTTGCCCGCGATCTTCTATGTATAATTCAATAAGAGTGTATAATAATGATTTTGAATACTAAAGTAAGTGAGCACTAGGCAGGGGGGTCGACTCCCTAAGCATGAAGTCCGTAGTTTCGGCCGAAGTTACGGGCGTCTCTTACTCCGTATCACCTACGGACATAAGATTAGGTTGGAGTCGAATTAAGAATGAATGACAACACAATTTGACAGCTGTCCCTACTCGCGATGTGTTTATGCCCGTTCGAAAAATGGTATTTCTCACTTGTTTTAACGAATCAACAACTTTTGGCCGGGCCCGTATCTTTGTTGACGGACTTAGAGAGTAGGCCCCCAGATTCAACACTTTTGTCCACTCGGAAGAAATATTCCAAAAGAGTCACTATGGAGTTTATTGCCCATTCTTCTCCATATGAAACTACCTTTTGGAAGGGGCACCTGGACACAGTTCTATTTTCTGACAAATCATATTCAAAAGTGCCTTTTTATCTTTAAAATAAATCATTTGATTTTGACCTTGAAACGAAAGAAAGAATTAACTCAAATAGGTAACTCTGTATTATAAATAGCTAAGGTATTGAGGGTTTACGAAAGAAAGCATAAATAAGTTTACGTGTAGGCCTCAGAAACAAAGCATAGATATGTTAAGCACAATGCAGACAACCAAACCTACCAAACTTCTTGGCTGGCTATTCTTTAACATTACATGCAAAGTTCGAGAGAATAAGATCTTTATAGGCTTATATTCGAGCGTCTGAACAAAACGCCTGTGCAATTGGACTAATACCAGTTTAATAAGCAACCCTTAATTTAAGAGCTGATGACAGCCAGTGCCTCAGGCGCAGTCTAATAAACTATTTCCTATACATTTAAATAATTTACAACGTAAATAAACCGAACCCACGCACGCATTTATTTTACATCAACAGTAGATATAATGAGATCTAATTGACATGGGTTTACAAAAACCGGACAAGTGCGAGCAGAACTCGCAGACTTAGGGTTCCGTATGACCTCCAAGTTTGTTTCGGTCTTTTTTCTCCGAGTCGTCAGTTAGGAAACAACGAACTCATGTAGTTTCAAAACATCAGTTATATTTGACGTGTAAAAATGTTTTTTTTTTGTACCTACTAATTTACAGAAATAAATACCTATAATTTACCAAAAATTATTAAAACTGACCTTTTATTTACGGTTTATTTGCGGTTATTCATTATTTGCGGTTTAAATACAGGTTGTGCACGAAACTTAGACCAAGTTCGGCGCTTATAAATAATACCGTTTTGAAGATAGAGCAAAAATAAAAAACGGTTCGGCTCCGTAGCCGAGATGAATCTGTACGCAAGCACATTGTTAATTTTATCGGCAGCAAAAATCATTTTTATTTTATAGTTCTTCTAAAAACTTTGAAACCGTGACAAATAAAGTTATTTTTGCGGTTGCTATTTCACAAAAAAAATACAAGCGACTTCCAAAAAAAACAGTACCAAGTGAAAAATTACTTTCATTCAGGAAATCGGTGGCAAAAGCGAAAATACAAAACCAAAGTCACCGACTTATAGTTATTTTTCACTTTTTACGTACCGGACCTACCCCATACGAATTCGTATACTACTACTTGCTAGGTAAACAACAGTGACAGGAAGTTTTATAACATCTTATGATACACAATTAAATACGTATTATTAAAGCTAACTCAAAAAGTACTAAATCCTAACCCAAACCAAACCAAATAAAATTCATATATATGCGACCACCGCACGACCTTCCCCACCAAATGAAAGAATTTTCAAAATCGGTCCATAATTTGATGAAAATATCGATGAACAATATGAACATACATAAAAATACAAGACGAACACAGAACGTCCTCCTTTCTTGAAGTAGATTAAAAACCGCAGGACGTGTCTTCTTCAATATTCTTTCGTGAAAAGTAAAAGCCAGGCAGACGGGGAGGTGGCGCGAGGAGGCGAAAGTGGCGCGAGGAGGCGAAACGCCGGCGCGTAGCTCCGCTGCCGCGAGAAATCACGGTACAGCGGACAGAGCTCCGGCGGGATCTCAGGGCGGCATGGAGAGTGCGATTGTCGCAACCCAGCGCTGGGCACGCCACAATTGCGGCGATAAGTCCCCTCTTTGAGGAGTGGCTAGAGAGGCGCCACGGCATCCTCAACTTCCGCCTGACGCAGGTCCTCACCGGACACGGTTGTTTCGGGAGTTTCCTGTTCCGGATAAGGCGGGAGGAAACGCCCGGGTGTCACCATTGTGTGGATCGCCCGGAGGACACGGTGGAGCATACGGTGGAGGTCTGCCCGGCTTGGGCGGAGCACCGCCGTGTCCTCGTGGAGGCGATTGGCGGTGGCGATCTCTCGCGTCCGGCCCTGGTCCAGGCCATGGTACGGAGCGAGAGGGCTTGGGAAGCCGTCACCTCCTTCTGCGAAGCAGTAATGTTCGCGAAGGAGGAGGCGGAACGCGTGAGGGAGAGGCAAAATTTGCGCCCTCACGCCCCTAGCCGCCGCAGGAGACGCCCTGGGCGTCGGGAATCGCAGGCCGATTCCCGGCCACCGCAGGCGCGGGCTTGCGAACGGCGAGCAATGGGCAGCTCACCGTTCGATAAGGACCAGGCCCGGGTCGACGGCGCGTTGTGTTCCACGCGCGCCTCAAAGAGATGTCAGCACCAATGACGGAGTCCGCTAGGACCGATGCCTGCTAGGGTTGCGGAAAAGTCCAAGAGGGTTACCGTGGCCCCTGGCACAGGCAACTGAAGGAACACGGGTGGGTTTTAGTCAGTAAGAGTCTGACACGCCCTCCTGCTCTGCCCAGAGCGGGAGAAGTTATTTGATGATTTCCCACCCACAAAAAAAAAAAAAAAGGCACACGGGGCGGGGAGGGGGGGGGGGATGTAGACTTAGTAAGGGTCACCACTCTCCTCCAAATGTACCTGCGGTCGCGGTTCGGCGCAACATGTCTTTGGTCCTCCCCTACTTCCCTACTTCCCTCTTATATAGCCATCCTTCACTTTCATACTCAAAACTTTCCTCACAAGATTTTCCTCATTCGACACACATAAATGTTGCACTGCATTTATGTCTATCGTCGATTGTGTATTGAACCCTAAGAGGCATGGTTATGCCCCGCGGCGTCTCTCGCTCATTACCGCGTCATTACTGTGTCATTGCGTCCGTCTGTCTGTCTGTGCACGCCATGGGAAGCATGTTATAATGTGGGATAATCATATATTATGTTTGTGGAGGACTGGCTACATTTGTAATGTTTGTTGTTTGTTCTGTTTGTTTAGCCTCGGAAACAGATTGTAAAGCAAATTGACCATAAACTTAACTTGACCGTATTCAAATCACAACTGTCATTGTCACAGTCATATGAAAAGGCTGTTATGCATGAAATCTAACGAATTTTATAAATTGTAAAAAATTCTGTAGTATTTTAAAAAACTGACATAAATACTTTCCATGCTCATAAGAAATAATTCCTTTTTTGAATTTGTTATTTTTCAGCTGTAGACACAGCTGTTTTGTCCTCTGTGGGAGGTCTGTTATTGTTTTTCATTGAATTCATATTTTAATTTATTGTGATTCATTGTGAATATAATAAAGCTTTACTATACGTAAGTTTAATATGACGGTACGGTTGGCGCAATGGTTAAATGATCGACTGCTGCGTTGCGTGTCGAGGGTTCGATTCCCGCACGGATAAAATATTTGTATGACCTACAAGTAGTTGTTCCGGGTCTGGCTGTTTGTGTATGCGAGTTTAAATATTTGTAAACGCACCAACAATACACGAGAAATTCCTAGCGTGGGGCAACGTTTTTATAAAGAATAGAAGAAGAAAAAAATGTATAGAATCATACGCACACACCATCATACATCATCATATCACATAGAATCTTCCGGAAGATATTCTAGAAATAATGGTGAAAACCGCATGAAAATCATTTTTCATTAATTTTCACAAAAGATTAACGTGGTCACACAGACAGACACGAAATGCGACTTGAATCACTACTGGGTGAAATTGAATAGGTGTGCCAAATTAAAATATATAAAACAATGTTTTTAAAAAAACATGTCGAGTTTGACTTGCTTCTATGTACCATGGTTTTATCGACTTTATTGTGTTATGTGCCCTCTGATAAAGGACGAACGTTTTTGACGTATGTTACCTATAGGATTACCGTTACCTTAGATACCTTTGAAATAATAACACAAGTCTTCATAACTGTTCAGGAAGCAATTTTCGGGACTCTTCATGACTATTACTTGAAATTAGATGATTAAAAAATATACCTTGCTGATGACTACGAAATTACAATTTTTGCATGTGCGCTTAGGTACTGGCCTACTTTACCTTACAGAGAGCCGCAAACTACTTCCCATTTTAGAACTTTAATAGACCCAATTTTATCTATATGTTTACAATGGTTTCGTTTATATACCTCTTAAATAATAAAATACATAAGGCATATTACCTACATGTCATTGGATTCCTTATGAAATTCCCTATCTACCGGAGTATCTGTATTAGCTGTGTCTGTTTTCACTGAAAACGTATTTCAGTGGAAACAGGAAAAATATTATAATTTTTAATAAAAAATGTTTACATGATGAACATGATGAATGAAAACTATGATGTATGTATATATAATGGGATTTTCAAAAGGACTAGATATGTAAAAGTTACGTCCAGGGCTAGGTCTTGATCTAGGTTATCTGGACGCATCAAACAAACTATAAATTACGGTTACATAGCTCACTCAATTGAGGTAGATAGGTGTCGTACTTACGGTTTTATGTAGCAAACACTATTTTCATCACGGTTTACATGTTTTACTAACACTAATAACACTATGAATTTAAGTTTATATAAAAACACTATATATCACTGTTCTGTGACGTATTGGCGCGAACAATATCTATTATTTATATTATCTATATTCTTCATTATTTTTTTTATTTATTATTTTATTATCTTTATTTTTATTTCTTTTTTAAGGGTGTCCAATTTTTTTTCGTTTAATGTTACAAATTATATTATGATTAGTTTTATTATTGTGTAATGTTACCTATACGTTTAGATTTAGCTAGTGAATAAATGTGATATTGTTACGCATTTTAGATCAGGAATATGGTCCGCCCTAAAACAGTTTTAAACGTGCTTTAGCTGCGCCTGTAGCGAAGCTAAACAACCACAAAATATGCAAAAACTAATGTTAACACAAAATAAACCTTATGGCCGTTTCCTTTATATTGTATTATTGGTTGTAGTATAATCGGTAGAAATGAGACATAAATCAATCTTAAGTTTGATAATGAATTGTTTTTGTGATTATTTTATATCAGTTTTACTGAAATCACTACGTGTTTAATATTTTGCTCAGCAATATTCAACGACAGCTACGATAATAGAAGATAGAATAGAGGCTGTATTAATCAGTTTCACAAATAATATACACTTGTGTTCAAATTCTATACATTTTTTAATAAAATTAATACATTTTATATATTTTTCCTAAAAAAAGATATATAGCAATATTACAATAATAGCCACGATTTTGGGTAATGGTGACTACCAATTATTAATATACTAAAATGTGAGATAACTTTTTTGCCGCCGGGCCTGGGTAAATTTTGTATGGGCCGTGACCCGTCTTCTTTTGCATAGATATTCCCTGTAAGTCCGGTCAGTCTTAGGCTATAAATGATCACGCTATTTGCTTTGGGTGATGAACAATATCTTTATGTTCATATTCTCTATAATTTATCGCAGATTGTAAAAGCCGAGCCAAAGGATTAGAATATTGCAGATAGTTACAGATTAACTCCTTAAGTTATTATTATCACGCTATACCTGTGGATTTTTGAGATGGGAAAATAAGGGCAGGTACCTTAACCGCTGTCGCTACAAGAAAGCGGGTTTAGGACACGTTCCTTAACTTTTTGAAGCATTTGGATTTGCATTCACAAATTATGAAAACGTTACAGTCAGCAAGAAAATGGACAATTTAAACAAAAACTTTTTGATGCTAATATATCCTGTTTCTTATAAGGAATAAAAATCTCTATCAGCAGGTAGTTATGTCCTCCCGCTTTACCTTTAAGGAGCTAACCAGTCAATCTTGACATAATATAAGAACGGCTATTTTATTCATGCAAATAGTTTATAGGTTTGACGACTGCTTTGCAAATCTAAGATCGATTCCCAACAATTGTTTTTTTTTGTGCTTTTTTTTAAACATTTTGTTATAGGTACTATTATACATGATAGTTGTAGAACGTAGTAGCTATACAAAAAACATAGTAGCTAGTCAACGTAGTAGTAGTAGTAGTATATTTTAGTACTTCTGTCATCTTTATTTATAATACACTCGAGAGCAATGAATCCGGGTCACTTAAAGAATCCTAAAAATCTCGGAAACTGAAAATGCTAGGTTAATGCAATAAATTGTATTTAATAGACAATGTAATACTCCTTAAATGAAGGTATTAAAACTTCTTAGTTATTGTAAAGTTATATCATAAAAAAATCAAATTTGAAAAAGGGCCACTTTCGAAGATGGAACTACGAAATTACAGCATTTGGTTTTGCTTTTGTTTGTAATCTGTCATTTATGTGGGTACATAAACCATGTTGATAGTGCTCTATATTCATTATTCAAGCTGAAATTATGTCGCTTACGCCTGAAGAATGCACCAGAATACTTACAATGCTGGAAACCGGCCGAAGTCAGCGCGATACAGCCAGGACTGTCGGTGTGTCGCTGTCAACAGTACAAAGAGTTCTCCGACGTTACGAAGAAACTGGTTCTAACCTACGCAGACCAGGAACGGGCAGAACCAGGTGTACCACAGCACGAGAAGACCGATACTTGGTGAACACCATGCTTCGAAATCGCTTTCTCACAGGAACTGAACTCACCAATCAGTTTCGACGCCTCGGAGGAAGTAACCCAAGTGCATGGACAGTAAGACGTCGGCTTGCTGAATCTAACTTAAAACCCCTTAGACCTGCAAACGGCCCTAAACTGGAGCGTGGGCATCGTATTTCAAGACTAAGATATGCCCAGAGCCACGTAAATTGGAGTATTGAAGATTGGTCAAAAGTTATGTTCTCCGACGAATCAAAATTTATGCTCTACAAGCACGATGGAAGACACAGAGTGTATCGAAGACCAGGGGAAAGATTCAAGCAAGCATGCATCGAAGAAAAAGTAGCCTACGGTGGTGGGTCTGTACTTGTGTGGGCCGGAATTTCTTCTGAAAGTAGACAAGCACGATGGAAGACACAGAGTGTATCGAAGACCAGGGGAAAGATTCAAGCAAGCATGCATCGAAGAAAAAGTAGCCTACGGTGGTGGGTCTGTACTTGTGTGGGCCGGAATTTCTTCTGAAAGTCGCACAGAGCTGGTGATCATAGAAAACGGCTCTTTAACTAGCGTAAGATATGTGGAAGAAATCCTCAATGATCACGTTGGTCCATTTATGGTCAATTTAGGTGAGGATGCTATATTTATGCATGACAATGCCCGACCTCATACAGGTAGGATTGTGAATGACTACCTTCAAGAGATGAACATTACTCGTATGGAGTGGCCAGCGCGCAGCCCGGATATCAACCCGATCGAGCATGCTTGGGACGAGCTAGGCAGATGCGTAAAACAACGAAACCCTCCCCCAATCACGCTTCGTGAGCTCAAAATTGCTCTCACAGAGGAATGGGAGAATATTCCCCAAAATCGTATAAGGAACTTGGTGTACAGCATGCCAAACCGCGTAAACGCAGTAATGGAAGCACGAGGAGGCAATACGAAGTATTAAAATTCAAGAAAATCGTAATAAAGTTCAAAAATTTCATGTTTCCTATTTTTGTTTTAAGGAGAGATCAGCAGTTTTTTTCTTTATGTAATTTTGTGTTAATAAAATGTATTTTTTTTTACTTTCATTTAAGGAGTATTACATTGTCTATTAAATACAATTTATTGCATTAACCTATCATTTTTAGTTTCCGAGATTTTTAACATTCTTTAAGTGACCCGGATTCATTGCTCTCGAGTGTAAAAATAAATATAGATCTATTGGTTAAGTGACTGTGAATGAGAAATCCCGTGTGTTTACAATCTACTGTTATATTATTTTAGTGATAGCTGTTCATCGGGAATACTCTATAAGAATGCATTAGTATTAGTGTTGTGCCATAAGGTAGGTTATGCCAGAACGCAGGCATTCATTAATTCACTAAAAACGAAAACTTTGCAAGCAAAGGAAAATTACTACTGAAGGTTGCAGGTGTCGAGCTCAGGACGAGCTGCTTCTCACTCAGACAACTGTACGTCGCTTGCTCCCGGGACAACAGTACTGACTTTCTTCATATTTTGGCTGCTGAGGCTAAATCTACAAGCGTAGTATAGGTACAGGGAAGTTTAATAAATATGTTGCTGTTTATTGGTATAATTCTGTAACAATCTCACCGTGATATGTTAGGTGAAGTGAGCTATCGTTCCACCTGATGCTAGGGATTGACACTATCGACAGCTAACTTCAAGCTCACTTCATCTAAGTTATCACGGTAAGATTGTTACAGAATAGCTCGGCTGGTGTTTTACAAATTCCACGCGAACGAAGTCCCGGGCAGCAGCTAGCTTATAATATGTAGGTACCTATAGAAGATGCACTACGAATACATGAGAAGGCAAAAAAGGTTTGCCACGATACAACTACCATATTAGTCCTAGAGATTTATAGGGTGTGAAATAAAAAGATAAAGTTTTATAAAGACCTATTAATCGAACAAAGCATCTGTATCCATCCGAGTCTTATCTAAAACTTTTATCCAAAACGTGCGAAGAAGGTTCCCATGAGCATGAGGACGTAAGTCACGTTAGAGAAATGTCTTTTACGCTCTTTTAACTCCACGCAAACAATTTATTTGTTTTAAAAAGGACAAGTTCAAAGAATTTGTCCGCTACACAAAAAACTGTCCCTTTTGTTTCACGCCACTTATCGAGACAAGTAAACGTTCGTACCAATTAGTTAGTTAACTAATAGTGCTGTCCCAACAAAGGGACGAGTAAGTGACAGATGTCATCGATGCAACTGAAGATAGGGCTGTGCCGAACAGATAACCATGGTTTTATTCAGGTTTTTTTTTTGATGTTTTTAATGAAATATCGTCGCCAGTAGTTACGAGTAAGTGTGATTTTAATTTTTAGAAGGTGAGCTCTTTTTCCTAAATCAACCTTTTTTGAATACTGTTTATCGATAATGATGAGTGACCCAGAGGATCCCAATGTAAAACACATATCGCAGACGTAGGCAACACAGACGCCAAATTAAAATGAAACTGGGCAGGCCACACCTGCCGCATGTCGCATCAAAATTGGGCGCAATTATCCACAGATTGGGTTCCCAACAACAGGAACGACGCGCGACGGGCGACGCGGTCCAGAAGGAGATGGCGTGATGAGGCAGACTCCTACTTAAAGGATTGGACTGTATCTACTTGCAAAAGAGAGAGAAAAATAGAAAGACAGAAGGGAGGCCCTTGCCCCGCAGTGGGACCCGACAGGCTCATAATAATAACATAATTATGTAGTCATTTAATCATTGGATATAAAAGAAGAACGAATACAAATCAATTTGATCATTTTTAATGCCTGATAAAATCGTGCTTTTTGTTTTTTTTATTATATTTTTTTTATTTTTCGTCTAGTAGGTACTTATATTCTTCATTAAGTTAATATGTCTAAAGTCAACGAAGTTATGACTTAAGCGGTTTACTAGGAGCCACTGAAGAGTTTGGCTCCATCATCAGACCCTCGTTGCCCAAGTCTAATCTATTGGACTCGTTAAAATGATTCATATGACTCCAAACTCGACGGGGTTTACTAGTAATTACTGAAGAGTTCCACTATCCACCGCCTGGCTCCATCATCAAATCAGCTCCAAGATACTAAATTACAGTTTTATCATCCGAACTACATATAGGTACATACAAAGTTTTATTTTGATAAAACAGTTACATGTAGGTTAAAATTGACTTCTAACATTTTATTACATTGTTCGTTAGTTACAACTAAAGCTAATAAAAGCGTATTCAAAACAGAGCTTTGATTATTTGCTTTGACCTCTGTGCTGTGGTATTTGGTTTTGATTCCAGTAGTCAAGTTCAGCTTATTTCAATAAACACCTTTTATACAATTTATTTATCCTTTTACGACTTTATTTTGATGGATTACAGCCATCAAATACTAAACTACAAATTAATTAAAGATAATAAAAGTTTTAAATGTCAAACTGGTAAATATTTATAAGGCAAGGAAAAATTCTAATTTAATTGTTATAAATAAAATATTGAAGATAATATAAGAAGTAACTGATTGTTATGGCTCGGTGGTAAATCAAGGAGGTTTTACAACTAACATTTTATTGCCGTACAATTAGCAATTTTAATGTGTCTGCGTATGGCGGGACTTGTCGGCTCGTTTTGGAAACATGTTGTGCCAGTAAGTAAGTGTGTTTCTGTAAAAGAGCCACTGAACTTTGTTTGGACGTGGTAATAATAATACAACGATGTTAATGTCGATCTGGTGCGCGGTCTGCGCGGAATAGGTATATGTATGATTCAACAAAACATCATCTGCCCAGCCGTTTCCCAACTATTTTGGGGTCAGCATCCAGTCTAACCGGATGCAGCTGAATACCACTATTTTACATAGAGCGACTACCTTTAGAACCTCCACAACCCCGTTACTGGGTAATACGATACCCCTTCGTAAGACTGCGGTAGTCAGACTGTCGGTCTTCTCGCTACCTGACTATGATGAATCATAGTCAGGTAGCGAAAGAGATATTTATAGTGGTTTTGGTGAACCAAAACCACTATAAATATCTCTTTCGTCAATGTTATTACCATTTTATCAGATACAATTTTAAAATGTGGTCTTTACCTTTATAAACTAGGTGGCAGGTTTAGTAAAAATATTGTTAATTTATATTTTTTTTTCTCACCAAATGCAATTGATTTATGAGAATAGAATAGCTAATAGTAGCCAAGAATAGCTTGCAGTAGTATGAAGATAAGCCAGTTAGCAAGGCTGTGGTATGTAGTTGTATGAAGATAAGCCAGTTAGCAAGGCTGTGGTATGTAGTTGTATGAAGATAAGCCAGTTAGCAAGGCTGTGGTATGTAGTTGTATGAAGATAAGCCAGTTAGCAAGGCTGTGGTATGTAGTTGTATGAAGATAAGCCAGTTAGCAAGGCTGTGGTATGTAGTTGTATGAAGATAAGCCAGTTAGCAAGGCTGTGGTATGTAGTTGTATGAAGATAAGCCAGTTAGCAAGGCTGTGGTATGTAGTTGTATGAAGATAAGCCAGTTAGCAAGGCTGTGGTATGTAGTTGTATGAAGATAAGCCAGTTAGCAAGGCTGTGGTATGTAGTTGTATGAAGATAAGCCAGTTAGCAAGGCTGTGGTATGTAGTTGGTCATAGAGGCTATTTTAATAAAAGCTTATACAGTGCATTTAATTTACAGAACTAAAGGGGTCTTAAAATAAATTAGAATCACAAAGTATTGTACCTGTGTCACACGTAGGTACGTCTTTTTTGCATTGTTCTCACATATAATCAACATTAATGATGTAACTAATATTTTTTTTAAAACAGTGTCCGTGAAGTTTCTTGCCCGTTCTTCTCTATAGGTACTCGTACCTACTACGCTTTGTAATGAGCAACTAGCTTGATATGTCTGACTGACCGACGACTTCTTGACAATTTATTCAAAAGTGCCTGTAAATGGTTTAAATGAAATAAATGCTTTGAGTTTGAGTTTATCCATGACTGTGTCTTAGAAATTATACCAAAATATTATTGTTCAAAGTAAATTATGAAATAAATGTCAAACTCAACGTCAGCTACCACAGTGGACATAATCTTTTGCTCTAAAGCTAACTAACGAATATCTCAACCTGACATTGTAGCCACTAACAATTTTGTCACAATAGAGCACAGTTGCTTGGTACAGCCCTAATATGGTTTGATACCATTGTCACCGTGCACCTTACTCTAATGTTAGGGTTGTCAAAAAATCCGGATTATTTTATTTTTATTTAAGAAAATATTAATTTATTGCGTCTATGACCAGCCGATCTATTCAGTAAAAATCTCACCGTGAAAACTTAGGTGGAGTGAGCTTGAAGTGAACTTTCATTGTGAGATGGTTACAGAATAGCACTACAGATGTATGAACGGAAACGAGGCAGGAGTTTGTAAGGATCGTAGCAGGTGGCGTTCTGTAGTATCTGCTTACCCCCACAGAAAAAAGACGTGAGTTTATGTATCTACCTATGTGTATTTTATGAAAATTAATATACTTTAAGCAGAATATTATTAATGCTAGAAAAACGATTATTAAACTAGGAGTTAGTTTAATAATCGTTTTTCTTTCATGGCTAAAGAATTCTAATAAGTATATCTATCATAAGGAATCAGCTAAACTGTTAATGAATTAAAGAAAAGAAGAAAGAAAGAAAAAACGTGACGCAGAATACGAACACATACTCAACTCAACTCAAAGCATTTATTTCAAATAAACCAATTACAGGCACTTTTGAATTGTCAAGGGGTCGGTCAGTCAGAAAGATGAAGCTAGTTGCCCATTCCAAAGCGTAGTAGGTACCTATGGAGAAGA
Organism: Brachylomia viminalis; assembly: GCA_937001585.2. Classification (NCBI taxonomy): domain Eukaryota; kingdom Metazoa; phylum Arthropoda; class Insecta; order Lepidoptera; family Noctuidae; genus Brachylomia; species Brachylomia viminalis. The sequence goes on from OW443317.2 coordinate 582,913, forward strand.
ACGGGCAAGAAACTCCATGGACACTCTTTTAAATCAAAATATTGTTACAATAGAGTGGTTACATCATTCATGTTGTAATTATACATGTGAGAACGATGTAGAAAGACGTGCACGTTAAAAGCGTCCGTAATAAAAAGATAAAAACAATTATGGAATTAAAATAAGCCGTGGCAGCTAAGAAATGACCAGTGCTACTGACGGCGCCCGTTCACGAACATGATGATACACAAAAAAGAACAAGTTCGGGGAAAATGTGCGTCACATCCACGCAAAACGGCCATCGCTCAGCAAAATACTACGACCCTATGTGAGACTGAGCCCCAGCGCTGGTTGTCAGCGACAGCCGGCGCTGACGCGATGTAGTCAACCGGTCTAGCAAACGCTGAGATAAAATATACAATGATTATTATTGATAATAATAAGATAATGATAGATGTAAGGGGGATAAATATGTTTACCTACCCCCTTTACTTTTTATTTAATGATATAGTCCCTTATGTCAAAATAGCTAAATCCCAGTGTTGCCACCCCTGCCAGGTATCATCATGGACGTCGCACTCGCGCCGGTAGCGATCCGTCAGCCACTTTACTGCCTCAGATATGAATTCAGACGTGTTTATAGCTTTCGACGCGACACTCGGCTAATCGACGTTAAAAGGTGAACACTTTTTATTACTAGACTGTGGAGTTTTTGTTGAGGTTAGGGAGATGACATGATGTATGAGAGGCAGCGGTTTAGATGCAAATTGTAAATTTTTGAAATGCTTATTTTCACAGCAATTCTCAGTAGGTACTTACCCTTAACTGATAAGGGCACTGAGTATTGCCGGATGGGGTCTTGAGTGTTTAGAGATTAATTAATTTGTTGTTTTTTTCAGAAGAGGATACCCACTACCAACGTGTTCTATGAGTGTGCTATTATGAATGCAATTTAGAAAAAAAAAACTTTTTGCCCTACACTTATGAAATTAACACTGACCCGCGAAATAAGACACATCTTTATACCCAAATCAAAACTGTCTCTTCATCATCACCCACAGCCCGACTTCGCCCACTACTGTGCACAGGGCTCTCTTTCGATGAGCCTGTCCCCACGCCTCCGTGCCAGCCTCATTCAGGTTCTAACCGTGATGGTAACAATTATGTTTCTTTGATAAGTAATGAACCATAATATTGACTGCCCACAAATATTGCACAGCTTTGACGTCCGTGCTCCCTCAAGAATTCCTCGCAGTCCCATAACACCACTCTGCCCACCGCAGAGAAGGTCAGTTCTAGGTACCAATTCCCCTTAAGCAAGGTTATGCAAAGTCGTAAATGGCTGTAGTGATTAAATCGATGTGCACTTTGAAAGTTTGGACAAGTTGAAAGTTTGGACAAGTTGAAAGTTTGGACAAGTTGAAAGTTTGGACAAGTTGAAAGTTTGGACAAGTTGAAAGTTTGGACAAGTTGAAAGTTTGGACAAGTTGAAAGCCAAATTTCTTACTACCTTCCTAAATAGATGTGTGTGTTTACTTAAAATAAGTACCTTATGTTGTTAAATTATATCATTATTGCCATTATTTACACTTTTAGATACTTAAGTAATTTAGAACTAGGTTAATCATAACTTTTGTACAACTTCTTAATGCATGCGGAGTTTGCCTGTAAGTGATTGTTGCACTGTTACATACGAGTATGTACACCCTTTCGCATGTAACCGTTAGCATAGAACCTGTGTGGACAATCGTTGTTGGACTAATGAACTTAAATAAAATAAAATATCGTCCGCCCATCTCGCTGCCGGACGACCGCCCCTTTGTCTTCCAGTCATTGGACGCCACTCGGCCACTGCCTTACTCCACCTGTCATCATTGCGTCTCCTTAGTACTGTTAAATTTTCGTACATAGAATAAAGACATAGTCAAGTTAATCCATCGACTTTAAAGGCTGGCAATGTATAACTAAACACGACAAGTCGCACGTTTGTCATCGTCCTACTAAAAAGGTTAATCGCATTACTGTCTGCGTTGAGGTTAAAAGTTAACTTTACTTTTGGGTTTACGTTACGTTTTAGTTTTAAAAGGTGTTTAGCCTTGAAAGTAATGTCAGTCGAAAGGTCGATGACCTGTTAGACTTTGATTGATTGCTGCAAATGACCGCATCGTTAATCTAACATGAATTGTAAAGGTATGGTCGACAGAATATACGATTAGCGATTTAATATACAAGTATTTTTGCATTAATATAAACAATATAAAAGCATAAAATTTAACGAATTCTCTCCAGTGTCTGTCTATCACAGATAGAAAGAAAGAAATAGTAACATTTATTTGGCAAAATTTCGTGAAATGCAAATTTAAAAAAATGAGAAAATAATGTTTATGTCTGTTCGTGTTTGTTGATTTTCTCGGAAATATTTTGTCGTACTACAATCTACTAAAGACGCGTAGATACCAGAGATGCAGTTTTGTTGAAAAAAATATGGTACAAACCGTACAAATAAAGATTGTTGCGTCTGATAATAAGTAGCAACTAGCGTTATATGCTGTGGAAAGCATCCCCATTTTATTTTCAAACTGTATTCGTTTTCTAAATGACTGGCGACATGTTTCAACAGAGGCAAGATATTATGTTCTGACTTAATCATCATCTCCCTGCCCTTGTCCCACGTTACTTGGGGGCGGCGCAACAGTTTTCTATTTCCATTCTGAGAGGGTCTCAACCATCACGCTTTCATTCACGACCTTTTCTTTCATTCCTCACACAATCCATCCATCTTTTCCTTGTCCTTCCTCTCCCTCTTCATCCATCAACATTTATTTTCGTCACTCACTAATGAGTGACGAAAATGACCGAATGAGTGAATGACTAATGAGAATAAATTCCCACGCTGCCCGCTCCTCTCACCGCTCCGCTCATGTCCACATCGCTGCCTTACCTCAGCGTGTGCTTATGCAACTGCCTCAGCGCCAAACTGTCATCATTGACCATCAGTCACCGCAGAGCTACCAACAGATATCATTTACGTATAATAAAGTGCTAGCAGATTCCGTGACTTTACTCGGTTTTAATAAGTTATTTTCATGATGTTTTTGCGGGATCGATGCCTAGTTAGGATAAAACCAAGTAAGTAAGCATTAATAATTAAAAAGTATTAATGATGACAATGACATTCTTAGTAATTGCCGAATTTGTGTACTAATACTAGTGTTTGTTGTTTACGTCAAGAGTCTAGAGCAAACCCATCTTAAATAAAAAAAATAAAAATGTAATTTAGTAATTACATTTTTTTTTCGTTAGTACGAATTGGATTGTATAATAAATTATTATTATTATTAAAGCCACAATACAAGTTTATACCTAGATAATGACGGATGAGATGTGTTCGTGTAAGGATTTTTTCCGTGTAAGGATTTTTTCGATAGCTATATACAACCTAGAAGTCACCAAGTCTTGAGTGAGTAGGTACTTCACCTCAATTCATATTCTTTGATTCAGTGATCGATCAAATAAATATGCACGTGAGGTATGTTAGGCAAACAATAGCAATTACTTAGACATGTGTCTGTTCACTCACTGACAAGAAGCATGAGAGTTCCTTATAATGAATGTGAGCACTGAGGAAGGATGTTTTAAAATGCATCCTAAAGGGGTTAAATGGGGGACGAAAGTTTTTATGGAAGTTCGCAATTTCGCCGATGGAAATGACATCAGGCACACGAGTTCTAGTTAGTAAAATTTTATAAAATTTGTTCCATGTTGTGTCCATTCGTAATTAACAAAGACTTCCCCCACGCTAGGAATTTCTCCTGTATTGTGGGTGCGTTTACAAACATTTAAACTCACATACATAAACAGCCAGACCCGGAACAACTACTTGTAGGTCATACAAATATTTGTGCCGTGCGGGAATCGAACCCGTGACAGGCATCGTAGCAGTCAATCGCTTAACCACTGCGCCAACCGTGCCATCAAAAAAGAGAAGAATACAAAAATATGTTGTCCTGTATGTTATGTTGTTACCTGTTAAGGCGGGTACAGACTGCTGCAACGCAACATGCAATGCAACACGAAACGAGCATTGCATCAGTGTAGACGCGGGGCGCGCACAACGTGCGCACGAACCGCGCATGTACCTACTCACATCTGTTTCCGAGATGCGCGCGAACGGATCGCTCAGTCTGCAAAAGAACACGCAAAGGAATGGATCGTGACGACCAATTGCGGGCTCTGATGATAGTCAGTGCTTCATTATTAATAGTGAATCATGTGATAAAACGCAGAAGACATCGACGTTGGTGGCGTACAGAGTTGTATAGTCAGAGAGCTGGTGCAAAACTAATGGCCGATATGAGATTAACTGGACAATTTCAAAATTTCTTAAGGATGAGTCCAACGACATTTGAAGATCTACTCAGATTAGTCGGACCAAGAATTTTTCGGAATCGCACACAGTTAAGGGCTCCAATTTCAATCCAAGACAGACTGGCAATAACACTTCGTTTTTTAGCTAGTGGTGACTCTTACACAAGTTTACAGTATACCTTCAGAGTATCAAAACAAGCCATAAGTGGCATTATTACAGAAGTATGCTCCGCCATAATTGAGGAATTAAAAGATTATATCAAGGTAAGTTTTATTCTTAATAAGTCAATTAAAGAACAGTATTATCACATCAAATCATTAAAGTCGTCATAGGATTGGTTAGATTCTAGTGACGTTACAGACGATGGCTGTTGGTTCATATATTCTTCGTTCCTTGCCGTGGTATAGCCATAGCGTCCGGCTTGATTTGTATCTGGAGTTTGCGCGGAAGGCGAGGGACGATTAAATTCGGAAGTTCCAGGACGATTAACATATCCGGTCAGATCCACATAATCTTGTCCTTTCTTCTGTGATGCATAATAGGATTCTTGGTATGAACTGGGGTAGTTATCCTGCTGTCGATATGATGATTCATAATAACCTCTGTCAGCCTTCATCAAAATTTCAAAAATTCCATGTTCGACCGAATTCCTGGTTTGAAGGGAATAAGTATTCATTTTAGCTGATATATAGGAAGCGAAAGTTGTAGTTAAATCTGGAGCGCCTGAATTTCCCAACTTATTGGCAGTAGTTTGTAATATGCCCACTACATCGGCCAGTACACTGCTGCTTTCATCTTTTTTTGCTTGTTTAGCTCGCGTAGGTTCATACCGTGTACGTGGAGTAGCAAATTCGTTCTGCAGATTTTCTTCATTAATCGGTTGTTGAACCGCCTCCTGAAAAACATAAAAATAATTTATAACTGTAGGTCCCATCTCTTGATATAAACTACTAGATAGTAGATATAACTCTCCAGGAAGGTAGGTATCGTGGCACCGATGGACAAATGTCGAAACGACTAAATATTTAGTTCGTTTTTTAGTCTAGTTCAATATAGCTAGCAATAAAATCAAGAGATGCTCACTATAATGGCACCTCAAAAATTGTCACCAGCGAGTGTTGGGCTACTAAGTACAATGACTGTCTCGTAGCCATAAATTAAATAAAAGTTTTTTGTTTTAGCTTCCAACGACAGAAGAAACTTGGTTGAACATAAGCAAACAGTTTGAAGAGAAGTGGAATTTTCCACACTGTTTAGGGGCACTGGACGGAAAACATGTTGTGCTTGAGGCACCTATCAAAAGTGGAACTGAATTCTACAACTATAAAAACTTCTTTAGCATCGTTCTTTTTGCTTTGGTTGACGCCGATTATAATTTTCTATTTGTAGATGTGGGATGCCAAGGAAGGATTTCAGATGGTGACATCTTTAAAGATACAAAACTCTGTGAAATGATAGAAGATCGTACAATAAACCTTCCATCACCTGATTCACTCCCACGGAGACATATTCCAATACCATATTTCTTTGTGGGTGATAGTGCCTTTGCTTTAAGTGAAAATCTGATGAAACCATATGCTGGGGCACATCCAAAAGGCACTTCAAAGAGAGTATTCAACTACAGGCTAAGCAGAGCCAGAAGAACTGTTGAAAATGCATTTGGTATCATATCGTCTGTCTTTAGAGTTCTCAGAAAACCAATGCTTTTACAGCCTGATAAAGCTGAGCTAGTGGTTATGGCAATTGTCCTTTTACATAATTATTTGAGACGTCACTCTAGAAATACATATATGAATGACACTGAAGATGAAGTTACGAATGAAGACACACGTAGGCAAAATAATGAAGATATGAGATCACTACTACCTATGAGAAATATTCCTCGACGATCGCCTGCACATTTGAATGCGTTAAGAGATGAGCTCTCCGATTATTTTATGAAAGAAGGGAAGGTTCATTGGCAAGACAGATGTTCGTAAAAGAATCAATCCAGTTTTACTTACCGTGTTCGTTCTCTTTCTCGGTTTGTTACGGTTGTCCAAGAACTTCAAAGAATCAAAGGCAAACCATCGACTTTTGTATGTCTCCGAGGCACCTGAAAAAATAAAATAATAATCATGAAAAAAATTAAATAAAAAACATAATTCAGTCAGTTTTAAACATAGTTGTTTTTAAGTAAACTTGACTAATAATAATTAATAACATTTAATAATTAATTTGTGATTTCAATCCATTAAAATATTGTAGTTGTTGTCAAAGTTGTCATTTTGTAGAGAAAAAAGCCAATTTCAATATTAGTCGGCTATGCCAATTTACATTTCAATACACAAACATTTTTGCGGTTTCCAACCTACGATTGTACTAAGAATAAAGTATATGAATAAATAATAAATAGTAAATTATTATTATTTATTTACCTTTTCCTGTTCCTTTCGATTTCTTTTCCTTCGCTTTTTCACGACGGTAGGATGATAAAATACTAATCATTTTACTGTAACATTTTTCTTGTGTTGTTTCCATCAAATTAGCAATTTCCATCCATGCATCCTCTTTAAAATGTTTTTTATAAAAATTCTCATGTGGTGGATTCCACAAAATTTCCTTTGATCTGTACACTTCAATTAATTGAAGCACTTTTTCTTCACTCCACGTAAATGTAACCGCCTCCTCCGCCGCAGTAGCGTCGTCTTGTTCCATGTTCGCGCGCGTCTAGCCGTACACACCACACAACCTGTCCACACTGACGCTCCGCGCATACTGCGCGCCTCTTTGTGTTCGGGGAAAAAACCGACAAATTTCGGGTCGCTACGCGCAAGAGTTGCAACAATCTGTTCGTGCGCGTAGTAGACGCGGTTCGTGCGCGCAAGGCGTCTACACTATGGGAATTCTGTTACTTTACATGATACATTGCAGCAATGTGGACGTCAAATTCTTGCATTGCATGTTGCATTACATGTTACATTGCACCAATGTGTACCCGGCTTTACATCGGCGCTTGAAACTGTGTTAACAAATTAAACCTAAATATTGTAGTGCAATAAACAAACTGGACACACTGAGCCGTGGACATAACTTTATTATTAGTTCCCTGCTGTTTTAAAAATAATAATTTAATTACCAATATTAAAACAGATTCCTGGCTGTTTATGTACCTTTATAGAAACTGTTTATACTCGTATAATCAATAAATCTGCTTGCTTTTACCCAAGTTGAGGTTGGCTTCCAGTCTCACCGGATGCAGCAGTATTTTACTTGGAGTGACTGCCCAGCTGACCTCCACAACCCAGTTACTGGGTAACACGATACCCCTTGGTGAGACTGGTAGTCAGACTTCTGACTACCCGTGATTACTGTCAAAGATCTATGAATGCCAGCCGGGACCAATGGCTTAACTATACTGTTTATATAATAATAAGATATAATAATATAATTATAATAATTGTGTCAAATATTTATTCACGAGTTCACACCAACAATTATATCGAAATATTTAGTTAATATTGAGCTAGTTTCTCTAATGTTTATTGCATTAAATATTAAGATGAACATTCGGATAGCAAAATCGTTTAATAAACGTGAGAAAGTGTCATCAAGGTCGACTTTTTAAATCCTAAGGTATGTTAAAAGCTAAACATTTTATTGTAATGCTTATTAATTGATATAAACATACATAAATTCACGCCTTCTTCCCATGGGGGTAGGCAGAAACTACAGAAAGCCACCTGCTACGAGCCGCTACGATACGGTCATACTAATTACTACTATACTAATTATATTATTTTTATTTAAGTGCAACGTTCGTAAGTACACTGTACTGGTACAGCGTCCTAACTATTGTTTGCCTCACCGGACGACGTAACTACGTCAGCGCCGGCTGTCGCTGAAAACCAGCGCTGGGGCTCTGTCTTGCATAGGGTCGCGGCATAATGCTGAGCGATAGCCGTTTTGCGTGGATGTGACGCATGTTTCCCCCAACCTTTTCATATTTTCTGTGTTTGTGTTATTTTTTGCGTCATGTTTACCGCATATAAACGCATTTTGTTTCTTTCTTTCTTTCTATACACGCACGCCGGTGGCGAGTACTACGCACCAGACCTTTCTGAGGAACATAACCAATATGGTCACTATATGTCCTTCTAATAGATATAAAACAATCAGAGCAATTTTAAAATAATCCCCCCTATTCCATTGAATTTGTAACTGGCCAAACGTGGATGCACTACACATATCGTTTCCTACCCCCATGTAAAACACAGGTTCAGTATCTTTGGGAGACTGAGCTGGACTCTTTCAACAAAAACTGATCCTGAGCAGCTTTAAACAGAGAGAGGTGAAATGAAGTAAGAAGGCCTTTGCCGTGCACTGTGACATCACAGACTTTAAACAATAATAATCTCTGTGAAGGAGCTCATCCGGAGAAGTACTACCTCGTGGTACATAATTATTTCTACCGCCAACCAGAGGTTCCATGTTCCGATTTGAAGGATGTCGATATCATTATTTACAAGCACATGAGATCTTTTTACATAAAAGTTTGCATAAGCATAAGCTTTGACATGAAGCAGACATGGAGGTTCTTGCCCGTTCTTTTCCACAGGTACCGTAGGTACGCTTTGGAATGGGCAACTAGCATCATATTTCTGACTGACCGACCCTTGATAATTAAAAAGTGCCTGTAATAGGTTTATTTGAAGTAAATACTTTGAGTTTGAGTTTGACACAAAGCTAAAATGTATGTGGTCATCACAGTCATCAGTACATTGAAGTATAAGATCAGAAATTAAATTATCCAGAAAAGAACTGGAGTTACTGACACGCTGAAGTGGCAGTGGGCTGGCCATGTTTATAGAAGGAGCGATAACCCGTGGAGCTGAGGAGTACTGGAGTGGAGACCGCGTATCGGCAAGCGTAGTGTGCCTCCAAGCTAGATGAACCGCTGGGACAGAATCAATGCGGAAGGCGGAGGACAGGTGTTGTGTCGCAGTTTGAGAGGTGTATGTCCAGCAGTGGCCTGTGATATGCTGAGTTGACGAGGATTGATCTGCAGTGACCGGAGACTAAGCAACTGCTAAGCTAAGTGATATGATAAGTAACAACGTACCATCGTGCATCGGGTGCACCGCCTGCTTATTTACCACCAATAACTGAATTAAAAAAGTTCCAAATTAGCTTTATCAGAAATGAATCTGCGAGCTACAGTGAACACTATTATACTTTTGTCTAGCGGAGCAGTCTTGCTCATTATTTCCGTACAACAGTCTGGCGAGTTGCTACAATAGAGGCAATAAATACCAGCCTTATTTAAATAGCTTAGCTGAGAGCGACAATCAGAATTATTATATTTGTTGGAGCCGGGGACGTTATTATAATGTAAATGTGTTTAGTTTACGAGCGGCTCGACAGATGCAAGTTATATTATCAGCGTTACATAGTCAGATTATGTTAATGACTACGGACAGTGCGGATGTTTGAATGTTTCCTTAGTCAACATGCTCCCTTTAAATTTCAAAATGAATAATTAAGGAGCTGACAACAGCTAAAGCGCAGTCACTGTCGGACTGCATAGAAAAGAAAGAGAAGCGCGATGACACAAAGCAAAATTTATAGCAAAATATGAAGCAATTCTCTATTTGCAAAAATCTATTGATTGGACTTAAAAATAAAAACACTATCACGTTAACATGTTGCTTGAGGAACTATCTGGAAAAAAAAAACAGAATGATTGCATGTATATTATTATGGTTTTTAATCGTTAAAAGAAATTTTTAGAGGTATTTTCGTGACTTTTTTCTATCGTACCAAATTATTTGTATTATGTTTTCAACACACTATCTAACTAGCATATATCCTGAAGAATATCAGATATTTTTCTGATTTTGTTTACTGCAGTGGATCATATACTTTTAGGCATTATAAAACTTGCGTTTAGGTCATGTAGTCCCCTTAAGTAAGTACTAGTTACAACATACCATACAACATCACGCCTGTATTCCCCGAAGGCTTTCAGTTTAAGTTCCACCTGTTGCCATCAACGGGGCACGAACCCAGAGTCCGCGTTGCTACTGAGAAATTCCAGATGGATAAACCCATTAACAATATTGTACGACCCAGGCATAGAACTCAGGACCTCATGCTCAGCTATATCGCTTGCGACCACTAGACCAACTAGTCAGTTAACTACTTAATTCTGAGAATAATGGCACACGAGAGGAAACAATAGAGTTACCTATTATTCAATACATTTTCAGTTACTGTTGATCACAGGTTTTCTTGTAGTGATTCAATAAGTTTCGACCTGTACCCGTCTTCAACCAAGACAAATTATATATAGTTATATATATATATATATATATAAATTTTATATATATTATATAAATTATATTATAAGAGTTAGCATAAAGTTATTACCTACTCCAAAACCATGCATTATTAGTAAGTAGGCGCTCTAAGTGCCTACATTATTACATTATTATTAAAGTGCCTGCCTCACATCTTATTACCATATCTGTATTAACTCAAGATAACAGGTTTGTATGTTACGTATATAACGCGGACCAAGTCGTGGGCAAAAGGAAAAGTACAAGCAGCAAAAAGGGTCTTCTAAAGTCGTAATTACAAACTTTTTTCTGCCATCTTTGATTTTCCGAAGAAAACTTTGCCCAACACAAAGATCAAAGCGACTTTGTGTAATACTAGGATTTCATGTTCATATTTCTAAAATCAAACTGCCGAGCCTTTACCCACTACCACATACATACCAGTATTGTACACGGGCACTGCCTATCTGGTACCCCTTGGTAAGTCTGGTTGTCATACTTTTGTTCTTCTGGCCACCCGTAACGACAGTCAAAGATATACGAATGACAGCCGGGACCACGGCTTAACGTGCTTTTCGAGCGATAGTCAAAGCATTTATTTCAAATAGGCACATAAAAGCTACTTTTGAACGACAATATTTACATTAAAATAGAATTGATTCTAGTCGCCCCTTTCAAAAGGTAGGTAAGGCCATGGACACGGTTGTTTCGGGAGTTTCCTGTTCCGGATAAGGCGGGAGGAATCGCCCGGGTGTCGCCATTGTGTGGATCGCCCGGAGGACACGGTGGAGCATACGGTGGAGGTCTCCCCGGCTTGGGCGGAGCACCGCCGTGTCCTCGTGGAGGCGATATCTCGTGGTCGGCCCTGGTCCAGGCCATGGTACGGAGCGAGAGGGCTTAGGAAGCCGTCACCACCTTCTGAGAAGCAGAAGCAAGTAATGTAATATTCGCGAAGGAGGAGGCGGAACGCGTTAGGGAGAGGCAAAATTCGCGCCCTCACGCCCCTAGCCGCCGCTAGAGACGCCCTGGGCGTCGGGAATCGCAGGCCGATTCCCGGCCACCGTAGGCGTGGGCTTGCGAACGGCGAGCAATGGGCAGCTCGTCGTTAAAGTTGTAAAGAGATGTTAGCACCAATGACGGGGTCTGCTAGGGCCGATGCCTGCTAGGGTTGCGGGAAAGTCCGAGAGGGATACCGTGGCCCCTGGCACAGGCAACTGAAGGAACACGGGTGGGTTTTAGTCAGTAAGAGTCTGACACGCCCTCCTGCTCTCCCCAGAGCGGGAGAAGTTATTTGATGATTTCCCACCCTCAAAAAAACAAAAAGGTAAGGCAATGGAGGGGTCTCGTAATGTAATGAATGGTCACCCATTCACGCTGTAATCATTTAGCCATGAGCCCCTTTCATATTATTTAACCCATTTTATATTCATTTTCATATTTTTCACATTAAAAGTCGACTTCCACGAGAATCGAACCCTCAAGCGCGCTTTTGGCCTATCGAACTGTCACAGCCAGAAATAACTATACAAGCAAAGACCCTTTGAATACTTTACTAGCTTGCGAAGCAAACAATTTCGCCGTCTGTACACTTTGACTCCCAACATTCGTACAGCGAAGCAGTGCTGGTAATAGTAAATATAATTCATAGCATCGTAGTGAAACTGGCTCGCCTCACTGACTCGCTCTACTCACAATAATACACTTTCGTTTTCAACACATTGTCTGTGAGTAGGGCCCGACTCCACCCGACTTATCCCGACCCTGCACGAACAGATTACTTTAAAGTTCTGACATAAGAGCTGTATTTCTTTGCTACTCTATATTCAATGTTTTTGGAATTAAAATATGTATTCCAAAAACATTGAATTGGTCGTCAGTGATCATGACAAAAGATGAAACCCTAGTTTTGTGTCGGATAAATTAGATTTAAATCGCAACAAGTTTCTAGAGGGAATTAATAGGTAGTTGCGCGTTCTTTTGTTGAAGTAAAAACTTCTTTACGCGCCCTTTGTGCTCTTTCTGAACAGTGAACGAAACTGAACTGTATTCTCGAATCGGTGACGCTGAATCGGGTATGCTCGGCTCCAGCCGCTCAGTGACGCTGAATCGGGTATGCTCGGCTCCAGCCGCTCAGTGACGCTGAATCGGGTATGCTCGGCTCCAGCCGCTCAGTGCCGGTGAATCGGGTATGCTCGGCTCCAGTCGCTCAGTGACGCTGAATCGAGTATAGGTACTCGGTTCCAGTCGGTCGGTGTCGCTGAACCGAGTATGCTAGGCTCCAGTCGTTTTTCACTTCTAAATATCTTGTGTTCATAAGCAAACACCCTCTTTTATTTAACTTAACATCATTGTTCCATATTCGGGTAAGCAGTATAGTGTTTGTATCTACATATTCGGGTAGGCAGTGTAGTGTTTGTATCTACATATTCGGGTAGGCAGTATAGTGTTTGTATCTACATATTCGGGTAGGCAGTATAGTGTTTGTATCTACATATTCGGGTAGGCAGTGTAGTGTTTGTATCTACATATTCGGGTAGGCAGTGTAGTGTTTGTATCTACATATTCGGGTAGGCAGTGTAGTGTTTGTATCTACATATTCGGGTAGGCAGTATAGTGTTTGTATCTACATATTCGGGTAGGCAGTGTAGTGTTTGTATCTACATATTCGGGTAGGCAGTGTAGTGTTTGTATCTACATATTCGGGTAGGCAGTATAGTGTTTGTATCTACATATTCGGGTAGGCAGTGTAGTGTTTGTATCTACATATTCGGGTAGGCAGTGTAGTGTTTGTATCTACATATTCGGGTAGGCAGTATAGTGTTTGTATCTACATATTCGGGTAGGCAGTATAGTGTTTGTATCTACATATTCGGGTAGGCAGTATAGTGTTTGTATCTACATATTCGGGTAGGCAGTATAGTGTTTGTATCTACATATTCGGGTAGGCAGTGTAGTGTTTGTATCTACATATTCGGGTAAGCAGTGTAGTGTTTGTATCCACATTTCGCATTTCGCCCCTGTAGTGGGCGTATGCTTTTCATAGTCTTTTTATTTGACCACAATCAGTAGATCATCAAACCCAAGTCTACTGAATTGTTGATGACGCCTCATTTGACTAGTTTCATAATATCGGGACGCTTAGCGGTATCAGTGGCAAAGATCTGTCGAATGCCTCCCTGAGCCAGTAGGGTGGGCACAAAAGTTGGAATAGGAATTGCCTTATTATTTTTTGGTGTAAACATTCTTGTACTGATAGAATTTGTAACAACCAATAAATTGGAATAAGGGTAAGAACATGATGATGAGGAGATTAGTAAGTCACATTGTTACTTGCCCGGATTTGAACCCACAACACAACCTCGTGCATGCGATGCGTATACTAGAGTCAAAATAGGTAAAACCAATTGAATATTTTCATCATTTACATAAGATGAAATACCATAAACAGGCTTCAAATTAAAAGTGAATGACTAAACTTTACTTTCTCTGCGTTCATTACCCGCTACCTGTACCAATACAAGGGTTAGATAATCAGATTATCAGTTTAGTCTTATTAAGATTTGAACTGTCTTATTATAATATCATGAGACGTTCGTTCGTCTCGCCACGCGTTAAGACTTAACGCACCTTGTGGGATCTTGTTCGAGCACGTTCGAGCACAAAACTTAAAGCCAATGACAACGATGAACATCTTCACTGAACAATCAACTTGAGGGGGATCGAGCCTCCATCCAGGGTACAAGCAGCTGGCCATGAAAAGTTTTCATAAATATCTATATCTATACAAATTACGAAGTAACGTCACTTTTAAAAGAACAACGCGGTCACACAGACAGACAGAACGTGTGACCGCGCTGTTCTTCCAAAGTACGCAACGGATTTGGATGTGGTTGTCACCGTCGATCGTTCAGATTTTGTTCCGGAAGGTTTATGTGGTTAATACATTGATATTGAACTTGCATAGAATAAAGAAATATCGATGTTTTGTCAAGTCGTTAAGACCGTGCGAATCAGGGGCAGGTCGCTAGTTGAAATTTATTGAGGCCGCTAAACTAGACTGTCTTAGTTTCGTTAAGTGGTGTCAAAATCTGGCATCTAGCAAACCTAGGGCAGTCTACTCCGCTACCAACGTTGATTGGCTTAACTATTCTCATCGACATAAGCGTGACTCTACTGCTCATCTTTTAATTCTGCTCAGGAATTTCAGATAGAAAACCTCAAAATCACTCTTCACTAAACTAGACCGCTTACAAACAGCGGGACACCAGACACTGTGGTGCAAGGCGACACTCATTGGCATGATAAGTGATACAGAGTTACTTAATAACGTTAAGAGACGATATAATATTGAACGGAGCTCATTGCTTTCTACACAATTTGTCAGGCATTGGTCCAAATGACGCCCACGCGGACGGAAGTCGCCTCCACACTCGACACCACTTAGTCGACACCTGTTTCAATGATTGCTGATCTCGGATCTGTTTCATATTCGATCACTAGTTGGAGTCCATGGTTTATCCGTATTTTTATGTGAGGTTAATTGGTATTATCTTACGCTATGGTTTTGTATAAAAAGTCTGTATAACGATCGGATCCATTTGCTGCTTTGAACGAAAACTGAGCAAAAAAAATCAGTTTGCTTTAATCTAAGATTGGAGGGTCGCAATCGAAGGTTATTTTACTAATGTTTCTTCACGGCCGCTCTGCAGAATATTTTACAATATTCTTTTTTTTATTGCCAATGGGCCTACTCTTAGCCTCGATTTCGCCTGCTGGAAAGCAATGGATGAGGTCTACGATGCAATAAGCGTGCCCAGCAACAATGTTATCTCATTTACCTATATATTCAAGGCGAGTGATATAATAAGTAAGCAGTGAAATTATAATAACTTGATTTAAATCGGTAATCATGGAGTTTCTTACCGTTTCTGTACATAGGAACCTTTGCTTCGGGATGGGCTTTAACTTTCAGTCTATCTAACTGACCGATTCCTCGACACATTCGAAAACGTCTATAAATGGTTTAATTTAAATAAATGCTTTGAAAAAATATTACGCAACAAGTTTCCACGGCCCACTGTTATGTTACGTCGCGATAAAGAAACCAAATGTGATCCAATAAACAAGAAACACTTAACTTTACTATAACTTAACTTCGCGCACAACCTGACTAACATAATAACTTGAGCTATTTGCGCACAGGCCGCCATAAATCTAACATTAAGTTACAAAGCCGAGAAATAGTCACAATAACGCGACAACTACGATATATCTCTCTTCAATGCAAATATAGGGGAAAACGATCGCGAAATCGTTCTGAAACCATAAATATTTGAGTAAAGCTATTGAACACGATACTCGCTCAAGCATTATACACAATTACAGTCGTCATTTATCAAGAGTTATCACCACCTGAATAATAACCGGTGGGCCAGAATCAATTACAGGTGGGTGGTGTGAAATTTGCGTGTAGTGTGGTGCCGCACCTCTGGTGTTAGCAGCTTTTATTGGCGTATTTTTATAAAGAAACGCGATCCACACGGAGCGGTTTTTGGAAACCTTTGTTCTCAATGAAAGTCCAAGCGATAAAGATTGGATATCATCAAATCTAAATAATTTTGGAAAAATTAAAGTTTATCCATGTTCTTTGTTTTTCTGAACCGCCCAGTGGCCATGCATAACGGAGAACAAACCTCAAAGCCTGCTTGAAAATCAATAAACAGTGTTTTGTTTGTTGTGCTTCTATTATTATAACTCGAGAAAAAAGTCTAAATGATAAATGATTTTATTTCTGTAAGTAGGTTTTTTAAACTAAAGGAGGCCGGCGTTTCCTATCTGACTACTCTGAGAAGAAAGGCCCAAACAAACTCAGAGGACACAGTCTCTTTTAAAGTCCCGACAAAATCATGGTCAGATGATGTAAAGGCTATGCAGATCGGTATCTAAAATAGTCTTTTGAGGAAAGAACCACACAGTTTGAGTGGACCTGTCCAGTCAGTGCACGCAATTGCCTAGAAGGTAACGGGGTGATCTATTGGTAAATATATCGCTAGACGTGTAATGTACCTAGTAAAGTATTTATTATCATTTATCAAGCAATTTGAACAAGGCTCGGTAACACATGATGATGACAAATTGTCCGGCCGCTTACGATCGTGTAACAATCGGTCACGATCGGGAATCTTCGGAAATGTTCGGCTTGGCTCGTAAATCTTGTAATTGTTACGAGCCATAATGATGTAACATACATGTAACATAAGTTACACTGGTATTACATACAAGAATTTGTTTTATAAATAACTAGCTTTTGCCAGCGGCTGCGCCCGCGTGAATGTCGGAAAGTATCCCACGAGAACGTACTACCGGGTTAAAAAGTACCCTATGTGTTAATCCAGGTTATTTTCATTTATTATTTTTATTTTCCTACTTACACCTATCAATCAATCAGTTTATTTGTGAAACATAGGCGTTTACATAAATAGGTGCGCTATCATTACAGGGTAACCTAATGTGATAGTGTACTGATCTAAACTCTTATTTATAAACTGTATGTGTGCAAAATTTCATTCAAATCCGTTTAGCCGTTTTTGCGTGAAAGAGTAACAAACATCCAACCATCCTCACAAACTTTCGCGTTTGTAATATTATTAGGTAGGGTAGTAGGAAGTAGGATTGTAGTGTCTTGTTATCCCCGCTCTATTTATAGAGTCAATCAATTATTTTATTAGGTTGATTTTTCGATAGTCAGATAACTGTTAGCCGAAGAATAAATAAATAAATCAATTAATCTGCCTAGCTTTATCCTAACTTTGTTGGGGACAGCTTCCAGTCTAACCGGATGCAGCTGAATACCAGTGTTATACATGAAGCGATTGTTCTGACCTCCATAGCCCAGTTACTAGGTTACACGACACCCCTCGGTAAGACTGTTCGTCAGACTGTTTGGCTTCTGACTACCCGTAACGACTGTCAAAGATCTACGAATGGCATCCTGTGAAGAATAAATATCAGTCTATTTTCTATACAAAGGCCAGCCCTAAGTTAATGACAAGTCATTCCTATCCTATGTACAAGAAGCTTCCCACTCACAGTTACTGGTATATATCAAGCAGTTCTAGGAACAATATTTATGATTGATGTGTGAAAGCCATCGACGTCTGTTGCTAATACTTACTAAAACCTCGTATCCACGGGTGATTTTTTCACGCGGCGATTTTTTTATTGCGCACTGAATTCTCAACTCTCGGTGTTGAGTCGAGCATTCAGAATCTAACAGAATGCATCGCAGCGCGTCAAAAATATACACTTTTAGAATTTCAACTCTCGCCGCTAAGCAATGCGTTGAAAAGCAAGTGCGCGATTAAAAATCACCCGTGGGTACGACGCCGCAACGCTTTATAGTTTCAAATAGGAATGAACACGTTTGAACGATGAGCGCTGGTCAGCGGTGCAGTAGTGCGAATGTACAGAAGGAGCCTGGATTCAAACGGAAGAAGCTATCCCACAAGAACACAGTTACAAGTAGTGACTTACTTTTAAAGGGATGTGGAAATGTAAACTACATCTGAATTTCATCCATTTGAGAAACTATTGTAATATTAAAAATATATTTTTTAAATTTGAGTTATAAACACGGGTTAAATGCCCAAACAAAGATATTGCTGAAGTGTGTAACTTGGATCAATTCTTACAGAGGAAAGATAAGTGAAGTGAACTTGAAGTGAGCTGTCAATAGTGTCAATCCCTAGCGTCAGGGGGATGACAGCTCACTTCAAGGTCACCGCGCCTAAGTTTTCAGGGCAAGATTTTTTACAGAATAGAGGTTTAGGCAACGTAACTATATTGATTTTAATACAAGTCGGCTAAATTGGCGCAATACCACCCCAAATTGCGACGCTTATTCTGTCACTCGCCAACAGCCAATTAAATAACACTAAAACTACCATCAATAAATTATCCTAAAACACATACATTCAACTAATCTACGTAAACCAACATTAAACCCACAACTAACAGCAAGGACCCGTAAATCAACACAAATAGTCCCGATAGACTAACCCCGCAGCGCCCGCGCCGCCGCCGCCGCGGCCGGTCCGCGGGACGGCACAATCGCCCGATGACATGTTTATGAGCCCGCGAGACCCCTTATAATGGACTCACTTTGTATTTCATAAAAAAAGGTTGCGTTTACTTAGAAAAGGTGTCGGTAACGGAATCATTTGGAATTGTAATAAAAGGTCCACGTTATAGTACCTATGACTGCCACGTTGCGCGTTGGTCAAGTGGTCGCAAGCGCTTCTGCTAAGCATGAGGTCCTGGGATGCGATTCCCAGGACAAAGTCGGACCAAGTGTAATTGGGTTTTTCCATCAGGAATTTCTCGGTAGCAGCCCGGAGTCAGGATTGGTGCTGGTAGATGGCAATAGCCTCGCCCCTAATACATGGGACTTAAACACAACTGGCGAAATGTGGGGGTGTTTTATAATGTATGTACACTTCTGCCCGACCCCGCGGGACTACACGCGAGATATTATGTTACGTTCAGCTTAATACTGTATTATGGTTCAATGCTATGAATGGCTAGAGCAGTGGTGGACCAGTGGTAGCGGCCGCGACTTACGAGTTGCAGGACCTAGGTCCAAACCCAGGCAGGCGCATTACTTTGTGTAAATTATTTCATCACCACTGCTCTCAAAACGGTGAAGGAAAATATCGTAAGGAAACCGGATGTACTATTCTTTTAATTCTTTTTTTATTCAAAATCTGTCTGCCAATCTGCATAACTGCAGTTGTCGGCAGGTGTTCTCGTCTAGCAATGTATTACAAATTTTAAAGATTACCTATGTTGTGCTTATACTTAATTATGCTAAGTAAACTATATAATAATAAACCTACAGTCGAGCTCAAGAATCACATATTATACAAAAAGGTGTTTTCACCAACGTAAGGTTATTAGGACCGAAAATTAGAAGACATGTGGTATCTACCAACAGGCACTTGGCCCACGTGGTGGATTACGGCCCACTCACAGAGAGGAGTCCTGTCCCAGCCGTGGAAACATTATAGGCCGATTATGCTATGAATGGAAAGCTGTTGTTAACCGACTTCAAAAAGGAGAGGGTTCTCAATTCATCGGAATCTTTTTTTTTTATGTATGTTCACTGATTACTCGAAGACGCCTGAACCGATTTAGAAAATTCTTTTTTTGTTTCAAACAATATACTTTCCAGGTGGTCCCATTAAAATTGTATCATAATCGGTGAAGCGGTAAAAAAAATCAACCGTAAACTATTTTAAATAAATAAAAACCGCCTTGAAACGGATGTGGACGTGTAGTGTAAGACGATGGTTTTCCAATTGGTGTAGGATAGTAGGTAGCATAACTAAAAAGTGAAGAATAAATAACTTTAAAGAAAAACAACCAACTTCCAAAAAAAAACATTGCTCTTTAAATTCGGAAGTCGGTGTCTTTCGATCTGTATTTTAGTTTTTTCCACCAACTTCCGAAATTAAAATAATTTTTCACTTTGCAGTGTTTTTTTTTTGGAAGTCGGCTGTTTTTTTTTTGTTAGAGAAGTAATCTAGATCGTTTTTATTAAATTTTTGCAGTAACATAATATAACGTCACGCCTGTGTCCCGCGATGGGGTGTACAGAGGTGTGCCGAGCCCGACACATAGCACACCCGCATTTCGTCAGTTATGTTGAAGTCGCACGTTCCAGGAGCGAGCCTACTGCCATCAAACGGGACCAACAAATACAAACTACCCTAAATCCGGGCTGCTACTGAGAAATTCCAAAAGGAAATGATAAATGATTTTATTTCTGTAAGTAGGTTTGTACAAACACTTCTAAACGTCAAAAATACTCGTATATTTTTTTAAACTAGATGAGGCCGGCGTTTCCTATCTGACGACTCTGAGAAGAAAGGCCGAAACTAACTCAGAGGTCACAGTCTCTTTTAAAGCCCAGACAAAATCTTGTTCAGATCATGTGAAGGCTATGTAGATCGGTATCTAAAATGGTATTTTGATAAAAGAACCACGCTGTGGACCTCTCCAGTCAGTGCACGCTATTGTCAGCAATCATGTATATATAAAATACATAAATATCAATGTGTATATAAAAATCCGGACATAATCTTTGAGGACCATGTAGATTAGTGCCTGAAATGGTCTTTTGAGGAAAGAACCACACAGATTGAGTGGACCTGTCCAGTCAGTGCACGCATTTGTCAGTAACCGAGGAGCTCAACGATTCGACGAACAATACCAAAGAAAGGACATTAGGGTAGGCCGCATAAACTACTCAAACTGCCAGAACATGATTAAAACTGGAACATTTTTTTTTTAACTTTTCCCCACACTAGGAATTTTTCCTGTATTGACAATGACCCACATAATAGTCCTCACATTCACCGTAATAATTAAAATAATATAATACTTTTTACAGTAAATATTCATGTCATTGTATATGTAAAAAGGTATAGATACATAAAGCAAAGATTAAAAGTAAAATAGTTAGCAAAATAAAATAAATCAACATTCCCTGTGTAAATTTATTGGAAAAATCCTGTGACACTTTGCCCGACCTGGCAATTGAATTCGGAAGTCTATTTGCTACACGTTTTAAAAAGAAAACTGAATACTTACCGGTTTAATTTATCAACTTTTAATTGTTGAATTACTCGTAAAAATCAAAAGCGGCACGATTTACATTTTACAACCAACATATTGTCATCGACAGTGATGGCTAGCCTAATTTACGAGTATTTAAGGACTTGCGGCACTTTATACTCATTTTTATTGCCCTATTTAGGCACATGTCCCACCGGCCGCCGCCGCGCCGGTGATTAACGAGAAGCGAGTAGAGCTAGCAACTAAAAACAAGTTGGCGAGCAACGTATAGCAAGTGTGCGACGACGACGAGCGATTA
Source organism: Brachylomia viminalis (assembly GCA_937001585.2). NCBI lineage: Eukaryota > Metazoa > Arthropoda > Insecta > Lepidoptera > Noctuidae > Brachylomia > Brachylomia viminalis. The sequence continues at coordinate 604,511 of OW443317.2, forward strand.
CTCTATTTGATAGCTCATGTCGCTGCAACAAACGAGGGGTACTCGCTTGCGGCGGGCGGGCGGCGGCGCCGGTGTGAACAGTCACCGATCACTTATTAGTACTATGCTTCTCTTTTACTTAAACTTTTGTTCATTTCTTGAGCGAAATAATCGTTGTTCGCTATACAGGGTCGCTGGGACTCGACGCGCAAACTGTAACCATGGATTCAGGACATGATTCTGAACCCTCGGCGTTGAAATTATCCGTCGCGGTGGCGCATCAATGTCCCTGCTACCCTGTATAGTTGCTTCCTCGCCGGCGGCGGCGGCGGCGGGTTGTGGGACAGGTGTCTTAAGGACCATAAACGTTAATAATGGGTCGAATTATCACCGACCGCCTGCGGACTCAAACGTTAGTTATTTCTTGAAAATGTATATTATGCCTAATGATCTACGTAGATAAGGATCTTTTTGTATCAAAAATCAAAAGTCATAATATAATTCAAAATGGGGCTGAGCCTGAAAATCAGCCGTTTTTAACGTCAAAATTACATCAGACAGTCCGTCAAAAGACCGCCGACCGTCAGCCAGTTCTGTAGAAGTTATGTTGAGAAGGGAAGGAAGGAAAGGTATGTTGGGTAGATAAAAATTACATAATTATTTAGCGTTGACAAAACAGTCGTGAAAATAGAGGAAATTAGGAGCCGCGCGGTAATTGTGTAACACACTAACAGTAGGAAAGGCTTTCATTTTGACAGTTCAACAACATTCATTGCGTTATTTACGTTGTTGAGTGGATATATTTTTCGAACATATGAAGCAATGGATTAGCAATATCCTTCAAAGTGATTCAGATCGTGATTGGAAAGTGTGTTACGCAATTAGTGTGCTGCATCGTAAAAAGGCTTGACTTGTAATAAGACTTTACTTTGTGCACACTGTAGACACGACAGCTGATATTAACCTCAATATTTTCAATTTAATACGAACATCTCCTACGCAAACTTTTATGCCGATAAATGACAACGAAACATTGTCCTCGTGTTCTTTTTTTTATTGTCATTGTCGTGTGCTTTGCGCTGAAATATGGCGGCGCCTTGTACTCGGACATAAAGCGCGTTCAATATTTAGCTTTCATTCTATAAGTAAAGCGCTAGCTTCTGCCCGTGACTTCGTTCGTGTGGAAGTCAAATATACAAAATCAAATCAAATCTTTTTACTGTGGGAATAGGTTATACAGACAGATGTTAGGTAAATTGCAGATCCATTATGACCTGCCTAGTAGGCATACAATAATAAAATTATGTCAGCATGCAGTATACAAAATTCCATAATGTATGTCCTATCACTTATATGCCAAGTTTTACAAAATAAGAATGTTTATGGTGACAGATTGTAGTAGGTTAGGTAATAATTATTAAGAAAATCTTGCGCCGTGTAGTAAGCTTTGTCAATTAAAAAATTACGCAATTTATATTTGGATAGTGGGAGTTCCTTGGTGTTTAAAATGTCCACAGGTATTTTATTGTAAATTTTAGATGCCATTCCAAAAAAACTTTTGCCTAGAAGAGCAGTTCTGTGTTGTTGTGTGTGGTTCTAGATATTTTAAGTATATCTTTTTGATTTTAGTTCACCGAATACATTTTTATATATTTTTACAAATACTGTAACTTCATAGATATAAACAACAACAACAGCCACATTTTTATAAAACTGCCTCGCCCCCGCCCCGCCCCCGCCCCGACCCCGCCCAGCCCCCGCCCCGCCCCCGCCCCCGCCCCCGCCCCAGCCCCGCGTCGCCGCATCGCGTACCATCGCCCCCGCCCCGCCTCGCCCCGCCCCGGTCCCGCGTCGCCGCATCGCGTACCATCGCCCCCGCCCCGCCCCGGCCCCGCGTCGCCGCATCGCGTAATATCGCCCCCGCCCCGCCCCGCCCCGGCCCGGCCCCGCGTCGCCGCATCGCGTACCATCGCCCCCGCCCCGCCCCGCCCCGCCCCGGCCCCGCGTCGCCGCATCGCGTACCATCGCCCCCGCCCCGTCCCGCCCCGCCCCGCCCCGGCCCCGTGTCGCCGCATCGCGTACCATCGCCCCCGCCCCGCCCCGCCCCGCCCCGGCCCCGCGTCGCCGCATCGCGTACCATCGCCCCCGCCCCGCCCCGCCCCGCCCCGCCCCGGCCCCGCGTCGCCGCATCGCGTACCATCGCCCCCGCCCCGTCCCGCCCCGCCCCGGCCCCGCGTCGCCGCATCGCGTACCATCGCCCCCGCCCCGCCCCGCCCCGCCCCGGCCCCGCGTCGCCGCATCGCGTACCATCGCCCCCGCCCGCGCTATTACTTCGTTTTCATTTTTTTCTTTCTTAATGTTAAAAAATAATTTTTCAAATCCAATTATTAGTTCCAGAGATTAGCACGTTCAAACAACAAACAAACTCTTCATTCACCTTTTAATCCACCTTTTCAACTATTGATAAAGTATCTATAGATATTATCATAAAGTGTTCGGCCAATGCATAGACAAATTATTGGTCTCGCTTAGACCAATCATTTATCTAAGTGCCTGTGGTTTTAATCTAATTTGGCGTGGCTTCAAATTAGAATTATTTGAGAACAATTTTAGTCAATAGTCGTTAATGTGAATAGATTGAACTACCAAAAAACATTTCCGTATTCAAGTATTGAACCCAAAACCAAAAGACACCCAGTCCCGCCTCCACCCAAGTCAATGAATGCTCTTAATAAATAAAACCTATTAAAAAACCCTTTAAATATAGAAAGCTCAATAATATTATCGAGGCCCCATTCATTAGGATCAAATAATGCTTTATTTGAATGAGCGAGTTATAATTATAAGGAGCGGAGGATCCCGTGTGGTCTACAAGGAGGTTGTATGGACCATTGTTATCCTGGAGCTGTTCGCGTTGACGGACGTCACACGATATTTGTACCTATATGACGAGAGAACTGCTGCGTTATGTATTTTTATAATAATACTAGCTGACCCGACAGACACTGTACAAATGTTCAATAACTCATTCAAAAATCCCACAGGAATAACCATTTTCAGATTTTCCTGAATTTTCCAATTTTTCTGGCAACTGTTCCAATTCCAACATTATTCGTAACGTTACGATTACGAATATTTTAACAAAAAAACAAAAAAAGCAGCCAGATCCAATGATATATAAACTACGTTTTTTAATACGTCATTGGCCAGATCGGTCCTGCCGTTCTCAAGTGATGCGATTACCAACACACAGAATATTATCGTCTAGGTATCTACAAATAAATAAAATTTAAGTGTCTGTTTGTAATGTCAGAATAACAGAAAGTATGTACGATGCTTACAATTTTTTTTTTTATGTTGTCTCTCTGTCTTTTCCCGCTAATCTCTGAATCGGGTGGACTGATTTTGACAGGACTTTCATCGACAGATAGCTGATGTTACAAGGAGTAACATAACTATTTTTTGTCCCGGTAGCACGCTCCTGTGGGATCATTTCTGGAATCCATGCGGGCGAAACCACGGGCAGCAGCTAGTTTTTATTTACGAGTATATAGAATAGAAAACTTTTATTTCAGACCGGAGTCCATAGGGTTAGTAACAATTTTACTTAACTTCTAGTGTTAGTACGTTACAGATATACACTTCAAAATTCAGCGTGGAGCTGCATCCACCTCCTCATCATCGGGCAATCCCACCGATCTGCGAACATACTGTTGGTGCTGCCGCGAACACGCGTCATCAGGGATGCGCATCTATTCCTAATAATGGCGGCAAAACCATTAATATTATTATCCCCAAACATCCCTGATGCACTACAACGCCATGGCAGCCGCAGCAGTACTCTCAGTGCATTATTGTATTGAACGCGTAGGTCGCTGTATGCCCGCTGAGTGAAGTTGACCCACAGGCTGCACGTGTAGAAGGACTGACAGTAAGCTTTGAAGAGCGTTACTTTAACTACCCTCGTACATCGCGCAAACCTGCGGGCCAGCATATTACAACGGACAGCCACCGACCTACGCTCCCCTTCAATGTCACAATTGTCTCTAAATAGATATATATAGTCTATATAGATTTAGCCCACTGACTATTGATGCTTATTGTTGCACATGTCTACGTCTGAAGCCACCTGATGCCAGGAGTCTGGTTCACCCCATCATCTACTTCTGGGGCTAGTGCGAAGTCGTTCGATACATTATGACCACCAATTTGTGTGAAAGAAAAAAAAACAAGTTAAAGATTCAAAACCGTTAATTAACGTTATATAATTTATTTATAACTCCTTAGTCTGTTGAACGTACTTTATCAACATAATTAAGAGATATCGGTGACAGAGTTATTAAAGTTTTACTGCAAGTACTTAATCTGTGTTATCTTACAAAAATGCTTCGTTTAGAAAACACCCAAATAAGGTCGATTAGAGTTCGCAAATCAAGGTACAAAGACAGGATTTAACGACGACAAGTGATAAGATTTGTCATCTAAGCTGCTTTAATGAAAATTGATTCGTAAATCGATCGTTCCAGTGATAAATCTGACAGATAAATGTTTATTACTAAATCTTTATTTACCCATACATGGGTATGCGGTACCTAATGAAGAAGTCGATTTATTATAATGATTTGCAGTCGCTAACAATACACGTTTCTGTATTTGTTGGTTTCAATTAAAACTCATTTAATTTTATTTTTGTATAAAACAATACGCACAAGTAAACAAATACTGTACAATGGCGGACATAATGCCTGAGGGATTTTCTATCAGTCAACCTTAGGGTGATCCAGAGACTAAATAAGGCAGGTGCAACATACGAAAAAGATAACTCGAAAAATAATAAATACTAACGCATACATACATACATACCTATAAACAGAATAAACTTATATTAATTTAAAATATTTAAAATTTAATACACAACTTTGAATAACGAAAAAACAATAGTTATTAATCATTGTGAATTTACAAAATCTGTCTACAAAGTCACCTACTACTAACCTCTACAAAGTCACCTTAATTACCGCTTAATAATAATAATATTATAAAGTTACAATAATCTCGTGTATCAATGGACACTCACCCGCTCTCCCAACTGACGCGCTCTCCATGTGACACTTAATACTTCCTCCGGCGACGGCTTTGAATAATGTGACAATAACGACCCTTTTCTTTGAGTTATCATCTTCTTCTCCCGCGGGGTCCGACGGACCCGCCTTTCATTAGGATTCCGTACCCAAAGGGTGCCAGCAGGACCTAACTAGGTTCCGCTGTCCGTCAGTCCATCCATCTGTCATAGGGCTCTCTTGTTTGAAACGCAATAGCTAGTCACTTGAAATTTTCACAGAGTGTGTACTACTATGACCGCTACGCCCTTTAATTTTATTAACATACATTAAGGTACGTGTTTTATTCGGCGTTTTTTGCTAGATCTTTACACGGTACGGAACCCTTCGTGTGCGAGTCCGACTCGCACTTGGTCGTTTTTTTTAATGATTATTTTAATATAATATAATAGCTGGCGTTTTAAGGTTGATGTATGACGTCATAATTAACGGCTACAATACATTTTATCGGTTTTGGATTTGTAATGAGTTTTCGATTATTTGTAGAGGGTTAACTTTTTGTTGACTCAATTTATGAAGGTATTTAAATTGAATTCATTTGGTATTGATATTCGTATTTGAGAAAAGAATAAGTATATTTTTCGATAAAGTTTTTATGAAGTGAATTATGACTTCTATTAGAAACTCGAATTAATAAAAGTCGTACTTGCGTTTAGTTAATTTGCAATCAAATTTCCAAATTTTTTAAACAAGCAATAAGTCAGTATCTGAGTTAAAGTAATCCTAATCACAGAATGTAAATCAATGGCGTAATAATAATAATCCGGGCTGCTACTGGAAATACCCAATAGCACTTTGCCCGACCTGGGAATCGAACCCAGAACTTCATATTATGTTACAGAACCCTAAACCCAGCCTATGACTATCAACTGTCCGCTGCGTCTGATCATACAATAATGTATTGTAAAGTTAGTTCTTGTCGACGCGGACGCTGGGCGCCATTCTCACATAAACAGCGGAGGTTAGCACTGACAGGGTAATGTCTGATAATGACTCCAAACCATGGGAAGAACGTGTACGGTCACTGCTTTGTAATGGGCAATGATACTTGTAGATGTACAGCAGAACGAGCTATTTTGTATAGGGGAGAAATGATAATCATTACACTACATTGGCATTATTTATTTTTATTGAAATGAAATGTTTATTCCCTGTAAGTACATCTTTTAAGACACTTTTACACGTCAATACGTATACGTATTGTGAGCGTAATAATATGCCAACACTCTCTTCGTGCTCAACGCTCCCTTGGAAGTTATACCTGACTGGGATGTGCTTGCGGACGAATGGAGGACGACCATGTAGGTATGTCTGCAGTTCTATGAGATGACTGTGTTGATTTTGCCTAATTTTCTTTAATTGGTCTATGTTACAGTAAAATAAATAACAAACATAACTTCACGGCTGCTTTCTTCGAAGGATCAGGGAGAGGTAAGAGTAGGTACTGAGGGCTGTATTCAATTCTTTTACACTACTTGTAAAAGAATTGTCTGCTCAGTAGGTAACAATCACAATATTGTTTAAAAGTAGTAGCAAGCCTGTAAACTAAATATACAGGGTGGCAGGGGATCATGATGACACGATAAACCATGGATTCAGTACGTGATTTTGAACACTTAAATACACACACACTTACACTTAAATTTTTCTAATAAAACAGCAGTTTGTTTTGATAACTGACAAAAAATTTCCTCGTCTAGGATCATGATTGTGCTGAATTCATGGTTACAGTTTCCGCGTCGATGGGGATACCACGATTTCGACTGTACTTAAAGCAGTATGTGTGTTTTCTTTCGAAAGAGCTCGTACAGGGAATAGGATAGGGTGGTGTAAGTTTGCGCAATTTTGAATAATTCGGCCATAAAAATAAAACATAAATCACAGGTTTCTTTATTATTATTATATTGGAACTTATCTGGAAATAACTTTTAATAATAATTATCACTTTTTACTTAATTAACAAATAAACAGAAGGTGGAACTTGCGCAACTTAACACACCCCAGTGTGGAAAATTGCGCATAGATGGCGATAAGAATGCGCAGTGTTTGTTCAGGCGAATGACTTGCTTAAATCTTTTTTTTTTATATGAGACAACGTCCACACAAGGTCTTCAGGTCCCGAACTAGGTAGAACCTGTACTACGGTAACCTGATGACTGATAAACATACTTATATAACTATACACACCCAGACACAGGTCAAACAGACGTGTTCATGCACACATATGTTTGACTTGTCCGGGGATCGAACCCAGGACCAGCGGCTCAGAAGGCAGGGTCGCTACCAACTGCACCAACCTGTCAGTCAAATCACATTTAAATTCCCCAAAACCCAAATAATCAGTACATTTTTCGTGACACCACAACTGGCACGTATCGCACTCGATCCAGTCTTATCCTAGATCCAGGCTCTACGAGAACTTCAGTGCATCCTCCACACCTCCATATTTTCTTTTTTGGAAATGGCTTTGATTTAAAAAAAAAGGTTTAGGTCGCTTGGTGGAAGTTTTGGATTAGGCTTCTTTTTTTCATTGATTTTTTCTTCTAGCTGGTTCATTTAGGGTGAAACGCATAAGACTTCGGCTTGCTTATGCTTCCGGTTAGTAATTCTCCTCAATTCAGACCTTGCAATTATTGGGACACTATCTTCAAGCGAAGGACTCATCTGCGCGATTACGTTCGCTTTATTTATCTTAACTCCAGAGCTCTATGGGGGTGAGGCAGGCTGAATTGTTCCCGTCGCAGCTTTCATAGATGAGACAGTCGTGACTTGGCTATACGAAGCTTTCACACATTCCACAGTTTCAGAAGAAATACTAGCCACATCTTCCACTGGTGCTTCTGCTAGGATCTCTGCAGAAAACTCGTCATCTTTGATGTCAACAGTGTTGATATTCTCCAAGTTCTCCCGTCCTGTGACAGTGCTGGCCATAAAATCAGCATCTGAGAAAATGTCTGAATGCAACGGCCATATTCCAGTCGATCTGAAGGTTTCTACCACACAACCAACAGTTGCAGCTTTGTAATATGCAGGAGCGAAGATTAAAGTCACCTGGAATGTCGTTGTTGCTCTTCCTGGGTTATTTCTGACCCATTTTTCACATTCGCTGACATAGTACTTCTTCAAAACACCGTGGAAACCCCTATCAAGGGGTTGCATTTTATGGCTGCAGTGAGGTGGGTACGTCAAAGCAACGATGTCATTTTGTCGGTAAAAGTCAATAGCTTTCAGCGAAAAATGTCATGTGTGATTCTGATTATATAGAATCAGCAAAACAGGCTGATCTTTGGATGGGTTGGTATGATATTTTAAATGCAATAGCCAGTCTATGAAGATATTCCCAATATTTATTAATATAAATGAATATTGTGTAATATATATGGAATGCAATAAACAATTGAGTATAGAGTACCTATTACACAGTGGTGTGTAAGTTTGCGCGCGCAATATTATCCATCCCCTAAATGCGCAAACTTACACACTTGGCCTCCAACGCTATTTTGATTCTACTGCCATCTCTTACAAAATTATTGAAATACTTTGTCACTAGTCGAAACTTCAATAAAACATTGTACTTCCAATAGGTTTTTCATCAGTTATAAATGATAAATGATAAATGATTTTATTTCTGTAAGTAGGTTTGAACAAACACTTTTACACGTCAATCATATTTTTTTTTAAACTAGATGGGGTCGGCGTTTCCTATCTGACTACTCTGAGAAGAAAGGCCGAAACAAACTCAGAGGTCACAGTCTCTTTTAAAGTCCAGACAAAATCTTGGTCAGGTCATGTGAAAGCTATGTAGATCGGTGTCTGCAATGGTCTTTTGAGGAAAGAACCACACAGATTGAGTGGACCTGTCCAGTCAGTGCACGCAATTGTCAGTAATCGTGCAGCTCAACTTAGACTCAAGGAGCTCAACGATTCGACGAACAATACCAAAGAAAGGACATTTGAGTAGGCCGCATAAATTACTCAAACTGCCAGATCATGATTACGTTGAGAAAAATACAAAAATAAATATAAATAAATCAATGACCGACATAGTTCTCACATTCACAATAATTAGAATAATATTATAATAATCTTTGAGGACCATGTAGATTTGTGTCTGAAATGGTCTTTTGAGGAAAGAACCACACAGATTGAGTGGACCTGTCCAGTCAGTGCACGCATTTGTCAGTAACCGTGCAGCTCAACTCAGAACTTAAGGAGCTCAACGATTCGACGAACAATACCAAAGAAAGGACATTTGGGTAGGCCGCATCAGCTACTCAAACTGCCAGAACATGATTAAAACTGCAACAAAAACACACATAGTCCTCACATTCACAATAATTTAAAATAATATAATACTTTAAATAGTAAATATTAGTGTCATTGTATATGTAAATAAGTATAGATACTTATAGCAAAGATTATAAGTAGAAATAGTTAGCGAAATAAAATAAATTAACATTGCCTGTGCTTTATTGGAGCAACTCAATCCCAAGCCTTTTTGTCCTCAATATAGTCTTTGACAGTATAATAGGCATTCTGGCATAATTTCCTTTTTATAAAAGATTTGAATTTATTAAGGCTTAGTGCTTGAATGTGGCTAGGAAGTTTATTATAAAAACGTATACATTGGCATCTAAACGAGCCACCTATTTTCTTGAGCCTGGTAGTAGGAACAACAAATTTGTGCTTGTTCCTAGTATTTAAATTATGGATATCACTGTACTTTTTAAACAGATTAATATTTTTATGTGCATACAAAAGATTTTCATAAATATACTGAGAAGGCACAGTCATTATATTAATCCCTTTAAATTTGTCTCTGAGGGAGTGTCTGGGACTTAATTTATAAATTGAACGAATTGCCCTTTTTTGTAAAACAAAAATCGTCTGAATATCGGCGGCATTTCCCCACAACAGAATACCGTACGACATTACACTATGAAAATAACTAAAGTATACTAAACGGGCTGTCTCTAAATCAGTTAAACCACGAATTTTCCTAACGGCGTATGCTGCAGAGCTAAGCTTCTTTGACAATTTATCTATATGGGGGCCCCATTGAAGCTTGGCATCCAAAGTTATGCCTAAGAATACTGTGGTATTTTCGGGTTTCAACTCTTCACCCTTTATGAGAATACTTGTTTCTACTTGTCTAACATGAGGTATCGTAAACTTAATACATTTCGTTTTTTTCTCGTTAAGAAGAAGGTTATTAACATTAAACCAGTTAACTACTTTTGCGAGGGCACTATTTACATTGTCAGTAACCAGCTGCTGACGTTTGAGTTTAAATAAAAGTGAAGTGTCGTCTGCAAACAGCACTATATCATGTTCATCCTTTATGAGGTAAGGCAAGTCATTTATATAAATAAGAAATAAAAATGGACCTAGAATTGAGCCTTGAGGGACCCCCATTCTTACTACCGATCCGGGAGATCTTTTCCCGTTAACATCAACTCTCTGAATCCTATCACTTAAATAAGAAGTAAGAAGATCCAGAGAGGCGTTCCGGATTCCGTAGTGGTGCAGTTTCCTGATTAATGTTGCATGAAGAACACAATCGAATGCCTTGGACAAATCGCAAAAGATGCCCAACGCATCGCATTTATACTTGCAAAATGTCAAAAAAATTAATCAGAGGGTTTCGTATCTTTTCTTTTGTGAAGGAGCTCGTTCAGGGAATACCTACTACCGCCACACTTTTGTGAAGGAGCTCGTTCAGGGAATACCTACTACCGCCACACCTTTGTGAAGGAGCTCGTTCAGGGAATACCTACTACCGCTTCACTTTTGTGAAGGAGCTCGCACAGGGAATACTACCGCCACACCTTTGTGAAGGAGCTCGTTCAGGGAATACCTACTACCGCCACACCTTTGTGAAGGAGCTCGTTCAGGGAATACCTACTACCGCCACACCTTTGTGAAGGAGCTCGTTCAGGGAATACCTACTACCGCTTCACTTTTGTGAAGGAGTTCGCACAGGGAATACTACCGCCACACCTTTGTGAAGGAGCTCGCACAGGGAATACCTACTACCGCCACACCTTTTACTGCCGCCGAGCAGCGTGGCTCTGTTCCAGTTTGAAGGGTTTGCCTGCCGGGAGGGATACCGAAACATGAGACATATCAACTTTGTCCCTTAAATGGTAACGTATCTGTGATGCCTATGGTAGGTATTGCAAGTTCCATCTAATAACCTCTAGGTCAGAAGCCCAAAGTCTGACAACCAGTCTTACCAAGGTGAAGGTAATTTACAAACCTGCTATCTTGAGTTAAAACTGATTTCGTAATAGGGAGTGAAGCAGCAGGCACTTTAATGATATAATAATGTGGGCACTTAAAGGAGCCTTCTAATTTATAGCGTTCATGGTTTTGGAGTAACTTAATATTTATTGATGTAACTACTAAAAGCATGATTGAAGTTTTATCCAGTAACTGGGTTGTGGAGGCCTGGGGGTCTACTTCCTAAACATAAATCCGTAGTTTCAGCCGATGTTACGGGCGGTTCCTACTTCGTATCACTTTCGGACATAATTTATCTAATAAATTTAAATAACTTTCTTAGTTCGTACCCCAAAAAATGACTACGAATAGTTTTGGGGTACGAACTAAGAATGAATGACAACAGGATTTGACATTTGTCCCTACTCCCGATATGTATTTGCCCGACCGAACATTTTAATTTGGCACATGCTTTGTGGGATCAACTACTTTTGTATGGGCCCGTATCTTCGTTGACGGACTTAGAGAGTAGACCCTCAGATAGGCAGTTGTTTCATGTAAAATACTGGTTTTCCGCCACATCCGGTTAGACTGGAAACTGACCTCAACATAGTTGGGAAAAAGGCTAGGCAGATGATGATGAACCTACCTACATGCGACATGTTTGTACACTACTGCGACATCTAGACTGGTCGCCTGGTCGCCTGGTCGCCTCTGTCAATATTCATAATAGAAAATATTCTTAATATTACAAGCCACAAGTATATATATCTATACAATAATATACAAATATCTATACAAATCAATAATAAGGCCACAACTTGAATACGCAGTACCCATTTGGAACCCTTATTACAAAAAGTACATTGAGATCATTGAGTTGGTTCAACGTAAGTACCTCCGTTCCATGCATCACAGATGCTATAAAACCAAAATGTCCTATAAATTATTACTTGAAAAATATAACCTCATAACCCTACAATCCCGTCGCACCCTACTTGAAATGATGACTCTGTTTAGTATATGCCGTAATAAATTTGATTGTACTGATCTTGTGAACAGTTTGTGCTACCTGATCCCTCGTACTGTAATCGGTCGAGAGGTTCGTTCGAGACGCCTATTTGCTACTTCGTTTTGTCGAACGAACTCAGGCACTCGCTCACCGTTACATCGCTTGGTTGACACCTATAATAAACAGTTTGGCTCTACTGATATTATGTTTCTCAGCAAAGCTGTATTTAAGAGTGAGATTACAACTATTTTAAGAGATAGCCCTAGTATATAGTTAATAAGTGTTTTTTTTTAAGTGTTTTTTTAACTTGCTCTGCTAACAGCTAGCTATTCTATAATGTAATCTGTGGATAACGTCTTGAGTAGTGTATTTGTTACTTTTATTGCAAGTTTTATATTGTATGCCTACTGTGTAATATACTGCTGTTTGTTATTCCTAACAAATAAAATAAAATAAAGTATATTAGTATTGCTCTTAACTCTAAGTGGACGAGCAACAATGAGCAATTTAGTTAGCGATCTAGACCGCGCCGATATGACCGAGCCTGCAGCTGTGATGCGTATCGTTAAGTGGGAACGGATGCGCAGGAGTCTAGGATGTAGCTTAAATGTATGATATACCTCGGGTATATTATGTCGTGTAGTGATGGGCTGAAGGTTTAGGGTTCCGCACGAGGACGGGTTTCGAAATATGTTTGCGATTTTATAAATTTAAAAAACAACATTTACTGCATTTGTTCTTCAAATCCTATGTATTTTTTATTTTCAAAATATTTGTAATAATCGGTGTCGGTACTCATTAAACATCATTATTATTAAAATTACATTTGAAAAATTTATATGAACTTGACTGTAAAAGAAGTCATATAATCTTAGTTAACCAATCCATATCTAAACTATAATTAGTAACCAAAATTAATGAAAAATGTCAAAGAAAAAGCCTTTACAACAAATACTTACAGCTCCATAAAGGAATAGGTAGATTACTAATCAAACGAATGAAAAATAAGTTTAAAGGTGAACGTCCACTGGTCCGCAACGGCCACAACGCATAGCTCATTGCCGCACGTTGATTTGATTAAATTGAGGTGAGAACCGCTTAAGAGCGTTTATACCTTATGAGTGGCAACGTCGCAATTTAGTGTCATATTTCGTAGTTTTCAATTTTTATCATTTAATCGGAGCTATACTTTAAAAATCTGTTTAATTAACTTTTAGAATTATGTGAAAACTGTGTAAAAGGTAAGAAATCGTTGCGTTTACAGTTCTATTTATATGCAAATAATACATTGGAAACTTGCAGGGCGTTATTTTCATTGTAAAATAACCGTAAGCATTACGGTTACTTACTTTTTAAACACTTTCACGTAATTCTAAAAAGTTAATTAAACAGATTTTTAAAATATAGCTCCGATTAAATGATAAAAATTGAAAACCACGAAATATGACACTAAATTGCGACGTTGCCACTCATAAGGTATAAGCGCTCTTAAGACATTGTAAAATTGATGACTCAGTTTTAATTCTATTAGTAGAAAGGTATGAAGAATAGTTTAATCTGAAACATCGAAAAAATCCAAAGTGCAAAGAAGAAATAATATCCGCATACAGTGAACGCATGCCATCGGCAAATAGGTTCTGTGCCGGGTTGCCTCCTTCCCTCAAATATGGCGACGGGGGTAACGGCTGATCTTTGCGTTATGCTCGTGAACGGGTGCTGCTTGTGGTGACAGGTCATCTTGCTGACTATGGTTTTGTTATTGTTATTAGTAATTAATGTTTCTTTATTTTACTTCGAAGGTCCTAGTTTATCATTTGTGGCTACAAGTTACAGCTATATACATATAAACATAATGCAGCATTGCATATGCAAGCGAGCACGCCCTTTATACCAGGAGGCTTTTTATTATGTATTTAGTTCTGTTTGCGTTTTTGTTTTTATTATTTATTTCTGCTTGAGTATAGTTTTAAATATTGGCGTGTGCTAGCTGACATATACCAAATAATTTTAATATTTTTGTGTATCGTAATTTTAATTACTTATTACTATATATGTAGAATCCAGTTCTTCTAACTGAACAGACAGCAGTGCTGCTGGGGAGTTTGTTCCGCCACTTCTTCTTTCCAGCTAAAGCACTAGGGTGTGGGGAATGGCGGGCGTTTTGGGGGGGCTGTGTTATGTGATTTTGACGTTCAAAAAGTGCTGATTCTCAGCCCAGTTTGAATAAATGACTTTTGATTTGATTTGATTAGATTGATTTGTGCCATACGTGCATTGCGACCGGTGCGGACCAGTGGACGTTCACCTTAAACCTATGTAGCTAAAAATAAAACTGCTTTCTTTTGTTTCTTGTCGCGACAAGGCAAAGTTCCAATAAGCACTGTCCTGAGCTTAGCGATAGATAAAGATTACGTCACTCATATTTATATCTTGTCACGTAAAATACTGATATTCAACTGCATCCGGTTAGTCTGGAAGCCGACCTCAACATAGTTGGTAAAAGGCTAAGCATATGATGAGTCATCTCTTGTCAGGCATTCCGCTTCACATGTGATGCGTGCTGCGGTGGGTGGACCTGGACACGTGTGTGTGGCGGTGCTGATCGTCAGTCTGCTGCTGCACCCAGGGCACGTAGCGCGCGAAGTCGATGAAGCGAGCTGGCAGCGCGCAACCCGGCCCGAGCACACTGATGCCTACCTGGAAACCAAAGGAGAACAGTGTCTACTACAGCCAAAATAAAAGACTACTTACGAAAACGCCCAAAATGTGACATATTAAATGAAAATCAAAATATTTTATTTCACATAAACCTACATAAAAGAAAGCATTTAAAATCTAAAGTATTTAAGTATCACAATTTTACTTTTGCTACGTGTATTTTTAGTATGGAAATCGCTTCTTAGTTTGAAAAGTCCCAAGTTTTTGTGAACATACAAAATATTTTCTAAGAAGATAAGCCAGAGTTAGTGTATCAATTTCTTTAAATTTATTTCTAAGAGACTCCCGAGGATCCGTTTTATAGATCGGGCCGATTGCCCTCTGTTATATGTATAATGAAAATTGAATCTACGTCAGCTGCCGATCCCCACAGCATAACGCTGTGAAAATAAACAATGTATACTAACCTAGCCGTGGCTATAGAAGTCAACTGCCTTATATTTCTTACTGCTTAAGCAGCTGGACTTAATCTATCTGATTAAATGTCATGCGTTGACAACTAACTTGTATAAGTTTAATGTGACAAAGTTTAAAAGTCAACCACATTTTCGTTTTCGTGTACACATGGAGGGATGTGGCATTGTGACATGGAGAAATCAATCTGAACGTCGAATCTGATAATATTCTGACCAGATGCGTGGACATGAACTGTTCTATTTAAATTTTTTGCTTCTAATAATAATCGTTCCAGCCTTCGTAGGCGATCGATCCTGAAGACTTAACAGCCACACTTTAGGTATTTTGTAAAACTGTCTGTGATTGGCAGCTAAGATCAAATGAGCTCGCTTTCGGTGAGGTCGGATGTACACTTTACAGAATATAAAAGTTGCACGTTGGTATTCGTCTTACAGTAGATTATTCAAGCAGTTATTACAAACCAATTTCCATCTCCTTAGATGGTGAACAGCGAGCGTCATCCCGGATTCAAACACGCATTTCTCTGTGCTGAACTTTTTCCGGAAGCATTGATACTCCGTGGGGGACATCCATTGGCTGTTGAGCTGAAAACAAATTTCACATATAAATAGATTGATAGAAAACACTCTATTGTACTGTCGCCGCCGCCGTAATGAAAACCTTAACCAGACTTCGAAACTTTTCTTATCTAAAACACTAAACAAAAAAATTTATCGATGAAAAATAAAACTGAAAAGCGTAAAATAAAAATGAGTAACATTTTAGTCTATTGAAGGTCATAAATAGATGAACATAAATGTAATTACTAATTGAAGCGGCCAAACGAACGATAATCGAAGATAAATCAAGCTACCATTACTTTAATTGGTGCCTTTTTCTTTGTTTCAATAATAATTTGTGCTTACGTCTTCCTGTTTGTAGAACTCATTGCATTCGTGCAGATCAACGAACTCCATTGTGTGCATCACTTGCTCCAATACCGCATGGTCTACCAAACAAAAGCATATTAAAATAGGTATTTACCTAATTATAAAGTTGCCGTTTTACAATACTGGTCATTTGAAATGTAATTGATGTATGTCTGGCAATAAATTCTATATTCAAATGGATTTTATTAAAAAAATATGGAATTATATTTTAAAATTCAGTCATTTGTTTATTGATTAGTGTTTTGTTTTCACTACATTTGTATCTTTTTCATCAATATGGACAAGATAAAAATACGAGTAATTATAGAATACGAGTTCCGTCGCGGTAGCAATGCCGCACAAGCGGCTCGCAACATTAAATACGTGTGCGGAGTGAAGACTACAAACAAACGCACTACTCTGAGAACATATATACTCTAGAGAGGCACTACTCGTTATTGGTTTGAACGCTTTCGACGTGAAATTTTTTATCTAAAAATTATCCCCCTTATCGTTCGAAAACTAAAGTCAACAACGACGAATTAAAGGCGATAGTGGAAGCTGACGATACTCAATCTACGGCTGAGTTAGCAGCAGCTTGCAACGTTAGCATCAAAACAATATTGGTTAATTTGCGTCAAATTGGCAAGGTAAAAAAAAATTTGTAAAGTAGGTGCGGCACGAACTGAACATCGCCAGCGCGACGAACGCGTTGAGGTATGCCTTGCGTTGCTTAACAGACACAGAAACGAAGGGGTTTTGAACCGCATTGACACTTGCGATGAAAAATGGATTCTTTTTGATAATCGTAAGCGGTCATCATGTTGGGAATAACTAAAGGCACCAGCATTACTGCAGATGTGTACTGTGAGGAGAATGATGGAGAAGCTCGCAAACCTCCAGCCAGCTAATAGCTTGTCGCCGCTGATCCTACACGACAACGCTTGACCTCATACTGCACAACAGACGGTCTCTAAGTTACAAGAGCTAGGGTTGGAAATTTTGCGTCATCCACCGTACTCACCAGACCTTGCGCCGACAGACTTCTACTTTTTCCAAAATTTGGACAACTTAGCAGGAAAAAATTCAATACCCGAGAGGCAGTACAAAATGCTTTTGAAGAGTTTGTTGGCTACCGTACATCTGACTTCTTCAAGAAGGGCATTGAAAAATTACCACTGCGCTGGCAGAGATGCATTGATAGCATGGGTGCAAAAATATTTATTTAAAATTTACTTTATCTTTCTGTATACTAAACGGCAATTTTATAGGTAAAGACCTAGTATATTATGTTAATAATTATTCAGACACTAGGTATTGCCCGTGTTCGGGTCGAAAATTATCCCACGGAAACGTACTATTGTCTACCTGTGTGCCAAATTTAATCGAAGTCGGTTCAGCCGTTAAGATGTATTCTATCCGTTGAATAAAATTGACGTCTGTAAGTTTTTGTATGGAAAATCTGTCTAAAATTCATAGGATTACACTTATACATAGCTATAACGATAGCCGTTTTGCGTGGATGTGACACATTTTTCCCCCAACCTTTTCATATTTTTTGTGTTTGTGTTATTTTTTGCGTCATGTTTACCGCAAATAAACGCATTTTCTTTCTTTATTTCTTCTTTCTTTATACATGGTTTAAACGTTTGGTCGAGCTCACCCTAGCAGGGGGTTTATTATTGTTAAAAACTCGCTGAGTGGTTTAGGAGTTATGTTATGACGGAACAGATGAACATACATACATATACTGTTAAAAATATAATTCGCCTATGACTTTACCGTGAATTGAAATATTGATAAGTGATTTATAACTAGATGGCACCGGTATTTCCTAGCTGACTGATCCCTGAGAAGAAATGCCGAAACAAACTCAGAGGTCAATGGTCTCTCTAATAGTTTAAACATTATATTATTAGGATTGTATGTGAGTCTAACAACACAGGGCCATATCTGGAAGGGCTTTTTGAAGAAAAAGTGGTCGGGTAAAACAATGAGCTACTCACCGTGTACGTATCCGAAAGCATAAACATTGCCTAGCTGTTGGTTCATGTGCTCGTACTCCTGGGGCCAATACATCAGCACCCCTGTGAACATAGTCACACCTTACTGTCAGCGTAATGACTGGACAAGTTGGCTTTTTTTATTAAATCCTAGGTTAAGGCACTCCAATGAACTATGGGCCAAAATAAGTATCATGTCTGCCCTGACACAGCCCGAGGGCATCGCGGGCGACCCCGTAGAAGATGGCGGGACGAGCTGGAAAAAAACAACGACCAGTGATCCAGATTAGCCCTGGATCAAAAGAGCTGGAAGTCATAGAGTGTGGTGTAATGCAGGCTAACAGTCACAGGTTAAGTTAAAACTAGACAGGTAACAATAAGACTTTGCGAACAAACTGAAGAATTGGTAGAGGCTAGTGTCATTTAAAAAACGTAAATTCGTTTTCCAAATAGTTCACTCATTTTTTCAGTTACAAAATTGAAAAATGTTTTCAAAGGGATACAATCAGGGTAGAAGGAATGTAATACAAAACTATGCTACCTACATAAATATAGAAAAGGTAAGACAATAAATAGTACATACCTAAGACTGGACTGTAAAACTGAAAATATGAACAATAGGTTCCAGTTATCTTACGATGCTATTTTGCGATGTTACTTTAAAAGTAGAAATGGGAGTTCCACAAGGGGTTCCATTGGGTCATTTACTCTTTTTAGTGTATATTAATGATCTACTCCATTTATTCAAAAATCAACCACAAATGGTGTTATTTGCTGACGATACTTCTTTAATTTTTAATGTAGAAAGAAGTGCTACAAATTTTGACGACGTTAATAACGCCCTAATGCAGGTACATAATTGGTTCACTGCTAATAATTTAGTATTAAATGGGAAAAAAACTAAGTGTATACGATTTTCTTTACCTAATGTCAAAAGTAGTGATTGTGAGATAGTATTGAATCAAGAGAAACTAGAATTCGTCGATAAAACTGTTTTCCTGGGGATCACGCTCGACTCGAGGCTACAATGGGGTCCTCATTTAACATCTCTGGCGGGACGGCTAAGTTCAGCAGCATAATATGCTATCAGAAAAATCCGTCAATTTACCGATGTAGATACCGCGAGGCTAGTCTATTTTAGTAACTTTCATAGTATCATGCCTTAGGGTATTTTACTTTGGGGACGGGCTGCAGACATCGATTCTATTTTTATTCTGCAGAAAAGAGCCATCAGAGCCATATATAATCTCCGCAGGCGCGATTCTCTAAGGGAATTGTTTAAGATCTTGACGGTACCTTATCAATATATCTATGAAAACATCATGTACGTAAGAAAAATTTACATATTTTTACTAAAAGAGGTGATAGACATAATTATAGTACCAGAAATAGGGACCTTTTAGTTCAACCAGGTTTCAGACTGGCTAAAGTAGACTCATCTTTCATGGGGTACTGTTTAAAATGTTACAATAAAATACCTCCCCACATACTTCAACTGAATGAGACGAAATTCAAAGTTTGTATAAAACGCACACTATGCAGCCAGGCATATTATAAGTTGGGGGATTATATCGCTGATAAAAATGCCTGGCTCAATGCTGGTCCTGCTCCACAACCACAACTAATTGATTAACATTTGAAAATACTGTTGGAGCTGCTGAAGATTGTAAGACTACCTTTGCTTTGTATAAACTCAATCTCCTTTGTATTATATAATTGCATAGGACAAGTGTGAGTACTATGTACTATCGAGCTACCATTTACCGGGTATTGTCTTTCATTGACTTGAATGTGCCCTGGCGGCTGATAGACGTCATGCTCACTCAAATGTCTCGCTGACGGCGGCGCGTGTGTTGGATCATTTAGCTCCCTTCAAAATGGTTGAGCTGAATGGTGCTGATCCATGCGTCATGTTTGTGAACGGGCGCTGTCAGTTGGGACTGGTCATCTCTTAGCCACCACGGCTTATTTTAATTATTTTATTATTGAGTGTTTTGTTTGAATTTTTATTTGCTGTACACTGGACACTCAATGTGTACGTCTTATTTACATCGTTCTCACATATAATTATACTTATATTCAAGATTAATGATGTAACTAATAATTTATGTAACAATATAATTTAAAAGAGTGTCCATGGAGTTTCTTGCCCGTTCTTCTCCATAGGTACCTACTACGCTTTGGAATGGGCAACTAGCTTCATATTTCTGACTGACCGACCACTTGACAATTCAAAAGTGCCTGTCAATGGTTTAATTGAAATAAATGCTTTGAGTTTGATGCAGTTGTTCCATATTTGGATTTATCCAGTAAGTGAACCCTATTAGAACATTGTAAAACCGGCCCTTAGGCACTTATCATGCCGCTGACGTGGAAGCGAATGTGGAAGAGTGGAAGTTATCAATGATTTTTTCGCTCAAGAAACGTACAAAACAATGAAAGTTCCCGTGTAAGCAAAAGAGACACGTTATATTAATAGTGGATCGCTGACTGTTCACACCGCGCCCGGCGCCCGCAAGTACCTACTCGTTTGTGGCAGCGACAGAGCTATCAAAGAGAATACTCGCTCAGCGACGCTTGCTTGGCGGGCAGAACACTCGCTGAGAGACTCACGCTTGGTACATGCACACTCGTTACTCGTTGTTCGCCAACTCGTTTTTAGTTGCCAGCTCTACTCCCTTCTTGTTAATCACCGGCTGCGGCGGTCGGACAGGTACCTAAGAAGGAGCATTTGGTGATAGTCAAAGTGATAGCCAAATCAAAGTAGAACACATTACAGTCAAACTTTTTCTCGTCATAGTCCAGATGGACGAGTGCGATGGTGTTGAGCGTGTCCTCGTTGAACTCGGGGTGTATGACGTAGTCAGTGACCGTGGCGTACCGCACGGCGCCCTCTTGTGCCAGGAACATGGCCTTTGTTGTGTTCCTGCAAAGAAAGACAGAAAATAAAAAAACTAAATGTTTATTAAAGCCAAGAGTAGACAATTCATGCCAGTAACTTGCACAAGAGAATGCAAGTAGCTTTTATGAAAGCTCCAAGAGCTTTTTTTTAGCTTTTCTTCATAACAGGTGGAATGTGTATACCATCATATGGGTGAAATGTGGGTGTACTATCATATGGGTGAAATGTGGGTGTACGATCATAGAGGTGAAATGTGGGTGTACTATCATATGGGTGAAATGTGGGTGTACTATCATAGAGGTGAAATGTGGGTGTACCATCATATGGGTGAAATGTGGGTGTACTATCATATGGGTGAAATGTGGGTGTACCATCATATGGGTGAAATGTGGGTGTACCATCATATGGGTGAAATGTGGGTGTACCATCATATGGGTGAAATGTGGGTGTACCATCATATGGGTGAAATGTGGGTGTACTATCATATGGGTGAAATGTGGGTGTACCATCATATGGGTGAAATGTAGGTGTACTATCATAGAGGTGAAATGTGGGTGTACCATCATATGGGGGAAATGTGGGTGTACTATCATATGGGTGAAATGTGGGTATACCATCATATGGGTGAAATGTGGGTGTACTATCATATGGGTGTAATGTGGGTGTACTATCATATGGGTGAAATGTGGGTGTAATACCGTATGGGTGAAATGTAGGTATAATAGGTATCATATTATTATGTGTGAAACGTGGGTGTACTAGCATATTTTTATTTTATTTTACGTTATTAGGACATAAAACAGTTAGACATTACACTTTAATAGTTTACAGATAGTTTAATTATTACTATTATTCATTTATTTCAGACATGTCAATACATTATATAAAAATTCAATCCTATAAAAACAAATTACGTTAAAATAAACAAAAATATAAATAAAACTACACACAATACTACATAACACACACACACACACACACACAAATATGAATGCATGCGTTAATGATATGTAAGGAGTACTCGTACGTATTTTTAGAATAATATTAGATTCGCTCGTATTAGACGGCTAGTTTACAGATTCAATAGCCATCTTTCTGAACTTAAAGTGTGTCCAATTCGATGAAGTGTGTGAAGTGTGTGTGTGTGTGTGTGTGTGTGTGTGAAGTGTGTGTATTATACGTATCTACAATGCGTCAGAGAGGCGCCCGTGCACCAGCATGAGTTCTACAGTGTAACATAGGTTATTCTTATTAGTAACATCTGGACAATCGAACCTCTTATTACACATACCATGAAGCATCATGGCTATCTGGATGAACAGTGGGTGTACTATCATATGAGTGTAACTCTGCCTACCTCTTCGGGAAATATCAGCGTGATGTTATGTAGATTGTTGATTTTTAATTGTAATTTATGATATTATGTTTGTAATTGATATGTACTGTGTTCAGCAATAAAGTCTTGATTTGAAGGTGTCATAATATTAACATGGTCTAATACGTACCTGATATTAGTCTTGGTTATGTGCGCAACATCGTACGCATTCGACAACCCAAGTTTCGTTTTAATAAGAGTTATTCCTGCGATAGCTTCTTGAGAAAATTTTGCTGTAATTAATAATTTAAGCCATTATTACACGTACTTAGAACCTTGCCATAATATAAATAATTGAAGTGTCAACGATGTACAAACGGTACAAGGCTAATGGCGCGTGACCAACATCAGAACCAACGCTGCTATCATTCTTGTTTTTTCAATAAAATTTTATTGCGACCATTTTACAAATATTTACCAACAACGCCCCCTGCCAATGTTATTCAGGCGCCAAAGGATCCTCGGAGCACAATAGATATACAAGTAATAGACAGTTTGACAAGCAAGGCGTTTAATGAGACAAAGTCCAAAACTGATCAACGTTTACGGTTAGGCGATTGTACTGTAAGTTAAGCTCAATAAAAGTCTTAAAATAATGAATTCATTGATTCACTGACAGACAACGCACAGCCTGAACTGGATGTAGAAGCACGATGTTTTCTCCCTATTCATCCCCAAAAGGGGTTGAATTGGGAATGAAAGTTCGTCTTTTTTCCGATGGGAATCCTATCGGGCATACGGCTTATTGTACAATAAAACAAGCTCAATCATGTTTGTCTTACTCTCTCGATGGCTCAGCACACCGACCCAGGGCACTGAGAATGACTGTATCCATTTCCTGGTGGAACGGTTCGCTGTGTAGCGTAGATCAGCGTAACCTGGATAATAAGAAGATTGTTAAGTAATTCAGGCAAATGTTTGGGGGTTAGACAGATGTGAGTAAAAACGCCGGGACCTTAGAACTAGAAGGGCATAATTATAGTGACCTTTTATTGGTGACGTTCTTCAGAAACGTCAGGCGCGTAGTACTCGCAGCCGGTGTGCGTGTATGACCAGATGTATAAACATAAATGAAACAAAAGGAGTATGTAACGATCGTAACAGGCTGCGTTCTTTAGTTTCTGCCTACCCTCACGGAAAGAAGGCGTGAGATTATATACATAATCTGTGTGATTTTTATACAAAATGAATTTTTGAGACGAGACAGTGAGGGCAGGTACTGATACCGTTGTAGCAACAGGAAAACGTTCCCAGCAGACTTTTGAAGTAATAATTGTTAACTGCATTCACAGATTATGGCAAAATGGTACGCACCATGTACCTACTTACACTGTCAGCCAAAAAAATGCGAGCTCTCAATTTCTTTTTATATTAGCAATTGATGCGACTTGGTATAAGGAATGAAAAATATTCTGGACCAACTGAGGTTAGAGCAGTAGAAAAGCCATAAATCGCAACAATTTTTTCTCGTACAAGCGTTTTTAAACCAATGATCTAAATGGTTTATATCGACCCCCAAGGGTCGACGACGACCTGTAGGTCGTAGGTTGTTTTTTTCTTCTACATCTCGCTACAGAGAGTTAGACATCAGTCAAAACACATTTGAATTTGGTGAATTTTCACAAATGCTATATTAGCTAAGCAACGGTCTATCCAAGACCTAAAAACATGGCAAGTCATCAGATAAACAAGTTCGAGGACCTGTCGTGTAAACTGTTCGAAAAACTAAACCTACTAGGTAGTGTTACCGCTTTCGGCTTTCAGGATAGCTTGACATTTATTGTATGAATAACATTCATTTGAACATATTTTAATTTATTCATCGTTAATACACCTACAAACGTATATAATTACATAAACTTATGCATACTTCCTATGAGGATAGGCAGAAACGACAGAACGCCACCTGCTATGATCCTAACATACCTACTCCCTTTGCCTCATTAGTCACACACCGACCGATTATTACACGACCGTCAGTTGCGAGTACTACGCACCAGATCTTTCTGAAGAACATCACTAATAAGGTCACTGTATCAATAGGTCGCGGAAAAAGTTTATTTCATATTTTATAAGCATAAAGTTGTAGTAAAATCTCTTTGGCTGTACTGTTTGGATATGGACGGTTTTGATACTATTAAATAGGTGACAATAATGTATAAAAGAAAAAGTAAAAACGATTTCCCGCCATTTTTCAACTGTTTTTCAATCCGCCAAAATGAGTGAATGTAACGAATAAATTCAATGCATTTTGAAGTTTTATTACAAAAAACTTTTTTATAAAAAAGAACAACCGAATACTTCTACTACAACTACTAATACTAACTAGTTTTCACTTTTTAGTTGCGATACCTAGGCCCCACAAAAATTCGTATACCACTACTTGCTATGTAATTTTGTATATATCAAGCTTGAATACTATGTGCTACAACTAGCTTCCATTCGCGAAAAATATGCTACTAACTTAGATAGAAAATGTGGGTGTACCCTGATATACTGAATACATCTGCGTAACCCTTTCGAGTGTACAGGCGTGATGTTATGTTGTGTGATTGCGTAAACAATGCATATTATGCGATAGCAGCAGTCACGGTTGATTTGTTGTAATTTTTTGAAGAGTTCTGTTGTCTGTCCCCGAAACTCATAACAAAAATATATTAAATTTAAATGGGACACTCGGAATTAACCTCTTTTAAACAAAAAAAAAAATATTTTGCAATTCCGTCTCTATATGACGGAGTTAAGCCCGAACATAAAAACAAAAAAAAATATAAACATCCGATTTGATAACCTCTTCCTTTATAAAGTCGGTTAAAAAAGGGAAAAGTGCGACACAAACAGCCAACAAAATATGTGACGTTTATGAAGTTAATACAGTGTCAGTAAGAGTAGCACAAAGTTGGTTCAAGTGTTTTCAGTCCGGGAATGTTGATGTCAAACATGCAGCTCGCTCTGTTATAGTAAAAGTTGATGCCATTTTTTAAAAAGTGGAGTAAGGCATTAGTAGTTACGACAAACTATTGAAGAGTTAGGGGTTGACCACAAAACAGTTTTGACCCACTTGAAAAAGTCTGGGTCAAAAAAGCTCGATGTTTGGGTGCCATACGATTTTTAATTTTTTTCCTAAATGG
Organism: Brachylomia viminalis; assembly: GCA_937001585.2. NCBI lineage: Eukaryota > Metazoa > Arthropoda > Insecta > Lepidoptera > Noctuidae > Brachylomia > Brachylomia viminalis. Next base: position 630,298 of record OW443317.2, read on the forward strand.
TACAGGACAAACCTAAGAGGTGGTCGGCTGCTTAACCGGGCTTGCCTGTGGTTGCCTTAATAAATGAAGGCCTCCAGCCAGGGCTTAAAAACTAATAAACTAGGCTATTACACTAAGAGCAACCCCTGTGGGGTACGGACCTCGGCTTAGGGCGTCTCTGGGGGAGGGCTGCAAGAGAGACGCTGGATCGGAATTATTACGTAGGGACGAATTTAAAGCTACAGACTCAGCGGCGCGGGCTGGCTCGAGCAAGGGTCGGGGCAGACGTGGATTGAAAAGTCGCGGCGGGCCTGCACGTAAGGCAGGCGGTCTGTTTTTGTGTTAACTGAGAGTACTGATGGCCTTACTACTCTCCTGGAGGAGGGTATTGGCATCGTCGGGGATAGTCAAGATATGCCTCGGGCGGCGAATCCTACTTATGCGGGAGGGAGTGTAGCGGGTGGCCGCTTTAATCAGGGGACTGGTGAGCTTTATGCCACAGTCAAAGAAGCGCTTTGAAAGGCGTTTCATGAACTGCTGGATGGTGGGCATTCTAAGGTCTATGTGAACATTCACATTACGGATATAGAAGGGGGCTCCCGTAACCTTTCTGAGGAAACGGTTCTGGAGGATCTGCATCTTATGAAGATGGCGTGGCTTAGCGTGTGCAAATACGACGCAGGCATAGGTCATGATGTAACGAATGATCGAGGTGTACATGCGCAATTTGCACTTGAGTGACAATCATAATCAGTAATTTGCTGCGGGCGGTTAATATAAAGTGGAGCCTACCGAGAGCGAAAGAGGCGCGCGAACGAGCCGTCTTTATGTGCTCACTGAAGGTAAGGTGGTGGTCAAGGATCACACCTAGGTATTTAGCTCGCTCCTCCCAAGGGAACGGCTTGCCATACATAGCAATCGGCCTGGGGGCGTGCCACACGAGCTTTTAATCTTGAATTTGTATGTAAAACACAAAGGAACATTTCCCCCTACCTAATATCTATGTCCTTCTGCGGCGTCCCCTCTCGGCGTTTCCACTTACATCTGTGTTGTTAGTTTAATAAAAATAAGTTACCCAGTGACATGACAATGATCCAAATGAAACGCATTTCTTCACAAAACTATTCAGTATACTGTATTCTCTGAAGTTTTCTCCACAACAACTACACATCGACTGAGTTTATTACACAATAATAATTATGTTCACCGCACATTGTTATTTATTATAAGCATTATAGTTTTGTTATGATTGATATTGAAGTGTTATTCATATTATCTGTGTTATGTAAATAAATAAATATAGATCAGTGTAGATTTTACATTCCATTATAATTATTTCATGAGGTTATGCAGATTACAAAAGCATTCTTACTCACAAGTAGGCATTGTGAGTTTGTCATGTTTTCGAACTGGGGAATTTTGTTGTATCGCCATCTTTATTTCTTCCTGATGTCACGCAGCGTCCACGCCTCAGCAGCGTATAGGAACATAGGGAAAACCAGTGTTAGAACAAACCGGCAGGTACCTAGTTCGGTAGGTATAGCTTAGCTAAAAGCCAAACAAAATTACAACATGAATAAAACAAACAGTCGACGTTCGCACGGACGTAAACATAACGCGGCGGGATTTTTTCACGCACTGGATTTTCCACTCTCGGTGTTGAACCGCCGCCGCCGGCGCCGCCGCAATATTTTACGTCCGTGCGAACGTGGGCTAACATTATTTGCCTAGGCGCTCCAACTATTCCAAAAACTTGTCAAAACAATTCTAGCCTTAAATTGTTTACTTTATGTTTTTTCGAATGAGAGTAAAACAGGATGATTTTTTTTGTGAAATACTTACATAAATAAAATTGTTATACGAAATATGCTCACAATTATCACTGAAGACCTATTGCATCAAGTATTGTCTCAGACACTACAAAACAAACAATTTTATGAAATTTTCACACAAAAACACAGTGCACAATAAAAAAGCAGAGAAAGAGGCGATGTAAATGAGCCGAGTTGATTTACTGGCGATTGTCTCCGGTGCTGTGTCGCGGTAATTACGAACACCAAACATGGCGGGCGGCGCGGCCACGCTAATTACTTGCACTCGCTTCTCTAATAAATATTTAACGTATTTCTATGAGTGTTAAGGGACATGTATTTTACAGACATTGTACGAGGTTATGCGAATACTCCCACAATTTTTGTGTTCCTTACCCAAAGAGTGCCAACGGGACCCTAAGGCAGACAGGGCTGTATCTTTTGAACAGAAATAGGTAGACATTGGAAATCACAGAGTGTGCATTACTATGGCCGCCATAACATCAAATTATAAAAATAAAATAAAGTTAAACATTAAAGGGGGGACCCCATACAAGATTACGTGTTTTTACTAAAGTATTTGAGAAAAATCTAGTGTTCATTATTGCACGGCGGTACGGAACCCTTTGTGTGCAAGTCCGATCGCTGTTTTTGCAATGTTTTGTTCCCCCTTCCCACCTACAACTTTAGACCACACACGTCCCAACCGTTACTGAGATACCTAGGTATATCGAGTTTTAAATACATTTTGTGTGAGTGAAACAGACGAAACCCATAAAGCCAAACTGTTTGAAAAACAATACAATAATAATATTATACTTAAAGAGGTAAAATGTATGAGTTTGTATACTGGGGGTAATCTTCGGAACTAATGATGCAACAACAATAAAAAAATAAATTAAAATTACAATTTTGCCGAGTGTCATAGGATATTTATTTTATGTTAAAACAAGAAATTTCACACGGACGAAGTCGCGGGCAGGAGCTAGTGCGTCATAATTATGTAGCGGCCAGCTACCTACTGTAGTTGTCACTATCACACAATTATGTAGCGGCCACCGGCCAGCTACCTACTGTAGTTGTCACTATCACACCATTATGTAGCGGCCAGCTACCTACTGTAGTTGTCACTATCACACAATTATGTAGCGGCCACCGGCCCGCTACCTACTGTAGTTGTCACTATCACACCATTATGTAGCGGCCACCGGCCAGCTACCTACTGTAGTTGTCACTATCACACAATTATGTAGCGGCCACCGGCCAGCTACCTACTGTAGTTGTCACTATCACACAATTATGTAGCGGCCACCGGCCAGCTACCTACTGTAGTTGTCACTATCACACCATTATGTAGCGGCCAGCTACCTACTGTAGTTGTCACTATCACACAATTATGTAGCGGCCACCGGCCAGCTACCTACTGTAGTTGTCACTATCACACAATTATGTAGCGGCCACCGGCCAGCTACCTACTGTAGTTGTCACTATCACACCATTATGTAGCGGCCAGCTACCTACTGTAGTTGTCACTATCACACAATTATGTAGCGGCCAGCTACCTACTGTAGTTGTCACTATCACACAATTATGTAGCGGCCACCGGCCAGCTACCTACTGTAGTTGTCACTATCACACAATTATGTAGCGGCCACCGGCCAGCTACCTACTGTAGTTGTCACTATTACACAATTATGTAGCGGCCACCGGCCAGCTACCTACTGTAGTTGTCACTATCACACCATTATGTAGCGGCCAGCAACCTACTGTAGTTGTCACTATCACACAATTATGTAGCGGTCAGCTACCTACTGTAGTTGTCACTATCACACAATTATGTAGCGGCCACCGGCCAGCTACCTACTGTAGTTGTCACTATCACACAATTATGTAGCGGCCACCGGCCAGCTACCTACTGTAGTTGTCACTATCACACAATTATGTAGCGGCCAGCTACCTACTGTAGTTGTCACTATCACACCATTATGTAGCGGCCAGCTACCTACTGTAGTTGTCACTATCACACAATTATGTAGCGGCCACCGGCCAGCTACCTACTGTAGTTGTCACTATCACACCATTATGTAGCGGCCAGCTACCTACTGTAGTTGTCACTATCACACAATTATGTAGCGGCCACCGGCCAGCTACCTACTGTAGTTGTCACTATCACACAATTATGTAGCGGCCACCGGCCAGCTACCTACTGTAGTTGTCACTATCACACCATTATGTAGCGGCCAGCTACCTACTGTAGTTGTCACTATCACACAATTATGTAGCGGCCAGCTACCTACTGTAGTTGTCACTATCACACAATTATGTAGCGGCCAGCTACCTACTGTAGTTGTCACTATCACACCATTATGTAGCGGCCAGCTACCTACTGTAGTTGTCACTATCACACAATTATGTAGCGGCCACCGGCCAGCTACCTACTGTAGTTGTCACTATCACACCATTATGTAGCGGCCAGCTACCTAACTGTAGTTGTCACTATCACACAATTATGTAGCAGCCACCGGCCAGCTACCTACTGTAGTTGTCACTATCACACAATTATGAAGCGGCCACCGGCCAGCTACCTACTGTAGTTGTCACTATCACACAATTATGTAGCGGCCACCGGCCAGCTACCTACTGTAGTTGTCACTATCACACAATTATGTAGCGGCCAGCTACCTACTGTAGTTGTCACTATCATACAATTATTAGGTATTTATAGCGTTGCATCATTTTGGTCTATGGTCAAGGTTTCCAAAAGCCGACTGTACATCACACTTAGTACTCGTAGTTGCGGAATGCATTAAATATTTTGAGTAGTTAGTCTCTCTCCATACACTCTTACAGCACGTCAATATTAAATAATATGAATAAAATCGTTAGGTAATTTATAAAAGCGACACACTGTCTTTAAAGTACTGTCACCATGACCTGTCCTGCACATCACCTGCGAGAACCCCTGTAACAGGTAGAGTGGGGCATAATCTGTGTAGTTCTCAGGTATCAGTACAAGACTACAGGCTACAGTACTGACTTGACTACTGACAAGTACGTAGATCACACCGACCTGACTTGTTCCACTTGGGACCAACTTGGACAGTATTACACAAACAATTGTTTTTTACTGAAATGTTGAGAGCATTTAGCTTCTATAGTATTTATTACGCATTATTGCAGTATTGATCATTTAGCATAATATATGAAGAATACATTTTTAAAAAAATAAATAAAATGTAGTAAATATTAATTCGTTTGTTTGTCTGTTTGTGTCTTTTTTGCAGAAAAACTTTAGTCACGTTATGTTTAATTTATTTCGAATAGTTGTAGGTGCAACCCTGCTCAGCCTGCCCAACCCTTCAGGGAAAACAGTCATTAAGTTGTTAATGTTAAAGTTGTATTATTTTCAACTACCTTCTGGCCGAGGCTCCGCCCGCGTGGATGTCGGAAAATATCCTACGAGAACTTGCTACCGGGATAAATAGTATCCTATCATGCAAACCCATAAGAGCGTGAAAGGTAAACGACAAAAAAATATTAGTCTAGGAATTTGACGCGTTTTTGTTTTCTTCAAATACATAAACGTTAAGTTTATTTTAATTTATTTTTATAAATAAGTTAATGTTGTAAAAATACGTTTGTACGGTAAATGGTACGAAAAGTAGAGTATTTTCCTCAGTGATAAAGCTGTCTTAGTCTTGGGTGAACCTAAATCCCTCGCTACACTCAGGACTCGTCTTAAATCCCTCGCTTCGCTCGTGATTGAAGTTTTTAACACCCTCGCTACGCTCGGGAGTAAACCTCGAGTCCTTCATTACGCTCGCGATTTAAATCGTCACCCGCGACAGAAGACACTGCTTTATCCCCTTGGTTAATAATCTACTAATGTCCTTCTCCAGGATACCATCTATCTCCTTGTAAAATTTTAACGAAATCTGTTCAGTGGTTTAGCCGTAAAAAGGTAACATACAGACAGACAGACAGAGTTACTTTATTCTTTTATTTTTTTTCTTTCTTTATTAGTATGGATTACAATGATGTTTTTATGACTCTGCCAGCGCCTGTGTTCCCTTCCACGTATAACCCGTCAGCCTTCAAAGCAAGAGCGAAGGCATCTTCTGGGCTGGTTGGTTCCATCATAGACCTCATCGATCGCTTCGAGATAGGGGTCAAGAGCTGGCCCATTTCGCAAAAAAAAACATAAAAAAGAGTTATTAAAATTAAGAATTATAAAATTATTAACCAATTTATAAAGGAGGATGGCGAATTTGGACCCACATTATTTATAAATTAACGAAGTGTCGTTCACTTGCAAGTTCATACTTACTATAATTAAGAGTTTGTAAGAGGATTATATAAAAAATACTGAGTCACTAGGTGATGGGAATTAAAAGTTAGAAAAGATTTTTATTTATTTAAAAATAAGTCATCATGCAGCTACTAAACGCATCGTGTTTCGTGTTGCATTCCAACGTACATGATTAAAACGTTCTTACACTTGTAGACATTTACGCTTGTCAATTTTTTTTTTATAAACATAAGTTGTAAAATAAAACATATAAAAGTTAATAAAAAATGTATTCACATTTTTTGTACAAAAATGTACAACATTATAATTATTACGATTATTTGTGATACCGTAGAATAGAACGTTATGCAGATGCTGTCAATAGGAGTTCGCTGTCAGTGTCAAAACCAATTAGTGATTATATTATCGGTACTCCATTCCATTCCATTGTTTGTATTCAACGGCTAACGTGGTATATCTGTTACATATTTTCTATGCGATTTTGTGGATTCTTGACGACTTGGCTTTACTTTTGGACTGACTATCTACATACCGACTTGACAACCGCTTTTACCTTTGGATTCCGATTTGCAAGTGGTTTGGACTTAGTTACCCGTTAAAATGCGATGTGTTAATTGTCAATTGCGCATTGCCCGATTACGGAGACATCGTTTGTCTGACGAAAGTGCTGAGGTAGTTGAGAGAGTTCAGAGATGGGTTTATCCGCGTTTATCTGGTTTATGGTTTATGATTGTTTGCTGCGATGGTTACATCATTGAGGCAGTGGGTCCGTATCCAGCCACCAAAAACGATGCTTCAATCATGAATGACCTTATGTTAGAGCGAGGTGCCTTTACGGATTTGTTTAGGGAAGACGATGTTTTTATTTTAGACCGCGGGTTTAGAGACTGTGCAGACAACATGGCAGCCAAAGGTTACTTAGTACATATGCCCGAAACAATTTCGACGGGGGAAAGGCAACTTTCGACTCTCCAAGCCAATATCTCGAGATGTGTGACGATGAATAGATGGGTGGTTGAAGCTGTCAATGGAAGGTTCTGTAGGGATTTTAAAATATTCCGTGCAGATTATTTAAATAAAAGGTGCCCTCATATTATGCAAGAT